>NC_069421.1:45436466-45523966 GCF_026875155.1 Cherax quadricarinatus
ATAGTCCTTCTTGTCTTCAGCCTCTCCTTTGATTTTTAGTTGCTTTTCGTTTTTTCCCTTTGGGCCCAAGTGGTCTGATAGGCCCTCACTGTGCATAGCTCCTTTTTTCCTACAGTCTCCCTTTGTCTGTGACTGATAGGATTTCCTGATCATGCTCTTCAATGCTCTCTAACCTGTTTCGGGTTTTTTAGTTCCCTTTAGCACTGTATCTTATCTTTGCTGCTAAGATTTAGCTCCCACTTCCTGCTCTCTCAGCAAACCCTCCCTCCATTTCTTGCCAAGCTTTTCCCTAGCTTCCTCCACATCTTCCTCCCTTTTTATGAGCTCAAAACCCCAACTTCTCCCTAGTTTCCCTGGGTTCATCCACCAGACCCCTGTCTCGCCCTTTGGGTAATCCATTTTTTTCCACAGAAAGAAGCTTATGTATTTATCCAGAAACAAGCTTATATTTTCAGAGTGTGTCTCGGGGGGGGGGGGGTGAGGAAAAGGCTAGGAAGAAAATGGAAGAGGGAAGGAGGGGAAGGAAGAGGTAAACCAGGGAGAGGATAAAAGGGAGGAAAGGAACATGAAGGGAAGGTGGAGAAAAGAGAGGGGAGATAAAATTGGAGGTTGATGAAGGAGGGGAGAGAGATAAAAGAATGAGAGAGATGAGAGGGGAAAAGAAAGATAGATAGCTTCAAAAGACTGATGTAGGTAACAGCCTTAGCTTGCAATAAAGCTAGGATCCTTAACCTTGTCAAACCCTGGTGTAAAAAAAAAAAAAAAAAAAAAAAAAAAAAAAAAAAAAAAAAAAAAAAAAAAAAAAAAAAAACAGAGAGAGAGAGAGAGGGGAGAAGAAGAGAGAGAGAGAGAGGAGAAGGAGGAAGGAAGAGAGGGAAAGAGAAACATACAGAGAGAGTGTGAGAAGAAAGAGGGAGGGTGAGAGAAAAGATAACAGATAGATAAATAAGAGAGAGAGAGAGAGAGAGAGAGAGAGAGCAATGATGGTCTCTAACCCCCATGATGGTAATGCCGGTGCAGTAGTAGGCATGAATGGGAGGGTGTTGGTACCTGGGGAGGAATTTGATATTCTTGGAATGAAATTTGACTCCAAACTGACCATGAAGAATACGTTGCAAATCTTGTAAACAAGGCAGCCAGGAACCTTACAGCACTTCGCCATATCTCGCATCTGCTTGACAATAGAGGTTG
The DNA here is from genome assembly GCF_026875155.1 of Cherax quadricarinatus. NCBI lineage: Eukaryota > Metazoa > Arthropoda > Malacostraca > Decapoda > Parastacidae > Cherax > Cherax quadricarinatus. Next base: position 45,437,658 of record NC_069421.1, read on the forward strand.
AAAGGGTTCTGTATGGGGCACAAATATGCTCACACCTTGAGTATGCTCCACTTTCTTGGATTGCCTGCCCCCCCCCCTCCCTCTCATCTGTGACTGCTTGACAAGAGTAGAACAGAGCAAGACGTCTCATCTCTCGCCGGGACCCATCCTGGATAGACCCTGTCATTTCAGCAGAACCTTCAACACAGGAGGGATGTGGGTGGCCTTACTGTTTATGTAAAAGGGCCCAATATTGTCAAAGTAACACACTTGGATCCACTTCGAGGACAGCGTGAAACAAGCTTCTATACCACAAGACGGGCAGGAAGCAGCAATTTTCAATCTGGCTGTACTCTTCTTCAGAACATCACTTCATCTAAGATCATTTATCCCACCATGACTCGAGTTTGGAACACATACATACAGGATTATGATGTCAACAAGATAAAGTCAGTTGATAAAAATGAAAATTCTGGCCCACAGATGGCCCAACTTCATCCTGTTCCCTACTTGTAAAGTCTCATAACAAAAAAAATGCTTTCAAATGAGCTGATGTAGGTTACAGCTTAATCTGTAAATAGCTTGTCAATTAAGTTAGGGATCCTTAAAATTTAACCTTGTCAAACCCTGTGTAAAAACAGAAGAGAAATGTGAGAAAGAGAAAAAGAGAGAAAGAGAGAGAGAGAGAGAGAGAGAGAGAGAAAAGAGAGAGGAGGAGAGAGAGAGAGAGAGAGAGAGAGAGAGAGAGAGACAGACAGACAGAGACAGAGACAGAGACAGAGACAGAGACAGACAGACAGACAGACATACAGACAGACAGAGACAGAGAGACAGAGAGAGGGGTAAAGATGGAGTTGGGGGGTGGCGGGGAGAGAGGAAGGAATGACATTAGGTGTATACACATGGTCAGTTCTCATGAGTCCTCTGGGTCTGTAATGCTGCTATGTATGATAATCTATGCACTTACTTGTGTATACCTGAACAACTTTACTTACTTACTTACTGAATAAACCATGTTAGTGTATTTTGACTGACCTAGCGCCTGTGTGCACTACAGTGGTCCCACACGTAATCCCCTTCCCAGTTCTTCTTTCCCTTTTAAATTTGCGTTTTAAGTGCTCTAAATATGAATTCAGCTCTCAGAGCAAGGTCATGACCTTCAGCTTTTCTAATCCAGGACCAACCCAGCTCCCTCATTGCAACCACAAAAGGCATTGTCCTCTATATCTGGCAGAACTACGTCTGGCTCAGCTCCTGCGCTACACGATGCTTCACGTTTTGGCTCCTGCTTCTTCTCTTTCTTCTTCACTGTATTCACTAACTCATTTATCACTGTATTCACAATACACTGTATTCACTAACTCATCTATCCTTATCTCTTATCTCCCTAGCTTGGGTCACACTTATTCTGGTTGAATTTTGGTACTGGGATTTAGCAATATCACCTACACCCATCCTAGGTCTATGGCCTTCCTCTCTCTCTCTCTCTCTCTCTCGTAGCACTGATTCAAATTGTTTTTATGTAACTGTGACCTTCACCTCCCTTTTTTTGATTGGGACAGTTCATGTATCACTTCTTGGGTTGTTCACTGACACTGTCAACTTTCGACGGTCTTGCAATGGCTTTGTCATCCAGAAGCTACTGTGTTTTGTTGTGGTGTGGGTGTGTGTGCCGTGTAGTCCCTATTTGTACTGACCTTTTGTGGTTGCAGGGGTCGATTCCCTAGCTCCTGGCCCAGCCTCTTCACACATCGCTACTAGGTCCTATTTACTCCTAGCTCTATAGATTTATCAAACCTCGTCTTAAACTATGTATGGGTCCTGCCCCCACTACGTCACTTTCTAGGCTTTTTCACTTCCTGACAACTCTATGACTGAAGAAATACTTCCTAATATCTCTTTGACTCATCGGAGTCTTCAACTTCTAATTGTGACCCCTTGTCACTGTGTCCCATCTCTGGAACATCTTATCTCTGTCCATCTTGTCGATTCCTCTCAGAATTTTAATATGTTGTATCATGTGACCCCTGTCCCTCCTGTCCTCCAGTGTCGTCAGGTCAATTTCCATTAACCCTCCTCACAGGACATGCCTCTTAGACCCGGGGACTAGTCTCGTTGCAGACCTTTGCACTTTCTCTAATTTCCTGATGTGTTTCCCAAAGGGTGTGGGTTCCAAACTTGGTGCTGCATACTCCAACATGGGCGTGATGTACACGGTGTACAGAGATCTAACTGCTCCTGACTGAAGTGTGGGAAAAGCAATTCTTAGGTTTGCTAGTCTCCTCTATACTGCAGTACTTTTTTGGCTGATGTACACCTCAGGAGATATGTTCAGTATTATACTCACCTCAAGATCATTTTCCTTGAGTGAAGTTTGTAGTCTTTGGCCCCATAGGTTGTATCATGTCTGCGGTCTTCTTTGCCCTTCCTCGATCTTCATGACTTTGCATTTGGCGGAGTTGAACTCCAGGAGCCATTTGCTAGACCAGGCCTGTAGCCTATTCAGATCCCTTTGTAGACATGCTTGGTCCTCCTCCGACTAAAGTCTCCTGATTAACATCACATCGTCTGCAAAAAGAGATGCTTCTGAGTCTATTCCTTCCGTTATGTCATTCACATATACCAGAAACAGCACCAGCCCTAGGACTCACACCTGTGGATCCCCGCTCGTCACAGGCGCCCACTCTGACAAGTAGTCAAGTACCATGTGTGTGTGTGTTAGTTACCATTTTGTCCTAGGCACATGTCGATTAGACACTAGGCCTGTTGTGTGTGTGTGTGTGTGTGTTGTGTGTGGTGTGTGTGTGTGTGTGTGTGTGTGTGTGTGTGTGTGTGTGTGTGTGTGTGTACTCACATAATTATGGTTGCAGGGGCCGTGTCATTGCCCCCGGCCATTCCTCTTCACTGGTCGTGTGGGTGTGTGTGTGTGTGTGTGTGTGTGGGTGTGTGTGTGTGTTTTGGTGTGTGTGGTGTGTGAGTGTGTGGTGTGTGTGTGTGTTGTGTGTGTGTGGGTGTGTGTGTGTGTGTGTGTGTGGTGTTGTGGGTTGTGGGTGTGTGGGGGGGTGTGTGGGTGTGTGTGGGTGTTGTGTGTGTGTGTGTGTGGGGGGGGTGTGTGTGTGTGTGTGTGTGTGGGGTGTGTGTGTGTGTGTGTTTGTGTGTGTGGGTGTGTTTTGTGTGTTTTGTGTGTGTGTGGGTGTTGTGGTGTGTGTGGGTGGTTTTGGGGGTGTTGTGTGTGGGGTGTGTGTGTGTGCTCCCCTATTTCGTACAAACCCTTTTTTGAGGTTGCGGGGGATCGGGCCAAAGCTCCGGGCCCCTCCCTTTTTAGGGGTCTTTTTTGGTCACCCCTCCATGAACCGTGAGCTTTATCTTCCCTTTTTGTTTAAAAGTTTTTATGGTTTCGCCTCTCCAACATCGCTTCCCAAACTTTCCCCTTTTTCCTGATACTTTTGGGGCTAAAGGGAAATATTCCCTACATCCCTGTGATTCACTGTGTCTTCAACTTCTAACTGGGGCCCAACTTGTTGCTGTGAAAAATCTCTGGAACATCCGTCTTTGTCCACCTTCCCAAATTTCCCTTCAGTTTTTTGTATTTTCTTTTATCATGTGTGTGTGTGTGTGTTGTGTGGTGTGTGTGTGTGTGTTGTGTGTGTGTGTGTGTGTGTGTGTGTGGTGTGTGTGTGGGTGTGTGTGGTTGTATGTGTGTGTGGGGTGTGTGTGTGTAGTATTTCCCCTAGTTGGGGTTGCGGGGGGTCGATTTCCAAAGTTTCCTGGCCCCCCCTTTTTCAGGGATCGCTATTAGGTCACTCTCCTGTGCCGTAAAGTTTTTTCTTACCTCTGTTTTTAAAGCAAATGTAGGATCCGGGCCCCCAAACTACATCCCCTTCCCCAAACTATTCCCTTAGGGACTACTCTGGGGCGGGAAGAAATACTCCCTAACATCCCTGTGTTATTGTGTCTTCAGTTCCAACTGTGCCCCTTTGGGTTACTGTTTTCCAATCTCTGAAAATCCTGTCTTTGGGTTCCCCTTGTCAATTCCTTCAGTTTTTTGTAGGTCGTTATTTGCCCCCCCTATCTCTCCTGTCCCCAGTGTCGTAAGGTTGATTTCCCTTAACCTCCTCTTTGGGAAAATTTAACCTTTTAGCTCTGGGACTAGTTTTTTGAAAAACCTTTCCCACTTTCTCTAGTTTCTTTTCGTGCTTGGTAGGTGGGGGTTTCCCAAAAAATTGGTGCCCCCATACCCCTTTTTTGGGGCCTAACTTTATCCGGTTTTACAGGGCCCTGAACGATTCCTTATTAAGATGTGGGGAATGCGGGTTCTGGGTTTGCTAGGCCCCCCCATATCCCTGCAGCAGTTTTTTGGGTTGATTTTGCGCTTCAGGGGATGTCCCTGGGGGTTTTTACTCCCCCCCCAAGATTTTTTTCCCTTGGGAGTAAATTTTTGTAGTCTTTTGACCCCCTGGGCTTTTACCCCGTCTGGGCCTTTTTTCCCCTTCCCCCAATTTTCATGACTTTGACTTGGTGGGATTGAACTCAGGAGCCAATTGCTGGACGGTCTGACCCTGTCCAGCCCCTTTGTTTTTCTGCCTGGTCTTCGTTTCAGTGTATTCTTCTCATCAACTTAAACTTTCATCTGCAAACAGGGGACACCCCCGAGTTTTTCCCTTCCGTCATGTCGTTCAAAAAATCCCAGAAACAGAAATGGCCCTTGGATGACCCCTGGGGGCCCCCCGGTGGTAAAGGTGCCCACTCTGAAAACCTCGCCCCCGTACTATGCTCGCTGCTGTTTCCGGGAAAAAGTTTCCCCTGACCCATTTTTGTCCCTTCCCCGTTCCCCGGTTTTGGCCCTCCAGTTTTTGCAAAAATTCTTTGTGGAACTGTGTCAAACCCCTTTTCTTTGCAGTCCAAGAAAAGGGGTTTTGTGATTGTGTGTGTTGTGTGTGTGTGTGTTTGTGTGTGGGGGTTTGTGTGTTGGTGTGTGTGTGTGTGTGTGTTTTGTGTGTGTGTATGTGTGTTGTTTATTAAATATTTTGTGCTTAAATTTGTAAGGGGTTGCGGGGGTGGTTCAAAAGCCCCTGGCCCCGCTTTTTGACTGGGCGCTATTGGTAAATTTCCGGGTTCCCATGGTATGAAAGGATCCTATCTCCAATAGTATTTTCCCCACTTTTCCACTTCCTCAAAAATTTTTGTGACTGGATTTTCCCAAACCCCTGTGTTTATTGATCGTCAACTTCCAATTGTGCTCCTAGTGCTGTGCCCCAATCTAGGGAAAACATCCAAATTCTATGTCCACTTTGTGGTTTCCTCTTTTTTTTTTTTTTTTAAATTTATATGTGTTATCATACCCCCACTATCTCCCCTGTCCCCGGGTGTCGTCGGTCGTTTTTCCTTTAACCTTCCCCCGTGGGACTTTCCCTCTAACCCTCCGAGTTTATTTCTTGTTGCAAGGTTTTGCATTTTCTAATTTCCTTAGTAAATGGCTGGTGTGGGCCCCAAATGGTGCTGATATTCAAGGGTAGGCCTAAAGTAAAGGGTTTACAGGGCCCTGGACGTTTGTGCGCCTCAGGGCGTGCCCGGTTTTTAATTACTCCCCCCAAGACCCTTTTCCTCTGTGAGGTTTTTGGTTTGGGGTTCCCCTTTGACTGTACTCTGTCTGCGGTTTCTTTCCCCTTTCCCGTCCCTTCATGTTTTTTCCATTTGGGGGGGGTTGAACTTCAGGAGCCGTTTTGGACCGGGGGCCTGCAGAATGTTTTGTCCCTTTTTTAGTTCCCCCCTGACGGGAAATTCTTTCCTATTAAATTTCCTCATCAACTTTAATAACCCGGCAAACGGGGGAAACTTCGAGTCTTTTCCCTTCCGTCATGTCGTTCAATATCCCGAAAAAACAACACTTGTCTAGGACTAATCCCTGTGGAAACCTGTCGTCACGGGGCGCCACTAGGCCCCTTTTATCCTTTCCAGCCCTTCGCGGGTTGTTTTCCCGGGGACAGGTATTCCCGATCCTTGGGCGGGCCCTTCCCTGTTTTTCCCTTTCCCGGGGTCCCGGGCCTTCTGCGAAAATCTTTTCCCGGAACCGTTTAAAAAGCCTTCAAAACAATCGGGGAAAACGCAATTTACCAACCCCTCCTCTTTGTTTTATGCTTCACCCTGTCATGGGAACTCCAGTGGTTTGGGACAGTTTTTCCCCGTCCGTAAAACCCATTTTGGGGTTGTTTTTAAAGGGATTTCATTCCTTTCTATGGCTCACCCCAAAATTCTGAAAACCCTTCTCCATGATTTTGAATATTTAAAAAAATCAGTGACACTTTTCTGCAGTTTAAATTGCTTGTGTCTAACTCCTTTTTTAAAAATTGGGACTACTTTTTGGGTTTGCCATACCCCCGGGGGTAGTACCCCTTTTTCGTATATGTGTTGAAATTGTTTTTTTAGTCCCCCGCATAGAGCCTCGGCCCCCTTTTTCGGGGGAACCCATGGAGAAGATGTTACCCGGCCCGCTTAGGGCTACTTTTTCCCTTCCTGGGTTTTGTATTTTATTGTGCCCAAAACATTTGATGGTGTACCTCCCCTCTCCTTTTTCCCGGGGAGCCCCTTCTGTCCCCTTGTAAAACATTTTTTATTTCATGTTGGGCCTCCTCACTTACTTGTCTTTTCCTCGGGCCGGGATTACCAGTTCCTTGATTTTGTTTTCCTCCTGATGTGGCTGTTTACAACGTTTGGGTCGTTTGGTTTCGTGCTATGTCTTTTTATATTGTGGGTTGCTCCTCCCTTCTTAACTGTGCCAATTTTTTTTTCTGGCCCTTTCGGGCTGCTCTCCCTTTTTCTCCTGGGCCCCTTTTTCCTTCTTTACTTCTTTCATTCTCTATCACATTTGGTTTTTTGGCCCCCTACACCTTGGGAGTGAAAACCCAAAGGGCCATCTGGCTTTGTTTTTCTTTTTACCCCTTTGGGACAAATCTTCTTCAGCTTCCTTAAAATATTGTTGTCACATATTCCCTCATCTTTATTTACTGAAATTCCCTGGGAGTGCTGTCACCCTGAACCTCGTGCAGGAAAATTTTTATGCCTATTTTAGTCCCCTCTTCTAGTAGTTTGGCTGTGTTTGCCCTGCCCCCTTTCCCCTTCCCCCCCCACTTGTAACTTACTATATAATCGAAAACTCAGGGCCCCCGTGGTCGTGGGGCCCCCAGGGGTCTTTTTATATTTTATTTCCTCAATATCTGCACTATCAAGGTGAAAAATAGGTTTCCCCCCTTTTCTGGGTTTATCCCTGGGCCTCTCTTCTGGGAGTGTAAATTTGTGTTGGTACATGAGGGTTTTCCAGAAAACACCCCCATCATTTTTAGCCCTTCCCCTTTTCGGGCCCCCTTTTGGGGTCCAAATTCTCCCCGTCAATTTCTTCGTGATTGAAATTACCCACAATAGCCGTTTTGCCCTGGTTTGTGTGGTGTGTGTGTGTGTGTGTGTGTGTGTGTGTTGTGTGTGTGTGTGGTGGGGTGTACTCACCCAGTTGTGGTTGCAAAGGGTTTTGGTTACAGCTCCTGGCCTGTGTGTTTTTTATGTGCTTTTTGTGTGTGTGTGAAATACTCACCTTGTTTTTGGTGGGGGGGGTCCCCGTCCCGGTCCTGGACCCCTTTTGTGTTTTGTGTGGTTTAGGGTGTAATGTTTTGTGGGTGTGTTTGTACATGTGTGTTTGTTTTGTGTTGTAGTATGTGTGTGTATGCGTGAGTGTAGGTTTAAATTAAATATCGTGGACTGAGTGTCAATTTTGAATTTAAAAAAACACATTTGGGAAAAATCAAAAAAAATCTGCTGGTATCGGCCATTTTTTTACCAATACCCCCTTTCAGTAAAAATGACCCATACCTTCCCCATACCTATTCTTTGGCTATCCTTTCATAGTGTGTTTCCTGGAAAACTTAAATTTTTCCCTTGTTTCTATTTTTAAACACCAATATTCAAACATTTATTTGTATAAACCCTTTTTTTATATTAACATTCATTCTTAATATTCAAGATAACAGAATTAAAATAGTTCCTCCCGTGATTGAGATTGGTTTAAAATTTAAGGAAAAACTGTTCCTTTGGTTTGTAGATTTTTTTCTCCCAAAAAAAATTCCCTAAAGGCTTTTTAATTTGATTGAATTCAGCGGGTTCCCGTATTTTTCGGTAGTGGGAGAATTTTATTTTAATTTTAAATATTTCGCAAACAATGAGAAAAAAATTGACATACTTTAAAAAGAAAGATTTAATTTAACAATCTTTTTTAAAGATGGATGGGGCACTTTCAGTTCAAATGAAAATTCGGAAATTTATAAGTATCCTTTGATGGGAGGTTTTTTTCTTTGCCGAGTAAATGACGGGGGGATCTTAGGGGGGTTTTTAAGTAGCGTTCCCCAGATGTACCAAAAAGGCAAATGTGGCCTCAAAACTGGTTTCCCGTAAACCCTTCCACGCCCTCAGTAGCAGCCACAAGGGTCACGCTCACCCTTACTTCCTTTGCCATCAAAAACCAACCCCAAAACTTGCTGAGTGCAAATTATGAATGGTTCAAGGGTTTAAAATTAAAAAAAAATCAATCATTTAAAGTATGTCTTTGTAAAAAATAAAAACTTTGAAGTGAGAAATAAGTTTTTAAAAATTTTAGCAATGAAAATTTCCTCTGGACGTGTTAAAATTAAGATTAAAAAAAAATCCCCAGGTTAACGTATCAAAATTAAAAAGTTTTTTAAAAGGAAGCTCCTAAAGATTTCTGGATTCTGACGGCAAATTTTTTTTATATTTGAAAGTCGGGATGTTACTGCAGTTACAAATTCTTCATTTAGATGTAAAAAGGGGGGAAATTCCCAAAATCGCTTGCCCAAAAAGCTGTTATTTTTTAAACCCCTTGGGGCAGACAGTTCTTTTCTTTTTTGTTCCCCGGTGCTTAAAAATTCCCTTGGGTTTCCTTTTACAAATGAAGTCACGATGAGATCATGAGTTTTTTGGAAGAAATTTTTTGGGGTTTTGAAGGGTTTTTAAATTCCCCCTCTATCACCTGTGTTACTCCAAACCCTTTAGTATCTTCAACATTGCAAGGGAAGGAGGCGTGTTGTGAAAACTGGTATGGTAATATTTCACTGGTGGTACAGGTTGCCTTGCTGACCAGATCACGATATTCCCACTTGACTGAAATCCCTTTTACAGTCCCCCCATACCGGGAAAAAAGAATCCTGTGGGGGTTTTTTCCCGGTTTTTTCCAAAAACATAGGGTACCCAAATTTAAACTTTTCCTTTGCCCATTTTCTCTTTTTGTAAGTATTTTTAAAACAAAATTTGCCCAAACCTTATGGGGAGCCCCGACTTGTCTTGTTCTCCAGCGTCACTTTTAAGGGTAACAAGATAAGCTTGTTTTAAAAAACTGTGATTTTTGTCTTTTTTTGCAAAGAGTATTCACCACAGATATAACAAAAAAGCGTTGGGGTTTTTTTTTAAACAGACTCTTCTTTAAGAACTTATGTTTATTGGAAAAAATAACAAAATAAAGGTTACAATATTGTCAAGTGATGTTGTTGATAAATGCTGTCGTTTTTAAAAATAAATAATTTAAAAAATTTAATTGCTAAGGGTTTTCCCGTTAAAAAAGAGGGTAAAAATACAATATTTTCACAAATTGAAACCCAAATTTTAAAAAAATTTTTCCGCCATTTTTCGAAATTTAGCATCACCAAAAAACCCCAAAAAACCTTTTAAAAATTTTTTGTCAATTTTTCCCTTTTTTTTTGTTTGTTGTTGACCAGTGATTTTTTTTGAAAACATTTTTTTTCCCCTATTATGTAGTAACTGCTGAAGAATACTTCAAGGACATTAAACAACATATTCTCACCGGAAGTAGAAAATAAGATTTAATGTTTTAAGAATATGGCTTTATGCTTATGACTAACAGTTATGTCTGTCTGATGAACCAACAGAAGTCCCCCATCGTGTTGGCATCATACACCCATGGTAGTGTATCTCCATTGTAATAATATCATGATTTAAACCTTTTTCTCAGGCTCATCAGTAACAGCATCAGGATGAAATGGAGAGAAGTTAAGATGTGAATGAAGAAACTGCATTTTCAGTGACTTATTGCAACCCAGTGCTCTACAAGTTCCTATTATGCTGGAATCAGTGCTGAAGGGAAAACTCTGGTGGCCTGGTGGTTAACGCTCTCGCTTCACACGGTGAGGGCCTGGGTTCGATTCCCAGCCAGAGTAGAAACATTGGACGTGTTTCTTTCCACCTGTTGTCTATGTTCCCCATCAGTAAAATGGGTACCTGGGTGTTAGTCGACTGGTGTGGGTCGCATCCTGGGACACTGACCTATGGAGGCCTGGTCACAGACCGGGCCGCGGGGGCGTTGACCCCCGGAACTCTCTCTAGGTAAACTCTCTAGGTAAACGTGTTTGTGGCTTATCAAATTCTCTGGCCATAAATATTGCCTAAGTTAAACCTCCTCCAAATTTTTCCTTCACGTAAATAAATCCCACACCTTTCCAATCCATAGCCTTCATAAAGCTCAGAGAAATATCTTTAAAGGCTGCATCAGTGGCATATGTTGTATGTTGAATATTACATGAACTGAGTTTTTCCTTACAAGTTATTCTTTGATCTTGTAGTGGTTAGTATCCTTACGATAATTCCTCAAAGAAAGGAAGCACATGTGTTATGTGTAACCACGTTGGTAAGCAAGTATTAACCCTCTTACTTTCAGGTCCTCACATACATTCCACTTGTGGTCGTTGGTTTTGTTAGTCTGAATAGTATTTCCAAGGACTCGTATGTTTCCATTAAACCAGGGGGAGGGGGAAACGTTCGGCCCGCGCGCAGTATAAAGCCCGTGAAATCATCTGGTCTGGCCCAGGAGCCACTCAGATGTTCCAGAGAGGAAGGGAATCACTATTTTAGATTAAATACAATAGAGAATAGTTTCAAATTATCTCAGAAACTTCATTTGTAAGTGTTTAATTAGTGATTTGTTCCGTACATTTAAAATTATATTGTCACCAATAATGAATGCACATTAAAATGAAATAAAAATGATTTAAAACCCACCAGTAAAGGGCCTGATTATTGAGAGGTGCTGTGGCAGTGGTGAGGGACTGAGAGACACTAAGCACACCAAATCTACTTCGTATGCACTAGCTCCTATCATTACTTTCATTCGATTTGCTGCTGATCCAATTGGTCCACCAAAATCGGCCTCTTCCCTCTGGAGCATTCCCAACATTCCATTAAATTTTCCATCCACTTCTGATCCCCAGGATCTTTCCGGGGCCTCACGAGTCTCCATGCTGCTGATTTATAGAGAATGAATTATGTAAAGTGTTCTAGTGTCAGGAACAAAGTGTAAAAAACAGAAGTGTGATTTATGATGATCCTTCTTCAGCCCAACTGGAAAAAGTGGAATTTCATAGTTGCGATTTTCTCAACCATATCGTTGTGTTTATCACGTGGTCAACATGCAGGCCAGAGAAGCATAATGTCCCGAACTCGAATTATGTTAATACTTTAAAAATATATAAATATATTTTTATAGTTATACGAAAAAATAATTAAAACATATAATTTATTTGATTTCAACAAAACCACAAATCGGTCACTACAGAGAATGGAGGTACAGTGATGTCCAACCTGGTTGCCAAATCTTGACCATTAATGAGATTTTGATAAAGCTTTACTAATTTTTATTAAACTACAATTATAATTATAAAACAAACAGACGAGAAAGAAATGCATCCATTCTCATCCAACCTGCTTCGTGAACGGCCGGGTGGGTTTACTGCTTCTCCAGTATGTTTTTTTTTTTAAGTTTCATATTAAATTTATTATCCAAATAATCTTCTCGGATCTCACAACGACTGCAATAAGAACATAAGAAAGAAGGAACACTGCAGCAGGCCTACTGGCCCATGAGAGGCAGGTCCACTTCCTCTTAAGGGAGGAGCACAGCATCTGACCTAGTAGCACAACTTAGTCAGGTCCAACTTACACCCACCCACACCCACTCATGTATTTATCCAACCTATTTTTAAAACTACACAACGTCCTAGCTTCTAGGACGGCACTCGGGAGTTTGTTCCACTCATCCACAACTCTATTGCCAAACCAGTGCTTTCCTATATCCTTCCTGAATCTTAATTTTTCCAACTTAAAACCATTGCTGCGAGTCCTGTCTATGCTAGATACTTTTAGCACGCTATTTACATCCCCTATATTAATTCCTGTTTTTCATTTATACGCCTCAATCATATCCCCCCTAATTCTACGCCTTTCTAGAGATTGCAGATTCAGGGCCTCAGTCTATCCTCATAGGGAAGATTTCTGATACATGGGATCAACTTTGTCATCCTCCTTTGTATGTTTTCCAGAGCATTTATATCCATTCTGTAATACGGTGACCAAAACTGTGCAGCATGATCTAAATGAGGACTAACCAAAGATATATAAAGTTGAAGAACGACCTGAGGACCCCCATTATTTATACTTCTAGATATGAAGCCAAGGATTCTGTTAGCTTTATTGCGAACACTTATGCACTGTTGTCTTGGTTTCAGATTACTACTAACGAGAACTCCTAAATCCTTTTCACAATCCGTAATATTAAGATCTACATTATTTAGTTTATATGTGGCATGGTTATTTTCCTGTCCAATATTTAGAACTTTACATTTGTCTATATTAAATTGCATCTGCCACTTCTCCGACCACTGCATCAGTCTATTCAAATCATCCTGGAGTGCTCTAATGTCCTCATTAGAATGAATTGGGTGGCCTGTTTTGTGTCATCAGCAAATTTGCTTATGTCGCTACCTATTCCCTCATCTATGTCGTATATGTAAATTGTGAACAACAAGGGGCCCAACTCTGACCCCTGTGGAGCACCGCTTGTGACGAGCCCCTCATTCCGATTTCTCTCTATTTATGCAAACTCTCTGCTGCCTATTTGTTTATTCCGTGTGCCTTAAGTTTCCTCAATAACCTCTGATGTGGAACTCTATCGAAAGCTTTACTGAAGTCCGTATACACAATATCATATTCAATACCATGATCTACCGCCTCAAATACCTTAGTGAAGAAAGGTAGTAAATTCGTAAGGCAGGAACGCCCCTTTGTAAAACTGTGTTGAGATTCACTAATCAATTTATGTCTTTCAAGATGGCTACGAATTGCTTCGGCAATTATTGATTCCATAAATTTACCAACTCTAGAGATAAGGCTTATTGGTCTATAGTTCAAAGCTAAGGGCCTGTCCCCTGCCTTGTAAATAGATATTACATTTGCCATTGTCCACTTGTCTGGCGCTATGACAGTTTGTATTGATATATTGAAATAATTAGCCAAAGGTATGCTAAGTTCTTCTTTACATTCCTTTAAAAACCTCGCAAACACCCTACCTGAAAACTCTAGAACTGCAGACACATTCATCACCTTCAAAACTACCATTAGAAAACATCTTGTCTCCCTGATACACCCCGTCAACTAACTACACGTATCCCACCTAGTGGTTCACACTTACACTCACTCACCCATTTGACCATAAACAGAAATATCAATCTCAATCTTAAAATAATGAATCCTAACTAGTCATAAGTTGGCCTGTGATACTCCAATACTGAAACTATGTACTGTGCCAAAACAAAAGCATTCACACTGCTAAACTCACAAACTAGTATTTAGTCACTTAGCCATAATACCAACTACCTCATAATTTGTAATATTTTAAATTTAAGAATTAATCTAAGTCTGTCCGAAATGCCTAGCCATGCTAGGTGTTCTAGTGGTACACTCTGTAATTATTATTTTACTACATGTAAACCACACAATAACCAAATTCTGTAAACTCAGCATTGTAATCCTTATAGAGAATAAACTTTGAATTGAATTGAATTGAATCAGGACCTGGGGATTTGTTAGGTTTTAGTTTCTCTATTTGTCTGAGGACCATGTCACTAGTTACATCAACAGTGCAAAGTTTATTATCGTCCTGTTCTACATAATTTACATAATTTTAGAGCGATCGGTGTATTTGTTCAATATATCCATGAAAAAGGGAGTACCAATGGATTGGCAGAGAGAATGCCTAGTTCCTTCATACAAAGAAAAACAAGGCAAAAACAAGAATGTGTAAAAATTATAGGGGAATACAGTAAGCCTGTTGATTATTCCAGGTAAAGTGTATGGTAAAGTTATCTGAGAGAAATGTGGGTAAGACACAGTGTAGGACTTCAGAGGAACAAGGAGGATTTAGGAAGGAAAGAATTATATTAACCCGGATTTTACATTAAAGCATGCATGTGAACAATACCAATACTTAAAAAGCGGTAAAAAACATTATTCTCCCTTTATGAATATAGAAAAGACGTATAATAGAAGGACAAAGTAGCCGATGTTTGAATGCATGGTATGTTTGACAATGCAGCAAATAGTTGTTTATGCTGATAGTAAGACTCACTTTAAACTAATTATGGGAGAGGGGGATTATTTTCCAGTGAAAGTAGACCTTAAGCAGAACTGTGTTGTCACCCTTGTTGTTTAACATATTAACATATGAAGGTTTAAAAGGTGTTAATGACAGGGTGTTGCGGAGTGAAGTGGGACTGAAAGACAAAGAATCTGATACGAAATGGAAGTTGTATAAGTTTTTTTCCGAGGACACACTTGGTGAAAGAATTAAAATTTGTTGGAGTTTTTAAAGAATGGAAATTAAAAGAGTACATTGTAACAAAACAATCAAGGGAAGAAAAAATTGGGTATCAGACTGGAGAAAACATAGACTAAGTAAATGTTTTTAGATATTTATAAGTGGCCTTGTCGATGGGTGCGTTTATGAAAAAATGAGATGAGCCTCACTATGACTTCTATGGAGACCATGAATTTAATCTAAGACGGCAAAAACAAAGCAAGGTACCTAAGTACAGTGGTATCAGGCATTGGTTAAAACATTACAGTGAGGAGGAGGTCGGATGCAGTGGAGATGTCGTGTCTGAGGTCAATGTATTCTTCTGAACATTGTGAGGAGGATTCGGATCTTGGCGATTAGGACTTGGGGAGAAGATTTACAAAAGTACATTCAGGGGCTGAAGAAAAGTTTTTTAATGTAGTTCGGAAAAGGAGAAACAAAAAAAATTTAAAGGGGAAAGGTGAGAATCGGGACTGGAGGAAAAAAAGGGGTCGCCCGGGAAATTGGAAAATGGGGGGTAAAAGAATTTTGATGCTAGGGTAAGTTTTTTTTTACAGTTGACAGTACTTTTGGAGGGGAAAGTACTATAAGGGATTCAGGGAAAACTGGTTAATCGGGGCATAGTCGGGAAGGGGAATTCAGAGCCGCACTCTACAATGGTAGGAGATAATTGATTCGGGGATCATGTAAAACTGTAATGTCAAACGCTTCTATATGAAAGTGACTAAAAAAAATGACTTTTAAAACTGATTCCCTTTCTTGGATATCCTGAGAGAGGGCCATGTGTTGAAAAGTTTTTTTTACCGAATTTTTCTGGGGAAAAACAAGAACCCTGCATCCATACAGTCGGGAGATGACCGGGGGAAATCTTGTTACCTTTCCCAGACGTGTAGTCAGTGTACGGGAGAACTATTTTGATGAAACCTCAACATGTGCCCTTTAAAAATTGTAAACTGGTCGGGAGAAAAAAAAATTTGAGAAATTTTTAATTTGACCTTTTTTAAGAACAATCAATAAATTTTGAAGTTTCTTTTTAAAATACACAAAAATAATTTACCCAACCTTTTACTAATTAGTATACAGTGACACTAAGCGTATAGGTCATTTTTGCCTATTGGGCATCGTCATTTTCTGTCAAATACCAAATGAAAATTTGTTTATCCCATAACTCTGCTAAAATTCAAGCACAACGATAAAATAATCAGTTTTAAAGCAATATTAAATTCATTGTTCGCATCGCTCCGGCCGTGTGGACCCCCTGCACAAACGCACTTCAGTTCCCTGACTGCAGTAGTGTGAGGGGGGTGCTTGTCGCGCCTCTGTCGTCACCCCGGGAGAAAACCATTATCAACATGGCTTCAGTTACAGACCGGATCAAACTGTCGGTTTAAAAACTTCTCAATGGGGAAATAACGCCACTTCACCCGGGTTTTTAAACTACCTAAAACACAAGACACTAGGGCATTCGGATGGCGATTTTGTAGGGAGTAGCATTGAACGGAGCACGAAATTTTTTTTGTAAAATGCTCTCAGCAAGGGTTTAAGTCGTTTTAAAAACCGTTTTCAGGATGTAAGTCTTGATGCAACACCACTTGCGTGGAGAGATCGATGTATCCCGACATTATACATGGATTTAAACGCGTAATGTCCCCTTTGAGGGTGATGAACAATATCAAAAAGTTTTTTTAGGAATACGGAACGTTTATTTGGCCCAGATGGTAAGTGGGGACGGGTGCCACACAGGGCTGCCGAGGGCACTTTTAACCTAAAATGACATTGCGACACCCAACCGTCTTTCGTGTACCTAAAGGGAAATTTAGGACACAGGTCATGGGTCATACCCGGGGAAAGGCTAATGCCGACATGTGGGGAATATGACCAAGCGGCGGAGTGTGGGAAGCGGCAACGAGCTCCTGGCCCAGAGGGGGAGACATCCGCTTCTACAAAACCGGGGGGAAACAGGTGATGACAAAGACCCCTGAAGGAGGACGTGGCGTCTAAAGGACGAGATAGTGGATGGGGCATAAGGGTGGGGGAGAGGGGGGAGGCCCTTGACCATTATCGGCCCAGAGACATTCCAAGGATCGGGTTGAGCAAAAAGTACAGGAGGAAATTTGGAAATTGAGGAGGAATTACCGAGGGTTTTGAAGTCCGTCACCCCCCTGAGGGGGTGGCGCTCCTGGGAAAGGGGGTAAAACGATTGACGGCTTGGCATCAAAAACAGAACTATTTTTCACGACGGGAGTGACAAACGTACTGAGGTGTCACCGAGATCATTGCAACTGTGTACATGGGGGTTGATTACATTGTGAGGCACCCCAACCAAACGGAGGATGCGCCGTCACAAGAAAGAGAGCCACTGCGTCGGGTTCAGAGATGTTTTAACGCCACGCAGCAGACTGGGAACAAATATGGGCAGAGGGGAAGGTAATGGGCCATGACAGGGGCACCCAAAAAAAGGGGGGGGGGGGGAAAAGGGAAGTGTGCAGGGGACAAGTGGCCCACACTTCTGGTGCCCCTCGGAAGAGTGAAGAGAGGAGGGACGGTGGAAACTTTAATAGGCCCCCAGGTATGACAGTAAACGTTAATGGTTTGTGTAATATGTAAAGGGAATGGTTTAAATTTTCTGAATAAAAATTAAAGTGGATTTGTGTTCCTTTAGGACATAATTTAAGGAGGGTAGGGTGTTGGAGGTGGAGAGGGTTTTAGGGGGTAACCCTGCCATCTGCCCGTTTGAAAAGGGGGGGTGGATATTAATTAGGGGGGCGAGCCCGTTTGTTTTGCTGAAAGTGAGGGGGGGAGGGGAAGGTGTTGCCATAGATTTTGTGATGGGCAAACGTGTGCCTTTTTAGCGATATGCGCCGCAGAGAAAAACTACAGGGGAAGCAGGGGTTTTTTGTGTGGGGCCCTTTTTTTTTTTTCAGTGCATTACCGGAGGTGGAATAGTAGGAGGTGATTGGGAAATACTTTTTAGGAGGGCTGATTTTGGAACCCAAAGGGCAGGCTATGTGTCGGTGACCCAAGAATTTATTGAGGATAATTTTTTTAGGACGCGTTCGAGGGGGGGGGGCGTGGGGGAAAAGAGCATACGTTTTTTAGGGGAGGGAAAACAGCGAGTTTGTAATGTATCTTTCTCACGGTTTTATGCGCTTTCAAAACTTGAAGTAGCAGGTCGGGTCATAGAGCATGTTGGGGGAAAAGGGTTTGGGGGGGAGGGGGCTTGGAAATATCAAGTTACTGGGAAATTAAAATTTAATGTATTGAGTGATGAGGAGGGGGGAGAGGGGTTTTTCTTTCCTATGGAAAGGGGCTTAGGGATGCACAGGATGGAAGATTCGTACAATGGAGATTGTTAGCCAAAGGGAAAAATTGGAAATTATTGGGGGGGGGCAAAATATAAAATTTTAAAAAATGGCCCTTTCAAATTATTTAGAGGGCAGGTTAAGGGGGGTTATGGGAAAAAGGGGGGGGGGGGGCAACTTCCTAGGATGAAAAGTCGAGGGCAAGGGAGACTGAGGGGGTTGCAAAATGAAGGTTTTTAAGCGTAAGGGTGCAGGCGGGGAGAGGAGGTCTTTTTGGGGGACAACCAACGCGTGTGTTTGCGACGTCAAAAACAAAGACACAGGGTTTCAGCTATTCCGAGGTTAGAGGTCCCTGAAGGCGGAGGGTTATAGGGTAATCAGGGATACCGGGTACGAAAGGAAAGTGTGTTAAAGTGGGAAAAAGGTAGCAAGGTATTGACAATGGGAGGGTGGGGAATGAGGCTTTAGAGAAGGTGTGTGAGTATGTGACGTGTAATTTGGGGAAATTGACAGAAAGTTTTTAGGGGGGTTAATAACAGAAGAGAAATAAGTTGGTTTTGGGGGGGAATGAAAGGGCAAAGCACCGGAATAGACGGTCTCCCGGCTGAATTTTTTCTCCAAAAATTGGGGAGGTGAAAAGGGGTTTTCAGGGGTAGGTTATTTTTTTCAGATAAAGGAAAGGGGGTGATGGGGGACAACAAGCAACAGAAATTGTAGTTTTGGGTCCAAAGGGTAAGGGGCACACACCACAAGGAGTACCAAGCCATTTTCCTGAGGTCTGATTATAATTTTGCATAGTCTTGGGGAAATGGGTTTAAATGTGTGGGGGGAGAGTGGTTTCAAAAACGCATAGGGTTTACCGGGAAGGTCGATGATTGAAGGTATGGAATACTGAAATTTTTTGGGGATTCAAAAGGGGGGGGGAGGGAGGGCGGCGTTTTTTGGGCCTTTAAACTGGCAGGGGCCTTTCAGGTGGAAAGGGGGAGAAAATTGGGACATATTTTAGGGGGCAGGGTTAGGGGGAAGAAATATTTAAATTTGGGTAACCACGTTGTACAAGGGAGCTAAGAGAGGTACAGTTAAGGGAAATTTTGGGGTGAGGAGTTTGAATGGGTAGGGGACTTGGGCGGGGGGTGTCCCTTTCACAAATGTTGTTTGCATGCATTCGGGACCCCTTCAATAGAAGGGTTGAACGTTGTGAAAAGTGACACGAGTGGGGGTTTGGGGGGAGGGGGGAAAGTGTGGGGCCGGGAATAATAGATATGTAGACGATACAACAGTCCTGGTTCAGAGGGAGGCTTGGGGTTTTTGGATATTTTTGTGAAACTTTTTGGGAAATGAAACAGGGTTTTCAGGTAAAAAGCGAGAAGTCAATGATCAGGGGGGTTGGGGGTGATTGGGTGGGGGGGGAGGAGATGAACGTTGAGGTAACAAAGGGTGTCTTTAAAAATTTTGTGTATCACCTTAAGGAACTTGAGTGCTCGAGAGGAAAACTCGAAAAGTTTTAAGGAAAGGATCGGGGGTCTGGGTGCATTCACCTCATCATCTGACCTCGGCTGAATGATTGTTATAAATGTATTATTGTATAGTAAGGTTTTGGCACGACAGCCGTGTTCCCATTAACAGGGACGGGATTGGGGGAATTCTGAGACGAGTTTTAACTTTTTTGTGGGGTTCAAGGTGCGATTGGCTGCGGAGAGGGTTTGAATTTTTACCTTGGCCAGGGTGGGTTGGGGTTGTGGATCTGAAAAGGGGAGGATAAATGTTGTTTTTTAAATGGAGGTTTTGCGCAAAGGGTGTGAGGGGAGGCAGCTGGGAAAAGTACATGAAGTTTGGGTAAGTTGTATGGTGGTGGATTTAAGGGAATGTAAAACTTTTTGAGGGCTTTTGATGTTGGTTAGAAAACCCAGGAAAATCGAATGGGGGTTTTTGTAGGCTGTTTTCAAAAAGGGATTTTGTTCCAGTTGGGGGATTTTTTCCCCATGTACGCAGGAAGATATTTGGTATAGGTTTAGCAAGTTGAATTTTAAAACCAGTAAGGGAGGTTTAAAAGTATCGTTTTTCTGCCTGGCAACAAACCCTCGGGGAGGTACAAAAAACCCAAGGGGGAATTGTGGGGGGAAGGGGTGGAATCTGTGGGAGGGTGAGACGGCTTCCAAGCATTACTTTTTTGGGGGGACTGGGGGGTTGGGATTGGTTAAATAGGGTTTTACAGGGGGGGGGGGGCCGCGGGGGGTCGGTTTCGCGTGCACTAAGTCTAGATGTGGGAGGGTTCGAGAGAGTGTCACAAGAGCTTTTTGGGTTTAAAATAAATGGATTATATAATATAAAGTGGGGGATGAGGGGGAGGGGGATTGTGAGGTGGGAGGCGGGGCTAGCGTAACGGTTTACGTCATGTGTCGTAATAGAGAACTTATGGGGGGAGGTGGGAAAAGGATTTTTCGGAAGGTTATAGAATGTTAACGTTTGGGTTTCTCATAATCTGCGACTTGGGCTGATGAGTAAGGGGTGGGGGTTTGGGGGTTACATAGAGAAGGGGAAATTTAGGGGACACAGCGGGGTCGCCCCGGGGAGGGGGGAGAGTGAGGTGTATGTGGGTAAGAAGGGGTAATGTGTGGCATAAGTGTAGTAGCATCAAGTGGGATAGAAGCAAAAGGGGAAACAATTAAATTTCGTATAACGAATTTAAATTCTGTGTTTGATGGCAGGTCGTCAACCCCCATGTATTAAGTTGAAGGTGTCAAAATTTTAAAGGGGAAAAAAACCTTTAAGCTTTTGGGTTTATGTAGATTGTTTTTCGTTTATACCTTTATTGGGCATATTTCAGTGCGATAATCGTATCGCAATGAGAGGTTTTTAAATTTTATTTGTTTGTGTTTTTTTTGGGGTTTTTTGGGGGAGTGTACTGACTTTATTTAGCTTATAAATGTGATCATCCAGTAAAACTCGTTAAAATTTTGTAAAGGGGAAAGATGGGTTTAGTCCTTTACTTTATAAATTGCTCGGGCCCGGGAAGAGGCTGATTTAAAACTTATTTAGTATAAGTGTGAGGCTTTTGGATTTTTATTTTTTTTTCAGTGCTTAAAGGGGTTGTATGAGGGACGTATTTTGTTTTTAGGTAAACTATTTAAATTTTGGGGTTTAAATTTTGGGGAAAATCTTAATTTTTTTTAATGAATTATGATGTAGTCATTTCCTCTGATTACTACTGTGAAGGTTTTGAGCCTTTTCCATTGCACAGTCATATTGTTTAAAAAAAAAATCGAAAGGTTTATATAGTTTATTTTAAAATTTTTTAAAAAATTTTGTTTTAAAGGGAAAAATTTGTGATGTATTGGGAACCTCTTTTTTTTCAATGACAAAGGGTTTTTTAAAACTTTTTTAGTGAAGTTGTTAGGGTTTAGGATCCACGTAACCCCTCTTAATCTTTTTATTAATTTAAGCTGTAAATTTTTAAATAAAAATAAAAAAAAAAAATTTTAAAATTTAAAGAAACGACCCAAAATTCCCAGATGAAAACTCCTGTTATCAATCTGTCCTTTCACTAAAAACATCGTTCTCTTCCCTTAACTGCTTTACACAAGCACGCTTCTGGTAGGTAAGGCACATAGGGAAATTTACTAACTGTTGCCTATGTTCTTACCTACCAACCAGTCGGGATTATACCATTTTTTTATTTAAGCAAAATTGTAACCACAATTTTTATTTTATACCCTCAAAAAAAATCTTTAAAAAATCATTTCAAATTCATTATCCTTTCTTTAAAAATTCTGTCACGCAAACTGTCCTGGGGGGCATCAACCGGACTTGAAGAGCCGGGAGACTCCCGACTGTAGGAAAGAGGCCGCATCATACCGGTTCCCACCCGGCGATCCGCGGGGAGACCCCCTCCCTCACCAGTTCATCTTTAAGGGTTTTGAGAGGTTTGGTTTGGAGCACTGAGGGGGAAGCTTGGCCCTCCCCATAAAAACCCCTGTGGATTCACCAGAGGAGTGGGCACTTTCGAAAGCCTTACCACCCTACTGGCCAGCATTGGGTCAGACGCCCAAGCACATTGTTGTTTTCCTCGACCTTGAGAAAGCTTTGAGCTAGCCATGCCCGCCACCCTTTCAGGGGGTTAACGACAGGCTGCGTGCGTGGCTTCGATCCACTCTAGTACGTTTTCAGGGGCATGCCTCTCTTATGACCCTGGAAAATGCCACTCCACAGGGTGGGGTGCTTAATCCCGCCCTGTTCAATGTATTTATGCGCGCCAGCTCGTGCGCCTGCCTTTCTCCACAGGCACCTTCCGATCAGCTACGCCTATGACCTCCCCTTGCCATATCCAGGAATGCCGGCTGTTCGCTGCCCAGGGGGACTCGATCTGCTGGTTTCCGTTTGCCGTCACCTGGCCCAAAATCGCACGAAATCCAAAGCCATAATCCTTCGCACCGGGCTGCAATCCTGGGCATCGACCTGGACGGGGTTCCAGGTGCCTCATCTTTAAGAAACAGTATGCCCCATAAAAGAGAGGGGTTTGCAGATGGTCAGGGGAATGATGCCCCTGTCAACCAGGGGGGGGGCCAGCCTAGAGGTCATGAGGGTTGTTGCAAAAGGCATACGCTCGCTCAAAGACACGGGGCACTTTGCTCTGAATTTACGCCAGGGCCCCCGAACATAAGTCTCTTGTGTGGTCCCCAAAAACAGCTGTAGACCTGCGGGGGGACCTAAGTGGGCCAAGCGGTGGCCGAAATTCAAGGGCGCTGCAGCCCCCTTTAGGACATGACCAAATATAGGAGCCAAAAGGATACCAAATACCTCGCCCCCAGGGGCTGACAACTGATGAGGAACCCTTTGTTGAGCAAGACGACAATTGTCGTTCTTTAAAAAACATGAACCGACACTTCCTCCCACACCCACGCTCTCTTGGGTTCCCGTCTCTGTTTCTGACCAATCACAACCCCTGAGTCGCCCACTGAGTGGTGATGGCATCTGCCCCCGCTTCCCTTGTTGAAGACCAAATGTAAACACTTCTAGCTTTGCGCCCCCGAAGACTTTTTTTTATCGTCTCCTCGCTGCTGCATTTTTCCCCCCCAAGCTTCAAAATCCCAATAAGATGTTGACTACTATACTTTTTATACATTCCCCTCTTTTCCTCCCTAGATAACGTTTTTTTTACTCCACAATACCCAACGCCCCACTCACCTTTTTTTTCCCCCTCTCAATTTTTATGATTAACCTCATCATCATAAATCCTCCGCCGACACGTCCCCCAAGATTGAAAACTTCACTTCTTACTATTCCCCTCCCCCAATTTGATATCCAATTTTTTCTTTACTAAATCATTTGATACCCTCAATTTAAACCCTTTCTCTTTTTTTATGTTTACTTTGAAATTTCTACCTTTTCACCATTCTCAAAATCTCCACTAACCTTGCAATTTTTCTTTAGAATCTCCCTAAGCCAGTATCCAGCAAAAAGTAACTGTGTCAATTCCCATTTTGAATTTGATTCCCCATAATTTAATCCCACCCCTCTCCCGAACACCCTAGCATTTACTTCTTTTACAGCCCCATCTATAAATATATTAAACAACCATGGTGACATTACACATTCCTGTCTAAGACCTACTTTTACCGGGAAGTATTCTCCCTTTCTTCTACACACCCTAACCTGAGCCTCACTGTCCTCATAAAAGCTCTTTACAGCATTTAGTAACTTACCACCTATTCCATATACTTGCAACATCTGCCACATTGCTCCCCTATCCACTCTATCATATGCCTTTTCTAAATCCATAAATGCAATAAAAACTTCCCTACCTTTATCTAAATACTGTTCACGTATATGCTTCAATGTAAACAGTTGATCTACACATCCCCTACCCACTCTGAAGCCTCCCTGCTACATTCTGTCTTACCTCTAATTCTTTCAATTATAACCCTACCGTATACTTTTCCTGGTATACTCAGTAAACTTATTCCTCTATAATTTTTACAATCTCTTTTGTCCCCTTTCCCTTTATATAAAGGGACTATACATGCTCTCCGCCAATCCCTAGGTACCTTCCCCTCTTTCATACATTTATTAAACAAAAGTACCAACCACTCCAACACTATATAACCCCCTGCTTTTAACATTTCTGTCATGATCCCATCAGTTCCAGCTGCTTTACCCCCTTTCATTCTACATAATGCCTCACGTACCTCCACCACACTTACATTCTGCTCTTCTTCACTCCTAAAAGATGGTATACCTCCCTGGCCAGTGCATGAAATTACCGCCTCCCTTTCTTCCTCAACATTTAAAAGTTCCTCAAATTATTCTCGCCATCTACCTAATACCTCCCTCTCCCCATCTACTAACTCCCCTACTCTGTTTTTAACTGACAAATCCATACTTTCCCTAGGCTTTCTTAACTTGTTTAACTCCCTCCAAAATTTTTTCTTATTTTCATTAAAATTTCTTGACAGTGCCTCTCCCACTCTATCATCTGCTCTCCTTTTGCACTCTCTCACCACTCTCTTCACCTTTCTTTTACTCTCCATATACTCTGCTCTTCTTATAACACTTCTGCTTTGTAAAAACCTCTCATAAGCTACCTTTTTCTCTTTTATCACACCCTTTACTTCATCAATCCACCAATCACTCCTCTTTCCTCCTGCCCCCACCCTCCTATAACCACAAACTTCTGCCCCACATTCTAATACTGCATTTTTAAAACTATTCCAACCCTCTTCAACCCCCCCACTACTCATCTTTGCACCAGCCCACCTTTCTGCCAATAGTCGCTTATATCTCGCCCGAACTTCCTCCTCCCTTAGTTTATACACTTTCACCTCCCTCTTACTTGTTGTTGCCACCTTCCTCTTTTCCCATCTACCTCTTACTCTAACTGTAGCTACAACTAAATAATGATCCGATATATCAGTTGCCCCTCTATAAACATGTACATCCTGGAGCCTACCCATCAACCTTTTATCCACCAATACATAATCTAACAAACTACTTTCATTTCGTGCTACATCATACCTTGTATATTTATTTATCCTCTTTTTCATAAAATATGTATTACTTAATACCAAATCTCTTTCTACATATAGCTCAATTAAAGGCTCCCCATTTACATTTACCCCTGGCACCCCAAATTTACCTACTACTCCCTCCATAACATTTTTACCCACTTTAGCATTGAAATCCCCAACCACCATTACTCTCACACTTGATTCAAAACTCCCCACGCATTCACTCAACATTTCCCTGAATCTCTCTCTCTCCTCAAGACTTCTCTCTTCTCCAGGTGCATACATGCTTACTATAATCCACTTTTCACATCCAATCTTTATTTTACTCCACATAATCCTTGAATTTATACATTAGTAGTCCCTCTTTTCCTGCCATAGCTTATCCTTCAACATTATTGCTACTCCTTTGAAACCCCTGACCTAATCCCATTTATTCCTCTCCATTGAAACTCTCCCACCCCCTTCAGCTTTGTTTCACTTAAAGCCAGGACATCCAGCTTCTTCTCATTCACAACATCCACAATCATCTCTTTCTTATCATTTGCACAACATCCACGCACATTCAGACTTCCCACTTTGACAATTTTCTTCTTCTTATTCTTTTTAGTAATCTTTACAGGAAAAGGGGTTACTAGCCCATTGTTCCCGGCATTTTAGTTGACTTTTACAACACGCATGGCTTACGGAGGAAATATTCTTATTCCACTTCCCCATGGATATAAAAGGAAAAGTAATAAGACCAAGAACTATTAAGATAAAATCAAAGAAAACTCGGATGAGTGTGTATAAATAAACGTGTACATGTATGTGCAGTGTGACCTAAGTGTAAGTAGAAGTAGCAAGACGTACATGTAATCTTGCATATTTATGAGACAGACAAAAGACACCAGCAATCCTACCATCAAGTAAAACAATTACATGCTTTCGTTTTACACTCACTTGGCAGGACGGTAGTACCTCCCTGGGCGGTTGCTGTCTACCAACCTACTATATATATATATATATATATATATAATATATATATATATATATATATATATATATATATATATATATATATATATATATATATATATATATATATATAACATATATATATATATATATATATATATATATATATATATATATATATAATATATATATATATATATATATAGATATATATATATATATATATATATATATATATATATGTCGTGCCGAATATGTAAAACTGGTCAATTAGCAAGAACTCATTTAAAATTAAGTCCTTTCTGAAATTTTCTTTTATACGTTTAAAGATATATTTTTTTCATTAATGTTAATGAACAAAATTTTAATTTTGCACCAAAAGAATCTTAGAAAACTTGCCTAACCATATTATAACAATAACAATTTATTTTAGCCTAACCCAACTAAATATATTTTAGATTTGTTTACAGTAATTTAATACTAAACAAACACAGTGAAATATATTTTTTCGTTAAGTTCAGAATGATTTTGGCGAAATTATTGCATACACAAATTTTCACTTGTCCTATATGGCAAGATGAACGTTGCTATTTAAGCCAAGATCGCAAGTTCTACCTATTCGGCACGACATATTTTATATATATATATATATATATATATATATAATATATATATATATATTATATATATATATATATATATATATATATATATTTTTTTTTTTTTTTATTATCACACTGGCCGATTCCCACCAAGGCAGGGTGGCCCGAAAAAAGAAAAACTTTCAACCTTCATTCACTCCATCACTGTCTTGCCAGAAGGGTGCTTTACACTACAGTTTTTTAAACTGCAACATTAACACCCCTCCTTCAGAGTGCAGGCACTGTACTTCCCATCTCCAGGACTCAAGTCCGGCCTGCCGGTTTCCCTGAATCCCTTCATAAATGTTACTTTGCTCACACTCCAACAGCACGTCAAGTATTAAAAACCATTTGTCTCCATTCACTCCTATCAAACACGCTCACGCATGCCTGCTGGAAGTCCAAGCCCCTCGCACACAAAACCTCCTTTACCCCCTCCCTCCAACCCTTCCTAGGCCGACCCCTACCCCGCCTTCCTTCCACTACAGACTGATACACTCTTGAAGTTATTCTGTTTCGCTCCATTCTCTCTACATGTCCGAACCACCTCAACAACCCTTCCTCAGCCCTCTGGACAACAGTTTTGGTAATCCCGCACCCCCTCCTAACTTCCAAACTACGAATTCTCTGCATTATATTCACACCAACACATTGCCCTCAGACATGACATCTCCACTGCCTCCAGCCTTCTCCTCGCTGCAACATTCATCACCCATGCTTCACACCATATAAGAGCGTTGGTAAAACTATACTCTCATACATTCCCCTCCCTTTGCCTCCAAGGACAAAGTTCTCTGTCTCCACAGACTCCTAAGTGCACCACTCACTCTTTTTCCCTCATCAATTCTATGATTCACCTCATCTTTCATAGACCCATCCGCTGACACGTCCACTCCCAAAATATCTGAATACGTTCACCTCCTCCATACTCTCTCCCTCCAATCTGATATTCAATCTTTCATCCCTAATCTTTTTGTTATCCTCATAACCTTACTCTTTCCTTTATTCACCTTTAATTTTCTTCTTTTGACACACCCTACCAAATTCATCCACCAATCTCTGCAGCTTCTCTTCAGAATCTCCCAAGAGCACAGTGTCATCAGCAAAGAGCAGCTGTGACAACTCCCACCCTGGTGTGATTCTTTATCTTTTAACTCCACGCCTCTTGCCAAGACCCTCGCATTTACTTCTCTTACAACCCCATCTATAAATATATTAAACAACCACGGTGACATCACACATCCTTGTCTAAGGCCTACTTTTACTGGGAAAAAATTTCCCTCTTTTCTACATACTCTAACTTGAGCCTCACTATCCTCGTAAAAACTCTTCACTGCTTTCAGTAACCTACCTCCTACACCATACACTTGCAACATCTGCCACATTGCCCCCCTATCCACCCTGTCATACGCCTTTTCCAAATCCATAAATGCCACAAAGACCTCTTTAGCCTTATCTAAATACTGTTCACTTATATGTTTCACTGTAAACACCTGGTCCACACACCCCCTACCTTTCCTAAAGCCTCCTTGTTCATCTGCTATCCTATTCTCCGTCTTACTCTTAATTCTTTCAATTATAACTCTACCATACACTTTACCAGGTACACTCAACAGACTTATCCCCCTATAATTTTTGCACTCTCTTTTATCCCCTTTGCCTTTATACAAAGGAATAGGGCATGCTCTCTGCCAATCCCTAGGTACCTTACCCTCTTCCATACATTTATTAAATAATTGCACAAACCACTCCAAAACTATACCCCCCACCTGCTTTTAAACATTTCATCTTTATCCCATCAATCCCGGCTGCCTTAAACCCCCTTTCATTTTACCTACGCCTCACGAACTTCCCCCACACTCACAACTGGCTTTTCCTCACTCCTACAAGATGTTATTCCTCCTTGCCCTATAACACGAAATCACAGCTTCCCTATCTTCATCAACATTAACAATTCCTCAAAATATTCCTCCATTTTCCCCAAATACCTCTAACTCTCCTTTTTAATAACTCTCCTCTCTATTTTTAACTGAAAAATCCATTTGTTCTCTGGGTTCCTTAACTTGTTAATCTCACTCCAAAACTTTTTCTTATTTTCAACAATTTGTTGATAACAGCTCCCCCACTCTCTCATTTGCTCTCTTTTTACATTGCTTCACCCTCTCTTAACCTCTCTCTTTTCTCCATATACTCTTCCCTCCTTGCATCACTTCTACTTTGTAAAAACTTCTCATATGCTAACTTTTTCTCCCTTACTACTCTTTTTTACATCATCATTCCACCAATCGCTCCTCTTCCCCCTGCACCCACTTTCCTGTAACCACAAACTTCTGCTGAACACTCTAACACAACATTTTTTAAACCTACCCCATTCCTCCTCGACCCATTGCCTATGCTCTCATTAGCCCATCTATCCTCCAATAGCTGTTTATATCTTACCCTAACTGCCTCCTCTTTTAGTTTTATAAACCTTCACCTCTCTTTTCCCCTGATGCTTTAATTCTCCTTGTATCCCATCTCCCTTTTACTCTCAGTGTAGCTACAACTAGAAAGTGATCTGATAATCTGTGGCCCCTCGATAAACATGTACATCTGAGTCTACTCAACAGCCCTTTTATCTACCAATACATTAATCCAACAACTAC
Source organism: Cherax quadricarinatus (assembly GCF_026875155.1). Lineage (NCBI taxonomy): Eukaryota > Metazoa > Arthropoda > Malacostraca > Decapoda > Parastacidae > Cherax > Cherax quadricarinatus. The sequence goes on from NC_069421.1 coordinate 45,466,881, forward strand.
TGTCATTTCGCCCACATCATATCGTGTATACTTATTTATCCTCTTTTCTTAAAATATGTATTACCTATAACTAAACCCCTTTCATACAAAGTTCAATCAAAGGGTCCCATTATCATTTACACCTGGCACCCCAAACTTACCTACCACACCCTCTCAAAATTTTCTCCTACTTTAGCATTCAGGCCCCCTACCACCAATTACTCTCTCATTTGGTTCAAAGGGCTCCTTACATTCACTTAACATCTCCCAAAATCTCTCTCTCTCCTCTGCATCCCTCTTCTCCAGGTGCATACACGCTTATTATGACCCACTTCTCGCATCCAACCTTTACTTTAACCCACATAATTCTCGAATTTACACATTCATATTCTCTTTTCTCCATCCATAACTGACATTTAACTTTACTGCTACCCTTCCTTTGCTCTGACTCTCTCAGATACTCCAGATTTAACCCCATTTATTTCCCCCCACTGAAACTCTCCTACCCCCTTCAGCTTTGTTTCGCTTGGGGGCCAGGACATCCAACTTCTTTTATTCATAAATCAGCAATCATCTGTTTCTTGTCATCCGCACTACATCCACGCACATTTAAACAACCCAGTTTTATAAAGTTTTTCTTCTTCTCTTTTTTAGTAAATGTATACAGGAGAAGGGGTTACTAGCCCATTGCTCCCGGCATTTTAGTCGCCCCAACGACACGCATATATATATATATATAATTATATATATATAATATATATATATTAATATATAATATATATATATATTTTATATAATATAATATATAATATATATATATATATCAAGTCTGTGTGAAGTATAAAATGAGTTGCATCATGCAAATGAAAAAAAGTGCAACCAAAAAAAAGAACAATAAATATCGTTCTTGCCCATTTAGACCCCATTTTAAATTTCAGTAAATAAATATTTATAAAAAAATTTGTAATGCATATATGAATTCTGTCGTGTGTGGGGTGTTGCAGATCGTTTTTATTGTCCTTCCAGATCAATGAGAAATTGTTTTATGGTGAGTCCTCCAAAGACAAGTCCAAATATCTCTGCAGTTTGGAGGAAAGTGACTCAGATCCAGAACCAGATCACCTGGAATTGCTTGACAGTGGTGATGAGTACTTGCCACTGGATGCAGAGGTGTCAAGTGATGAGGAGGAAGATAGACCATCCAAAAAGCCAAAACTGTCACTAACCAGTGCCAGGCAAGCTACTCAGATGCAAGTTTTACAGCAAACACAAACATCATGTCACATCCTCATTTTCCTGTGCCATTTGCAAAGTAAATCTATGCATCAAGAAGGAGAGAAATTGTACAAATTAGTGATCTAGAATAACTGTTCTTTCTCAGGAAACTCAGGAATGTGGGAATTGAAAGTTATATCCTTTTGCATTGTGTCCTTGTTGCTACTTGGTTCATTTTTGTATTTTTTAATACTTACAAAATGTTTGAAAACAAGTTCAATTTGGTGTTTTATTAACAATTGCAACTTTGCAACATTTAAAAATGTTCACCCTTTGGTAGGCAAGACCAACTTTTGTCGGTCTTCGCATATTGGCAGTTGATCGAAAACAAACTTTCACATATTCATTTCTATGGGCTCATTTACTTTACATTGAGACACTCTATCCACTCATAGGAAATACATTTCAAAATTCGCAATTTTTCAAGGTTTTCTCAACAAAGGGTTCAAGGGTCCACCAGGGACATGTCATACCAATGCACCCTGGCCGCTGATGGGTGTGGTCAGTTCAAGATGCCACAAGGAAGCGCCTGCCCATGACATTGTTCCGGGCAGGAGACTGCGACAGACCGGCAGCAAAGTACACAGTGCTGCCCCCTTGGGCGTCAGAGCTATTGGCGGTGCACTGGACAACCCTACCTGGAGGTTGTTCCGGAGTTCATCGCCCCCGCGGCCCAGTCCACGACCAGGCCTCCCGGTGGATCAGGGACTGATCAACCAAGCTGTTACTGCTGGCCGCACGTAGTCCAACGTTCGAACCACAGCCTGGCTGATCTGACGCTGACTTTAGGTATCTGTCCAGCTCCCTCTTGAAGGCAGCCAGGGGCCTATTGGTAATTCCCCTTATGCTTGGTGGAAGGCTGTTGAACTGTTTTGGGCCCTGGACACTTATGGTGCTTTCTCTTAGTGTACCAGTGGCGCCTCCGCTTTTAATTGGGGGTATTTTGCATCGCCTGCCAAGTCTTTTACTTTCGTAGGGAGTGATTTCTGTGTGCGGATTCGGGATCACTTCTTCTAGGATTTTCCAAGTGTAGATTATGATATATCTCTCTCTCCTGCATCCCTATGAGTACAAGTCAAGTGCTTCCAAGCATTCCCAGTAGTTCAGGTACTTGATAGAACTTATACGTGCAGTAAAGGTTCTCTGTACACTCTCTAGATCTGCAATTTCACCTGCTTTGAACGGAGATGTTAATGTACAGCAGTATTCCAGCCTAGAGAGAACAAGTAATTTGAAAAGGATCATCATTGGCTTGGCATCTCTCGTTTTGAACGTTCTCATTATCCATCCTGTCATTTTCTTTGCACTTGTGATCGTGGCACTGTTGTGATCCTTGAAAGTGAGATCCTCAGACATAACTACTCCCAGGTCCCTTACAATATTTTTCTGCTTTACTGTAAGGCCAGAGTTTGTAGTATACTATGTTCTAGTTATTATCTCCTCCAGTTTTTCAAAACGGAGTAGTTGGAATTTGTCCTCATTGAACATCATATTGTTTTCCATTGCCCATTGGAAAACTTGGTTTATATCTTCTTGGAGGTGAACCGTGTCCTCAGTAGATGACAGCCTCATGCAGATCCTAGTCTCGTCTGCAAAGGATGATATGGTGCTGTGGATTACATCTCTGTCTATGTCTGATATGAGGATGAGGAACAGGATGGGGGCAAGTACTGTGCCTTGTGGAACAGAGCTCTTCACTATGGCAGCCTCCGATTTAACTCTGTTGACCACAACTCTTTGTGTTCGATTGGTTAGGAAGTTGGAGATCCATCTCCCCACTTTGCCAGTTATTCCTTTAGCACGTATTTTGTGCGCGATTACGCCATGATCGCACTTGTCAAACGCTTTTGCAAAGTCTGTATATTACATATGCATTCTGTTTTTCTTCCAGTGCATCCAAGGCCATATCATAGTGATCCAGTAGTTGTGAGAGGCAGGAGCGACCTCCCCTAAACCCATGTTCCCCTGGATTTTTTGCATTTTTTTGGGAATCCGGGGGTTTTCAACATACTTTTAGCATTCTTTCAAAGTTTTTTTATAAATGGGGGACGTTAGAGTATTGTCTTATTTCTCAGCAATGTTTTGCTCCCACCTTTATGGAGTGGGCTACCAGGCAGAAAGAAGCATTCCCCCCAACATTCTACAACGACTTGCTTGGGACTAGATTGGGGTGCGGGGGAAAACCCCCATTACACCCATGGCTCCCGAGACCCGAGGCATTCCCCAAAAGTGCTGGGATGTTGCACAGCAAAACTGACAGCAGGGTTTGGGGCCTCCCGGACCATTGCACCATACTCCAGGGAGAACCTTGCCATCCCCCAAAACTCTGCGCATGCAACTGAGACCTCAAACCCCCCGTCCCCATGTTGATTCCAAAATCAAACGATCCGACAATTTGACGAGAGCCCCCGGAAAAATAACTTAAACACACCATCTGGGGCGACCTCAATGCCTGGCCAGTGTTGAGAGCCACCATCAATGGATCCCGACCTGTGGGTACCCGGGAAAAGATGCAGAGATGAGGTGCTAAGACCGCAAACGCTCGAGGCCAGCCACGTGCTGCAATCTCCATCAGCCACAGCCAGATTATGCTATGGGCTGCCAGTGCAGCCAGGCGCCCACTCCCTCACCCTGGGGATTCACGGAGCCACCGATGGTATTATGACAGGGCGACTCACAGGTCGCGCCTTCCAAGTATTCAAACGTAGACCAGGGAACTGCGGGTGCATATCCACCGCCTACGCTTAGAGTATCCCACCACTGCACGGATTGTTGAATGGGCCTGGAAAATCCTAGAGGGATTAGTACCGAACTTGCACACGAAAATCACTCACTACGAAAGCAAAAGACTTGGCAGACGATGCAACATCCCCCCAATGAAAAGCAGGGGTGTCATAGCACGTTAAGAGACCATACAATAAGTGTCAGGGGCCCGAGACTGTTCAACTGCCTCCCAGCATACATAAGGGAGATTACCAACAGACCCCTGGCAGTCTTCAAGCTGGCACTGGACAAGCACCTAAAGTCGGTTCCTGACCAGCCGGGCTGTGGCTCGTACGTTGGTTTGCGTGCAGCCAGCAGCAACAGCCTGGTTGATCAGGCTCTGATCCACCAGGAGGCCTGGTCACAGACCGGGCCGCGGGGGCGTTGACCCCCGGAACTCTCTCCAGGTAAACTCCAGAGCTCTGTGACAGGACCTAGCTATGCCGGAGCCATCACTGAATGGGAGATTCTTGCTGCTCCTGCACCAAAACCTAGTGCAGCACTGGCCTACAAACAGTCAAGCTGGGATGGCCCCATTGCTGAAAAGGTGCTTGCCAACGTGCTTAGGGCTGTATCATCAGACAAGGAGACTGCCCATCTCCAAGCTGTGAGTGCACCTCACTCCAGGGACTTCCTCCAAACACTTCCCATTTCGGCAATGGGAACACGCCTCGAGCCTAAGACCCTCTGTATTGCAGTGGCTCTCTGCCTTGCTGCTCTAGTTCACACGGAATATACGTGTATTTGGGGCGATGCACAAGCCGACCAATATGGTCTGCATGGTCTTAACTGTTCCAAAACCAAGACACAATGAGGTCAACGACATCATAAAGAGAAACCTTGCTACAGCTGGATGCCCAGCAAAGATAGAGCCCCGATCACTAAGAGCCAACAATACCCACAACCCAGCAAACTGCCCAGACAGGATCACCATCTTTCCATGGAAGAATGGCAAGCTGTTAGCACGGGACTATACCTGTGTGTCGACGCTAGCCGACAGCTACATCCATCACAGTGTCGGAGGAAAGGGAGGAGCTGCTGATCACAGGGAGGAGTAGAAGATCGGCAAGTACAGGGACATAAGCCAACAGTATCAATTTGTCTCAGTGGGATCAGAGACCTTGGGATCATGGGTAAAAAATGCCACATGTTTTCTTAAAGAACTGGGTCCCAGACTCATCGACACCACTAGGGACCCAAGGGCAACCACTTCATGTTCCAGCGCCTCAGCGTGGCCATCCAGAGGGAAAATGCATGCTGCATACTGGGTTCACGTACGGCTGCGGAGGAGCTGGAGGATATTCGTAATCTTTGATATATTGTACCAATGTATTCATGTTTGTGTTCTCAGCCAATGTATTCTGTATATTAATAAAGTTCACATAGAATATAGCATATAGGGGGTGGTAGGAAAAAATATTCAACGTCTGGAGAACCTTGTTCCTCAGGTACGTTTATTCTCTTCTCTGTGGATGAGGGTTCCCAGTTCAGTTCTTGAGGTGGTACCTCCCTATATATATATATGTCGTGCCGAATAGGCAGAACTTGATATCTTGGCTTAAATAGCAACGCTCATCTTGCCATACAGGACAAGCGAAAATTTGTGTATGCAATAATTTCGCCAAAATCATTCTGAACCTAACGAAAAAAATATACTTCACTGTGTTTGTTTAGTATTAAATTATTGTAAACAAATCTAAAATATATTTAGTTGGGTTAGGCTAAAATAAATTGTTCTTGTTATAATAAGGTTAGGTAAGTTTTCCAAGATTCTTTTGGTGCATAATTATAAATTTTTACATTAACGTTAATGAAAAAAATATATCTTTAAACGTATAAGAGAAAATTTCAGAAAGGACTTAATTTTAAATGAGTTTTTGCAAATTGACCAGTTTTACATATTCGGAAACGAATATATATATATATATTTTATATATATATATATATAAATAAAAATATATATATATAAAATATATATATATATAAATATATATATAAATATATATATATATATATATATATATATATATATATATAGAGCTTCATGCATTGTATCAACTATTTCTTTCTCTTAAAGTATGATCTGACCTCATGGGAGATTTTATACCAATGTAACGTGCACAAACAAGCGGAAGTATATACAGACAAATATCGTGGTCAGCAGGATTCGAACCCACGTGTGGAGAGTTATTTCATATCCTCCCTCATGCATTGGCAGCCAAGAAATATTTTAGAATGCTTAATAGTGTACTAAATGATAAACAGTATTTACAAGCATTTGATCTTAGAACCAGAAAAAATTCCGACTAAAAATGACGTTGAATGTATCTGTCATAAATAAAGACGATGATAACTCACCAGGAAATAGGTTGTCAGTTATTAGATTAAATGAGTGGAGGTTCCCCAAGTGTAGAAGTTGGACGTCAGGTTCACCGTTGTTACAGAACAAACACCGTCTGTATACCTTCACTCCTCTTCTCTTTCCTCCTGCATAATAAAGTCTGTGGTTTTTAATATAAACCCACACACACGCTTATGCTCACACACAAACACACACACACACACACACACATACACAAGAGTACCAGAGTGTGTACCTCGATCGAGACAGAACACAAGAGGAAAAGTTGATACTGAAAGAGAGAGTACAAAAACGAAAGGAGGAAAGAGAGGAAATGACAAAGATGAGCAGAAAAACCCAGACGCAGGTGGAAAGGCAAACACACCCTCCAGAAAAACCAGCAGAAGGACTCCAACTGCGACAACCCCAAGGCAACTGAGCAATCTAAACCGACACTCACACACTGATCCTTCTGCCCCCAGCCCCCACACCACAAACCACACCTATACAGCAATCCCCTATGGAAACTCTGCCCCCACCCCCTACTGCAACCCTCTGTAGGTACCCGCCAGGGCCCCCAATCCCCCAACCCCAATCTCCTCCCAGGATCACAGTATTAGAAAAGAAGTTGAAGGTTTGCTACATGTACGCAAAAAACTTACTGAGACAATAACAGACGCAATCTTCCCACCAGGATATCAGATCCTGAGGAAAGATAGAAGGAGCAAAGGGGGAGGAGGGGTTGCACTGCTCATAAAAGACCAATGGAGATTTGAGGAAATGGAAGGCATGGACGAGATTGGAGGAAGGGACTACATAGTAGGTACACTTCAGTCTGGGGAACATAAAGTAGTCATTGCAGTGATGTATAATCCACCCCCACAGAACTGCAGGAGGCCAAGAGAGGAATATGAAGAGGGCAACAGAGCAATGGTGGGCACAGTGGCCGAGGTCGCAAGAAGAGCTCACTCCAGTAGAGCAAAGTTACTGGTTATGGGCGATTTCAACCACAGGGAGATTGACTAGGAAAACCTGGAGCCACATGGGGGTCCCAAAACATGGAGAGCCAAGATGATGGATGTGGTACTAGAAAACCTTATGCATCAACATATTAAGGACACTACCAGAGAGAGAGGGAAGGATGAACCAGAAAGGCTGGACCTTGTATTCACCCTGAGAAGTTCAGACATTGAGGAAATCACATATGAGAGGCCCCTTGGAGCTAATGATCACATGGTTCTGTGTTTTGAATACATAGTAGAATTACAAGTAGAGAGGGTAACAGGAGTTGGATGGGAAAAGCCAAACTATAAAAAGGGGGACTACACAAGTATGAGGAACTTCCTGCAGGAGGTTCAGTGGGACAGAGAATTGGCAGGAAAGTCAGTAAATGAAATGATGGAATATGTAAAAACAAAATGCAAGGAATCAGAAAAATAGAAATAGAATAGAAATAATGGGAAGACCATAACGGGTCCTTGGTTTACCCGAAGGTGTAGGGAGGAAAAAACTAAGTGCAACAGAGAATGGAAAAGATACAGGAGGCAAAAGGCCCAGGAAAATAGAGAGACTAGTCGTAGAGCCAGAAACGAGTATGCACAGATAAGGAGGGAGGCCCAGCGACAGTACGAAAACGACATAGCATAGAAAGCCAAGTCTGATCCAAAACTTCTGTACAGCTACATTAGGAGGAAGACAACAGTCAAAGACCAGGAGATCAGGCTGAGGAAAGAAGGTTGGGAACTCACCAGAAGCGATCAAGAGGTATGAGACGAGCTCAACAAGAGATTTAAGGAAGTATTTACAGTGGAGACAGGAAGGCCTCTGGGTGGACAGAACAGAGGGGGACACCAACAAAGAATATACCAACAAGTGTTATACGACATACACACAACTGAGGAGGAGGTGAAGAAGCTGCTAATGGATCTTGATACTTTAAAGGCAAAGGGACCAGACAACATCTCCCCGTGGGTCCTTAGAGAGGGAGCAGAAATGCTGCGTGTGCCACTAACCACAATCTTCGACACATCCCTTGAAACTGGGCAACTACCTGAGGTATGGAATACGGCAAATGTAGTATCCATATTTAAAAAAGGAGACAGAAAAGAGGCACTAAACTATAGACCAGTGTCACTGACGTGTATAGTATGCAAAATAATGGAGAAGATTATCAGGAGGAGAGTAGTGGAGCACCTAGAATGGAACAAGAGTATAAACGCCAACCAGTATGGATTTATGGAAGGCAAATCCTGTGTCACAAACCTACTGGAGTTTATGATAAAGTAACAGAAGTACGACACGAGAGAGTGGGGTGGGTTGATTGCATCTTCTTGGACTGCAAGAAGGCCTTCGACACATTTCCTCACAGGAGATTGAGGCAGAAGCTAAAGGATCAGGCGCGTATAACAGGACGGGCGCTGCAATGGATCAGAGAATACCTGACAGGGAGGAAACAACCAGTCATGGTACATGATGAAGTATGAAAGTGGGCACCTGTGACGAGCGGGGTCTCACAGGGGTCGGTCTTAGGACCAGTGCTATTTCTGGTATATGTGAATGACATGATGGAAGGGTTAGACTCAGAAGTGTCCTTGTTTGCAGATGATGTGAAGTTAATAAGGAGAATAAAATCAGATGAGGATCAGGTAGGACTTCAAAGAGACCTGGAAAGGTTGGACACCTGGTCCAGCAACTGGCTTCTCGAATTTAACCCAGCCAAATACAAAGTCATGAAGATCGGGGAAGAGCAAAGAAGACAGCAAACGGAGTATAGGCTAGGTGGCCAAAGACTACAAACCTCGCTCAAGGAGAAAGATCTTGGGGTGAGTATAACACCGAGCATGTCTCCGGAAGCACACATCAACCAGATAACTGCTGCAGCATACGGGCGCCTGGCAAATCTGAGAATAGTATTACGATACCTTAGTAAGGAATCGTTCAAGACACTGTACACCGTGTACGTCAGGCCCATAGTGGAGTATGCAGCACCTGTTTGGAACCCACATTTGATCAAGCACGTCAAGAAATTAGAGAAAGTGCAAAGGTTTGCGACAAAGTTAGTTCCAGAGCTAAAGGGAATGTCCTACGAAGAAAGCTTAAGGGAAATCGGCCTGACGGCACTGGAGGACAGGAGAGTTAGGGGAGACCTGATAACAACATACAAAATTCTGCGTGGAATAGACGAGGTGGACAGAGACAGGATGTTCCAGAGATGGGACATAGAAACAAGGGGTAAGAATTGGAAGTTGAAGACTTAGATGAGTCAAAGGGATGTTAGGAAGTATTTCTTCAGTCATAGAGTAGTCAGAAAGTGGAATAGCCTAGCAAGTGAGGTAGTGGAGGCAGGAACCATACATAGCTTTAAGAATTGGTATGATAAAGCTCATGGAGCAAGGAAAGAGAGGACCTAGTAGCACTCAGTGAAGAGGCGGGGCCAGAAGCTGAGCCTCGACCCCTGCAACCACAATTAGGTGAGTACAATTAGGTTAGTACACACATACATACACATAGAAGCTGTGACTCAATCCCCCACAACCACAAATAGGTGAGTACACACACACACACACACACACACACACACACCACACACACACACACACACACACACACACACACACACACACACACACACACACACACACACACTTGGGAATATTAAGACATAGCTGACCAATAAGGGGCCGAGAGTTTGCATTAAGGGGGTCAAGTCTTAATGAGACTAGTAACTAGTAGTGTTCCACAAGGATCAGTTTTGAGTCCATTGTTGTTCGTAGATTACATTAATGAACTTGATGAAGAATAAGAGTGACATGAGTGTTTGGTTGAATAATCATTTCTGACCTGGACACCAATGAACATCAGCAGAATTTAGACAAATTAACGTCACGGTCTTTGAAGTGGCAGATACAGTTCAGCGTGGACAAAATGCAAAGTCCTAGTTTTTGGGATCGAAAGTAACCCTCATAATTATAAACTAGGTGATATAGAGCTTAATGAAACTGAATTTGAAAAATGCTTTGAAGTCATGGTAAGCAGAAATCTGTAGCCAATACAACAGTTTCTTAGTGTGTGCAATAAATCTAACAGCTTACCCCAAAAGGAAGGTTCCTTGATGCTGGTGAGGGGCTCTTGATCTAGGGAATTGGATCTGTGTTCCAGTTCCTTGAATTAAACCTGAATACCTTCCACATCCCCCCCCAGGCGCTGTATAATCCTACGGTTTTAACCCTTCCCCCTTGATTATAAAAATACTGATAAATTAGACACATATGCTACACCTGGGTATCTTTATTGAGGAAACGTTTCGCCACACAGTAGCGAAATTAGTCCACACAAAGGAGAATCGTGAAGAACAGGAGGAGTTTGAGGTAATCAGTCCCTCAGCCCTGAGTCGCTGTAGTCAGTCCATCAATCTTGAAAAGAATGCAGCATATGTGCGAAGAAGTAGCTTACATACTGTAGGCAGGAGAGGTGCAGCATTCGTAGGTGGTATCACATTTGTCCAGTGTGGAAGTAGGTCGTGAAGAATTCCCTGTATTATGATCCCAAGATGCTGCTGTGTCAGACAGTAATGTAGATGAATGGTTCAGAGAACGACAAGTTTATAAATTAACTTCGTCAGTCCTGATGCAGAGGTAACTAAGAAACAAGTTTATATAGTGGCAGGAGTCATCTACATAATAATAATGATTATCTAACAGTTTACTTGCATTTTTATCAAGACGTATAAGGAAGACAACTTCAAAAAGTTGTTTAAGAGCTCTATACATCAATGGTAAGTGCTGAAAAAGACTCGTATGTATAGTTCAGGTCATTTATTGTAGGAAACGTTTCGCCACGATTGGCTTCTTCAGTCCTGATACAGAGGTAACTAAGAAACAAGTTTATATAGTGGCAGGAGTCAGGTAGAAAGTTGCATAACCTCTTCAACTGTGCGAGACATCTCGACGTGAGTGATAAGAAACTTGCAAGTTTCGACGTCACTGCCTTATTCAGGAATGTTCCAGTTGATCAAGCTATTGGGTTAATGACGATACGAAGTTACATGTAAGTAAGTAAGTAAGTAAGTTTATTCAGGTATACACAAATACAGTTACATAGAACTATCATACATAGCAGCATATGTGTAGAGAACCTGGGATAACCCAAAAAAGTCAGACAGAGTGACTTATTTCCATTGGGGTCCTTCACATGTACCTTGCCAAAATTCTGTGAGCCTCGTATACCGTAACTACGTGTTCGTTTTAACTGTTTTATATATGAAGACAAATATAAACAACTGCTTAGGCTAGCCATGGGTTCACCCTCTTAGTGCAGTACTGGCCAGTTTAAATCTGGAGGACCTAGAGTCCAGGGGGAATACCATCCCTAGATCAGTTACATGGATGCGGTGCGTGGACAATATTTGGTCATTGTACCCAAAAGCCTAGAAGTACGTGACATCCTCAATACATTCATCACTCTACAATTAAATTTACACTTGAAGAGGAAATGGACAACCAGTTTACATTTCTCGGAGTACTCCTACTCACAGGTGAAAACAGACTCTCTTTTAAAGTCTACATAAAACCAACCTACAAAAACGAATTGCATTTCTTCTTTCACAGTGACACCAGGACTAAAAGATGGGTAGTTATAGACGTCTTTCTGAGACGTTACAGAATTTCCAGTCCGCAGTTCTTCGATGAAGAATACATATAAAATACACATTAATTCAGCTCGCTACAGTTTCTGTTGCACTTGATTCGTGATTGCAGGAAACGTGCGACACTTCCTTAACAAGATTAACACCAGTCCATTTGTAGGAAAGTCTCCTTGTTGCATGGTTTTGCCTGTCAGCGACGTTACTATTAACGTTTCTGAAATAAGAGCTGGAGATGCGAGGGGCTCCAAGAAGGCAACAAGGACACCTCTAAGACACCAGCAAAAAAAGAGGTGTCCTTATGGCATCTTCTTGAGAGTTCTTCGCATCTCCAGCCCTTGTTTTCTTGAAGAAGAATGTATCTACATAACACAAGCCTTTACATGTCTTCAGTTTACATCTTTCTTCATCTGGGATTGCAGACTCAAGGCACAAGCTATTCTCAACAAGTCCCGCATAGAACAGCCCTGTAAGCAGTTTATGGTGCTCCCATGTGGTGATTTGCCAAGAATACTCGCCGGGCACTTGCTAAGAGTAACAAATGTTTCCACTATAAACACATCATTTATCAAAGACCTCTCTATAAAACGCAGCCCCACACCTCGAACTCTCACAGCAGGCGTCTGTACATCCCTTGTGGATAATGTGCTACTAAATATGTAGGGAAACAGGCAGAAATGTTTGGGTCCGCCTGAACGAACATGGAAATGCCAGCAACAGAGACGACTTAAGGTATGCCTGTGTCCTCCACAGAGACTCCATGGAATATGATGAATTGGGATGAAGCACAACTTGTTCTCACCGACCAAGACCTTAGACGCCGACGACATCTGTAAGCCTCGCTACACGCCGTTACAGACACTGTGACGGCGCGTAGCGTCTTTTAACCCCTGTATGTTAGAAGTCATCAAGGTCCCAGGACCGATACGGGTTCTAATAAATATATTCTAGTGTTTGCTTACGAGTTTTTTCTTAACCAGATCTATAGTATAACCTTTGGACTTCTGTTGCTTACACTTCTTGATATAAATCCCAGTGATCTATTTGCCTTATTACGTACACTTAGGCACTACTGTCTTGGTTTCAGGTTGCTGCTTATCATAACCCCCAAGTCCTTTTCTCATTCTGAATGGTAAAGTACTACATTATTTAGTTTGTAAGCGCTAGGGTTATGGGCATTCCCGAGCTTCAAAACTTTCATTTATCTACATTGAACTGCATCTGCCACTTTTCTGACCACGACTTGAGTTTGTCTAAATCCTATTAAACTTCAGTAACATCTTCCTCTGAATCAGTTATCCTACCTATCTTTGTGTCATCCGTGAATTAGTTCAAAGCACTAGTTATTCCCTCGTCAAGGTCATTAATTTATATTCTTAACGACAATGGGCCTAAAACTGATACCTACTTGTTACAGAGCCCCATCTGATTTTACCACATAAGTGCACACTCTCTGTTTCCTATTGGTGAGCCATGATTAATTACAGCACTTTCTTTAATAGCCACTTTCTTTAAGAGTCTCTGGTGCGGCACTCTATCAAAAGCCTTACTAAAATCCAAATAAATAATATCGAATTCTTCATCGTGATCAACAGCCTCGAAACCTTTATTGAAGAAAGTTAGTAATTAGTTAGGCAGGAACAGCCCCTCTCTCTCCCATACTGAGTAACATTAATGAGATTATTCCTATCAAGTGAAGTTCTTAGAATATCAGCTATAATTGATTCTAGTAATTTGCTTACATTTGAGGTCAGGCGGTAATTTGATGATAAAGGCTTATCCCCTGCTTTAAAATTAGAAATTATTGGCCATCTTCCACATATCAGATACTACACCTGTTTGAAGAGATATATTAAAAATGTTAGTTAATGATTCACAAAGTTCCTTAAAAGCTCTTGAAAAAATGAAAGTTAAGACACTAGTGCAACATCTAGTTATCTTTATTGCAGACGTTACGCCATCCAGTTTCACCATCCAGTATATAGTTCTACTGTGTTCTAATTATGTCCTAGAATGTGTATTGATAAAGCCACTGGATGGCGAAACGTCTACAATAAAGATAACCAGATGTTGCATATGTGTCTTAACTTTCATCTTGTCGGTATTGTGTACCTTTCTTGCACAACCTGTCAGGCACTGCAACAGGTTCAGAGGACATCTACAATACCTTCTTCACGGCTACTACAACTAACCCATCCCTTCGGGTAGGACCTACTTCCACTGGGGAATCCCGCCTACCAGTGACTATACCCTTCTTGCACACGTCCCTGTCCACTGACGCCTATATAAGCGCCAGTCTCCTTGCCTGTGCTCCAGAATCTCCCGAACCTCGGTGCTCTCCACACCAACTCCAAGGTTGAGGGACTGATTACCTCATCTTCTGTATATAGTTCTACTGTCTTCTAATTATGTCCTAGAATCTGTATTGATAAAGCCACTGGATGGCGAAACGTCTACAATAAAGATAACCAGATGTTGCACAAGTGTCTTAACTTTCATCTTGTCGGTATTGTATACCTTTCTTGCACAACTCTTGAAAAATAGTTCATTGGGGCTCGGGAATTTATTTTGCTTTAATCAGTCTACATGTTTATTTACTCTATCCCTAGTGACTGCGATATTACATAATTTATCTTCTTCGGGCCCTATATATAAATTAATTAATGGGATATTCTTAGAGACTTCCTGTATGAAAACCGAGAAGAAATAATTATTAAAAAAATCGAGCATATTGTAAAGGTGACCTATCTTTTCTCTATTATTTTATATACATGGAAAAAACTTTCGGTTCGTTTTTGAATCCCTTTCAACTTTCATTTCGAACATTAAAATGGTATAAAATACCGACAGGTTGTTAGGTAAGACACATATGCAACAGTTAGGTATCTTATTTCGAAACGTTCGCCTACACAGTAGCTCTTCAGTCGAGTACAGAAAAGTTGATAGAAGCAGAAGATACTTGAAGACGATGTAATCAGTCCATCACCCATACTATGGAAATGTCTTCTCAGACTGGGAGACTGACCACTCAAAACTTTAGGGTGTGGGATGATTACATTGTTCAAGTATCTATTGCTTTCTATACTTTCTGTACTCGACGAAGAAGCTACTGTGTAGGCGAAACGTTTCAATAAAGATTACTAACTGTTGCATATGTGTCTTACTTAACAACGTTTCAATTCATCTCCGTTATCGCTTTTCTTATCTCCTTTTTAAACCTCATCTTAAGTGAGATAATGATTATAAGATGACCTCACCTTTCGATATCGTCTATACTACCTTTTTTCTGCTAAATTGTTTGAGCTATTGATCATTATTTCAGTCTTTCTATTCGATTTTATTCTTATGTGTAATAAATGTAAGAGAGAGGTGATATCATTGAAGTTGAGTGCGTTCAAGTAACACAGAATCATGGTTTTAAATTACTTAAATTAGATTTAGAAAGCGTAGTAAATACAGAGTTTCCAACAGAGTTGTCGATATGTGAAAATCTGCCGTGTATGGTAACAGAGGTTAAGACCTGGGGTAACTTTAAAAAGAGAATGGATAAATAAACGAGTGAAAAGGGCTGGGTTTGATTAGTACCTGACGTGCTGAAGCGTATTCATGGGTAGTTTAGGGTAAAGGTTGGATAATTACATGTGATAATGCATGGTTTTGATACGGACCTGCCTTGTGTGGGCTAGCAAGCCTTCTGCGGGTTTTCCTCCATTCTTATGTTCTTATTAAATCCAAGCTTTAGTTGTTCATCTGCCTCATTATTTGTCCTCAAATTTATTTTTTTACCTATAAATTTTCCGTCCCTGAAACTTAAAAATAGAGATATGGACGTCTACTTACTTTCTTGAGTGAGATTCTTCATAAGCTGTTTGTATTGGTAGAGAGGTGGTAGGTGAAGGTAGAAATCATGGAGGGCGAGGTAGAGAACATTGACAGTGTTGCGGAGACTATGGTGGAGGAGCACCTCCTTCACTGTCGACCTCCCACCCACCATAACAACCACAGTCTCTGGTAACATCCATAAACCTGACTCTTCAAGCAATCTGATGAGAAATTAAGGTATCTCTTTAACTTTTAACTCTCTCTTAATGTTACTTGTCATAGAATATATTTCTTACGTGAAATTTGAAACAAGCTGATATTAGATATTCATGCCCCTTATTGTTATAAATAAGTGTTTCGTTTATCAAGAATATTTATCTTGATAACCGTAGCGCCCTCAGAAAAAATCATGCCATAATTATTTTATGTTTCTATTTTCTATTTTCATCTAATATTATATTGCTAACATTATTTTCGGTAATAGCTAAAGCAAAAATATCGTGCTTTATATTATTTATCTTATGTCTTCAGCTTACGTATATAGACAGGCTGTAAAAACTACACTACTCAGTATTCTCTAAAAGGAGAGTTATGATTGGCTACCCGTGCTGCAAATTCCAAGTTGAAGCGTCAAGATTATCTCCACTTCATCTTTGCCAGTTTGTAAGTCTCCATTCTATGACCTCAGCCTCACATTGCTCCAGACTATGGAGAAGAACGTTTCTCCAGGCTAAGGGACTGACCACCTCAAAACTACGTCTTCGAGGGTGATGGACTGATTATATCCACTTTACATCTCTACTGCTTCTGCTGTCTCCTCTGTATCTGGATGAAGCAGCCTACTGTGTGCGCGAAACGTTTCAGAATAAAGAAGCGTAACCGTTGCACCGATGCATGTCATAAAGATATGCATCGGAGAGTAAGCAACTAGTTACCGTAGTGATCAAAGTCATAATCTGTTGTAATCAGTGTAACTTAAGCTGAAACACTATGATGAGAAACTCTATATATCTTACATTCTTTATTAATATATTTGCATTATTTTTGTTTCTGTGTAAACTGTTTACTGATATTTTGTCAGTGAAATAATTTGTATGAGTTACCTGAGAACGAGACTGGTGCTGTTGATGTCAGTCAGGTCGATGATGAGTCCTCGACAAGTAGTTCTGACGTCGTGCCACAGACCCTTAAAAAGCAATTTCTGTTCCAGCTGGTACTTGGAGGACATTAACCCAGTCTCCACCACCACGCCAGCCTCCACACTCTCACTCAGGCTTCTGAGGGATACAAAGTCACATTATTTCACCAATGAAATTGTCCAGTAAATTCATGTTTTTTTTTTTTTTTCAGCCCTTCCCTGCCAAGGTCTGACATACTTGCTGCAGACTCGCTCTCGCTTTTCCTTGAACATTTTCAATTGAATTCTCATGACTTGGCGGTGTGCACCAAAGACTGAATATTATAATGGTATACAATACTGACAGGTTGGTAAATAAGACATATGTGCAACAGTTAGGTATCTTTATTAGGAAACGTTTCGCCTACGCAGTAGGCTTCTTCAGCCGAGTACAGAAAAACTGGCAGAAACAACAGAGACGTGAGGGCGATGTAATCAGCTCATCACACTTGAAGACTGTTTTAGGCTCGGTTCCTGATGCTATGGGTAAAGAGGACCCAGACTCAGCCGCTCATGATACCGACTTCCAAAGTATCGTTCCTTCTCTGGTATTTCCGAGAGATACTTTTAAGTGGTTTCCTGAATCTTTTCGTTTCCCAGTTTTTACAAAGAAAAAAAATTGTAACTTGAGAACACCTCATCTGAGTGGCCTTATTTTTTTCGAAGCTGATTTACTGTACCGAGGGGAGGATTCATGCATAATTGCATGATCAGAGTGATATACCCTTTTCCTAAAATTCCGAACCCATGCAGTAACTTAAGACAGCCTCTGTTCAGCGCCTTGAAACCTTTAAAAAATGTGTATCCTAATTAGAAGAGTGTTGGGATTGTTGATCTTGTGTGTAGGTATCATTATGCCAACATTATGCGTAAACTAGAGCAGAATTTACACCCAGTATATGTAATGGATGATGCATCCTAAAAACAGGATACTATTCAGTAAATTATTTTCATGTAAGTTCAAAACTTTCTCTGTAATAAAATAGCTAAAGAAAATTTTGAAGTAATACATATATGTGATACCTGGAACTACCTTTTCTGCTCGGCTTCAACTTTTACCTCTGGTGTTTCTTGCTGAACGCTGGGTTCATTTTATTACTGGGTTCCATTGGTCTCAGTTTGCGAATTTTATTATATAAATTATTAAATTACTTTCTGCTAATTCAACGATAAAATTTTGATCGGTTACAATAGTTTAACAATAATATATCTAGCAAGAATGATGATTCTCCGTAACTTCAACACTCTTGCAACAATAATACCTGGAGTTTACCTGGAGTGTTCCGAGGGTCAACGCCCCCGAGGCCCAGTCCATTTCCAGGCCTCGCGGTGGGTCAGGGCCCTGTGAACCAGGATGGCAGCACGCAAACCGACATACGGACCACGGCCTGGCTTGTTAAGTACTGTCTTTGTCTGTCCAGCTCTCTCTTGAAGACAGCCAGGGGTCTATTGGAAATCTCACTTATGTATTCCGGGGAAACAGTTGAAGAGGCTTGGGTCACTGACATTTACTGTATTTTCTCTTAGCTTATTCATGGCGCCCCAGCTTTGTATTGGGGGATGCTGTAAGGCTTGCCGAGTCTTTTGCTTTCGCAGGGAGTGATTTCCGTGTTCAAATTTGAGACTAGTCACGCTAGGATTATCCAATTGTATATTATCATGTATCTTTCTCGCCTGAGCTCCAAGGAGTACATGTCATGGTGCTTCAACAGCTCCCAATAATTTAGGTGTTTTATCATACAGTATATTCTCCAGATCTGTAATTTCGCCTGCTTTGAAAGGGGCCGCTAATGTACAAAAATATTCCAGCCTAGTGAGAGAACAAGCGATTTGAAGAGAATCATCGTTGACTTCGTATTCCTAGTTTTGAATGTTCTAATTATCCATCCTATCATATTTCTAGCAGATATGTTAGATACATTGTTGTAATCTTTGAAAGAGACATTCTTTGACATTATCACTTCCAGGCCCCTCAAATCATTATATCGCTCTACTGTAGAGTTGGAATTTGTTTTGTACTCCGATCCACTTTTTTATTTCCTTGAGTTTTCCATAGCGAATAATTTAAATTTCTCTTCATATAACTTTGATGTTTTCTGAGGCCCATTTAAAGGCTTGCTGAATGTCAGATTCCCTTAAGAACATAAGAACATAAGAAATAAGGAACACTGCAACAGGCCTACTGACCCATGCGGAGCAGGTCCATGTCCCCCCCGGATTAGACCAATGACCCCCCCCCGGATTAGCCCAATGACCCACCCAGTCTGGTCACCTCCACTCAAGGATGGAGCACGGCACCAGACCCAGCAGCACAAGCTAGTCAGGTCCAACTCACACCCACCCACTCCCACTCATGTATTTATCTAACCTATTTTTAAAACTACACAACGTTTTAGCCTCAATAACTGTACTCGGGAGCTTGTTCCACTCATCCACAACTCTATTACCAAACCAGTGCTTTCCTATATCCTTCCTGAATCTGAATTTTTCCAACTTGAAATCATTGCTGCGAGTCCTGTCTTGGCTGGAAATTTTCAGCACGCTATTTACATCCCCTTTATTTATTCCTGTTTTCCATTTATACACCTCGATCATATCCCACCTAATTCTACGCCTTTCGAGAGAGTGCAGATTCAGGGCCCTCAGTCTATCCTCATAGGGAAGATTTCTGATACATGGGATCATCTTCGTCATCCTCCTCTGTACGTTTTCCAGAGCATTTATATCCATTCTGTAATACGGTGACCAGAACTGAGCAGCATAGTCTAAATGAGGCCTAACCAAGGAAATATAGAGTTGAAGGACAACCTGAGGACTTCTATTATTTATACTTTTAGATATGAAGCCAAGAATTCTGTTAGCTTTGTTGCGAACACTAATGCACTGTTGTCCTGATTTTAGATTACCGCTAACCAGAATTCCTAAATCCTTTTCGCAATCAGTAGTATTACGATCTACATTATTTAGTTTATATGTGGCATGGTTATTTAACTGCCCAACATTTAGAACTTTGCATTTGTCAACATTAAACTGCATCTGCCACTTCTCCGACCATTGCTTCAGTCTATTCAAATCATCCTGGAGTGCACTTGTGTCCTCATTAGAATGAATTGCACGGCCTATTTTGGTGTCATCAGCAAATTTGCTTATGTCGCTATTTATTCCCTCATCTATGTCGTTTATGTAAATTGTGAACAACAACGGGCCCAACACTGACCCCTGAGGAACACCGCTTGTGACGTGCCCCCATTCTGATTTCTCCCCATTTATGCAAACTCTCTGCTATCTATTTGTCAGCCATACCTCTACCCAGGAAAAAATTTCTTCTCAAATTATCAACGCTAATATTATCCAACATCTAGAATTTATGAAATAATTTGCAGTTTACCTATCGCGTGTCTGAAGGTGCAGGAGGCTGGGGTTATGTGATTTGGGGATACTTTTCACCGGTCGAGCAGGGATCTAAATGCGCCTAGTTTCGAGCTATTATCCGGTACTGGTCAAAAGACTTCGGCATCGCTAGTGTGTCTCAGCGAATGAGTAACATTTTTTTCCAATTAAGCCAACATCTTTCTATCACTGTCGAACGAGGAACAACTGCACTCATGTCTGCAAGTTTGATATAATACTCACATTACTCACTCATGGATTCCATAGGAACGACGTCTAGCACCTCTCTGCTTGTCCTGCCGGATAATTTTAACAGTCATCCACATATTAATGCAGAATTCACTTGTGGCATTTATTACGCCCTCACACACTTACTGACCTCAGCGATCAGTCCCATCTTGAATTAAGAAATACTCACTTTCACACTGTGTCAGAAACTGACTTATTGCAACAACTTTGATATTAATTTTGCACCTTTACTAACCTCATCTTGTTAACAGTTGCTTTCCGCCTCCACTAAGTCCTGTCTCGCATATTCCTCTTTACAAAGCTGTATCACATATGCGTGCTTTAACTAATAATAATTATCATTGAAATGCTTTTCTTACTTAGAAACGCAGCATGAATTGTATATACATATACATGCATCTAAATCATATTGTGTGATTGAATTTACAACATGTAACGGGACTGGACATATGTGAAAAGCAACAAAACAGGGAAGCTTATGTTCTCTATCATGTCTCACAAGTTTATGAATGAATCTGAGAGTTAAGCGAGACCATCATACAGGAACTGAATGTTTTCTTAAGATGTCTCAGAGGTTCGCAAATGTTTGAAATGTTACTAAACGTGTAATAACAATATTATATTAAATAAGGTCATTTCTGCATTAGCAGATCCTACGTCATTTAGATAAGTATGGTTAAATTATATGTGAGAAAAAGTTCAGAAAACAAACAGAATACGGAATATAAAATTGACAGACCTGATCTAAATTTGGAGTATACAATGTAATTACTAAAAAGATAATTAATGAGATTCATATGAATAATCAGGAAAACATTTATTGGGCAATTAAAAACAGGAACATTATATCCTTAAGTGTCTTCTTTTATACCTTCATTCTACATAAAAAAAAAAAAAACGAAAAACTCGGAAGGTAATAAATGTGTGAATGTGTTAACCTTGTCAAATGTGACTACACATATGATATATTT
The DNA here is from genome assembly GCF_026875155.1 of Cherax quadricarinatus. Taxonomy (NCBI): domain Eukaryota; kingdom Metazoa; phylum Arthropoda; class Malacostraca; order Decapoda; family Parastacidae; genus Cherax; species Cherax quadricarinatus. The sequence continues at coordinate 45,488,489 of NC_069421.1, forward strand.
TAACCAACTGGAACAGTATATCTCACCTTAGTATTGCGGAGGTAATGTGTGAGTGTTGAGAAGTGGTGATGAGTACCAGGTGACAGCTGGAGAGATGATGCTCCACCACCTGGTTCACCATCACGGTCACCTGCTCCACCACCTGGTTCACCATCACGGTCACCTGCTCCACCACCTGGTTCACCATCACACTCACCTGCTCCACGGGTTCACCCACATCTTGACTAAGTATGGGCGCTGAGTTTACCACAGCTGCCGCCAGCGCCACTATACGACAGCCTAATAACATAGTTCTGCCGAATAATATGAATATTCGAATTAATGGGAAACTTAAATATTTTTGTTTGTGGAATACATATATTGACTATTATATTATATGGTCTTCTTCCTTCAAGCGCTTCTTAAGTTTCCTTGTGATGTCTTTAGAGCTTCTCTTCTCAGCTTCAAACATTCAACATTTGTGTATCTCATGTAAAAAAAAAAAAAGTTCGAATCAGTTTAGCTTCCAGGTTCACAATTTTAAGAGCAAATGTTGCGGTAACTTATAAGCAAAATGTGTATATTCCTTAAAAAAAAATTATGTATTTTTTTGGAATGTGTATTTGTAATATTTTTGGAATGCGTTTAAGACAATTTGCGATTTTTTTTTGCTTTTGAAAATTCAGGGGTATTTTATGGGTAATAAATTTAGAATGCTTTTACAAGAAGTAATGCAGGACTTATCTGTCACGCATTTTATATAACTGTTTCAAATATTTGCAGCTAGGAGATCCTGCCCAAGAATAATAGTTTCAGATAATGTCACTGATTTTGTAGCGGGTTTACAATATTTGATGGAGTTACAAGAGAATATAAATGTTCAGTATTAGTTATCCCAGCGAAGATGCATCTGAAAATTTATCACCCTCAGAGCTCCTTGGCAGCGTGTTTTTAGGAACAAATGAAAGAAAACACTCAAGAGATGTCTATGGAAGGTGCTACACCTGAAAAGTTTCAGTTTAGAAGAATTCTGAGCTGTGTAGTCGAGGCGGATAATCAAGTATATAATTGTCATCTTATATACATCAGGGGAACTCCTGCTGTGGATATATTAACATTTTTCCATTTAATATGTGGACAAGAATTAAAGGCTGCACTTATCTCCAGAGATATTCTAGAAGAAAGTGAAGAAGAATATAATAATGCAGAATAGCTGCGGGATAAATTTAGTGAATTAAATAATTAATCATTAGTCTAACGTGTGGCGCATTAAATAATTAATCAATAGTCTAACGTGTGGCGAAAACAACATCTTCTCACTCTATATGAAGACGTATGGTGCATCAGAAGCTGTGATTACGCAGAACATTCAACTCGGCGATAATGTACTGAAACAGAGCAACATTTTAACATTGTACCTAGACTCACAGGGTGTTGGTAGGAATGTCAGTGTGTTGTGTTGTGGTCACAAAAGTCTGCATACTATTAACAAATTATTTCCCTTCAAGCTAATTTAACAGTATAAAAGAAATGTGACCTGAGGATCTAAGGGAAAGTGACATGGTGAGAGTAATTGAAGAAAGTGCTGACCAAGAAATTCAAGATGAAGAAATCGAAAATAGGTCTCCGAGGACAGAAACAACTCAAGCTAGAATTGGCTGGTATCAATTCAAAGAAGAAGGAGCCATTTAAGTCATCTACAACGACCTCCGTACGGCAGTAATGTGGAAAATTTTGGAATAATTTATATCTCATAACTGATAGGGTTAATAATGCTTATATAATGAAAGTGATTATCGTTGAAGTGACTTAAAATGTGTTAATGTCACAGGGGAATTAACATATCCCTTATTTATTGTAATAAGTTAATTAAAGGTGGAATTATTGTAATATTGAAATAATTAAAATTTTGACAAGGAAAATATATTACACACCTAAATATATCACTAAATTTTAACAAAAATATGGTAATAACAGGAGAGAACATATATATATATATATATATATATATATATATATATATATATATATATATATATATATATATATATATATATATATATTTATATATACTATATTATATATATATAATATATATATTATAATATATATATATATATATATATATATATATATATATAATATATATATATATATAATATATATATAATATATATATATATATATATATATATATGTCTGCCGAATAGGCAGTAACATTTTGCGATCTTGCTATAAATAAAACGTCATCTTTAATAATAGACAAGTGAAAATTCGTGTAGCAATAATCTTCGCCAAAATCATTCTGAACCATATACGGACAAAAAATATCTTAACTGCATTTGTTTGAGTATTTAAATTATTGTAATACAAATTAAAATCTATTTTAGTTGGGTTAGGCTAAATAAATTGCGCTTCTTATAATAAGGTTAGGTAAGTTTTCTAAGTTCCGTTTGGTGCAAAATTCTAAATTTTTACATCAACATAATGAAAAAAATATTCTTTAAACGTATAAGAGAAAATTTTAGAAAAGACTTAATTTTAAATGAGTTCTTGCTAATTGACCAGTTTTACATATTCGGCACGACATATATATATATATATATATATATATATATATATATATATATATATATATATATATATATATATAATTATTATATATATATATATATATATATATATATATATATATATATCTTCATTATTAAATTATTGTAAACTTATCTAAAATATATTTAGTTGGATTATGCTCAATTTAATTGCACTTGTTATAATAAGGTTAGGTAAGTTTTCTAAGGTTCTTTTGGAACAAAATTCTTAATTTTTACATTAACATAAATCAAAAATATATATAATTAAACGTATAAGAGAAACCCTTAGAAATGATTTAAATGTAAATGAGATCTTGCTAATCCACCAGTTTTACCTATTTGACACGACATATGTATATATTTATATGTGTGTTGTGTGTGTGTGTGTGTGTACTCACCTAGTTGACCTGGTTGAGGTTGCAGGGGTCGAGTCCAAGCTCCTGGCCCCGCCTCTTCACTGGTCGCTACTAGGTCACTCTCCCTGAACCATGAGCTTTATCGTACCTCTGCTTAAAGCTATGTATGGATCCTGCCTCCACTACATCGCTTCCCAAACTATTCCACTTACTGACTACTCTGTGGCTGAAGAAATACTTCCTAACATCCCTTTGATTCATCTGTGTCTTCAACTTCCAACTGTGTCCCCTTGTTACTGTGTCCAATCTCTGGAACATCCTGTCTTTGTCCACCTTGTCAATTCCTCTCAGTATTTTGTATGTCGTTATCATGTCCCCCCTATCTCTCCTGTCCTCCAGTGTCGTCAGGTTGATTTCCCTTAACCTCTCCTCGTAGGACTACCTCTTAGCTCTGGGACTAGTCTTGTTGCAAACCTATGCACTTTCTCTAGTTTCTTTACATGCTGGCTAGGTGTGGGTTCCAAACTGGTGCCGCATACTCCAATATGGGCCTAACGTACACGGTGTACAGGGTCCTGAACGATTCCTTATTAAGATGTCGGAATGTGTTCTGAGGTTTGCCAGCGCCCATATGCTGCAGCAGTTATTTGGTTGATGTGCGCTCAGGAGATGTGCCTGGTGTTATACTCACCCCAAGATCTTTTTCCTTGAGTGATGTTTGTAGTCTCTGACCCCCTAGACTGTACTCCATCTGCGGTCTTCTTTGCCCTTTCCCCAATCCTCATGAGTTTGCACTTGGTGGGATTGAACTCCAGGAGCCAGTTGCTGGACCAGGTCTGCAGCCTGTCCAGATCCCTTTGTATTTCTGCCTGGTCTTCGATCGAATGAACTCTTCTCATCAACTTCACGTCATCTGCAAACAGTGACACCCCGGAGTTTATTCCTTCCGTCATGTCGTTCACAAATACCAGAAACAGCACTGGTCCTAGGACTGACCCCTGTGGGACCCCGCTGGTCACAGGTGCCCACTCTGACACCTCTCCTCGTACCATTACTCGCTGCTGTCTTCCTGACAAGTATTCCCTGATCCATTGCAGTGCCTTCCCTGTTATTCCTGCTTGGTCTTCCAGTTTTTGCACTAATCTCTTGTGTGGTACTGTGTCAAACGCCTTCTTGCAGTCTAAGAAAATGCAATCCACCCACCCTTCTCTCTCTTGTCTTACTGCTGTCACCATGTCATAGAACTCCAGTAGGTTTGTGACACAGGATTTCCCGTCTCTGAAACCATGTTGTCTGCTGGTGATGAGATCATTCCTTTCTAGATGTTCCACCATTATTCTCCTGACAATTTTTTCCATGATTTTGCATGCTATACATGTCAGTGACACTGGTCTGTAGTTTAGTGCTTCATGTCTGTCTCCTTTTTTAAAGATTGGTACCACATTTGCTGTCTTCCATGCCTCAGGCAATCTCCCTGTTTCGATAGATGTATTGAATATTGTTGTTAGGGGTACACATAGCGCCTCTGCTCCCTCTCTCAGGACCCATGGAGAGATGTTATCTGGCCCCATTGCCTTTGAGATATCTAGCTCACTCAGAAGCCTCTTCACTTCTTCCTCGGTTGTGTGTACTGTGTCCAGCACATGGTGGTTTACCCCACCTCTCCGTCTTTCTGGAGCCCCTTCTGTCTCCTCTGTGAACACTTTGAATCTCTTGTTGAGTTCCTCACATACTTCACTGTCATTTCTTGTTGTCTCTCCTCCTTCCTTCCTTAGCCTGATTACCTGGTCCTTGACGGTTGTTTTCTTCCTGATGTGGCTGTATAACAGCTTCGGGTCAGATTTGGCTTTTGCTGCTATGTCGTTTTCATATTGACGTTGGGCCTCCCTTCTTATCTGTGCATATTCGTTTCTGGCTCTACGACTGCTCTCCTTATTCTCCTGGGTCCTTTGCCTTCTATATTTCTTCCATTCCCTAGCACACTTGGTTTTTGCCTCCTTGCATCTTTGAGTGAACCATGGGCTCATCCTGGCTTTTTCATTATTCCTGTTACCCTTGGGTACAAACCTCTCCTCAGCCTCCTTGCACATTGTGACTACATATTCCATCATCTCATTAACTGGTTTCCCTGCCAGTTCCTGTCCCACATGAACCTCATTCAGGAAGTTCCTCATTCCTGTGTAGTCCCCTTTCCTGTAGTTTGGTTTCATTCGTCCTGGCCTTCCTGCTTCCCCCTCCACTTGTAGCTCTACATGTGTATTCGAAGCTCAAAACCACATGATCGCTGGCCCCAAGGGGTCTTTCATATGTGATGTCCTCAATATCTGCACTACTCAAGGTGAATACTAAGTCCAGTCTTGCTGGTTCATCCTCTCCTCTCTCTCTTGTAGTGTCCCTTACGTGTTGGTACATGAAGTTTTCCAGTACCACCTCCATCATCTTAGCCCTCCATGTATCTGGCCCCATGTGGCTCCAAGTTTCCATTCGATCTCCTTGGGTTAAGTCGCCTGATCAGGAGCTTTGCCCTGCATGTATGAGCTCTACTGGCCACTGCAGCCAGTGTGTCAACCATCGCTCTATTGCTCTCGTCATACTCTTGCCTTGGCCTCCTGCTGTTCTGTGGTGGGTTATACATCACTGCAATTATCACCTTGGGACCTCCAGAGTGAAGCGTTCCCGCTATGCAATCACTTTCTTCTCCCACTGTCTCCTCTCTCCAGCTCATCAAAATTCCATCGGTGTTTGATCAGCAATGCCACTCCTCCCCCCCCCCTGTTCCTTCTGTCTTTCCTCAGGATCTGGTATCCCGTTGGGAAGATGGCATCTGTTATCATACCTGTAAGCTTGGTTTCTGTGATTGCTATGATGTCTGGTGATGCCTCTTTGACTCTTTCGTGCCACTCCTCCCACTTGTTTGTTATTCCATCAGCGTTTGTGTACCATACCTTCAGTTTCCTTTCCAACACTGTGGTTTGGGGGGCCTGTGGGGGGTGGGAGACCTGGTAGCATACTGTGGGATTCTATGGTGGGGGGTTGGGTGGAAGCTGTGGGTATGGATTGTATTGTGTGTTGGGATGGTGTGATAGGTTGTGGGGTTCTGAGGATAGTTGTGTGTGTGCTTGCTCTTGCTGCTCTGTTCTGCTCTGACTGACCTCTGCTGGTTCCATCCTTGTCTCCTTTCCCTAGCTCCTTTCGCTTTTTTGTCCTCTCCCTCAGCTGCTGTCTCTCTTTTTGTGTTCTGTGTGTGTGTGTGTGTGTGTGTGTGTGTGTGTGTGTGTGTGTGTGTGTGTGTGTGCGTACTCACCTATTTGTACTCACCTATTTGTGGTTGCGGGGGTCGAGTCATAGCTCCTGGCCCCCTTTTTCACTGATTGCTACTAGGTCCTCTCTCTCCCTGCTCCATGAGCTTTATCATACCTCGCCTTAATACTATGTATGGTTCCCGCCTCCACTACGTCACTTTCTAGGCTATTCCACGGCTTGACTACTCTATGACTGAGGAAATACTTCCTAACATCCCTTTGATTCATCTGGTCTTCAACTTCCAATTGTGACCTCTTGTGTATGTGTCCCTTCTCTGGAACATCCCGTCTTTGTCCACCTCGTCTATTCCGCGCAGTAATTTTATGTGTCGTTATCATGTCTCCCTGACCCTCCTGTCCTCCAGTGTCGTCAGGCCGATTTCCCTCAACCTTTCTTCGTAGGACAGTCCCCGTAGCTTTGGGACTAGTCTTGACGTGCTTGACTAGGTTTTGGGTTCCAAATGGTGTGTGTGTGTGTGTTTTGTGTGTGTGTTGTGTGTGTTGTGTGTGTGTGTGTGTGTTGTGTGTGTGTGGGGTGTGTTGTGTGTGTGTGTTTGTGTGTGTGTGTGTGTGTGTATGTGTGTGTGTGTGTGTGGGGTGTGGTGTGTGTGTGTGTGTGTGTGTGGGTGTGTGCTGCCTACTCAGTAAAGATGTTCTTTACTGAATTAGCAGAATGAAAAGTATTTTTCGATCTAATTCGCCGGAATTGTATTGTTACATATATTTCTTGGAAAAATAAGTACACCATTTTTTTTCAGAAATTTTATTCTTAGCAAACCTTAACCTGCTCATATAAGTGAATAAATATTAAATAATATTAACACTTATTCATTAGCAATATCGTAGTATTCTGCTCATAAAAATATTTGCTCTCACACTTGTGTAACATGAGTGAGGATAAATATTTCACCCTCGTATCACTTAGGTCTTCTAAAACACTACATATACACATGACAAGTACACAATTGTATCTCAATTACATTATTATTAATATTTCCAAAATTCATTCATGACAAACCATTTTTGCTGGTAATAATCTTGTACCTGAGACGTATATAAGTTCATAGATTGTCGAGAAAATTCTGCTATGTTCATTAATTGCATAAGGTGATTGCTGAATACTCTTGAAGAATTCTGTCTACATAAATCAAGAAAGAAATTACCTTCAGATTTACAATTAACCTTCCATTTTTTTATCCTTCTGTAAACGGTGCAGATACCAATGTTATATTTAAGAGCTATTTCCCTCGCTGACATGCCGCTCAAATAGAGCTTCACGATCCTAGAGCATTCATCCACTGCTGCCCGAGGTCTTCTTACTCCTGTCTGCATACTCCTGCTTCTGTGAAACAAGTATAGAGTATGTACGTATGTATGTATATTATATATAATAATAAATTTTTAAAAATATTTATATTATTATAAAAATATTTTATTATAGATATATATATAAAATTATTATTTATATATTTAATATATATTTTATTTTATTTTTATATATTTTTATATAATTTATTATATTTTTTATTGTAGTGCGAATGCTAATATGGTAATTAGCAAAACTCATTTTAAATTAAATCCTTTTTAAAATTCTCTATATACGTTTAAAAAATATATTTTTCACTAATTTAAAGTAAAAAATTAATAATTTTGTACCAAATGAAAACCCTTTACAATTTAATATAGTCTAATCCAGTTAAATATAGTTTAGATGAGTTTACAATAATTTATACATATATATATGTATATTATATTATATATATATATATATATATATATATATATTTATATATATTATATATATATATATATGTATTTTGGGCACACGCCCCAGCTCTGAGGAGCTGGATGAGATTTTCGCCTTAATAATCGGTGATACACACCGTAACAACATGTACCGTATGTGCCACCTTTATATCAATAGTGTATCTCTTGGATCTTCTGTACCATATTATGTAATAAAATATTCCTATTAGTAAAAAAAAAAATAAATATTGAAAAGATGGGGTGGTAGGGGAAGTGGAATATTCAAACGGCTTCAGGAAGAAATCCAAATATTTTTCCTTGAAGCCTTTTTATCCACTTCTCCGAGGCTGTGGGTCCCACAATTTACACCAGAGGGGGACCCCATCTATATATAATATATAATATATATATATATATATATATATATATATATTATATATATATATATATATATATATATATATATATATATATATATATATTGATATTGGCAGTTTGGAGAGATATAGTATGTACTTTTATACGTATATAGTTCTAAACTGTTGTATTCTGGGCACCTCTGCAAAAACAGTGATTATGTGTGAGTGAGGTGTCTCAAAGTGTCTCATAAAACACAATAAACACTTAAGAGAAGTGTGATCAGCTTCTTTAGTGATAAGATTGTGAACAATAAAGACAAATCTTGTGGAACATAGTGTACCAGTGTGTGTTTTCCTAGACTATGGAAGACGTGGACATCCGAGGACACTTCAGCTTCTATCAAGTCACCGATATCTGTCGAAGGTGTGAAGAACACCATAGCTCACGCTACAAGAGCAAGGTAGGTTACGAATTTCTTGTAGTACGGGGGACTGCGCAGTTCTTGAGTCGCAAGGAGTTTGTAATGAACCTATAGTCGGCAGTAAGGGGCGGACCTTTGAGTCCACACAAGTAAGTTTGTCTTTATTGTTCACAATCTTATCACAAAAGTAGCTGATCACACTTCTCTTAAGCGTTTATTGTGTTTTATGAGACACTTTGTTCACACTAACGCACAGATCGTTCTTTGTTGGTTATCCTGGCGTCAGTGTCACTCTCAGTAGAGTCAAAAGTAATCTGAAGACGCCACAGCGCCCCATGCCGTCACTGCCCCTTGCACAAAAAAAAAAGCTGACCTAGTACTTTTTGCTTCCTTGCCACTTCCTCGATGAAGCAAAGCAGAATGTTTAAATCTTGCTGTCTTATGCATAGACAACAATGTCCACTATCTTTACTATGGTAATAAAGTGGGAGCAGGATTTTCCTTAATTGTCCTGCTAAAGTAAGAGATGTACTGTCTCTTATTAAAATACACTCTGCAACACTGGACTGCAAGGAGCGGCAAGCCACGTCACATATTGGTACTGCATCTGGGATCAATTACTCACTGTAGCAGTAAACAAGACGCTTGCCCCTTCTGAGAGGGCTGGGCCCCTCAGGGCTGAAAGGGCTGAAAGGGGCTGAAGGGGGCTGATACCCCCTCCTGGGGAAAATTTCTCCACATATGTATATATATATATATATATATATATATATATATATATATATATATATATATATATATATATAATATATATATATATATGTCGTGCCGAATATGTAAAACTGGTCAATTAGCAAGAACTCATTTAAAATTAAGTCCTTTCTAAAATTTTCTCTTATACGTTTAAAGACATATTTTTTTCATTAATGTTGATATAAAAATTTATAATTTTGCACCAAAAGGAACTTAGAATACTTACCTAACCTTATTATAACAAGAAGAATTTATTTTAGCCTAACCCAACTAAATATATTTTAGATTTGTTTACAATCTGTCTTCTGTCTCACTCTCTCAATATGAGCTTGAACTTCTTGGTTTTGGTCTTTCCTTTGCCACTTCGCCTACTCCTCGCGCTGGTATTTCCCTGATTAGCTCTTTTGATTCCTTTCGTCAATCTCGCTTCCGTAATCTTCCTGACTTGTCCACTTTTCGTGGTGCTCTACTTTCTGCTCTTGTTAGTCTGTTTTCCAAGAATCACCACCTTCCACGCCGTTACCAACTTGCCCTTTCTTCTCTTAAATCCAACACTAACATTGTCATTCTATATTCTGACAAAGGTAATTCGGTAGTTATCCTTGATCGCGAGGATTACCTCCGTAAAGCTGATGTCTTGCTCTCTGACTCACGCACCTACACTCCTCTCGTTTCCAACCCTCTTGATCGCATCAAGAGAACTTTCAACAAAAAACTAAGGACTCTCTCCGACCTCTGTCCTCCTGACTTTGACCTTGTTCAACGGTTTCGTGTCATCTGTCCCTCTCTTCCCTATTTCTATGGCCTTCCCAAAACTCATAAACCTGATATTCCTCTTCGTCCTATCATATCCTCTAGAGGTTCTGTCTCTTATTCTCTTGCTTCTTGGCTGGCCAAAACCCTCACTCCCTTTCTTGGTACTTTTTCTCCTGCCCACCTCCGTCACTCTCAAGACTTCATTGAACGGGTTCGCTCTCTCCCAACCTGTAAGATGCTTAGTCTTGACGTTGAGTCCCTCTTCACCAATGTCCCTCTTGATGATGTCCTTGATTTCCTTAGAGAGAAGGCCCATGAAGGGTTTCTTCATCTCCCTATCCCCACTGATGTCTTTCTTGATCTGATCTGCCTCTGTGTGGACTCTAACATCCTTTTCCTTCCAAGGAAATATTATTCTCAAACCTTCGGTATCGCTATGGGCTCTCCTCTCTCTCCTGTCCTTGCTAATCTTTACATGGAATACTTCGAGACTGTTCTTCTTCCTACCCTCGATTTGCAACCTTCACTCTGGCTCTGCTATGTGGATGACATCTTTGCTCTGTGGCCTCATGACTCCAGTCTCTTCCAACCTTTTCTTGAAGCTCTTAATAATCTTGCCCCTTCCATTAAGTTTAAAGCTGAATGGGAATCTAATTCCTTACTTCCTTTCCTTGATGTCCATGTCCACCGCTCAGATACAGGTTTTTCCTTTTCCGTTTACCGTAAACCTATGCACAGTGGCATGTACATTCACTACTTTTCCTATCATGCTTCCCCTGTCAAGAAAAGTGTTCTTATCTCCCTCTTTCTCCGTGCCCTCCGCATCTGTGATCCTCAGTTTCCTTCCAGCAGAAATTTCCACTCTTCATAATTCGTTCTCCCGTCTTGGCTACCCTTCCCATTTCATAGACTGCCCTCTCACGTGCTAAACGCAATTTCTTCTCTCCCAAACTCTCTACTCATGGGAACTCTTCTATCCTCTGCCTTCCCTACATTTCCGGTCTTTCTAATCTCAACAATTCTCTCCGTCCCTTAGACATCAAGCTTACCTTCCGCCAGACTAACACATCTTCGCACGAATCTCGTTCATACCTCTCCTCCCTCTACAGATGTTCCCCGGTGTCTACTCTATTTTTTGCTCCACCTGTCCTCTTCAATACTTCGGAGAAACTGGTCGATCTCTTTCTGACAGACTTAGGGAGCACAAAAATAGTGTTAGGCTTGCCGACACTAACAATGCTCTTTTCTGTCACGTCAGAGATCATAGCCATCCTATTGACTGGTCTTCTGCTAAAACTGTCTTCCCTACTTCCAACTCGAACAGTCGCCGTCTAGTTGAATCCTCTCTAATACACAACTTTCCTTGTATGAACCTTAGCCCTGGCTTCGTCTCTGTAGATGCCTTCCTCTCCCACTACATTGTAAAATGCTCCAAACTTCAGAACACCCGTGACTTAACCTGAATCCTCATTTTTCTTTCTTTTTCTTCTTCCTCTTCCTCTTTCCTCTTTCCTTTTCTCCTCTGGGTTGTCTTTCTCTCTTCTATCTCGTGTTTCTGTTCCTTCTTTTATTTTATTTCACCACTTCCCCTTTCACGCACCTCTGTGCGCTTGCTCTCCCTCTGTGGGCTTCTAGCTCTCTTGCAGTGCTCCCCTTCTTTTGTTTTTGACTGGCTTGTCATCCTTATTTCCCACTTCTACCACTACCACTACTACTACCTCTTCTTCTTCTATTACTACTACAACTACTGATGAAATTGAGACACATGTGCGGCGTCTGGTTGTCTTTGTTGTGGACGTTTCGCCATCCAGTGGCTGGCTGGATGGCGAAACGTCTACGATGGTGATGCCCGGGTGTTGTGCATGTGTCTTAATTTCATCTTGTCGGTATTATATACAATTCTTGTACTACTACTACTACTGCTACTACCTCCACCTCTTCCTGCCTATATATAGCCGTCCTGCTCCACCTCTGTTAGTGTGACTTTGTCAATGGTCCAAGTCGGACCGAAACGTCGTCGTAAGCTTCTCTCTTTTATGTGCGGGTTATTTGTGTATCGTTCCAGTCACGGTATTGTGCCTTTTTGTTATTTATTCCCCACAGTCCAATGGGATGGTTATAACGTCGTTAGGCATTGCATCTGATACGGATACAGATGTGCCTCTGCGGTGAATCCCCGCGTCCATGTGCCGGATATACCCAGCAAAGCCGGAGAGTCTTGGACGCATAGTACAGTGAAGGTTTCTTGTAGCAAGACAGTGTTGACCCCATCCAGAATCACTGCCTCCAGCAGGAGGTGCTGTTTGCCCTTCATTTCTTGAATGTACCATTGTAAGCCCTTAAGGGAGTGATTTGGTACTGAAGTTATTTTTCCATCGTTAGTATTTCCTGAGCTGGAGACTTGGCCCTGTACGCCCTGAGAATCTGCAAATTCATGGCATCCACCCTCCTTCTCATCCTCTTTCAGTAAGCACATCCACAGGAGTGTGCTGACCACATGCCGGAACATGCTCTGTTGTTCCGTGGAGTTGATTGTGTTGCAGATAATATCCATGAATGCCTTGATTAGTGCTACGAGATCCTCCCTGGTGAGGGTCTGCGTTGGTGGTGGGCTGCTGTGGTCTGTGGGGGCTGCTAAGGGTTGGATTACTTCAAAAACGGTTTCAACATTAACAAGAGCCACAACAGTAGCAACAACAGCAGAAGTAGCAGAGGGGGTAAATGATGAAGTGTAGCTGCAGCAGCAGAATTAGAAGCAGAAATATCTACACCAGAAACTAAATCATTAGGAGAAGCAGGAAGACAAGCAGGAGAAAAAGCAGATGGAGAGAAAACTAGCATTGTCTGGAAAAGGAATAAGAGGAATAAGAAGAGTAATGACAAGAAACAAAGAGAAGAATGATGAGGATATAAATAAGCAGCAACATCAACAGGTGCAGGAGTAGTAGAGTCTGCAGCAACAACAGAAGCATAACTACCTTCTTCATGTCTGCTTAACATCTTTCATAAAAAAAATCACATTCACAGTCACAAACGCCGTCATCAACAGGATTAAAACCAATATTAATGCTAACAATGGTACTGTGGTACCACTACAACCACCACTAGCATTAGTACCCACTAACAAGAGAAGTCTAACGAACAACAGTAGAGGAATTATTACCAATTTGACAGCCATGAACAGAAGCATTAATACAATAACCACCAGAAGCAGTCACAAAAGGAGTATGAGCCCCTTTAAAACCATCATCAAAATCTAATAATGAAAGAAACAGAACCAACAGCAGTAGGACAAATACAATTTGCAGTACGGTCACGATCACCACCACCAGGAGCTCCACTGCCATCACCGCCAGCAGGAGCTCCACTGCCATCACCACCACCAGGAGCTCCAATGCCATCACCACCACCAGGAGCTCCAATGCCATCACCACCACCAGGAGCTCCACTGCCATCACCACCACCAGGAGCTCCAATGCCATCACCACCACCAGGAGCTCCAATGCCATCACCACCACTAGGAGCTCCACTGCCATCACCACCACCAGGAGCTCCAATGAGCCATCACCACCACCAGGAGCTCCGTGCCATCACCACCACCAGGAGCTCCAATGCCATCACCGCCACCAGGAGCTCCAATGCCATCACCGCCAGCAGGAGCTCCACTGCCATCACCGCCAGCAGGAGCTCCAATGCCATCACCGCCAGCAGGAGCTCCACTGCCATCACCGCCAGCAGGAGCTCCACTGCCATCACCACCAGCAGGAGCTCCACTGCCATCACCACCAGCAGGAGCTCCACTGCCATCACCACCAGCAGGAGCTCCAATGCCATCACCGCCAGCAGGAGCTCCAATGCCATCATCGCCAGCAGGAGCTCCACTACCATCACCGCCAGCAGGAGCTCCACTGCCATCACCGCCAGCAGGAGCTCCACTGCCATCACCACCACCAGGAGCTCCACTGCCATCACCACCACCAGGAGCTCCAATGCCATCACCACCACCAGGAGCTCCAGTGCCATCACCACCACCAGGAGCTCCAATGCCATCACCGCCAGCAGGAGCTCCAATGCCATCACCGCCAGCAGGAGCTCCACTGCCATCACCGCCAGCAGGAGCTCCAATGCCATCACCGCCAGCAGGAGCTCCACTGCCATCACCGCCAGCAGGAGCTCCACTGCCATCACCACCAGCAGGAGCTCCACTGCCATCACCACCAGCAGGAGCTCCACTGCCATCACCACCAGCAGGAGCTCCAATGCCATCACCGCCAGCAGGAGCTCCAATGCCATCACCGCCAGCAGGAGCTCCACTGCCATCACCGCCAGCAGGAGCTCCACTGCCATCACCGCCAGCAGGAGCTCCACTGCCATCACCACCACCAGGAGCTCCACTGCCATCACCACCAGCAGGAGCTCCAATGCCATCACCGCCAGCAGGAGCTCCACTGCCATCACCGCCAGCAGGAGCTCCAATGCCATCACCTCCAGCAGGAGCTCCACTGCCATCACCGCCAGCAGGAGCTCCACTGTCATCACTATCATGTGGGAGTTCGATACGTGGATTAGGTAAGAAATACTCACGTAGGCTGTTATTACGTATAATTGCTGATATGTGGAGAGAGCCCTTGCCAGCCGTACCTATCTCACTCGCTCCTCTCGTAATACTGACTAACCGGCCACAGTACCCAGTGAGAGGGTCTTTTGAATAATGCCAGTTCAGCGCAATATGAATAGACAGTGACTCAGGCAGAGACGGTTGGTCGTTGAGTCAACGGTACACTGGTTACTGGTAACTGGTTACTACTACTGAGATCACCACCGGCAGGAGCTCCACTGCCATCACCACAAGCAGGAGCTCCAATGCCCTCACCGCCAGCAGGAGCTCCACTGCCATCACCACCACCAGGAGCTCCACTGCCATCACCACCATCAGGAGCTCCACTTCCATTACCACCACCAGGAGCTCCAATGTCATCACCGCCAGCAGAAGCTCCACTGCCATCACCACCACCAGGAGCTCCACTGCCATCACCACCACCAGGAGCTCCACTGCCATCACCGCCAGCAGGAGCTCCACTGCCATCACCACCACCAGGAGCTCCACTGCCATCACCGCCAGCAGGAGCTCCACTGCCATCACCACCACCAGGAGCTCCACTGCCATCACCGCCAGCAGGAGCTCCACTGCCATCACCACCACCAGGAGCTCCAATGCCATCACCGCCAGCAGGAGCTCCACTGCCATCACCACCACCAGGAGCTCCACTGCCATCACCACCGGCAGGAGCTCCACTGCCATCACCACCAGCAGGAGCTCCAATGCCATCACCGCCAGCTGGAGCTCCACTGCCATCACCAGCACCAGGAGCTCCACTGCCATCACCACCACCAGGAGCTCCACTGCCATCACCACCACCAGGAGCTCCACTGCCATCACCGCCAGCAGGAGCTCCACTGCTATTACCACCACCAGGAGCTCCAATGCCATCACCGCCAGCAGAAGCTCCACTGCCATCACCACCACCAGGAGCTCCACTGCCATCACCACCACCAGGAGGTCCACTGCCATCACCGCCAGCAGGAGCTCCAGTGCCATCACAACCACCAGGAGCTCCACTGCCATCACCGCCAGCAGGAGCTCCACTGCCATCACCGCCAGCAGGAGCTCCACTGCCATCACCGCCAGCAGGAGCTCCACTGCCATCACCACCACCAGGAGCTCCAATGCCATCACCGCCAGCAGGAGCTCCACTGCCATCACCACCACCAGGAGCTACACTGCCATCACCACCATCAGAAGCTCCACTGCCATTACCACCACCAGGAGCTCCAATGCCATCACCGCCAGCAGAAGCTCCACTGCCATCACCACCACCAGGAGCTCCACTGCCATCACCACCACCAGGAGCTCCACTGCCATCACCGCCAGCAGGAGCTCTACTGCCATCACCACCACCAGGAGCTCCACTGCCATCACCGCCAGCAGGAGCTCCACTGCCATCACCACCACCAGGAGCTCCACTGCCATCACCGCCACCAGGAGCTCCACTGCCATCACCACCACCAGGAGCTTCACTGCCATCACCGCCAGCAGGAGCTCAACTGCCATCACCACCACCAGGAGCTCCACTGCCATCACCACCACCAGGAGCTCCACTGCCATCACCGCCAGCAGGAGCTCCACTGCCATCACCACCACCAGGAGCTCCACTGCCATCACCGCCAGCAGGAGCTCCACTGCCATCACCACCACCAGGAGCTCCATTGCCATCATCACCACCAGGAGCTCCAATGCCATCACCGCCAGCAGGAGCTCCACTGCCATCACCACCACAAGGAGCTCCACTGCCATCACCGCCAGCAGGAGCTCCACTGCCATCACCACCACCAGGAGCTCCACTGCCATCACCACCACCAGGAGCTCCACTGCCATCACCGCCAGCAGGAGCTCCACTGCTATCACCACCACCAGGAGCTCCACTGCCATCACCGCCAGCAGGAGCTCCACTGCCATCACCACCACCAGGAGCTCCACTGCCATCACCACCACCAGGAGCTCCAATGCCATCACCGCCAGCAGGAGGTCCACTGCCATCACCACCACCAGGAGCTCCACTGCCATCACCGCCAGCAGGAGCTCCACTGCCATCACCGCCAGCAGGAGCTCCACTGCCATCACCGCCAGCAGAAGCTCCACTGCCATCACCACCACCAGGAGCTCCACTGCCGTCACCGCCAGCAGGACACACAGCGTCACCATGATCAATAGCACCAGTACTTTTAAGGACATCGCTAATAAAATCAGTAGCAGCACCAAACTCAGAACCGTAAGTCAACTTTACCCTCCAGTTGGTATATTTGGTAGACCGGGTGAAGGCAAGCGGTCTATAGATTATGACATGGATGAATATTATTTGAATAATACTTTGAAAAATTGGATAAAATATTGACAAAGATCAAAAAAATTGCAATTCTCTCTTTGTCTAGGCTACCCTTACCTTCTCCAATCTGCAAGACCTTACATTTGTTTGAACTGAACTCTAAATGCAGCTTCTTGAACAGCTTCTGCCATCCTTACGAAGTTTTTTCGTTGTAAAAATCCTCAAAAATCCTCAAAAGCAAAAGAACACTTTTGCTTTTCTTTAGTTTCTCTTAAATACCATGAATTTTGAAAGCTTCTTCCGACTGAATTTAAGTCTTCAGCTGCATTTGAAACTCATGATTTCACTGAGGTACTTTCTATATACAATGTATGTACAATGTATATACAATGAGAGTTTAATTAATCGCTATTTAAGGAATTAAAATATACTTGACAGGTGGTGAACAGGTTATACAAGCAGCCTTAATGACTCTCGTATAGACTATTGTCTTTAAAATAAACTACTTAACATATTGTTAAACTTACACATACACATAGAGGTTTGCATCTTTTCGTGTGTATACACTGACACATTACTTTTATCCCAGATTTATGAAATATGGTATCCATAACTGGATGTCTGCAGTTACATTTTTAAAGGTAAATACTCTGAGAGGTGAATTTATGCTATGAATTCATTTTAATTTCTAGTTTTAAATATTAAAGAATTCTTGGCTCTTTGTGTACAGATGACTTGCAGTATTAATGATCCTAGTGTGTTCGAGAGGCTTTAAATTAAATAAATAATGTGCAGGTCATTCTCTTCAATTTGGAAAATCTTGAATTAACGAAGAACACTCTTTCTATCTAATCCGAAGCAGCAAGTGTCATGATATAACACTTAACAAGATATTTATCACTAGAGAAACAACGACAATAGATGTTATTGAGTCGAATACACTTTTCAAGTAATTCAAACAGGTTACATTCAAACAGCAAGAATATTATCAAGAACCTCTGAACACAGAATCAACGAACCTGCGAAAATCTAAGTAACCATCTCATCGCTCGTTATTTCCCAAAAAATTTCCTCCAGCAATATCTGTGGCAGTGATTCATTGCTCGCGTGTCACACAAGGAGTGTATTATACACAGTTTCAACACAAATCTAAATGCAATCATTTAAAGTGACGTAAATCAGTAAAAGTATGTAAACAATTAGTAATGAATATTTAAAGTTTAATTTCTTAATGCGGGAGTTTAGATTCTTATTTAAAGAGATATGAATAAAGTACAATAAAATCTACAACATTAGTTATCAAGTAATGTGGAAATATCTTGAATCTCTATGTAGCAAATCAGAGAATTTGAATATTGTTATACTATTTTAAATCTTGTAACACGAGAGTAAAAAAAAGGTGGAATGATAGCACGTTGTCGCTAAGAGTATAACTTTATGAGTGTAAACAGAGGATGTTGATGTAAATATGATAGAGACGATACCTTGAGCAGGTGCTTCACAGAGTGGTTCACTTTCCCTTGGTGGCGGCTCCAAGCAACTGTTCCTCAGCAGTGTTAGTCTGGCTTATATATACAGAAGAAACATCGCTTCTCCCCCCGCCCCCACTGCCACCACCACCTGCGCCACCGTTACCACCAAAACCACCAGCGCCACCACTAACGTTACCATCACTACAACCATCACCACCACAATCCCTACCGCCTGTACTACTACCTCCATCACCACAACTGCCACCACCTCCACCAACACTACCACTGTTTCTACTCCACCACCACTACCATCACTACCACTGTTTCTACTCCACCACTACCACCACAACCACCTCCATTAACACCACCACCCATCACCTCCATCATAAATATCACCAACATCAATACCACCACCATCACTTCTACCACCACTACCACCAACACCACCACCGTCACCACCACCAGCACGATCATGACCGCTACCACCATCACTACATCCACTACACTCCCGACCACTACCTACACCACCATTAATACTACCACCAGCACCACCACTACCTACACCACCACCACCATCTCTACCACAACCACCATCACCACTTCCATTACCACCATCGCTTCCACCGCCACCTCAACCACCACCACCTCCACTATCACCACCACTATCACCTCCACCACCATCACCTTTACAAACACCATCATTGTCACAACCACAATCACCTCGACCAACTAGCAATACAACCAGAATAATAAAGTAAATAAAAATCAACAATAATAACAAAAAGGACGAGGTTTAGGAAAGTGAAGAGTGCGAAGATGAGGAACAAACAAGATGACGAAAATGAAGACGATGACAACCAGGATTAGAAAGAAGGAGAGCAACTAGAACAGGAAGACCAGAAGTAAAAAACAGTAGTACTGGAAATCATAGCATACAATAAGAGTAACAGAAGGAGAAGCAGCAGGGAACAGTAGAAACTCCTGCATCAGGAGAAAGCGGAGGCGAATGCTAAAGAGAGGGGGGAGAGATGATTAGTATCAATAAGAGAAATAGCATGACCAGCAGAAGGAACAGCAGCATCAGCAGTGATTGAATGAGGACGTACAGCAGAAGATGCATTTGTAATATTAGTGTTTTTGCTGGAGTTTACCTGGAGTTGTTTCTGAAGGTCACCGACCAGGCCTCCTGGTTACTGGCTTCGGCGGTCGAGGAGATGGAGAGGGGAATGGAGGACGTTCCTGATTCAGAGAGATGGGACGGGGATGGGGAGGGTGAGGCTGTGCGTGGTCTTCAGAGTGGAGGATAGGAATGGAATGGGAGAGGAATGAGGGGTGGTCTTGATCCAAGGATATGAAACATGGATGACAATTCATCACTCTGAGATAACATTACAGTTTATTTTCAACATTTTTAAACAAATAATGCAGAATCCTTGAAATTTAGAAATGCAAATAATGAAGTCTGAATGGCTGCTGAGAGAGGTAAGTATAGCTTCTTTTTCTATCCTTCAGGACCAAGGGAAGTGACGACGTGGCGCTACTGATGATGGACATTAATGTAGTGATTAACAGTTTCTTCCAGCAGAACAAAGGAAGCGAGGACGTAGCCTAAGAACAACAAGTAGAAGGCGCCCTGCAGCTGGTGTAGCCGTAACACTTGTGTCCTGTCGTCCTGCGGGATATTCATGAACAGAGTTTTGAAGCCTAATACATTCAAATATAAATTAATTAGTTGTAATGCTAAATGTACTTTACATCGATGCAAATTACTTACAGAACTGCAAGAACTGATTGATGATTAAGAAGACAGACAAATATTAAGCACCTTCCAATCAAGTTCTTAATTAATTTAGTTTAGAAAATTAATGTTTTTTTGCAGAACAAGCAGTTAATGGGACAATAATTTTATCCGTATAGTTCTACATGAAGGAAGATGTTTATGACTGATTTAAACAAATATACTCAGGTGTAGGAGGTGTGTATATGATTGGGTGTCAAGGATGTATCTTCACGTACGTCGGACAATCAGGCAAACCTTTAAACACTAGAATCACTCAACACCAGTATTCAGTAAGGTCAGGTCATAAACCTAGTGCAATATTCAACCACACACGAATCTGTAATAATCATGTCTCACGTATTTCATTGCTACAAAGAAATATTCTTGAGTCTTTGATCATTAAACACAATAAACTTTCGTAATTTAATGGTAATAACCAGCTATATAAGCTTGATTCATTTATAATTGAGGCTCTCATACACAGTCTGAAATCCGATTCTTATATGAATGCCATGGATTGCCTTACGTGTCAGGGTTCCACTAACAGCAACTAGCGTGATTCCTCTTCCTAGTGTGACTCGACCTGTGTCTACTCACTAGGAGAGTTTGCCCCTGATTCACGTTTTCCTAAAATTGTTGTGGTATTTTTCCTAAGACAAATTGTCAGACACAGCTTTATTCATAATATAAAGTCTTTTATATTTCTTAAGTCCGATCGATAATCTTGATAACCAGCATGTTTCCAATGTTAATTTTGCTAGGTAATCACTAAATTACCTTTGCTTACGGGCTGATTTTTCTGTTTCCAATAACACTTATTCCCCCTGGCACTAGGCACTCCGTGTGCCTCAGGGACTGAATGTTTTCCTTCCGCCAACCTCAGTCTCAGCAAGGCATCCTTCGGATTGAATTTGCTGAGATTACTTACTCTTTTCTGCAACATTGCAAGCTCCTGATGTATTGATTGCAACACGAAAGGCCAAGAATGTTCATTCAACTCCCCCTGTGGTTGTTTTGCGTTCATACACATATATATTATTGTATCCACGAAACGAGTTGTATTGATCAATAACAACACTGCACTAACCAAGGAGTCGAACCCATGCTGTTTTGGCCCGCCTCATGGTGAGAGAAAACGCATGACTCTTTAGACCACTAGACCACACAATACTTAACAATAATGCATCCAGCCAAGCTAGATGTTGTACCCACATGTTATTGATCAATATCACTAGTTTTGTGGTTACAATAATATAACATACTACTTGTTGAGCCAGTACACAAACAGGGAGTAGAATGAAATTAGCTCAGAGGCGTCCACACCACCGTATGTCCTTCGATGGTGGGTACAGCATCTAGCTTGGCTGGATGCACCATTGTTAAGGATTGTGTGGTCTAGTTGTTTAAAGCGTCATGCGTTTTCTCTCACCATGAGGCGGGCCAGAATAGCATGGGTTCGACTCCTTGGCTAGTGCAGTGTTTATATATATATATATATATATATATATACATCCTAGGTAGTAGGTTGGTAGACAGCAACCACCCAGGGAGGTACTACTGTCCTGCCAAGTGAGTGTAAAACGTAAGCCTGTAATTGTTTTACACGATGGTAGGATTGCTGGTGTTTTTTCTGTCTCATAAACATGCAAGGTTTCAGGTACGTCTTGCTACTTCTGCTTACACTTAGGTCACACTACACATATATGTACAAGCATATGTATACACACCCCTCTGGGTTTTCTTCTATTTTCTTACTAGCTCTTGTTCTTGTTTATTTCCTCTTATCTCCATGGGGAAGTGGAACAGAATTCTTCCTCCGTAAGCTATGCGTGTTGTAAGAGGCGACTAAAATGCCAGGAGCAAGGGGCTAGTAACCCCTTCTCCTGTATATATTACTAAATGTGAAAGGAGAAACTTTTGTTTTTCCTTTTGGGCCACCCCGCCTCGGTGGGATACGGCTGGTGTGTTGAAAGAAAGAATATATATATATATATATATATATATATATATATATATATATATATATATATATATATATTATATATATATATATATATATATATATATATATATATAATATGTGCGTGTGTGTGTGCCGAATATGTAAAACTGGTCAATTAGCAAGAACTCATTTAAAATTAAGTCCTTTCTAAAATTTTCTCACGTACATTCAAAGATAATATTTTTTTCCATTTATGTTAGAAAACTTCTCTAACTTTATCAAAACAAGCGCAATTTAATTTAGACTAATCCAACTAAACATATTTTAGATAAGTTTACAATGATTTAATAATAAACAATGAAATATATTTTTTTTCGTTAGGTTCAGAATGATTTTTGCGAAATTATTGCATACACAATTTTCGCTTGCTTTATTCGGCAAGAAGATCGTTGCCATTTAAGCCAAAATCGCAGGTTTCACCTATTCGGCACGACATCATTATATATATTATATATATATATATATATATATATATATATATATATATATATATATATATATATATATATATTATATATATATCTCGCCGAATATGTAAAACTGGTCAATTAGCAAGAACTCATTTAAAATTAAGTCCTTTCTAAAATTTTCGCTTATACATTTTAAGATTTTTTTTTCATTAATGTTGATGCAAAAATTTTTAATTTTGCACCAAAAGGAACTCAGAAAACTTACCTAACCCTATTACAATAAGAGCAATTTATTTTAGCCCAACCCAACTAAATATATTTTAGATTTGTTTACAATAATTTAATACTAAACAAACACAGTGAATTATATTTTTTTCGTTAGGTTCAGAATGATTTTGACGACATTATTGCATACACAAATTTTCCCTTGTCCTATATGGCAAGATGAGCGTTGCTATTTAAGCCAAGATCGCAAGTTCTGCCTATTCGGCACTACATTATATATATATATATATATATTATATATATATATATATATATTTTATATATATATATATATATAAACACTGGTCTCTGTCTGAAGGAGACTCGAACCTACGAACCTTGGAACAAGGTACGCAGTGCTTTACCATCCTCACCACAATGGGCCAATATCTTGGCGCCCAGAAAATGGCGTCTTTGTTTTTGCTAGCTACTCGGCGCAACCAGAGTTGGATATGGATGACCAGTGGGAGACGGGAATCAAATTCTTTAATGGCCTGTAAAGCGCTGGGATGAGGGGAGTCAAATTGTTTAACAGCCTGTAAAGCACTGAGGGAATCCAAAATGATCACAAACGCCGAATAAGACATACATGTAATACAAAGAAGAGCTATGAGGATGTCATACAACTTGGCGGTAAAAATACTAGCTGAGTCTAACAAATGACCCCTGATAACATCGTCAGGGAACACCGCCGTGAACCCAACAACGTCAGAAGATTTAGAACTGTCTATATAAACATCGACGGCATGAGCATGCTACCAGAAGTGATCAAAAAAAGAGAGCGAGAAGCAGCCGTAGGTAGGAACTTTAGCACACGGCGGTAGGGGAGAACAGACACGAGCCGTCGGAACCTCCCAAGAGAGAAGGGAAAAGGCAGGCGCTTTTAGGACATACAAGGGAGAGAAGACCAGAGTGGGTGATGGCGAAGAGAAAACTGACGGAGTATGCAGGGGCGCCGATCAAATAACGGGCTTCTACTAACATCTAAGACCAACCAATAAGTAAAAGGAACACGAAGGCCATGGGAGCGGACAAAGTAACGAAGGCAATAAGCATCACGACGATTGGTTAAGGAAGGAACATTCTCTTCAGCATAGAGGCTTTCAGCAGTGAATAAACGAAAGGCACCAAGGCATAAACGTTGACTCTGATGATGAAGGGGATCTAACTTAGACAGAGATGCGGGAGAAGCTGCAGAATATACTTGGTCGCCATAATCTAGCTTTGACAAGACTAGGGTAGAATACAAACGGAGGAGAGTCCGGCAATCTGCTGCCCATGAACGATGTGCCAGAATTTTAAGGAGATTCAGCTGAGCATGGTAAGCTGTCTTCAAAGAGGAAATGAGGTTTCCATGTCAACCGGCGATCGAAGAGAACTCCAAGAATCTTGATTGTATCACATTCCGGGATATGTGAGCCGTGCAAATACAATGGGATATCTGGGACAAGGGGGCGTCTAGTGAAGGTAAGGAAGTGGGTTTTCGCACTAGAAAATTTAAATCCATTAGAACTGGCCCAATGGGAAGAAACATGATCAATCGCATCCTGAAGGAAGGCCGCTTTCAGGCGACAGTCAGTGCCTGCGTAAGCTATAGCGAAGTCATCCACATAAAGTGACGACCAAATATGCGATGGAAGAACAGAAGGTAGGTCATTTATAGCCAAAAGAAAAAGGGTAGTGCTAAGGACACAACTTTGTGGGACTGAACAAAGTCTGGAAAGCGAGTCGCCAACACAGACATGAAAATGTCTATCAGATGAGAAAGCAGCCAGGAAGGTCGGCAAAATTACCATGGAATCCTAAGGAGTAGGCCTGGGCTTTAATATGCTATACCTCCAAGTGGTGTCATATGCCTTTTTGAGATCTGAAAAGACTGCTAGGATGGAGTGTTTATTAGCACATACGTATCTTAGTGGAGCAAGGGGTCCAAAGTAGAGCGGCCCTTGCGAAAGCCATGATGGCTAGGAGAAAGACTATTGTGAGTCTCCAAATACCATATCAGATGCCTATTCACCAATCGTTCCATCACCTTGCAGACTACACTGGTCAGAGCAATGAGGATGATAGTGAGAAATATCAAGCCCCGAAGAGCCTGGTTTGAAAAACGGTAGTACAATACAGATTTCAATTGTTGAGGAAGAACCACTCGCGTCCAGACAAGATTGAAAAAACGCACAGGGACTGTAAAGGCTGTAGAATGCAAATGCTGTAGTATACGGATATGAATATCATCAGGACCAGCTGCCGATGACAAGGAAGTGAAAAACGTGGACTCTAGCTCTAAGAGAATAAAAGGTATGTTACATGGCTCCATCCCATTAGAAGAGAAATCCAAGGGTGATTGCTCCCTGGCAGACTAAGAAGCGAGAAACGAGGGACAGAGGTGAAGCCCTTGGGAAACACGGACAAGATAGTTCCCGATTTCCATGGCAACTTCAAGAGCTTCCGCAACAAACACCAGCAACCCGCAAAATGGAAGCTGGGTCCAGAGCGTACATCCCACACAGCTTTCGTACCTTCTTCCAAGCCGCACGCACACATAGGGGTAGTCGAAGTAACAGTACATACGTAGTGCATTTAGTGTCGCGTATGATGTGGCGAGCGACTGTCCTTGCCTGCTTAAAACCCAGAAGACGATCTGCAATCCGATTATAATGATAACGACCCCACACAGCATGTTTCAAACGCACTGCACGGGCACACGCAGGAGACCACCAAGGCACACATATCTGAGAATGCCTGCCTGAGGTTTGGAGAATAGAACGTGATGCTGCAGCCAAAACTAAGGTTGAAAACTGGTGCACCAGCTCATCAGTAGAGACAAAGAAGGGTCCACACAAATAAGCGGTAAGATGAGAGTATAAGTCCCAGTTCGCTCGTGCAAATTGCCAACAGGGGCTACGAAGTGGTCGGGAATATGTAGTAGAAGTAAGAATAATGGGAAAGTGATAACTGTTGTGCAAATCTGGGAGAAAAGACCAAGCATAATCAAAGGCAATTGACGAAGAACAGAGTCAAAATAGGTGGGAGTACCCGTATTTAAAACATGAAGAGGATGAGAAGTGAGAAGGGTCTCCAACTGATCACCACGAGAGTCACAGTGAGATCCTCCCCAAAGATGATGATGAGCATTAAAATCACCTAACAAGAAGATGGGTGGCGGCAGAGAAAAGATCAAGAACGCAACGCCCGAGATACAGAATGTCTGGGAAGGGAAGAGATATAGAGAGCAAACTGTACACCAACTGTGCAAATAAATACTGGTTGCAGTATAATGCAGCTGAGAACGAACAAAAACCAGTTGAAACGGTATACTAACACGCACAAAAAGTGCACTCTCATTAAAAGTTTCACCAGGAAGGGGATCAGAAGAATGCAACAGGACATAGCTCGAAACGGGAAGGATAGCTACTGGGGAAAACTGGGAGAGCAACACCTGGAGCTCTCCCCGATTACCCCTGATGCCATGAATATTCCATTGAAAATAAGTCATTATTCACAAAGATAGGTATGCTAACAATGAAAAACGATAAAAGCTACAGGCTAGTAAGGTCAGTGAAGTCTATGTGTGGAGGCAACGGAAAGCGTGTAAGCAAGGAAGAATCGGAATGCTGTGAAGGAAAAGATTGCTGCGAGGGTTGTGAAAAATGAGAAGGGTCATAAGGAGGCACACTGGTGTCCATCGAGGGTTTCGTCTCCGCAATATAGTCGGAGATAGCATCAAGTGTTTTAGCAGACAAGGAAGAAGCAGATACCATGACTTCAGAGACAGGTGAGGTAGAGCAGTACAGATCGGGGAAACTATGAAGGGAACCAAAGAGGTCTGAGAGGGGAGGGGAGTATGAACCTGGAGAGATGTGCCGGCTGGAACAGAAAAGTCCTGCAGTGGAACAGGAGAGGAAGGAGGCTGGAAAAGGACTGTGGGAGGAGCATGGGGGCACAGTAAAAGAGGGGACAACATGAAGGGAGATGAACCTCCACCTTTGTGTGAGAGTTAGAAATGGGGTGAGAACTAGGCACCGAGGCCGAAAAGGAGAACTGTTGGGGAATTTTAAGCACCGGAGGAATGCAAAGAGACTTGGGTTTAGGAAACAGGTTTAACTTCTCAGGTGATAAGCTCAAAGAAGGTGCAAGCACGCAAGGCCTCGCAGGCTGAGAAACTAGTGGACGAGATGAAGAAGTAGAAGTAGGAAGAGGTGTGGAGGTGGGGGTTTCAGAGGGTAAAACCGAAAAAGAATTAGAGACAGGGATGACCCCAGAAGACATCGCACCAGAGGAGCTGGCAGGGGGGGGGGACCGTCGAGGTTGGAGGTCTCCTAGCTACTTGTGACTAAGGAACACAAGAAAGAGTCCCCTGAAGGTGGAGCCGAGGGATAGCTATAGCATAAGTAAGGCCTTCACTTTCTTTAACGGATTTCACATTCATTAAGATACACCTAGCATCGGCGGGGAAAAGCAGGATGAATTTCATTGCAATTAAGACAAGTGAGAGGAAGACTCCAAGATGTATCGGCATGATTTGCAGCACCGCAGACCAGGGACTCCGCTGCAGACCTTCAGTATTTAGCGGGATGTCCGAATCATCAACAATTTCGACACTGTTGGGGTGTAGGGACCACTTTACGGACCGTAGGCGATGTCCCGCGATAAAAACATGATGCGAGTTCACGGCAGTCAAAGATTAACCTAACTTGTTCCTCATGTATTATAGGTTGTTCCTTATGTACTTTATCTCTCTCCTCACGATCAAGTCTATCACACTCCTTTTTGTCTTCTCTCTCTCTTTCTAACTGTCTATCTTGGTTTTTCTCTTTCAATTCGATCTCTCTCCTTTTTCTCCTCTTTCGATTCTCTCTCTCTCCTTTTTCTCCTCTCTTTCTCTTTCTAACTGTTTTTCTCTTTCAATTCGATCTCTCTCCTTTTTCTCTTCTCTTTCAAGGTTCTCTCTTTTCTTTCTCTTTCCTGGATCTTAGCGCTAATGAAAGCTTCTAAATTCTTCCCTGTTATTCCTAACTTATTTCCAGTGTTCATCCAAAACTGGTATTCCTCCATACTTGCAAGGACAACTTAAACTACCAGGGGAAAATGAAACGGATATATCAAAGAAAACAGAGGGTTCAATTCCTGCTCTGCTCAAACTGTAAATAAATCAGAGGTTTCGATCCCTGCTTAAATTAAACAGTATGTGTGAATGAAAACGGAGGGTTCTATGCCGGCTCCGAGCAAACAGTAAGTAGAATGGGGTCCCTTGACCATCCAATCTTCTCAACAACAAAAAATCAAGAGTGTCCTACAACAGTTCCCTTGATATAATAAAAAGCTCAATGAAACAACTTGCCACTGGAAAATCTCGGGTCCCTAGAGTCTATTCCTCCAAATAGTTTCAAGCTCACAATAAAGGACCCCAATGGAAATAAGTCACTCTGTCTGACTTTTTTGGGTTATCCTAGGTTCTCTACGCATATGCTGCTATGTATGATAATTCTATGTAACTGTATTTGTGTATACCTGAATAAACTTACTTACTTACTTACAGGTGGCAGAATTAACTAGTATATCCTGCCTTGACTTGACTTACAATAAATTGAGACTATAACAATAACCAAATCTTTTAAATACCTGTACTGTAGTCCTACCATAGAGAATGATTACTCAGGGCTGGTGATAACCGTCTGTGGTATGCGGCGTTGAAGTTCCGATGGTGGATTTGAGATGGAGTTGAATCTTGATTCAGTCGAGTTGATCCTGGCTAGGTCGCCACTTGTGAAGGCTTACTCAGCCCTGTAACAACTTCAGACAGTATTAGCAAGACTGGCTCCTCCTCAGGAAAATTAATGAATAGAAAAAGAAATAATAATCCACAAAGATAAACACTTTATTATTTAGTAATGCAAAGATAGAACAGTGAAACATGAAGGTGTATCCTACTTGAAAGAAAAATGAAAAATGAAATGGAAAAATTACATTTGAATTCAACGCTAATGTGTACAGTTATACTGGGGTGTCTGGTTAAGGTTGACACCGTCTTGTAGGAAATTGTAGCCGTTACTGATGATGTGGGGGGGGGTCACAGGTGTTGGTGACAACCCAACAATTAGTTCTTCACAGAGTCTATAGCCTTGAATAGTCAGTCCAGATGACAGGAACGCAGGTTCTTTACCACTGCGAAGATGAGGGGTAGTCGTCTGCGGTTGACTGCAAGTAATCAGGTAGGTAGATCAATAAGTGACGTCTCGGGACTTCAGTCCGTCTCCTTCAACACTTCTCGTTGGTTGGCAGGTGACCCGAGCTGTCATTCCAAGCTGGAAAGAGAGACAGGTTACCCACTTCTTAAGAAATCACTCTCCATGATAAGTGTAAGATACTTGAAAAAGGTGGTGATTATCTAAAAGTCTCATGTGGAGCTTAAAACTGAAAGGACTAAGTTTATTATTGGTCAAAAATGAAGCTTTCAACCAATGTCCACTAAAATAGGAGCAGAGGCTTTTACTTACAGTTGTGCTGGGAGCTGTGAGTCGAGTGATTACTGTTTGGCCGGAGCCCCACACGTCACCTTTCGGGGTGGGGAGAAAAGGGGGGGGGGAATAGTGGGAGCTAGACTGACCCTACCTTAACAAGCAGCCGGCAATCAAACTATCGTTACCATATACTAACTCGCTACTCCTATCTGTTGAACTTTTCCCTCACACCATGCCCTTCATGTAGCAGAGGAAACTCATCCAAGTCATTCAACACTACAAACTCTTCACAAAATGCACCAAAAAGTGAGATGTCGCACATCGTTATCAGTAGGAGAAGAGGAATATAAGACGCGATCCGGCCTTCGTGAAAAAATCGGTAAACTATTTGCAGCTGCGACACATAAGAATAGAACTAAGAAGATTATTACATTCGTGGGGAGGAGCGCTAAACTCGTCGGGGTCATACAGCGGCTATAGAAATGGAATGCATCTATACTCGTTTGAATTCCTAAGATAATAGTCCCTCACAAGCATCAAGCAGAATCCCTTGTGGGAAGCACTATGAATAATGAAGTCAGAACACTGGAAGAGAATCCGACCACTTGAGTGACCATCTGGCACCTATAAGTCTCTGGAGCCACAAGAAATTCATGAAAATTTAAATATTTGGAAAAAAAAAAAACATACCTTCTGCACGTATACATGAGTATATCCTTGCATGCTGACATGTATACATAAGCTGGGATGTGGGAAATGCAAATTATATGTATTTTATATTTAATTATGAATAGATGATTCAGCACCCTAGCCAGTACGTAAAAATAAAAAGTGAACTGGCCACATATCTTTTTATCTTCTTCTTTCTCACCATACTTATTCAGTTCCCTTATATCCTTCCCATCATTTATTTTTTTTCTTAATTATCAGGCGTATAGTCAAACATTTGGATTTGGATAATATTTAGAGATACAGTACTTACACTCAGATCATTTCTCCAGAACCCCTCAGGGCGGAGCGCTGCGCCTCCTCTGTTTTCCCTCACTCGTCTGGCTATCACTTCTTTCATCCACTGGTTGGTAATGCCAGAATCTTTTAACTGCAGTAACAGCTGGTTAAATCGCCGGCGAAATGGCGCACCTATCCTAAAGGGAAGCACAACATTTTTTTCTAAAAGTATCCTATCATTACAATTTATGTTTTCATAATCTATAAACATTTGAGTTACTATAACACACAACTGACTACATACAAATCATAGTCCAGTTACACAAGTTTAATATTTTTCTTCTGTAAAAGAAGCAAATTTTAAATGTAGAAAAAGATTAAATAAATCCAGGAGTAAATTAAAAAAAATAAGGCAAATTTGTGATTGCATTATATATAAGTATCCAGATTTTTTTGCGTTTTTTGTTCATAATTTCTCTTGTCGATTTTTTGTTCGGAACTCGAGAACGCCTCGTCTAAGCTCCTTCAGACATAAACAAATTCCTGGAATTATTAACAAGTTCATGCTCTTATGACAAAAGTTGTTGAATGCATTCAAATCTTCCTGGAATGTGTGAGATAACTTCTAAAACCCACAACAGCGGTCTATTCAAACATTCTAAAAAGCTGTAAAAATTTCGACGACAGCGGTGAATGAAATTCAGACATGTAGGTGTAGATCTGATCATTTGGTTAGGTTAGGTTAGTTAAGGTTTATCAGGAAATAGGACAAGTGTTTCCTGACACGGGTCTTAGTCAGATGATGACCCGCCTTTGGAGCTTTGGTCATCTGACCAAGGCCTTCCGCTGGCTTACCCCTCCACCCCTTTAAAAATTATGGTCAATTATAACCATTTCTTGATCATTTGGTGAAAAGTGGGGAATTTTTATTCCCTGAAAATCACGTTAAATAATGTTCAGTTAATTTATGAACAGCCTCTTTATTTAATGACTAATGCATCTTAGGGCCAAGATAGATATTATTTAATTTAAAAGTGGTATTTAATTTTTTACTCAGTAATTGAAAAATGCTTCTTCTGACTGGCATCAAAATATTATTGATAATGCATTCTATAAAGTAGATAATAGCCTCATAAATTTAGTCAGGTTAATAAACCTGAGTTCAGTGAAATCAGATAAGGAGAATGCCTTTCTGACTGACTGTAATTTTTTATCATTAATAAATAAATAAATAAATAACAAAAAGGCACAATACCGTGACTGGAACGATACACAAATAACCCGCACATAAAAGAGAGAAGCTTACGACGACGTTTCGGTCCGACTTGGACCATTGATTTTTTAATATACAACTTATCTCTCTCTCTCTCTCTCTCTCTCTCTCTCTCTCTCTCTCTCTCTCTCTCTCTCTCTCTCTCTCTCTCTCTCTCTCATTAAGCAAATGTTTTGTCAAGTAATAAATAGAGTTTTCTCACCAGTTTCAAACCCTGCCTCGTATGGGCCAGTAGGCCTTCTGCAGTGTTCCTACATTCTTATGTTCTTAAATGCTAGTTTGTCTTCACAGGAAGTATTTTTGTATTTTTGGCTGTGTGGGAGCTAATTTGTATTTCTTGTAAATTTTCAAACTGGATTTCTTAAAATAAGGAAATTCAAATATTTTTCTTACACAACTGTAGAGAAATTTACATAGAGTGTAAAATTCCCAGTTTTATGGTGATATCAAGTCTAACGAGGGAAGACTTTCAAATTTTTCGAAACATTCTCATCAGCATATTATCATGGAGCAATTTTATTAATAAAAATGAGTTATGTGAGATAACAGGAGAATGTCTTCTGAAAAGTGTTTGACTATTTAGTTACTCTAGCGTAAATCAACGTAACTTTTTTGTGTGTGCCTATGACATTTATGGGCCTTCAAAATAATTGTTAAAATTTTGTATGGTATGTATACTTACCTCACAAATCTTACTTAGTTGCAATGTCATTTAATAAAAATCCCTGTTATGAAAATTACTGTTGGAAAAAATAATAACTTCAACAAACAAAAGGTATATTGTAAAATATCACTAAAACAAAATTTTATTAATATAAATTAATGTAAATATAATCAGGATGGTACTTATGAATGGTTAATATAGCTAAGTAATTATAGTGGTGTTATAGTCTGGTGGTGGTGGTGTGCCAGGCAGACTTGTAGGCATGTGGAGGAGTCTCCAGGAAGACATCGACACCATGCCCAGCCTTTCTAGGGCAGGGTAGGTGCCTGAGTCGGAGCTTGCAGCTCACAAGACTGTCATTCCCATTTGCCCCCTTGGGGCGGGGATGGCAGACCAGACAGTTGGTCCCAAAGATGAGGAGGTACTTGTGCCTCCTCCCATGGGAGACTTAGGTCTCAGACACTCCCAAGATAGGGAGCCAAGGCCGGGCCACCACTTGGAAAAGGCCCGGGCCAGGAGAATACCGGCGAATCTTTAATAATAATAATAATAATAATAATAATAATAATAATAATAATAATACAGGAAGGAGCGAAGTCTCGTGCTGATTATGACTGGTGGTAGTCATTTGTTAATGCTGTTGGCTGAAAATAGGCGCACAAGTTGGAAATGAGCTGGCAAGGTGAGTCACAACTCCATCCGCAAGTAGCACAATGTAACTTCCCTCCAGACTCATGAGTACTGTAAACACCGATAACAACAGCAGCTGGGTGATGGAGAGTGGCAAAGAAGCCGAGACTTCCCAAACACTGTAAAAGCTGACCAGGCAAATGTGACAGGCCAGACCAAGTGGGATTCCCGTAGTAAAGTAAATTTCACCTGATGTTCAGCTTACAAAGTAAGCTATACAGGGGGGGGTGCAGGTGGTGAACTTCTCTCCTCTGGCAAACGACCATTTCCAACACTTCGCTAATATACCTAATTTACATTACCTTGAAGTTTTCCCTTACACATCCCCTTACTAAGGTTGAAACTGGAGTGAAAAGCAAAACGGGAAAACAGAGCTAAAATGAAAGTAAAAATTGATTTACGTAAAACTTCTGCTAAGCCAATCAGAGAAGTGGTTCGAAGACCCACTGATATATCCAATATAAACCTTATATGACTGAACTGCCAAAGCCCATCTTAATCTGCACTTTGATCCTTTGAAATTTTCGAGGTAGGCTTATGGCCAGTTTCCAAGATGAAATCTTTTCCACAGAGGTAATATTTAAATTTCAACATTCCCCACACAAGAGCCGGACATTCTCTCCCTATTATGGAGTTATTTTGTTCTCTAAGAAGTTCATTACGTTATAATGAAACAAAGAAAAGAGAGTCAGTATGTAGGTAGAAAGTTATATTAATAAATGTTATTAATAGCTGTTTGATGTTGTTAATGTTGTCTGAGGCTTCATGTGTACACACGAGTAGATCTTTACTTTGTTTATTAAAATAATCAGAAAGTAGGTCTCAATTTGCTTCTTGGAAGATGGATAAATTAAAGTAGAACTTTCCATGCGATAATTTCTGACCTATTGTCGCATCTGATAAGCTTCAACGTTTTCTTTTGGTCTTTTTGAGTGACTTGAACTATATGTAAGATGTGAAATGTTCTAATTTTCCCTTATTATTGATTAAACTTGGTTATTAGTTTCCTTATAATGACTTGTGAAAGCATTTGCTGATTCATTTCAGATCTTCAAAATTAATATTTAACTGCTTCATCAACTTATTCATCAATCTGTAAAGTTTCAGTTACGTACTTTGAGGCACTGTAGACTAGAGTTACGAAATACATGGACACCTTCATCGGATCTCTCAGCAACTAAATTGTCCGTCAGCTTTCCTGGCACTGTTTTGAGGGTATATTGTAGAAGGTAGCCAGTACGAGTAAGCCTCTTTAGGTTCTGCATACGAGTATTGTTACACAATTGTATGCAATGACAGCATATATGTGTCTGCAACTGTCATACATTTATGTGAGTTTCCTAGGATATGCTAAGATAAAAATACTAGCTATTAAGAATGTGTTTTAGTTATACAGGATAAATAAAGTTAGGCATAGTGACCCAGGCTTTCACGAAAATGTCGAAATACTCAGATTAATGTGACTGCAGTTATCACAGCAACATATCAGTGAACATAAATGTCATACATAGCAGCATCTGTAAGTTGCCTTGGATAACCCAAGAAAGTAATTTCTAGTGACAGGAGATATTCAGGCTTCTTGGCATATATAGGAATACAATGAAATTATTATCATTACAATATTAAGGACGTGTTAACAAGCCTCTGTACAGAGGGAATTATGATGGGGATAGGAAAATATATTAGGGATCTTTGAAAGTAATTTCCTGACACCCCACTTTACGGCGTTCCGCTAATACAGACACTTCAAATTATGGCCAAAACTCGCTGTACGGCTCCCCCATCTGACTTTCTAATACGGTCACCGTGCCCCACCCAGTTTACATTCTCCGTGAGCTTCGTGAGCTCCGTGAGCACCGCGTCTCTCCATTATGTCTGGAAACTTTCCAGAATTTCAAGTTATTTCATGTTTTATATATACTCTGATAATTATACTTATGTTTACCTGTACCTAAATAAACTTACTGTACCGGCGTGCAGGTACACATTAAATTCACTAAGAGTGTCTTATTAGTCTTGAGGACTCCGTATTAATAATGCCAATAATATTAATACAAAATAATAATCACTATATTAAGATAAGTAATGAATGTACTGTACATACATTTTATCACTCTAGGGTGCTTTAAATGCCATAGTATATATATTACGTTTGGGTGGGCTGGCCTAGTCTAGCTGGCTACCATACCTACAATACCTGACTTCCTACAAAAAAAAAAAAAAACTACTCACCTCTCACCCTACATTAAAACGACAAATATTTTAAGGTAAGTAATGAATGTACTGTGTGTGTATTTCACACAGTAATGCCAAGTTCTATTTCTAACTTAATATATGTTAGTGTAAACTTGTTATCTGACATT
>NC_069421.1:45528966-45658966 GCF_026875155.1 Cherax quadricarinatus
TTTTTAGAAAAGTCTTAATTTTAAATGAGTTCTTGCTAATTAACCAGTTTTACATATTCGGCACGACATATATATATATACATATATATACATACATATATTATATATATATATATATATATTATATATATATATATATATATATATATATATATATATGGATGGGGTCCACCTCTGTTGTAAATTGTGGGACCCATAGCCTCGGAGAAGTGGATAAAAAGGCTTCAAGGAAGAATATATATATATACATATATATATATATATATATATATATATATATATATATATATATATATATATATATATATATATATATATATATATATATATATATATATATATTATATATATATATATATACACATATACGTATTTATGTATCAATAACAACACTGTAATTAGCCAAGCAGTCGAACCCATGCTGCTTTGACCTGTCTCATGGTGGGCGAAACTTATGACGCGTTAATCAACGGGACCACAATCCTTAAGAGTAGCAAATCCAGCAGAGCTGAATGTTATACCTGCTACCCATGGGCATACGGTGGTGTGGATCCCTCTAGGCAAATTTCATTCTATTCCTCCCTGTTTGGTGTACTAGTACAACGAACAGTATATTATATTATTGTACCAATGAACAAGTGGTTTTGATCAGTAACAACACTGCGACATACACCATCATATGTCCTTGGGTAGCAGGTACAACATCCAACTCTGCTGGATGTGCTACTCTTAAGGATTGTGTTGTGCCGTGGATTAAGGCGTCATGAGTTTTCGCCCGCCATGAGGCAGGGCAAAGCAGCATGGGTTCGACTCCTTGGCTAGTCGCAGTGTTGTTATCAATGAAATCACGAAAGAAGTGATTTTGAATCATTAACAAAACTGCGGCGTGGCCAGGACTCGATCCTGCATTCCCATGCCCAGCCATGT
Organism: Cherax quadricarinatus; assembly: GCF_026875155.1. Taxonomy (NCBI): domain Eukaryota; kingdom Metazoa; phylum Arthropoda; class Malacostraca; order Decapoda; family Parastacidae; genus Cherax; species Cherax quadricarinatus. The sequence goes on from NC_069421.1 coordinate 45,529,894, forward strand.
GTGAGGTGAACAAAGTACTCAAAGTACTCATCACTCTCTCCACTGGACTATCATCATTAATCACCAAGTGCCTAGCGGTAATGAGCGTGTTATCCTGATGCATGGTCATGGAGCCTCAGCGACTAACATAAACGTCATCCTGTATGGTGCACCAGCCTTCGGGAGAAGCCAATATATTTCAAAGATAGTGGTCCAATGGATATTGATGCGAACCTTGTTCACTTCACAAAGGGCGGGGCCCAGGTAAAAGCGGGGGAAAGCCCGGGCCCAAAACCTCATTTTGGTTAAAATTAAAAATTTATATAATATATATTTATATATTTATATTATAAAATAAAAATTTTATATTATATATATTTTATTTTATTATGTATAAATATTTTCTTGCCTTATAGGACAAGTAAAAATTTTGTGATGCAAAAATTTTTCGCCAAATCTTTCCCGAACGTAACAAAAAAAAATAGGGTTTCACTGTGTTTTTTTTAGTATTAAATTATTGTAAAAAATCAAAAAATATATTTATTTTGGGTTGGGCCCAAAAAAATTTTTTCCTTGTTATAATAAGGTTGGTAAGTTTTCTAAGATTCTTTTTGGACAAAAATTAAAAAAAATTTATTTTAAAAATTAAATTAAAAAAAATATCCTTTTAAAACGTATAAAAAGAAAATTTTAAAAAAGGGTTTTTAAATTTTTTAAATGGTTTTGAAAATTGACCATTTTTTCTTATTGGGCACGACATATATATTTATAAAATATATATATTATATATATTTAATAATATATATATTTATTTATATATTTATATTTATATATATATATTTTATAATATATATGTCGTCCCGGAATTTGGCAAAATTTGCGATCTTGGCTTAAATAGAAACGCTCTTTTGCCATATGGGAAACAAGTAAAAATTTTTTGTATGCAGAAATTTCGCCAAAATCTTTCTAAACCTAACGAAAAAAAATATTTTTGATTGGGGTTTGTTTAGATAAATTTTTTTAAAAGTATTTAAAATATTTTTATTTGGGGTTGGCTAGAAAAAAATTGCTCTTGTTATAATAAGGTTGGGGTAAGTTTTCTAAGATTTTTTTTGGTGAAAAATTAAAAATTTTAAAATTAACATTAATGAAAAAAATATTTTTTTTTAAAACTTTTAAAAAAAAAATTTCAGAAAGAATTTAATTTTTTAAATGGGGTTCTTGCAAATTTAAACCCAGTTTTACATATTCGGCAGGGACATATATATAAACATTTAATAATATTTATATTTATATATATATTTTATATATATTTTAATATATATATATTTTTAAATTAATTTAAAATATATATATATATATATAAAATATTTTGTCGTGCCGAATAGGCAAAACTTGCGATTTGGTTTAAAATTAGCAACGCTCATTTTGGGCCTATAGGACAAGCAATCCCCCTGGAAAATTGGGTGTTTGAAATTAATTTCCCCCAAAACCCTTCTGAACCTAACGAAAAAAATATTTTTCACTGTGTTTTTTTAGATTAAATTATTGTAAAAAAAAATCAAATTTATTATTTATATTTTTTATATTATATATATATATATATATTTTATATATTTTAAATATATATTTTAAATCATTTTCAACATTTTAAAACCTCCTCCCCTTTTAATGACTGTTTTTTGCAGAGGTGCCAGAATAAAAAAAATTTTTAAAAAGATATACGTATAAGTTTAACAACAATCCCCAAACTGCTAAAACCCCGAACCCCCCCTTTTAGAGTGCGGGCTTTGGAAATTTCCCATTTCCAGGATCAAGCCCGGTATTTAAAAAAAAACCCGGTTTTCCCCTGAATCCCTTCACTAAATTTTACCTTGCTTACACTCCAACGAATCGTCAGGTCCCAAATTACCATTCGTCTTCATTCACTCCTATCGATCACGCTCGTGCACGCCTGCTGGAAGTCCAAGCCCCTCGCCCACAAAACCTCCTTTACCCCCTCTTTCCAACCCTTTCGAGGACGACCCCTACCCTCTTTCCTTCCCTATAGATTTATATGCTTTCCATATATTATATATATATATATATATATATATATTATATATATATATATATATATATAATGTATATGTATTTATGTGTGTGTGTGTGTGTGGTGTGTGGTGTGTGTGTTGTGTGTGTGTGGTCGTGCCGAATATGTAAAACTGGTCAATTAGCAAGAACTCATTTAAAATTAAGTCCTTTCCAAAATTTTCTCTTATACGTTTAAAGATATATTTTTTTTCGTTAATGATGATGTGAAAAATTTATAATTTTGCAGCAAAATTAACTTAAATAACTTACCTAACCTTATTATAACAAGCGCAGTTTATTTTAGCCTAACCCAACTAAATATATTTTAGATTTGTTTACAATAATTTAATACTAAACAAACACAGTGAAATATGTTTTTTTCGTTAGGTTCGGAATGATTTTGACGAAATTATTGCATACACAAATTTTCACTTGTCCTATATGGCAAGATGAACGTTGCTATTTAAGCAAAGATCGCAAGTTCTGCCTATTCGGCACGACATATATTATATATATATTATATATATATATATATATATATATATATATATATATATATATATATACATATATATATATATATATAATATGTCGTGCCGAATAGGCAGAACTTGCGATTTTGGCTTAAATAGCAACGCTCATCTTGCCATATAGGACAAATGAAAATTTGTGTATGCAATAATTTCGCCAAAATCATTCTGAACCTAACGAAAAAAATATATTTGATTGTGTTTGTTTAGTATTAAATTACTGTAAACGCATTTAAAATATATTTAGTTGGATTAGGCTTAAATAAATTGTTCTTGTTATAATAAGGTTAGGTAAGTTTTCTAAGATTCTTTTGGTGCAAAATCATTTTTTTTTTACATTAACATTAATGAAAAAAATATACCATTAAACGTATAAGAGAAAATTTCAGGAAGGATTTAATTTTAAATGAGTTCTTGCTAATTGACCAGTTTTGCATATTCGGCCCATATTTAATATTTATATATATATATATTATATATTATATATATATATATATTATATTATATATATTATATATATATATATATATATGCAAAACAACCACTATGAAAGAATAGAGAAATTCCAAGCGCTTTCGTGACTACTCACATTATCAAGGAACTATGAAAGTAAAGCATCCAAGGAAGCTATATAAGGGGTCTGGTCGGCACCTCACTATCAGATCCCACAACGGTTTAAACACATGACGCGCGGCGAGCCAACTTGGAAAGGTCCTTGGCACAACTCACCCCACAAACTATTCTACCCAAGAAATAAGAAATTTTAAAGATTATTTGTACCAGTGTATTTATAAATTCTTCCCAAATTCTATTAATTATAAATGGATCTAATTTATATAAACCAAAGGAAATATTCATATTATTGTCAAAACTGCTTTTTATGAAGCAGTTTTGACAAATTCTATTAATTATAAATGGATCTAATTTATATAAACCAAAGGAAATATTCATATTATTGTCAAAACTGCTTTTTATGAAGCAGTTTTGACAATAATATGAATATTTCCTTTGGTTTATATAAATTAGATCCATTTATAATTAATAGAATTTGGGAAGAATTTAATAATACACTGGACAAATAATCTTTAAAATTTCTTATTTCTTGGGTAGAATAGTTTGTGGGGTGAGTTGTGCCAAGGACCTTTCCAAGTTGGCTCGCCGCGCGTCACGTGTTTAAACCGTTGTGGGATCTGATAGTGAGGTGCCGACCGACCCTTATATAGCTTCTTGGATGCTTTACTTTCATTAGTTCCTTGATATGTGAGTAGTCACGAAAGCGCTTGGAATTTCTCTATTCTTTCATAGTGGTTGTTTTGCATATTCTGAAATCACCTGTTTACTGTGATCTTATTGCTATATATTATATATATATATATATATATATATTTATATATATATATATATATATATATATATATATATATTATATATATATATATATATATTATATATATATATATATATTCGCATGCGAAATTTTCTCTAGTACATCTTTAATGTAAAAGTTAATAATTTTATACGAAATAAATCTTAGAAAACTAACTTAACCTTTTTACAACAAGCGCAGTTTAATTTAACCTAATCCAACTAAATATATTTTTTTCGTTAGGTTCAGAATGATTTATGCGAAATACTGCATACCAAAATTTTTGCTTTCCTTATTCGTTAGGAAGAGCGTTGTAATTTAAGCCAATATCATAAGTTTTACCTATTCAGCAAGACATATTACATTATAACCAAACATTTTAACGGGAAATAACTATTAATATTAAGGTTATTTGCTCAAATACTTGCCTCTAGTTTTTTATATATAAATTTAACAACAGGATCAGTATGTTGCGAGAAGTACAGTTTAGGTGTTCCTTTCATCATCCAAGAATCGATGCCCCATCTCCAGTTTTCTCTAGCCACCAAGTCTTCAAGGGTTTCTGGAGGTGTAGTTTTCCCTTGGACAGTCAAGTGTGCGATTAGTGAAGAGCTGTATCCTGTGGCTATCACCAGACAGAACATCAACCAAACACCTACCAACACCTGTAATTGAATGAATTTTTTTGTCCTCAGGATTTGACTAGCCTCATCTCCAGTAAAACACTTTTATGAAAAATTGTTATTTGTGAAATCTGTGGATGGCAGCCTACTGCATGTACAACACAACGTCGTTCCACCTGTGATGAATGTTCTGATTTAACGTTCGAAATATTTAGAATCGCTACCCTGCAGTCATACCTTAATATGTATAGGAATACTTGAGCATCAGAACATCTCGCTACTGCTCGTGTAAATGTGGAAATACTGAAGGGTTATGCAATAGCAAATGATCTAAAATATAACAAAAATTGTCAAATATTTTAAAATTGTCGGAAATACACATTCTACCTTTTCTTGAAAACTTTCTTGATGTATTTTCTGTATTTGTATTTAAAATTCTTGATACTGTTAAAAAGATTACGTTCTTCAAAACAGCTGATTTCTATGTCAATACAAATCGACTTTGCATACTATTAATGTCATTGACATTAATAACATGCATTTTCTTGGACTTAAAGAAGGCTTTTGTCTGAGTTCTGCAGAAGAAATTATTGTATAAGCTATAGGAGCAGACAGGAATAACAGGAAAGGCACTGAAGTGAATCAGGGAATATCTGACAGGAAGGAAATAATTACTGTTGGTACGTGATGGGGTGCCAGAGTGGGTAAATGTGTCGAGTGGGGTTCCACAAGGGTCAGTACTTGGCCTGGTGCTGTTTCTTTTATATGTGAATGATATGATAGAAGGAATGTGTCTTTGTTCACTGATGCTGTGTAGCTAATGAGAATACAAACAGACGAGGATCAGGGAAGAATAAAGGTGCATCTGGACAGGCTGTAACACTAGTCAGGCAAATTGGTCTTGGAGTTTAACCCCACCAAATGTAAAGTCACGAAGCTTGGGAAAGGACAAAGAAGACCACAGACGGAGAACAGGCAAGGGGATAAGAGGATGCCAACCCTACCTAAGGAAAAGGATCTAGCTGTGAGCATTACATTGAGCACATTCCATTAGGCGCGTATCAACCAAATGACTGCTGCAGTACATGGGAGCCTAGAAAACATCTAAGTAAGAAGTCATTCACGACACTACACCGTGTACGTCAGCCCTATATTGGAGTATGCAGCACCAGTATGGAACCCATGCCTGGTCAGACACGTCATGAAATTGGAAAAAGTGTCATAGTTTGCAACAAGACTAGTCCTGGAGCTAAGAAGTACGTCTTACGAGCAGAGATTAAGGGAACTCAACCTGATGACGCTACATGATAGGAGTGATAGAGAGAACATGATAATGACGAATAAAATACCGAGAGGAATTATCAAGGTGGATAGACCTAGGACGTTTCAGAGAAGGGACACAGCAGCAAGAGGATACAATTGGACGTTGAAAACTAGGAGGAATCATACGGACTTTATGAAGTAATTTTTTTTTATCCTTTGAGAGTTATCAGGAAGTGAAACAGTCTGGAAAATGGGGTAGTGGAGACAAGATCCACACTTAGTTTTAAGATGAGATACTATAAGGCTCTTAGATCATAGAGTGTCATAGTAGCGACTAGCGAAGAGGCTGGCCAAGAGCTTTAACTCGGCACTTGTAACCACATATAGATGAGTACACGCACACACACACACACACACACACACACACACACACACACACACACACACACACACACACAGACACACACACACACACACGCACGCACACACAGAAATAATGGGAAGACCAGAACAAACAGTTGGTTCACCAAAAGCTGTAGAGAGGCCAAAACTAAGTGTGCTAGAAAATGGAGAAATGATAAATGGTTTTGAAAACCGACAGGTTGAAGATTAAGACACTTGTTCAACATATGGGAATCTTTATTAAGGAAACGTTTCCCCACACAGTGGCTTCATCTCTCCATGGGTCCTGAGAGAGGGAGGAGAGCACCAGAAAGGAACAAGCTTATTTGCGACAATCAGCACTGATTCAGGGACGAGAAATCCTGTGTCACAAACCTCCTGGATTCTATGACAAAGGTAAAGGAAGTAAGAGAAGAGAGAGGGGTGGGTAGACTGTATTTTTTTTTTTTTTTTTTTTTTGACTCTAAAAAGGCTTTTGACACAGTTCAACACAAGAGATTAGTGCAAAAGCTGGAGGACCAGGCAGGTATAACAGGGAAAGCACTGCAGTGTATCAGAGAATACATGACAGGAAGACAACAGCGAGTCATGGTACGTGATGAGCTTTCTGACTGGGCATCTGTGACGAGCGGGGTTCCACAGGAGGTCAGTTCTAGGACCGGTGATGTTTCTGGTATATGTTAACAATATGAGGGAAGGAATAGCCTCAGAGGTATCTCTGTTTGCAGACGATGTGAAGTTAATGAGGAGAATTCAGCCGAAAGAGGATCAGGCATGACTACAAGTGGATCTGCACAGGCTATAGACCTGGTCTAGCAACTGGCTCCTGGAGTACAACCCCGAGGTTGTACTCCAGAGGTATGACAGATGATACAGCTATACAGCCACGAAGCCAGGGAAACAGTGCAATTAACAATGAAAGAAGAAGCACATGTCAGGTGTATGGAACGCAACGGGCACTCAACGGGAATGGCCTTATACGTGCACACAATGGGTGTGCTGGATCACATATGGCCCCCGCAACCTCCACAGACAGATGAAAGTTCCAATGGTAATCTCCTCAGTTGTGACGATCTTATGATGCAATTCAAAGCCACTACTAGCAGTGCCCTATCTCACATTCCTAAAGCGGATCTTCCATATGAGGCAGGAAAATTCACAGACCTTCTTGAGCAAGTGAATGAGGGTTCCACCAACTTAGAAGCCCGAGGCACCATTAAGGCTTGGCACAACCTACTCTTGTTTGGCAATGTCTGTCTTGCAGTTACTGAAAGACGAAGCAAACTGCTAACCACATCAGTCATCAAGGCAGTGCGCAACGGCCCAAGAACAGATAATTGTCCCCCTTTGCCCCATTATCGCAGGAATCACAGAGTTAGACCCAAGAAAAATTCCATTGAAAACGAGAAAATTTGTGCACAGGCTAGAAAAAAAATCAAAGAAGGTAAGACAGTGGAAGCAATCAGAATAAATACAAGTGATGACACTGTAGCTCCCAAAGATGAGACCACAGCCCAAGCACTAAGAGACAAGCATCCAACAAGGGACACCAGAGGAGGCCTCGTCACTGGACAGTTAATTTTGTCAGAATCAGAAGTCTATAAGGATCTGCTGGAGATTACAGTGGAATTCGACCATAACACCTCAGAGAGAAGGCAAATCCAGTACTCGGCAAAGCTGCATCAATTCTTCTCTCCGAGTTAACAACCTTCGTCAGCTGTCTGGCTGGGCAGATAAGATAAGATAAGATAAGATTTCGTTCAGATTTTTAACCCCGGAGGGTTAGCCACCCAGGATAACCCAAAAAAGTCAGTGCGTCATCGAGGACTGTCTGTCTTATTTCCATTGTGGTCCTCAATCTTGTCCCCCAGGATGCAACCCACACCAGTCGACTAACACCCAGGTACGTATTTGCTGCTAGGTGAACAGGACAACAGGTGTAAGGAAACGTGTCGAAATGTTTCCACCTAGTCGGGAATCGAACCCGGGCCCTCCGCGTGTGAAGCAAAAGCTTTGCCAGCCAGGCCACGGGGGCACCATAAAAAATTAAACCTTTCTGTTTTTGGAGCCTCATTGTGCACTTTGAAGAAGAAGGATGAGAAAATCAGACTCACTGCTGTTGGTAACACTCTTCGCCATCTCGTTGCCAAAGCAGCAGTAAGAAACATTCGCCTACATAGAAGCCGCCAGTTTACTCCAGCCACACCAACTGGGCTTTGGGGTCTCTCAATGCAGTGAAGCGGCAACTCATGCAGCAAGGGCCTACATCAGGGACCTTCCAGGAGACAGGGCCGTAGTCAAGCTTGACTTTTGAAACGCTTTAATATGGTGAAAAGAGATGCGCTTGCCAGCCGTTCGGAGTCAGTTCTCCAGTCTTTTTCCCTTCATTTCAGCTGGCTTCAGCAAACCCTCAATTCTTTTGTTTGACGAACATGAAATTCCCTCATCAGAGGGTGTTCGGCAGGGTGACCCACTCGCTCCACATCTCTTCTACTTGACGGTAAGAGAACTAACTTCCAGCCTGCGCAGCGACCTCAAAATCTGGTACCTGGATGAAGGCACTCTGGCAGATACTGAAGAGTCCCTGTTAGAGGACCTACAACTGGTGAAGACACAGGGGGAAGCCTTGGGACTCATCCTCAATCCCTCCAATTGTGAAATCATCACAATGAACCAGGAAATAATGAGAGCTGTGCGAACAAGCTTCCCTGAAGTCTCTTCTACCACTTCATCCAAGAGTCCTCAAGGACAAACTGAATGATCTGAAGAGAATGAAGGAGAGAATAAGAGATCCTGATGCCCATGATGAACTGTATCTTCTCACAAGGCGTCTTACTCTGCCAAGACTTGCTTATTTCCTGAGGTGTATTTGTTCATTATTAAATTATTCTAAACTTATCTAAAATATATTTAGCTTGATCAAGCTAAATTAAATACCGCTTGATGTTTGGGACAAGTGTCAACTCTGACCATATTTCTTGAGACCTGTTGCCCCTGTTAAATTTGTTACCGTGTATTAGCCCACTGTACTAGGTCAAACCCTAAGCGATTGAGCTGAAGTACGATATAAGATTTTAGCCTTAAAATTCAACAGTGAGACATATGAACATTTTATATAATAAAATTGTCGAAAAAAATGCCTTAAAAAGCAATAAATTATTTCCTTAATTAAAAAAATTATATATAAAAAAAATTGAAAGATCGTAGACGTAAGACTTACTTTTCCCGAGACACTGATGGCTGGGTCTTGAGGTGACTGGTTAAGAAGAGCACCCCAGATGTAGAAGAGAGTAGTGCTGTAGGTCACTACACGCTTTCCTCTCATACGCCACGACTCCCTCTGCAGCAACCACAGGAACACACTCAGCGCCACCACACTAACAACCAATGCGACCCACACACTTCCTAGATATAATGACAGGCGACTGTTAACATTTTTTTATTCTCAGTATAAATGTAATTCAAATGGTCTTAGTCATTTATTATATAGCATACCTGATAATTAATACATTTTAAGTCTTTTCAGTATCGTTCTGTCAATTTAAATGTCAATATATTAGAATATGTTCACTTGTGCCTATTCAAAAGATATATCTGTTTCACTTGACTCTTGTAATTCCTCCCATTATGCGTATTATGGTGTTATTATTATCAACAGTCACATCTCTACTTATTTTTTCTTCATAAGAATAAAGATGGAATAAAACGCTCAGGAACATTGGTCAAAATAAAAAAAAAATGTTAGCAATGATATTTGAAGGTATTTAGGATATTTTGGCGTTGCTGAATTTTGGCGTTGCTGAATTTTGGCGTTGCTGAATTTTGGCGTTGCTGAATTCGAAAATGGCTGTAGTTTTCTCGAGTTGAATCTAGTTTGTGCGATATTTCATACCTTCCCTCAGTTAACAGGGAATTTAACCATAACACAAGTATACCTAGAGTTTACCTGGATAGGGTTTCGGGGGTCAACGCCCCCGCGGGCTCGGTCTGAGACCAGGACTCATGGTGGATCAGGGTCTGATCAACTAGGCTGTTACAGCTGGCTGCAAGCAAACTGACGTACGAACCACAGCCCGGTTGGTCAGGTACTGACTTTAGATGCCTGTCCAGCGCCTTATTGAAGACAGTCAGGGGTCTATTGGTAATCCCCCTTATGTAGGCTGGGAGGCAGTTGAACAGGACCCCGGACACTTACTGTGTTGTCTCTCAATGTACTCGTGGCACGCCTGCTTTTCATCGGGGGAATGTTGCATCTCCTGAAAAGTCTTTTGCTTTCATAGGGAGTAATTTTCGTGTGCAAATTTGGTACCAATCTCTCCAGGACCATCCACATGTATATTACCATGTATCTCTCTCGCCTGCGTTCCAGGGAAAACAGATCAAGGACCTTCAACCGGTCACAGTAACTTAGATGCCTTATCGTACTTATGTGTTTCGTGAAAGTTATTTGTACTCTCTCCAGGTCTGCAATGTCTCCAGCCTTGAAGGCGGCCGTTAGTGTGCAGCAGTATTCCAGCCTAGAGAGAACAAGCGATATGAACAGGATCTTCACGGGATCATCATCCTTGTGTCTATAAGAGACACAAGGAATAATTTCGCAGAGGCTCCAAAACCTGGTGGCACTTGGTCAGGGAATGAAAACGATATTCAACTGATTAAATTATTACTCCTGTGTCGACAGGACAGGACTGTCTCTAATAGCAATCAAAATAAAGCTGACCTGTTTCCTGAACACTTTGCTGCCCAGATGCCAGTACCTGATCCAGTTAGGAAGCCTTTTCTTTTAGTCGCAAGAACAGTGTCAAAGTTCTCAGAGTTGACAATAAGGCAGAATGAAATATATCTCCTCAAATCTCTGAACCAAGAAAAGTCATTGGAACCAGATAAAGTGAGCCCAAGATTACTGAGTAGATGTGCAGACAAGCTAGTATTACCTCCAACTTGCATCTATCAGCGCTGTAGAGGACATTGTAAATGAGCTTCTCTATGGAAAGCGGCACATGTAGTCCCTAATCACAAAAAATAGAAATATCAAAGAGGAGATCAGAAACTACAGACCGGTGTCACTCCTGTTAATCCCTAGCAAAATTCTTGAGATGATAATTTCTGTGCAAATGGCACTATTTTTCGAATACAACGCGATGGATAGACTATTGGATGTACGTATTCATAGAGATCTAACATATATTTCAGATAATTTTTATTAGAAATAGCTACAAATGAGAGTAATAACTCGATTGCTGACAAACCACGGAACGGGTGCTGTTTGAACCTCTGGCGAGTGGGTCAGTGGTTTGTTTACAGCGACAAATGAGAGTAATAACTCGATTGCTGAAAAACCACGGAAAGGGTGCCGTTTGAACCTCTGGCGAGTGGGTCCGTGGTTTGTTTACAGCGACAGTAAAAGGTAGATGGGAGAATGGCATCAATGAGTAAGAGACAGTTAAAATTTCATAAATTATGAAGTGGGTAGTTAGGGTAAGATATAAGCAACTACTGGTTGAAGAACGGGCTAGTGAGAGGGTGGGTGCAGGAGGGAAGAAGAGTGATTGGTGGTATGATGAGATAAAGAGAATGATTAACAAGAAGAAGTTAGCATAAGAGTCATTTTTACAAAGCAGAAGTGATTTAAGAAGTGACGAGGATATCTAGAGAAATAGAGGTTAAAAGAGTAGTAAGGAAGTGTAGAAAGAGAGCAAATGAGAGAGTGGATGAAGTGCTATCAACAAATTTTGCTGAGAATAAGAAATTTTTTTAGAGTGAGATAAATAAGCTAAGGAAGCCTAGGGAACGAATATATATGACAGTTAAAAACAGAGAAGGAGAATTTTTACATGGGGAGTTGGAAGTATCGGGAAGACGGAGGGAATATGTTGAGGAACTGCTAAATACTGATGGAGATAGGGAAGCTGTGATTTCATACATTGGCGAGGGAGGTATACCATCTTTTAGGAGTGAGGAAGAGCCAGTTGCGAGTGTGGGGGACGTACGTTCGGCTTGGAATAAAATGAAAAGTTGTAAAGCAGCTGAGATTTCTGGGATCAAAACAGTATTGTAAAACGCAAGTGTTCGTATAGTTTTGGAATGGTTGGTGCTTTTTTTTTTTTAATAAATGCATGTGAGAGGGGAAGGTACCTAGACTCTGGCAGAGTGGACAAACGTGAAGGGTAATATGGAGAGCAGGATCGTAGATGAACAAGGCTTTAGAAAGGGCAGGGGATATGTAGTACAAGTGTTTACATTGACGCATGAAATCAAACAGTGTTTAGATAGAGGAAATGAAGTTTTTGTTGCATTTACGGATATTAAAAAGGCATATGATACGAAAGATTAGGGAAAAATTTAGCAGATGTTGAAAGCAGTCTGAAAGCAGTTAAGAGTTTATACGAGGATAGTGAGGCTAAGGTTAGGGCATGTAGGAGAGAGGGAGATTATTTCCCATTAATAGTAGGCCTTAGATAGGGATGAGATGTCATCATGGTTGTTTAATAAATTTATAAATAGAATTGTAAGAGAAGTGGATGCTTGCACACAAGATAAAACATTAAATTAAAATAAAATATAACATGTATGTGCTTATCTAATGCTACAGTGTATATTAAACTTAAACATATCACTTCACTATTTTTAACAACAGTTTATTAGTTCCAAAACCGATATGCCTATCAAATAGAAATTTGTCTGAATTTTTGTAGGTCACTCTGTAGCCACATCATATCTTAGAGTAAAGTCGGACTATGAATTTTCACGATAAACCCAATTACAATACTCTCTTTGCTCTATTCTCGTAATGGGAGTAGTAGAGCAGATTATCTTTATTTGTTAGCACTGTAGTGTTGAAAGTCACTGTTTTGACAGTTTTGTACAACAGAACATCTAGGAAAGGAAGTTACCTGACTTTTTCTATTTTCTGGATTAACTTGATAAAAATTGTCACTTTTCAATATTGTCGAGCGAAGTTTGAATGATAATTCTCCTAGTTCCTAGTGTTGATGACTAATAAAGTGTCTATATAACACAACCATCACAATATTGGGACATAATGTAACCAAGTCACTTTATTGGGAATTCTAGATCTGAAATGCTTAGCCTTCAAATCTTTCAAGCATATTTTTGTTATAGCAATATTTGGGGACATCATAGCCGTCACAAAACACTGTATATCCAAGCCAGCAATAGGGGAAATTGACACTTAATTCCACTCGATCCATGGAGTCTTAGTCTATTTTAGCACAGTATGGTGATGGTCTGAATGATGATACAATGGGAAACAGATGAATGACAAAAACTGGCTAGGTTCATGCTTTTCAAGTTGATGATGCATACACAGACTGAAAGTTTTATGTCGGCTTAAGTGACCAGACTCCTAAGTCACTGAGGAGCACTTTCAGAGTTTTATTAGACGCATCTAAGTGTGATGCTAGGTTTACTGGTGTTGGGAAAGCAATTAATCTCGTATAAACAGGATCACTAATAAGATGGTATACAACCTTCTGTTTCTGATCTTTCTGGCAGAGGTTAGCTCCAGCTAGCCGAGGAAAATTTTTAGTGGGCTCATTATTTTTGTACACTGCATTAGACTCACTAATCTCTAGACTCAAGACTTTGAAAAGACAATAAATGATATGCCCATGCCCTCTGCCCCAGCCCGAACTCATGGAACTCTCTGTTCACCAAGAACTGCAAAAAGCCTCTGTCACGTGCCTTCAGCATTCTATGAAGAGGAAGCATGGACACAGGAGCCATCCCACACTCACTAAAAACAACAGACATAACCCCACTCTACAAATGTGTCAGTAAAACAATTGCAAAGGAACTACTGACCGATAGCACTAACATCCCATATCATAAAAATCTTTGAAAGGGTTCTAAGAAGCAAGATCGCCAACCACCTAGATACCCATCAGTTACATAATCCAGGACAACACTGGTTTAGACCAGGTCGCTCCTGCCTGTCTCAGCTACTGGACCAATGTGACGAGGTACTGGATGCTATAGAGGATAAATAAAATGCAGCTGTAGTGAACACAAATTTTACGAAAGCTTTAGACAAGTGCGACCATAGTGCAATAGCACATAAAATGCGTGAAAAATAAATAACAGGAAAAGTTGGTACATGGATCTATAACTTATTAACAAATAGAACAAGGAGTAATAGTAAACAGAGTGAAGTCTGAGGCAGCTACGGTGAAAAGCTCTGTTCCACAAGGCACAGTACTCGCTCCCATCCTATTCCTCATCCTCATATCTGACATAGACAGAGATGTAAGCCATAGCTCCGAGTCCTCCTTTGCAGATGACACCCGAATTGCCATGACAGTGACCTCCATCGAAGACACCGAGGACATCAACCAAATCTTCAAATGGGTCACTCAAAACAATATGAAGTTCAATGAAGAGATATTTCAGATAGTTCCAGACTTTGGAACTGAACTTCTCCAGGCTGAGGGACTGACAACCTCAAATCTACGACTTCAAGGATGATGGACTGATTACATCGTCTTCACATATCTACTGTTCCTGCCTACTTTCCGTACTCGACAGAAGAAGCCTACTGTGTAGGCGAAACGTTTCGGAATAAAGTTGCCTGACTGTTGCCTATGTGTCTTACCTACCAACTCTATATATCCTTGGTTAGGCCTCATTTAGACTATGCTGCTCAGTTCTGGTCACCGTATTACAGAATGGATATAAATGCTCTGGAAAACGTACTGAGGAGGATGACGAAGATGATCCCATGTATCAGAAATCTTCCCTTTGAGGATAGACTGAGGGCCCTGAATCTGCACTCTCTAGAAAGGCGTAGAATTAGGGGGGATATGATCGAGGTGTATAAATGGAAAACAGGAATAAATACAGGGGATGTAAATAGCGTGCTGAAAATTTCCAGCCAAGACAGGACTCGCAGCAATGGTTTCAAGTTGGAAAAATTCAGATTCAGGAAGGATATAGGAAAGCATTGGTTTGGTAATAGAGTTGTGGATGAGTGGAACAAACTCCCGAGTACAGTTATTCAGGCTAAAACGTTGTGTAGTTTTAAAAATGGGTTGGACAAATACATGAGTGGGTGTGGGTGGGTGTGAGTTGGACCTGACTAGCTTGTGCTGCTGGGTCTGGAGCAGTGCTCCATCCTTGAGTGGAGGTGACCATACTGGGTGGGTCATTGGGCTAATCCAGGGGGGTCATTGGTCTAATCCGGGGGGGGGACATGGACCTGCTCTGCATGGGTCAGTAGGCCTGTTGCAGTGTTCCTTCTTTCTTATGTTCTTATGTTCTAACTACTCATATATAAAAAAGCTTGAGGAAATTAAAACTGTATCAGGGTATACAACAAATTCTAACCACACAATAGAGCGAAAAAGTAATTTGAAGGACCTGGGAGTGATAATGTCAGAGGATCTTATCTTCAATGGCCACAACAATGTATCTACCTCATCTACTAGAAAAAATGCTAGGATGGATAATGAGAACCTTCAAAACTAGAGACGCCAAGCCCATGATGATTGTCTTCAAATCGTTTGTTCCCTCTAGTTGGAATACTGCTGTACACTAACTGCCCCCTTCAAGGCAGGCGAAAATGCTGGCCTGGAGAGCATACAAAGAACTTTCACAGCACACATAAGTACGATAAAGCATCTAAATTACTGGGAACGGTTGAAGTCCCTTGATTTGTATTCCCTGGAACGCAGGCGAGAAAATTACATAATAATATACACTTGGAAAATCCTCGAGGGATTGGTACCAAACTTACACACGGAAATCACTCGGCAGGAGACGCAACATTCCCCCAATGAAAATTAGGGGTGCCACTGGTACACTGAGAGACAACACAATGTCAGTCGCCCAAGACTGTTCAACTGCCTACCAACTGTTCAACCGCCTCCAAGCCCGGCTGGTCAGTAGCTGACCAGCCGTGCTGTGGCTCTTGCGTCAGTTTGCGTGTGGCCAGCAGTAACAGCCTGGTTGATCAGACCCTAATCCACCACGAGGCCTTGTCTCAAACCGGACCGCGTGGGCGTTGACCCAAGAATCCTTCTCCAGGTATCCAGGTATTTTCTTATAAAATTCTCTAGCACTGTACAAGAGGCTATTTAGAACATAAGAACATAAGAAAGAAGAAACACTGCAACAGGCCTACTGACCCATGCGGAGCAGGTCCATATCGCCCCCCCCCCCGATTAGACCCAATGACTCATCCCCCGGATTAGCCCAATGACCCACCCAGTCTGGTCACCTCCACTCAAGGATGGAGCACTGCTCCAGACCCAGCAGCACAGACTAGTCAGGTCCAACTCACACCCACCCACACCCACTCGTGTATTTGCCCAACCCATTTTTAAAACTACACAACGTTTTAGCCTGAATAACTGTACTAGGGAGTTTGTTCCACTCATCCACAACTCAATTATCAAACCAGTACTTTCCTATATCCTTCCTGAATCTGAATTATCCAACTTGAAACTATTACTGCGAGTCCTCTCTTGGCTGGAAATTTTCAGCACGCTATTTACATCCCCTTTATTTAGTCCTGTCTTCCATTTATACACCTCGATCATATCCCCCCTAATTCTACGCCTTTCGAGAGAGTGCAGATTCAGGGCCCTCAGTCTATCCTCAAAGGGAAGATTTCTGATACATGGGATCATCTTCGTCATCCTCCTCTGTACGTTTTCCAGAGCATTTATATCCATTCTGTAATACGGTGACCAGAACTGAGCAGCATAGTCTAAATGAGGCCTAACCAAGGATATATAGAGTTGAAGAACAACCTGGGGACTTCTGTTATTTATACTTCTAGATGTGAAGCCAAGAATTCTGTTAGCTTTACTGCGAACACTAATTCACTGTTGTCTTGGTTTTAGATTACTGCGAACACTAATTCACTGTTGTCTTGGTTTTAGATTACTGCGAACACTAATTCACTGTTGTCTTGGTTTTAGATTACTGCTAACCAGAATTCCTAATCTCTACGCATACTTAGAGGTACTAGGATTCTCTAGTGTTTTATTTTTCTAAATATATTCTGTATAGTCCTTGTGGCTTAGCGCTTCTTTTTTTTATTATAATAATAATAATTCTAAATATATTTAAAATTTTCAAATAAATTCTAAGACCTACCAGTGAAAGGTCTTATAAGTGACAGAATTTGTGGGAGAGGAGTAGGCTTCAGAGACACTAAGCTCACAACGTCAACTTGGTATGGACTAGTAAACTCCATGACTTTCATTCGGTCTGCTGTCGACACCACAGGTCCACCGAAGTCAACCTCCTCTCGCTGGAGCTTCCCCAGCAATCCACTAAATCTACCGTTCTCTTCAAAGCCCCACGAGCGTTGAGGAGTTTCGTGTATCTCAATGCTGTTCATTGGAATATACGGGACTTAGATACTCACTATTAACCTTAAAGGTAAAAAAAAGAATATGTATTATGTATCATTAACAGAACTGCCGCTAGTAAGGATTCGATCCTGAGTCACCATGTCCAGCCCTCTGCGAACAGAACAATGTACGGATCACTCTATCCACAGGACCATTGTTCTCTTCTCAGAGGGGTGGGCATGGTGACACAGGACAGAATCCTGGTTAGCCTCAGTTCTGTTAATGATTAAAAAATCACTTGTTTCGTGATTTCATTATTGTGTATTATGTATGTATGTATATAACAGTGCTCGTCACGGTATTATGCCGGGTGAGCGCCGCGGTATAATGCCGTGACGAAAATCAAAGGCCTACCATACAGGGAAGTCTATTTTCGTCAGTGCATTCTGCTGGGTAGCAGCCATCAGCATGATGTCACGGCCTGTCACCACACTTCACAGCGACTTCTCATTGCTCAAGTGGCTGCTGAAGTGTTGCACTGTTGTCTCTCATCCGCCCCATCTTTTGTCCAGTGTTCCATTTTGGTTTTGGGGCTATGCATGTTTGATTATGGGTAAAAGGAAGCCTTTAACACCTGAAACTATAGATCAAATCATAGAGCTTCACAAAGCTGGGCACCAGACGAAAGAAATAGTGGTGAATATTAGTGTGTGTGAATGTTCAGTGAGGAACTGGTTGCAATGTTTCATGGTTGGTGGCGGTGTCAAGTTACTGTCTGCCAAACCTCGGCCTGGCACCTCGAAGAAATCTGTTCATACCTTAACTGTGTTCAAGAAGCAGTTAGAGAGTAACTGAACGCTCACACACACTAACATTCTCCACGATTTCTTTCGTCTGGTGTCCAGCTTTGTGAAGCCCTATGATTTGATCTATAGTTTCAGATGTTCAAGACTTCCTTTTACCCATAATCAAACATGTATAGCCCCAAAACCAAAGGGAACACCGGACAAAAGATGAAGCAGATGACAAACAAAAAACATTTCCTCTCACCACAGCAGCCACGTGAGCAAGGAGAAGTCACTGTGAACTGTGGTGGCAGGCCTTGATACTGCACATATACATACGTATACATACATACATATATATATATATATATATATTATATATATATATATATAATAATATATATATATATATATATATATATATATATATATATATATATATATATATATATTATATATATATATATATATATATATATATATATATATATATGTCGTGCCGAATAGGCAGAACTTGCGATCTTGGCTTAAATAGAAACGCTCATCTTGCCATATAGGACAAGTGAAAATTTGTGTATGCAATAATTTCGCCAAAATCGTTCTGAACCTAACGAAAAAAAAATATTTCACTGTGTTTGTTTAGTATTAAATTATTGTAAACAAATCTAAAATATATTTAGTTGGGTTAGGCTAAAATAAATTGCGTTTGTTATAATAAGGTTAGGTAAGTTTTCTAAGTTCCTTTTGTTGCAAAATTATAATTTTTTACATCAACATTAATGAAAAAAATGTATCTTTAAACGTATAAGAGAAAATTTTACAAAGGACTTAATTTTAAATGAGTTCTTGCTAATTGACCAGTTTTACATATTCGGCACGACATATATATATATATATATATATATATATATATATATATATATATATATATATATATATATATATATATATATTATATATATATATATATAAAGGATTCCCCCCATGATGCTGATGTATGTGTCTATAAGATTCCTTGTAAAATTTGCGATAAAGTTTATTACGGTCAAACTGGTAAAAATCTCGAACTAAGATTAAAACAACATAAATATAGCATTAGAACTGGACAAGATTCCAATGCTCTATTTATTCATGTAAGAGATTTTAACCTTCCAATTGATTTTCAAAAAGTTGAGAAAGTTGTATCAAGCAAGTCAATGGTTGACTGGAATATAATTGAATCTTGTTTCATAAAAAGCAGTTTTGACAATAATATGAATATTTCCTTTGGTTTATATAAATTAGATCAATTTATTATTAATATAATTTGGGAAGAATTTAATAATACATTGGACAAATAATAATTTTTTTTTTTAAATTTCTTATTTCTTGGGTAGAATAGTTTGTTGGTGGGTTGTATTAAGGACCTGTCTAGTTCGGCCGGCTGGCCTGCTGTCTCGCGTCAGGTGTTTCGTTGTTGTGGGATGTGATAGTGAGGTGTGGGCTACCCCTTTATATACCTTCCTTTGATGCTTTACTTTCATTGTTTCTTGATAATGTGAATAGTCACGAAAGCCCTTGGAACTTCTCTATTCTTTCACAGTAGTTGTTTTGCATATATAATATATATATATATATATATTATATATATTATATATATATATATATATATATATATATATATATATATATATATATATATATATATATGTATGTATATATATATGTTTATTATATACAGGTAGTAGGTTGGTAGACAGCAACCACCCAGGGAGGTACTACCGTCCTGCCAAGTGAGTGTAAAATGGAAACCTGTAATTGTTTCACATAATGGTAGGATTGCTGGTGTTTTTTTTCTGTCTCATAAACATGCAAGATTTCAGGTACATCTTGCTACTTCTACTTACACTTAGGTCACACTACACATACATGTACAAGCATATATATACACACCCTCTGGGTTTTCTTCTATTTTCTTACTAGTTCTTGTTCTTGTTTATTTCCTCTTACCTCCATGGGGAAGTGGAACAGAATTCTTCCTCCGTAAGTCATGCGTGTTGAAGGAGGCGACTAAAATGCCGGGAGCAAGGGGCTAGTAACTCCTTCTCCTGTATAGATTACTAAATGTAAAAGGAGAAACTTTCGTTTTTTCTTTTGGGCCACCCCGCCTCGTTGGGATACGGCCGGTGTGTTGAAAGAAAGATATATATATATATATATATTATATATATATATATATATATATATATATATATATATATATATATATATATAATATATATATATATATATATATATAATATATATATATATATTATATATATTATATATATATATATATATATATATATATATATATATATATATATATATATATATATTAATGTGCCGAATAGGTAAAACTGGTGAATTAGCAAGAGTTCATTTAAAATTTAGTCCTATCTAAAATTTTCTCTTATACATGTATATTTAAAGATATATTTTTTTTTATGTTAACGTAAAAATTAATTATTTTGTACCAAATGGACCTTGGAAAACTTACCTAACCTTATTATAACAAGCGCAATTTAATTTAGCCTAGTCCAGCTAAATATACTTTAGTTAAGTTTGCAATAATTTAATAATAAACAAACAATGAAATATAGTATTTAACATTTAGCAATGTGTTCACTGGCTCCTAGTGATAGTCTATAATTAATTTCTCCTGAGTCAGATTTGTTTAAGGTAAAAGCCAAGTCGAGTCAATTTCGTTCATTCCCTAATTCCATGAAATGTTTGGTCATATTTTTTTTTAGTATCATCATCGCTTTTCATGTTTCCAGCTTCCCTTATGTATCCCACTTCATCCAGTCTGTTTCCTTGCTACTTAATTCCTACAACTAGTAGTTTTGCATTGATTCTACTTACTGTCTCTGCCAATTATTTTTGAGGCTATTTATTGTTGTATAATTGTCCTCATTCAGTACTAGTTTTGCGTTAGGTTTCCCAGCTTTTATTTTTTGTTATTTACTACTTTAACTAAAAGCATTCATGTTTCTCAATTCCTAAAATCTTCTTTGCTGTGTCCCATATTATTTTCATCATCGACTTGTTGGTCTTTAGTATTTCCTTCCTACTTCCTACCCATTATAGTCGCTTCTCTTAGAGTACACATCTTTTCTCTCTTCAACTTCTCCTTTGTGATTATCAAATGGTATACAATACCATTTGATACAATACCAACTTCTCCTTTATAAATTCCACATCCTGTATTATTTTCAGTTACTCCGTCAACATATTCTGTTACTGGAAGGGCTGCATTAATTTAAGAATATTCATGCATTTTGTCCGCTCTACAGTAATGTTATTATTGTATTTCAAGTATTAGAAATATTTAAATGGATCAGCAAGAGTTTTATCGAATCAACAAAATTAGCAAGTCTTATAAATGTTTTAGTTCATGTGTATTTGGCATTAATTATTTAATAAATATGTACCCTCTCATTTTTTAATTTACTTTTTGAGCATTCTTACCTGTAATTTAACATTGTAGAGAGAACAGTTATCAGTCTAGCATCAACACAGTCTCTGAAAATCACGGGGAGATCTGGCTGGCCAATTTGAGTCGTGTAATCAGAATATGGAAAGTACTGAATCACTGTGTACTGCAGCTTGTGACCCATGAAGTTATTAAACTCATCTGATGATGAAATTTTTAAATATTTAAATATTTTCTAAAAAAAATCTATAAGAAACACATGCAAAATATTAACAATTATTGCAATGAAATGAATAAATATTAATATTACTTAAAAGAACACTGGGTAATTATTTGACTTATTTGTATTTTTTTCTTGTATATTAGGTAAGCCCTTATATGGTACGTGACAATTTAAAAAAGTTAGTATTTATTTTCATAGCCTAACCAATATATATTTAAACACAAAAAAATATGAAGATTTAAAATTAATATGAATATTTTTCATACGAGGTATAATGAGAGACCCTTACTTTTAAAAATGTTGGAAGTCACCTGTGAAAAAGAACTGATTTCCATATCATGTACAAGCTGAACATCGGCCTTTCCGTTATTGCAGAACAGACATCGCCGGAATACTGATGAAGAAAATACTTTTTAAAGCTGGTCATACATTACATACAGAAGGAATTATGGGAGCCTTTTGAGAACATTTCCCTAAACTATTTCCTTTGCTCCATCTGGTTACATTCGATGCAGGAGAATTAATTACATTGAGAGAAATTTCCAGCAGACTGAAAAGTGACCACAGAATCTTGTTCCTGGATGAAAGTATTCTGGGAGGTTCAGACTAGTGTCCCTGGAAGTGAATCCTACAGATGTAAGAGGGGGGAACCCAGGGATTCATCCTCAATCCTTCCAAATGGAAAATAAATTCGATAAACTCTTTCTGCATTTAGTAGATTCATTTTTCTAGAAGCCTCAGTTGTCGCCCCACTAAAGCTAGAATTTGGTTAAGAGTATATCTTGCTTTCCAAACTGTTAATTAATAAAGTTCTCAAGGAATGGTAAAACCTGCAATAATTTCACCAAATTACTTAATAATTTCGCAAAAACCATTCTGCACCTAACAAAAAAATATATTTTATTGTGTTTGTTTATTATTAAATTATTGTAAACTTATCTAAAATATATTTACTTGGATTAGGATAAATTAAATTGTATGTGTTATAATAAGGTTAATTTTTTAAGGCTCTTTCGTACAAAAATATTAATTTTTACATTAACGTAAGTGGAAAAAATATTTCTTTAAACGTATAAAAGAAATTTTTAGAAAGGACTTAATTTTAAACGAGTTCTTGCTAATTGACTAATTTTACCTATTCGGACCGATATATATATATATATATATATATATATATATATATATATATATATATATATATATATATATATATATATATATATATATATATATATATATATATATATATAATATATATTTTTGTGTGTGTGTGTGTGTGTTGTGTGTGTGTGTGTGTGTGTGTGTGTGTGTGTGTGTGTGTGTGTGTGTGTGTATCGGTCCGAATAAGTAAAATTAGTCAATTAGCAAGAACTCGTTTAAAATTAAGATCTTTCTAAAATTTTCTTTTATACGTTTAAAGATACTACTGAGTCCTATAAATTGAGTTGTGAGTGCGGATTACAACTTTCTTGCACATAGACATGGTTTTGTGACTCGATATTAACGGATTCATATAATTTTACAATGGAAACAATTAGCATTGATTCCGACCACGCATAGTTACTATAAGGTAAAGTAAATATGAACGATAGTGCGACGCTTTTGGTTCGAACTTCTAAACTCCGACCAGATGTGAGTATGTATGTATGTATGTATCTGGGCTTTTTTGCCGGGTACATACAGGTGTTTAGGCTTGAAGTACTTTGAATAAACCTCACCAAAATACAGAATTAAAAAAATGTGATTATTAAGTAATATTCATTAGACCCTCTCATTTCGAACAAATCTCGGAATTAATTATTAGCTCTGTTCAGATGATCAGGGCACAGTCAAAACAATTATTTAATTCAAATCTTTGGATATAGGACTGGTACATGTTGAGGGCAAACTGCGAGATCCAAAGTTCGAGAATACGAAAATAACATCTAGGATTCTGTGGCTTATGTTGCATCAGTGAGTGAAGACCGTGGTACCTGGCTTGCTCAGAATTTCACCTACGAGCTTAGAAGTTCCCAGAAGTACTTCTAATTGTGGTAGCGGTAGCGTCCAGACCTTGAAAAATCTTTTTCTTTCATCCTCTCTCTGCTTTTTCTGATTTATGTATTTCCATTTTTTCCATGCCCTCTTATAATGTAAGTACATATGAATTACTAAAAAAATTCCAGGATTAAAGAATCAGGTATAGATATTTACTGACCTTCGAAAGAGAGAACTTTCTTCAAGTGTGAGCAACGATGTCGCGGTGATGCATGCAGATAATGGTCATGCAGTGGGAGGTCGTAGAGAGCCAGATCGTGGAGGGTGAGGTCGTTGAGAGCCAGATAGAGGGCGCTGACAGTGTTACGGAAACTGTGGTGGAGAAGCACGTCCTTCACTGACGCCCTTCCACCCACCACCACAACCACGGTCTCCGATAACATCCAAAAACCTGACGCCTCCAGCAGGCTGAGGAAGAATTTCGTTATCTTAGCGATTTGTAAGTCTTTCAAACGATGTTTATTTTAGAGAGAATTACAGAATGAGACGCATAAATGTGGAAAGAAAATAGAAGACCTTCAAGAATAATAAACTAGAATTATTTCGATTGCTGTGCGATGCTATATAAGTGTCAACGTATTAACATAACCTCAGGGAAATGGGGTTGTGTAATATGTAATACCCTTGGGTATTACATAACTGGAATTGTGTAGAGTGCGGAAGATGATGATGATGCACTTAAACATTAGCTTTAAAGATCTGAAGAAGCATTTATAAGTCATCATTAGGAACCTACCTTCCTACCAGCCCCACACTACCTTCCTACCACCCCCACACTACCTTCCTACCAGCCCCACACTACCTTCCTACCACCCCCACACTACCTTCCTACCAGCCCCACACTACCTTTCTACCAGCCCCACACTACCTTCCTACCACCCCACACTACCTTCCTACCAGCCCCACACTACCTTCCTACCACCCCCACACTACCTTCCTACTAGCCCCACACTACCTTCCTACTAGCCCCACACTACCTTCCTACCACCCCCACTCTACCTTCCTACCACCCCCACACTACCTTCCTACTAGCCCCACACTACCTTCCTACCACCCCCACACTACCTTCCTACCAGCCCACACTACCTTCCTACCACCCCCACACTACCTTCCTACCAGCCCCACACTACCTTCCTACCACCCCCACACTACCTTCCTACTAGCCCCACACTACCTTCCTACCACCCCCACACTACCTTCTACTAGCCCCACACTACCTTCCTACCACCCCCACTCTACCTTCCTACCACCCCCACACTACCTTCCTACTAGCCCCACACTACCTTCCTACCACCCCCACACTACCTTCCTACCACCCCCACACTACCTTCCTACTAGCCCCACACTACCTTCCTACCACCCCCACACTACCTTCCTACTAGCCCCACACTACCTTCCTACCAGCCCCACACTACCTTCCTACCACCCCCACACTACCTTCCTACTAGCCCCACACTACCTTCCTACCACCCCCACACTACCTTCCTACTAGCCCCACACTACCTTCCTACCACCCCACACTACCTTCCTACCAGCCCCACACTACCTTCCTACTAGCCCTACACTACCTTCCTACCACCCCCACACTACCTTCCTACTAGCCCCACACTACCTTCCTACCACCCCCACACTACCTTCCTACCAGCCCCACACTACCTTCCTACTAGCCCTACACTACCTTCCTACCACCCCACACTACCTTCCTACCAGCCCCACACTACCTTCCTACCACCCCCACACTACCTTCCTACTAGCCCCACACTACCTTCCTACACACCCCACACTACCTTCCTACCAGCCCCACACTACCTTCCTACTAGCCCTACACTACCTTCCTACCAGCCCCAAACTACCTTCCTACCAGCCCCACACTACCTTCCTACCAGCCCCACACTACCTTCCTACCAGCCCCACACTAACCTTCCTACCAGCCCCACACTACCTTCCTACCAGCCCCACACTACCTTCCTACCAGCCCCACACTACCTTCCTACCAGCCCCACACTACCTTCCTACCACCCCAACACTACCTTCCTACCAGCCCCACACTACCTTCCTACCACCCCCACACTACCTTCCTACCAGCCCCACACTACCTTCCTACCAGCCCTACACTACCTTCCTACCACCCCTACACAACCTTCCTATCACCCCCACACAACCTTCCTACCACCCCCACACAACCTTCCTACCACCCCCACACTACCTTCCTACCACCCCCACACAACCTTCCTACCACCCCCACACTACCTTCCTACCACCCCCACTTAGGAGTCTGTGGAGACAAAGAACTTTGTCCTTGGAGGCAAAGTGGGGAATGTATGAGAGTATAGTTTTGCCAACGCTCTTATATGGGTGTGAAGCATGGGTGATGAATGTTCCAGCAAGGAGAAGGCTGGAGGCAGTGGAGATGTAATGTCTGAGGGCAATGTGTGGTGTGAATATAATGCAGAGAATTCGTAGTTTGGAAGTTAGGAGGAGGTGCGGGATTACCAAAACTGTTGTCCAGAGGGTTGAGGAAGGGTTGTTGAGGTGGTTCGGACATGTAGAGAGAATGGAGCGAAACAGAGTGACTTCAAGAGTGTATCAGTCTGTAGTGGAAGGAGGCGGGGTAGGGGTCGGCCTAGGAAAGGTTGGAGGGAGGGGGTAAAGGAGGTTTTGTGTGCGAGGGGCTTGGACTTCCAGCAGGCGTGCGTGAGCGTGTTTGATAGGAGTGAATGGAGACGAATGGTTTTTAATACTTGACGTGCTGTTGGAGTGTGAGCAAAGTAACATTTATGAAGGGGTTCAGGGAAACCGGCAGGCCGGACTTGAGTCCTGGAGATGGGAAGTACAGTGCCTGCACTCTGAAGGAGGGGTGTTAATGTTGCAGTTTAAAAACTGTAGTGTAAAGCACCCTTCTGGCAAGACAGTGATGGAGTGAATGATGGTGAAAGTTTTTCTTTTTCGGGCCACCCTGCCTTCGTGGGAATCGGCCAGTGTGATAATAAAATAATATATATATATATATATATATATATATATATATATATATATATATATATATATATATATATATATATATATATATATAATATATATATATATATATATATATATATTATATATATATATATATATATATATATATATATATATATATATATATATATATATATATATATATGTAAGTAGGTTGGTAGACAGCAACCACCCAGGGAAGTACTACCGTCCTGCCAGATGACTGTGAAACAAAAACCTGTAACTGTTTTGCATGATGGTAGGATTGCTGGTTTCTTTTTCTGTCTCATAAACACGCTAGATAACAGGGATATCTTGCTACTCCTACTTACACTTGGGTCACACTTCACAGACACGCACATGCATATATATATACATACATCTAGGTTTTTCTCCTTTTTCTAAATAGCTCTTGTTCTTCTTTATTTCTTCTATTGTCCATGGGGAAGTGGAAAAGAATCTTTCCTCCGTAAGCCATGCGTGTCGTATGAGGCGACTAAAATGCCGGGAGCAATGGGCTAGTAACCCCTTCTCCTGTAGACATTTACTAAAAAAGAGAAGAAGAAAAACTTTATAAAACTGGGATGCTTAAATGTGCGTGGATGTAGTGCGGATGACAAGAAACAGATGATTGCTGATGTTATGAATGAAAAGAAGTTGGATGTCTTGGCCCTAAGCGAAACAAAGCTGAAGGGGGTAGGAGAGTTTCAGTGGGGGGAAATAAAATGGGATTAAATCTGGAGTAAACTGAGAGAGAAAGAGCAAAGGAAGGGGTAGCAGTAATGTTAAATGATCAGTTATGGAAGGAGAAAAGAGAATATGAATGTGTAAATTCAAGAATTATGTGAATTAAAGGAAAGGTTGGATGCGAGAAGTGGGTCATAATAAGCGTGTATGCACCTAAAGAAGAGAGGAATGCAGAGGAGATAGAGAGATTTTGGGAGATGTTAAGTGAATGTATAGGAGCCTTTGAACCAAGTGAGAGAGTAATTGTGGTAGGGGACCTGAATGCTAAAGTAGGAGAAACTTTTAGAGAGGGTGTGGTAGGTAAGTTTGGGGTGCCAGGTGTAAATGATAATGGGAGCCCTTTGATTGAACTTTGTATAGAAAGGGGTTTAGTTATAGGTAATACATATTTTAAGAAAAAGAGGATAAATAAGTATACAAGATATGATGAAGGGCGAAATGACAGTAGTTTGTTGGATTATGTATTGGTAGATAAAAGACTGTTGAGTAGACTTCAGGATGTACATGTTATAGAGGGGCCACAGATATATCAGATCACTTTCTAGTTGTAGCTACACTGAGAGTAAAAGGTAGATGGGATACAAGGAGAATAGAAGCATCAGGGAAGAGAGAGGTGAAGGTTTATAAACTAAAAGAGGAGGCAGTTAGGGTAAGATATAAACAGCTATTGGAGGATAGATGGGCTAATGAGAGCATAGGCAATGGGGTCGAAGAGGTATGGGGTAGGTTTAAAAATGTAGTGTTAGAGTGTTCAGCAGAAGTTTGTGGTTACAGGAAAGTGAGTGCAGGAGGGAAGAGGAGCGATTGGTGGAATGATGATGTAAAGAGAGTAGTAAGAGAGAAAAGTTAGCATATGAGAAGTTTTTACAAAGTAGAAGTGATGCAAGGAGGGAAGAGTATATGGAGAAAAAGAGAGAGGTTAAGAGAGTGGTGAAGCAATGTAAAAAGAGAGCAAATGAGAGAGTGGGTGAGATGTTATCAACAAATTTTGTTGAAAATAAGAAAAAGTTTTGGAGTGAGATTAACAAGTTAAGAAAGCCTAGAGAACAAATGGATTTGTCAGTTAAAAATAGGAGAGGAGAGTTATTAAATGGAGAGTTAGAGGTATTGGGAAGATGGAGGGAATTTTTTTGAGGAATTGTTAAATGTTGATGAAGATAGGGAAGCTGTGATTTCGTGTATAGGGCAAGGAGGAATAACATCTTGTAGGAGTGAGGAAGAGCCAGTTGTGAGTGTGGGGGAAGTTCGTGAGGCAGTAGGTAAAATGAAAGGGGGTAAGGCAGCCGGGATTGATGGGATAAAGATAGAAATGTTAAAAGCAGGTGGGGATATAGTTTTGGAGTGGATGGTGCAATTATTTAATAAATGTATGGAAGAGGGTAAGGTACCTAGGGATTGGCAGAGAGCATGCATAGTTCCTTTGTATAAAGGCAAAGGGGATAAAAGAGAGTGCAAAAATTATAGGGGGATAAGTCTGATGAGTATACCTGGTAAAGTGTATGGTAGAGTTATAATTGAAAGAATTAAGAGTAAGACGGAGAATAGGATAGCAGATGAACAAGGAGGCTTTAGGAAAGGTAGGGGGTGTGTGGACCAGGTGTTTACAGTGAAACATATAAGTGAACAGTATTTAGATTAGGCTAAAGAGGTGTTTGTGGCATTTATGGATTTGGAAAAGGCGTATGACAGGGTGGATAGGGGGGCAATGTGGCAGATGTTGCAGGTGCATGGTGTAGGAGGTAGGTTACTGAAAGCAGTGAAGAGTTTTTACGAGGATAGTGAGGCTCAAGTTAGAGTATGTAGGAAAGAGGGAAATTATTTCCCAGTAAAAGTAGGCCTTAGACAAGGATGTGTGATGTCACCGTGGTTATTTAATATATTTATAGATGGGGTTGTAAGAGAAGTAAATACGAGGGTCTTGGCAAGAGGCGTGGAGTTAAAAGATAAAGAATCAAACATAAAGTGGGAGTTGTCACAGATGCTCTTTGCTGATGACACTGTGCTCTTGGGAGATTCTGAAGAGAAGTTGCAGAGATTGGTGGATGAATTTGGTAGGGTGTGCAAAAGTAGAAAATTAAAAGTGAATACAGGAAAGAGTAAGGTTATGAGGATAACAAAAAGATTAGGTGATGAAAGATTGAATATCAGATTGGAGGGAGAGAGTATGGAGGAGGTGAATGTATTCAGATACTTGGGAGTGGATGTGTCAGCGGATGGGTCTATGAAAAATGAGGTGAATCATAGAATCGATGAGGGGAAAAGGGTGAGTGGTGCGCTTAGGAGTCTGTGGAGACAAAGAACTTTGTCCTTGGAGGCAAAGAGGGGAATGTATGAGAGTATAGTTTTACCAACGCTCTTATATGGGTGTGAAGCATGGGTGATGAATGTTGCAGCGAGGAGAAGGCTGGAGGCAGTGGAGATGTCATGTCTTAGGGCAATGTGTGGTGTGAATATAATGCAGAGAATTCGTAGTTTGGAAGTTAGGAGGAGGTGCAGGATTACCAAAACTGTTGTCCAGAGAGTTGAGGAAGGGTTGTTGAGGTGGTTCGGACATGTAGAGAGAATGGAGCGAAACAGAGTGACTTCAAGAGTGTATCAGTCTGTAGTGGAAGGAAGGCGGGGTAGGGGTCGGCCTAGGAAAGGTTGGAGGGAGGGGGTAAAAGAGGTTTTGTGTGCGAAGGGCTTGGACTTCCAGCAGGCGTGCATGAGCGTGTTTGATAGGAGTGAATGGAGACAAATGGTTTTTAATACTTGACGTGCTGTTGGAGTGTTAGCAAAGTAACATTTATGAAAGGGTTCAGGGAAACCGGCAGACCGGACTTGAGTCCTGGAGATGGGAAGTACAGTGCCTGCACTCTGATGGAGGGGTGTTAATGTTGCAGTTTAAAAACTGTAGTGTAAAGCACCCTTCTGGCAAGACAGTGATGGAGTGAATGATGGTGAAAGTTTTTCTTTTTCGGGCCACCCTGCCTTGGTGGGAATCGGCCAGTGTGATAATAAAAATAAAAAATATATATGTCGTGCCGAATAGGCAGAACTTGCGATCTTGGCTTAAATAGCAACGCTCATCTTGCCATATAGGACAACCAAAAATTTGTGTATGCAATAATTTCGCCAAAATCATTCTGAACCTAACGAAAACAATATATTTCACTGTGTTTGTTTAGTATTAAATTATTGTAAACAAATCTAAAATATATTTAGTTTGGTTAGGCTAAAATAAATTGCTCTTGTTATAATAAGGTAAGGTAAGTTTTTTAAGATTCTTTTGGTGCAAAATTAAAAATTTTTACATCAACCATTATGAACAAAATATATCTTTAAACGTATATGAGAAAATTTCAGAAAGGACTTAATTTTAAATGAGTTCTTCCTAACTGACCAGTTTTACATATTCGGCACGACATATATTATATATATATATATATATATATATATATATATATATATATATATATATATATATATATATATATATAATATATATATATATATATATATATATATATATATATATAATATATGTCGTGCCGAATATGTAAAACTGGTCAATTAGCAAGAACTCATTTAAAATTAAGTTCTTTCTAAAATTTTCTCTTATACGTTTAAAGATATATTTTTTCATTAATGTTAATGTAAAAAATTTTAATTTTGCACCAAAAGTATCTTAGAAAACTTACCTAACCTTATTATAACAAGAATAATTTATTTTAGCCTAACCCAGCTATATATATTTTAGATTTGCTTACAATAATTTAATACTAAACAAACTCAGTGAAATATATTTTTTTCGTTAGGTTCAGAATTATTTTGCCGAAATTATTGCATACACAAATTTTCGCTTGTCCTATATGGCAAGATGAGCGTTGCTATTTAAGCCAAGATCGCAAGTTCTGCCTATTTCGTCAAGGCTACAGTAAGAAGGGTGAGTCAAGAGGCTCCTGCAGTGCTGAAACCAACTCAGCTTGGTTTTG
Organism: Cherax quadricarinatus; assembly: GCF_026875155.1. NCBI lineage: Eukaryota > Metazoa > Arthropoda > Malacostraca > Decapoda > Parastacidae > Cherax > Cherax quadricarinatus. Next base: position 45,561,671 of record NC_069421.1, read on the forward strand.
GTGTTCAACAAGACTGTGAAGCAGCTGCCCACGCAGCACGAGTATATATCAACAACATGCCCGATGAAAAAGCTTTGATCAGATTGGACTCTGGCAACGCTTCCAACTCAGTCAGAAGGGATGCTGCTCTCCAAGCGGTTTATAGAAACTTCCCTTCCCTCTATCCTTTCATGGAATCGTGTTATAGTGTGACTTCCAAACTATTGTTTGGGGACCATGAAATTGACTTGTGTGAGGGCGTGCAACAGGGGGACCCTTTTGCCCCTTTTCTATTCTGTTTGGTCATCAAGGAAGTCACAGAAGCACTCTCCAGTGAGCTCAATATCTGGTTCCTGGACGATGGTACCCTAGCTGGCACAACAGAATCTCTCCAAGAGGACATCAGAAAAATTAAAGACATGGGAGAAAGCCTGGGCCTATCTTTAAACCCCACTAAATGTGAAATAGTTTCTACCAATCAACAGATGATCCAGAATATTAGTGCTGTTTTACCAGGAGCACGAGCCATTGATCCAGCCAACAGCACTCTCCTTGGTGCTCCTCTTGGGTCCAATGCCGTCGACCTGATCCTAGAAAAAAAAGTCTCAGACCTCCGGACGATGGAAAGCAGGATGAAAGACATTGACACACATGATGCCTTCTACCTACTCACCAGGTGCTTGTCATTCCAAAACTTACCTACTTTCTGAGATACTCCCCAGCCTTCAGCAGTCCAAAACTCAAGGACTATGACTCTCTCTTTAAGACCATGCTAGAGAGTGTATTGAATCTTTCCCTTGAAGATGGACAGTGGTTGCAAGCCTCACTTCCGGTCAGGCTTGGAGGGCTAGGAGTACGCAGATCCTCCCAGATTGCTCTACCAGTTTTCCTATCCTCTTCCATAGCATCAAACGAGTTAATAAGATAAATTCTTCCTGATAACCCCAGTGACTCAGCAGGAATACAGGACCCTAGCTATGCCAGTGCCATCACTGAATGGGAGATTGTTGCTGCTCCAGCACCAAACCCTAGTGCAGCACTGGCTCCTTCATGAAGACAGCCAGGGATCTATTCGTAATCCCCCTTAATTATGCTGGGAGGCAGTAGAACAGTCTTGGTTCCCTGACATTTATTGTGTTGTCTCTTAGTGTACTCGTCTCGCCCCTGCTTTTCAATAGGAGAATGTTGCATCTCCTGCCGAGTCTTTTGCTTTCATAGGGAGTAATTTTCGTGTGCAAGTTTGGTACTAATCCCTCTAGGATTTTCCACGTGTGTACGTATTATCATCTCTTTCTCGCCTGCATTCCGTGGAATACAAATCAAGAGACTTCAACCGTTTCCAGTAATGTAGTTGCTTTATCGTACTTAAGTGTGTCTTGAATGTTCTCTGTACACTTTCCAGGTCAGCAATTTCGCCTGCCTTGAAGGGGGCAGTTAGTGTACAACAATATTCCAGCCTAGAGAGAACAATCGATTTGACGAGAATCGTCATGGGCTTGACGTCACTAGTTTGGAGAGTTTTCATTATCCATCCGATCATTTTTCTAGGAGAAAAGGTAGATACATTGTTGTGGCCTTTGAAGATGAGATCCTTTGACATTATCACTCCCAGGTTCTTCACATTAGTTTTTCGATCTGGTGTGTGGTTATAATTTGTTGTTTCCTGATAGTTTTAATTTTCTCATGTTTGCCATATCTAGGGAGATTTTCCCCAATGCGACATTTCACTTGCATGATAATCCTTGACTTGTAGATTTATGGATAATCTACAGATTAAGACTTATTTTCTTAGAATTAATTGTCTTACATTGTGATATCATTATGGACCGGAAACAAGACAGTGTTTTTGTAGATAATTGCTATTGGAAGTGAGTGCTGGAAATATTTGCAATTACTAAAAAAAACTTTGACGGGCATATAAATCGGTAGTGAAGGAAGACGGGGGTTGGGGCCGTCCTAGGAAAGGTTTGAAGGAGAGGGTAAAAAAGGTTTTGTGTGCGAGGGGCTTAGACTTCTAGCAAAACGTGCGTGAGCGTATTAGAAGCTAGTGGAGACAAATAGATTTTATGACTTGACGTGCTGTTGGTGTGTAAGTAAAGTAATATTTATGAAGGAATTCAGGGAAACCGGTTATGCAAACTTGAGTCCTGGAGGAGGAGTACCAATGTTATAATTTTATAACTGTAGTGTCGGCATATCTCTGGCAAGACAGTAATGGAGTGAGTGATGATGAAAGTGTCGCTTCTTTTTCAGGATCACCCAAACTCGGTGGGAAACGGCTGATATGTTATAAAAAGGAAAACATTGGCATTCTTTATTACAAGCACTGAGTAACTGAAACACTGTAGTGCCTTTTAAATCATACAATTCATACGGAAATAACTCTCACACAGGAGAGTCATTCTTGTGGCGCTTCGTTCCGACTCCAACAATTAATGTCGCTGTAAGTTTAAATTTCCGACAGTTATTTGTGTATTGTTCAAGTCAAGGTATTGTGACTGTTATTCTTCATGCAATTCATTAAATTCTGGTCAAGATCTCATTCTATGTCAATTGTTCATTTTGATAATAGTATCAGTACGACTCACCCGAGTATGGTGCTGGTGATGTTTTTGTCAGAGAGGTCAAGTATGAGTCCTCGGCAGGTGGTTTTAGGGTGGTTCCACATCTCATGAGAAAGATGGTCTTGTACCACCTGATCCCTGCAGAACGTTTTGCCTGCCTCAATCAGCATGCTACTCTCTCCACCATCACTCAGGTGCCTAAAGGATGAAAGATAATTATATTTCACATCCCTGTCTCTACTTCCTTACCACTCAGCACGCACACACATACTCCTTGAAAAGCATACACATAAATCCGTATTATTGCTGCATGGTAACGTTAACTTTAGATGGTAAAAAATGGGGCACAAGTTGGAAATATTCCTCTAAAACATGAATTTGAGGTGCATAGCAAACCTTCGTTACAAACGGTTTACTAAGGAGGGTAATATGTCTGACAGATGGAGCCTGTGTGACTGTGGTACAAAATGCAACATATATAAAGTATAGACATCTCAGGAGAATACGTACTAGATCAGCTTACAGATCTCCCTCTAGTATCCAGCCAGTTTCTGGTTTTGTAATAGTTTGTCAGAGAAAATTCTAGTTCAGTTATCCCATAAAATTAATTAAGTGGATTCCCAATAGTGCTTTTGTATTGTGTGAGGGAAAAGTTCAATAGATAGGAGTAGCGAGGGAGTGTATGGTAACAATAGTTTCATTGCCGGCTACTTGTTAAGGTAGGGTAAGTCCCACTCCCGCTATTCCCTCCCCCCCTTTTTCCCCCTCCCCGAAAGTGATAGTTTGATTGCCGGCTGCTTGTTAAGGTAGGGTCAGTCTAGCTCCGGCTATGCCTTCCCCTCCTTCTTCCCCCCCCCAGAAAGGTGACGTGTGGGGCTCTGGTCCAAACAGTAATCACTAGACTCACAGCTCCCAGCACTACTGTAAGTACATGCCTGCCTAGTATTCTAGTGGATTTATTGGTTGAAAGCTTCACTTTTGACCAATAATAAACTTAGTCCTTTCAGTCTTGCTCTAAGTTGACTGTTGTAATAATCACCACATCTTTTAGGTATTGTACTTATCATGGAGAGTGATTTCTTAAGCAGTGGGTAACCTGTCTATCTTTCCAGCTTGGATGACAGAGAGGGTCACCTGCCAATCAATGAGTAGAATTGAAGGAGACGGACTAACGTTCTGAGACGTCCCAAATTTTTGATCCACTTACCTGTTTGTGCAAGTAGCAGGATATAACCCCTCATCATTGCAGTGGAAAAAACCCTGCTTTCCTGCCATCTGAACGGATTATTGACGGCTAGAAAATTTGTGAAGAACGAGCCGGTGGGTTGTCATCAACACCTGCGAACCCCCCCCCATCATCGGCAACGGCTACGATTTCAACAAGCAGTGCCACCAACACCAGACACCCAAGTTTTATATTAGTGTTGAATTCAGTTATCATTTATATTTTTAATTTTTCATTTTCTTTAATGTAGGATTAATATTTCATATTTAAGTGTTTTATATTTTATATTTTCTATATAATAAAGTGTTTATGTTTGTCTGTTATTATTTCTTTTTCTATTCATTAATTTTCCTGAGGAGGAGCCAGCCTTGGTAATACTGTCTGAAGTTGTTACAGGACTGAGTAAGCCTTCACATATTGCAACTGGATGAATACAAACTAACCGAATAAATATTGAGAACTTTAATAACAAAGTTGTCTAGGATGTAATAATTATAGTTAATATTGTTTGAATAATTAAGGAGATTATTAAGGAGAATAATTAAGGAGTTTATCTTAATATATGTACTTGTATCTACTTATTCTGTACATTAAAGAAAATGGTGATATAGACACTTCAAATAAACTGTACACTTAATACTCTTAATATGTGTCATCAGGTACGTTGCTATGGAATTCACTCTTTAATATATAAGTAAGCATGTATATTAAATATGTGTCTGTATGTGCTCGGTAATACTCGGAATGACTCAGTAAGACTCTACTTTGAATGACAGTTCCCTAAATAAGCTAACTTCTCAACCATCAAGGCACTCAAACAGCTTGCTTGACCACTATGACGACTCATTCACCAAACAGCAATAATGTTCGAAGCAGCGGAGAACAGCACCACTTTGGGCAAGGAACAAGGGGACAAAGACGACCCTAAAAGCGGACCTTCAACAAATCCTACACATAAGGCATAAAACTAACTCCCATTTACTGAAACAGTGTTCAGAAATGTCAAATCCCCATCTACGACAGTGCATAGATGCCAGAACAATGAAGGCTGAGAGTTTAGCTCGGGAACAAATATAAAGTGTCTACACGGCACAACCTCTGGAAACGTCACATGTCACCAAATCTAAATAATGGTCTGTGAACACAAGAAGTGTGTCCCGGAGACATACTCAACGAAAACAGTCTGAATCACATCAGATGTCAGCCAGGCACTACCAGGTAGTGCCAGGCTCGAACTACTTAACAAGCGGGCAGGTAGTTTGTAGCCAGTGAGCCTACATGTCTAATTCCCATAGTTTCCACCAGAGGCCAGGCCTCTCTGTGGGCATGCCAGCCTTCTCAACCCTGCCTCTACCTGACTCAATCAGCGGCCTTCACTCAGTCAACAAAGCCTACTCCTCTCTCCCTCGCGGGCATGGCCCTCCCAGGCCATGGGCACTTAATGCACTGCCTGTGTACCCCGCGACATTGCAAATAAATAAGAAGCCTCCGAAGTCTTATCATTACTCCCCGCTACCAAGAACCACCAATAAACCCATAAACAAGTTTACAAGTGCTAACAGCCAATCAAAACTCTCCAAAATAGATCACAATGAGAGGTGTACTTGTTACATCCTACCTATATACATAAGCTAATATAAATCAAATAATAATATAAAGCAAAATATATTCTCATTTTTGCTATTAACGAAACTATCAGTGTTATAAAAATTTTTGAAAAGACAATATACACAAAATAATTAGCGCGTCCTTTCTCTGAGGTCACAACAGACTGTAAGGAAGAAAAAGTATGCAATTGTATATATTCCTATGTAACGGTGATGACGATATATCTTACGTGCTTTGTATATACAACTTTTAGGAATGTTTCTCGTCATTTATGCCTCAATTACAAGTCATTGGTGTACATTTTGTATATGGTGTGCTTCCTAGCACAGTTGAACGTTTTCTTATTTCCGTTTATACTTTATGCCGTGTCCGTGTGCTTTTCAATAGTATATGTATCTATGCAAGTATTCGTTTTTCTGTAAGCTGTGATGGAGCTTGAACTATATGTGGAGGCAGTATTTTTCAATGTGTGCATCTCTTCAGTGTATAAGTTCACTTATAGCTGCTTGCATTTGTGTTTATTGAGATGTCAAATATCACAGTGTAGTTTCGTTTTGTTATATTACATATTTTCATTGTTGTGAATTGTAGCGTCATCCTGTTCCACCTTTGAACTGTAATGCCTATCCTTAGTCCATGATAATAACCCCGTGGTAGTCGCCCAAATTAATGTATTGTTGTGCACTTTAAGGCACCTGAGTTCTTAGATTAAGTCTTGGATACGTTGTGTGTTGGCAGGCGGAAGCCAAGCCTAGTTATATGCCAGATGAAGTATCACGTTGTATAATACGTGATTGCTTGTGTATGTGTGTAATTCCGTGTGCTTGTTTTTCTCACATTGTTTATTTGTATAGTGTTTATATTTCCTTGTGTTTTGAATTTATTATTTATTTTATAATAATAATCTAGTTAGTGCCTGGTATCTCGTTGACATATTATTTTATGCACCCATATCTATTTTGTACCTGAGTTTTAAATAAAATATAAAAAAAAATTGTATATATTTTCTTGTTAGTGCATATGTGAATGTAGTGTTGGTCGTTTGAATGCGAGAAATGATTGTTACAAAATATAAAGATTCCATCACCGCCAACTTTCATCTTACCACACTATTTTCTTTGAGTTACGTGATGTACACAGATAACCCGTACATAGGAGAGAGGAGCTAACGACGATGTTTCGGTTCGACTTGGACCATTTACAAAGTCACGCTAACAGAAAGAAGAGAAGGGGGCAGTATATGCGGGCAGTGATGTGTTGTACTGGGAATCGTCAGGAAGTCAGTTTACTAACCAGTTCTCTGAAGTTCATAAACATTTGAGCCTTTGTTTTTCTTCTTCTTCTTCTTCTTATATTATTATTATTATTATTATTATTATTATTATTATTATTATTATTATTATTATTATTATTATTAACACATTGGCCTTCTCCCACCAAGTTAGGGTGGCCCAAAAAGAAAAAAAACTTTCACCATCATTCACTCCATCACTGTCTTGCCAGAGGCGCACTTACACTACAGTTATAAAATCGAAACATTAACACCACTCCTTCAGAGTGCTGGCACTGTACTTCCCATCTCCAGGACTCAAGTCCGGCCTGCAGGTTTCCCCGAATCCCTTCATAAATCTTACCTTGCTCACACTCCAACAGCATATCAAGTCCTCGAGATCATTCTATGACTATCCTTTCTTACTACATGTCCAAAACCCCTCTTCAGCCGTCTGGATAATAGTTTTGGAAATCCTGCACCTCCTTCTAATTTCGAAACTACCGAGTCTCTGCATTTTATTCACACCACACATTGCCCTCAGACATGACATCTCCACTGCCTCCAGCCTTCTCCTTGTTGCAACATTCACCACCCATGCTTCACACCCATATAAGAGCGTTGGTATAACTATACTCTCATATATTTCCCACTTTGCTTCCATGGTTTATGTTCTTTGTCTCCACAGGCTCCTCAGTGAACCACTCACATTTTTCCCCTCGTCAGTTCTATGGTTCACCTCATCTTTAATAGTCCCATCTGCTGACACGTCCACTCCCAAATATCTGAATACATTTACCTCCTCCATACTCTCGCCGTCCAGTCTGGTTTCTAACACACACACACCACACACACACACACACACACACACACACACACACACACACACACACACATATATTATATATATAAATATATATATATATATATATATATATATATATATATATATATATATATATATATATTATATATATATATATATATATATATAGCAATGAAACCACGAAGCAAGTGGTATTGAATCATTTACCAAACTGCGGCAGGCCAGGATTCGACCCCACGACACATTGTTACACATTGTTCCGCCTCAAGAGACAGCACAACGTACGTGTCACCCTATCCACTACGCCATCCATCCTACAAACAACATGAGCTTAACGAACTAGACTTCTTTCATGTTGCGAGGACGCTCATGGCAGTGGATGTTCAAGGATTAATTTCAGCCTCCTCCTGTTTGAACACCCGCCTCAACAAGCAGTCTACGTAAACGTTTAGAGATACATTTTCTTTTTCATTTATGTTAATGTAAAAATTAATAATTTTGTACCAAAAGAACCTTAGAAAACTTACCTAACGTTATAAAAAGCGTATTTTAATTAAGCCTAATCCAACTAAACATATTATAGATATTTTTATTTTTATTATCACACTGGCCGATTCCCACCAAGGCAGGGTGGCCCGAAAAAGAAAAACTTTCACCATCATTCACTCCATCACTGTCTTGCCAGAAGGGTGCTTTACACTACAGTTTTTAAACTGCAACATTAACACCCCTCCTTCAGAGTGCAGGCACTGTACTTCCCATCTCCAGGACTCAAGTCCGGCCTGCCGGTTTCCCTGAACCCCTTCATAAATGTTACTTTGCTCACACTCCAACAGCACGTCAAGTATTAAAACCATTTGTCTCCATTCACTCCTATCAAACACGCTCACGCATGCCTGCTGGAAGTCCAAGCCCCTCGCACACAAAACCTCCTTTACCCCCTCCCTCCAACCTTTCCTAGGCCGACCCCTACCCCGCCTTCCTTCCACTACAGACTGATACACTCTTGAAGTCATTCTGTTTCGCTCCATTCCTCTTACATGTCCGAACCACCTCAACAACCCTTCCTCAGCCTCTGGACAACAGTTTTGGTAATCCTGCACCTCCTCCTAACTTCCAAACTACGAATTCTCTGCATTATATTCACACCACACATTGCCCTCAGACATGACATCTCAATGCCTCCAGCCTTCTCCTCGCTGCAACATTCATCACACCATGCTTCACACCCATATAGAGCGTTGGTAAAACTATACTCTCATACATTCCCCTCTTTGCCTCCAAGGACAAAGTTCTTTGTCTCCACAGACTCCTAAGTGCACCACTCACTTCTTTTTTCCCTCATCAATTCTATGATTCACCTCATCTTTCATAGACCCATCCGCTGACATGTCCACTCCCAAATATCTGAATACGTTCACCTCCTCCATACTCTCCCCTCCAATCTGATATTCAATCTTTCATCACCTAATCTTTTTGTTATCCTCATAACCTTACTCTTCCTGTATTCACCTTTAATTTTCTTCTTTTGCACACCCTACCAAATTCATCCACCAATCTCTGCAACTTCTCTTCAGAATCTCCCAAGAGCACAGTGTCATCAGCAAAGAGCAGCTGTGACAACTCCCACTTGTGTGTGATTCTTTATCTTTTAACTCCACGCCTCTTGCCAAGACCCTCGCATTTACTTCTCTTACAACCCCATCTATAAATATTAAACAACCACGGTGACATCACACATCCTTGTCTAAGGCCTACTTTTACTGGGAAAAAATTTCCCTCTTTCCTACATACTCTAACTTGAGCCTCACTATCCTCGTAAAAACTCTTCACTGCTTTCAGTAACCTACCTCCTACACCATACACCTGCAACAACTGCCACATTGCCTCCCTATCCACCCTGTCATACCCCTTTTCCAAATCCATAAATGCCACAAAGACCTCTTTAGCCTTATCTAAATACTGTTCACTTATATGTTTCACTGTAAACACCTGGTCCACACACCCCCTACCTTTCCTAAAGCCTCCTTGTTCATCTGCTATCCTATTCTCCGTCTTACTCTTAATTCTTTCAATAATAACTCTACCATACACTTTACCAGGTATACTCAACAGACTTATCCCCCTATATTTTTTGCACTTTCTTTTGTCCCCTTTGCCTTTATACAAGGAACTATGCATGCTCTGCCAATCCTGGTACCTTACCCTCTTCCATACATTTATTAAATAATTGCTCCAACCACTCCAAAACTATATCCCCACCTGCTTTTAACATTTCTATCTTTATCCCATCAATCCCGCTGCCTTACCCCCTTTCATTTTACCTACTCCTCACGAACTTCCCCCACACTCACAACTGGCACTTCCTCACTCCTACAAGATGTTATTCCTCCTTGCCCTATACACGAAATCACAGCTTCCCCTCTTCATTAACATTTACAATTCCTCAAAATATTCCCTCCATCTTCCCAATACCTCTAACTCTCCATTTAATAATCTCCTCTCCTATTTTTAACTGTCAAATCCATTTGTTCTCTAGCTTCCTTAACTTGTTAATCTCACTCCAAAACTTTTTCTTATTTTCAACAAATTTGTTGATAACATCTCACCCACTCTCTCATTTGCTCTCTTTTACATTGCTTCACCACTCTCTTAACCTCTCTCTTTTTTTCCATATACTCTTCCCTCCTTGCATCACTTCTATTTGTAAAAACTTCTAAACTTTTTCTCCCTTACTACTCTCTTTACATCATCATTCCACCAATCGCTCCTCTTCCCTCCCGCACTCACTTTCCTGTAACCACAACTTCTGCTGAACACTCTAACACTTACATTTTTAAACCTACCCCATACCTCTTCGACCCCATTGCCTATGCTCTCATTAGCCCATCAATCCTCCAATAGCTGTTTATATCTTACCCTAACTGCCTCCTCTTTTAGTTTATAAAGCTTCACCTCTCTCTTTCCTGATGCTTCTATTCTCCTTGTATCCCATCTACCTTTTACTCTCAGTGTAGCTACAACTAGAAAGTGATCTGATATATCTGTGGCCCCTCTATAAACATGTACATCCTGAAGTCTACTCAACAGTCTTTTATCTACCAATACATAATCCAACAAACTACTGTCATTTCGCCCTACATCATATCTTGTATACTTATTTATCCTCTTTTTCTTAAAATATGTATTACCTATAACTAAACTCCTTTCTATACAAAGTTCAATCAAAGGGCTCCCATTATCATTTACACCTGGCACCCCAAACTTACCTACCACACCCTCTCTAAAAGTTTCTCCTACTTCAGCATTCAGGTCCCCTACCACAAATATTATTTCTCTTATTTACTTGTAGAAAATTTCAAATTTATTAGCACTGCAAAAAAGAAAACTAAGAAATAATAAAAATACTAGGTTTTTAAGGTGTTTTATACTTTCAGGAGCTTAGTGAGGCACGGTTTATTTAGGTAAGATGTTATTGTCTTCCCCTGACATTCACCAAGGCATTGCTTTATAACTTTAGAAAGTCTTAAACGCTCTGCTTCAAGTTTACATCCCTAGTTCTAGTTCAAGTGTGATACCCTGTAGTCTCGGCCCTGGTGTTGTCCATGAGGTCACCCGACGTCCGTTCCTTTATCGAGATCGTCCCTCCTGAAATCCTAAGTGAAGACTCTTAGAATAATTGACAAATGAAGATGCCTCCTGATCATTTATCTTTAGAAAAATCCCAAAAATGCTTTCCGTCAATAACATTGGTATTGTTAATGGAGTGTTTAGGCAAAAGTTTGTATCATTTTTTCTCGAAATGATATAGAGAAATTTCTGCATTAAGTTTTACACATGCTTGTCTTAGAGAAAAACTTCCTTGAGGAAAACACATCAGCAATAAAAACTTGAAAGTGACCCGATGATTCAGTCTACAGTTATTACACATAATTAAAAAAAATAACTTTCATAGATTAAGCCCTTCAAACCGATTCATGCATCCCAAAAGAGTCATTAACTATACCTATAGGGGTGCTTAATGCTGGGGAATGAGAGCCATTCAAAAACGATCATGGAAAGGAACAATAAATCCGGTTCCCTGGATCAAAAGTCACTCATCTACAGCCAGACACATTCCTTGGGAATTATATTCAGATTATTTAAGTGTCAGATTTTATTAACAAATTACTTTTCTTAGAAATGTGAGAATGACTCTTCCGATCAGATATAAGGCGCTGTTTTTAACTTTATTGACACAATCCTAGATAAAATTTAGATTATATAAGTTTTATGTGCCTATAATATCTGGGTGTCCTCAAGACCATTGTAAACATTTTGAATGATAAGTGCCTAGAACAGAAAATAACAGCTGTTTACTTGAGTCTTGCCTGTGTACTTCCCAATTTTCCATTTTATGAAGATTATAAACGTATTTTTCACGCAAAAACTTATAGGAGATTCATCCGATTGGCGTCAACGCTTAATAGTGCACTGGTAATACGAATGGGACGTTAGTGAGTTTTGATCAAATCACTTTCTTTCGTCTCTGCAATTATCGTGAGCCTAGTAACTGAGACTGTTTTCCAGGTCTTATGAAAACGCTTTCTGTTTCTCCGGCCGGCTGCCATAATACACTTCTTTAGATTTATTTATAAGTATAGTTCATGTTCTTGTAAATCATTCTGTTAGTTCTTTGGAAATTAAGGTCATTCTAAACTGTTTTCCATTGGCAAGTTTCTTGTCAGTGGATCTGAGAATATTGTTGGTTAACCAAGAGATATTCTGCTTTTTTTTTTATTTGAAAATTTTCATATTTAATGAACAATTTTTTGGGGGCCAGTTATTTAAATGATAAAATTATTCTCTAGTACCTCATCATAGAGCTAAGCGAACTGTTATGGTTGTCAATTTTAAGGTTTGGATTATGATGGGTCATAATTGTGGATGGTTGGATAATGACAGTCATATTGTTAGTAATTATGGAAGGCTGGATAATGATCGGTCATATGTCAGTAATTATGGAAGGTTGGATAATGATTGGTCGTATTGTCAGTAATTATAGAAGAAGTTTTAGAGCGTGTTAATTTACCTACTACGGCCAATCATTGAGCGTAAAATAAACATTCGTGAGCTGTGGTATGGAGGAAGTAGTACCAATTATTCATGTTTAGAAAGCCAGCGATTTGTGGGTCTTCTGCTTGAATGAGATTGATGTTAAAGTCACCGGCAATTATTAAGTAATACTTGTTTAGTTTATAATTTATTATCTAGTCTTCAGTATTATCCCCAAAGGTGCCTCTGTTTGTATTTGGAGATCTATAGACAGATACTATTCTGACTGGGACACTCATGTTTTTAACGGTATAGTGAGCAAATGTGACTTCCTCTTGTTCGTCTCTGGTACAGTACATTGCAGTGCCACCTTCTTTATGAACAGCTTTGTTCTCAGGTAAGTAGTAGGTATATATTGAGTTAGGCTTAACCCAGGTTTCTGTTACAATAATGAAAGTTAGATTAGTATTTAGTGACTCAAAGAGCTCTGTGATTCCATCTTAGTCTTTACTTAGAGATCTAGTATTGAAGTTGAATAATGAGATGTTTTTGTTCTTAACGAATATTGTTTGTGTTTGATTAGTGTTGTTAAATATACAGTTTTGATTTCTGCAAGTAGAATATTATGACGGTCTGAAAAGTTAAGCACAGGATAGACATTAGAATTCATGGAAATCATAAAAAAATGGTAGTAGCTATAATATGTGTTGAAGGATATATGGTAACATAAAAAAAATACCATCTTTAAAAATAAGATAAATGCACAATAAGCAGTAAAAAATATGCTAGAAATATAATGAAAAATATCACTAAAATTCGGTGAGTGTGTAAGAACGGGATAACTATAGTGATAATGTTATAAAAATTTTGGATAAATGAAAAAATACAAAGATTTGTAAGTAATCTAAGCAGATAAATGAGAATATGGGTAAACTTAAAGGAACAGTAAATAAACTACTTACAAAACATAGTGTAATAAAAAATATACAATGAATAAAATAGTAAAATATGCAAAAAAAAAAAAAAATGTATTAACAAGCAATAACTGTTATGCAAACAAATAACATGAATAACTCTGTATAATATACAGAATGTAAGGTCAAACAAATAAAAAAACAAAAAAATGATTAAAATGTTTTCGAAAAAGACTTAAAACACACAAAAAAAATAAAATTATATATCTAAGGGAGTTAAATACAGGATAATAATAGAGAATTTGACAATAAAATATCTGCATGGTAATATAGTATATATGCTACGAGTTTTTATTAAAGAAAGAGTATATACGTGTGTATATATGAAGAGTATATACGTGTGTATATATGAAGAGTATATACGTGTGTATATGTGAAGAGTATATACGTGTGTATATGTGAAGAGTATATACGTGTGTATATGTGAAGAGTATATACGTGTGTATATATGAAGAGTATATGCGTGTGTATATATGAAGAGTATATACGTGTGTATATATGAAGAGTATATGCGTGTGTATATATGAAGAGTATATGCGTGTGTATATATGAAGAGTATATGCGTGTGTATATATGAAGAGTATATGTGTGTGTATATATGAAGAGTATATGCGTGTGTATATATGAAGAGTATATGCGTGTGTATATATGAAGAGTATATGCGTGTGTATATATGAAGAGTATATGTGTGTGTATATATGAAGAGTATATGTGTGTGTATATATGAAGAGTATATGCGTGTGTATATATGAAGAGTATATGTGTGTGTATATATGAAGAGTATATGCGTGAGTATATATGAAGAGTATATACGTGTGTATATATGAAGAGTATATACGTGTGTATATATGAAGAGTATATGCGTGTGTATATATGAAAAACAACTGATTCCCGTAATGCCATTCTTGGGTGCTAAAGTGTAATAAGTTCACTATTTTACCATTATATTCCAAAGCTCCTTTATTTGATTACCACTTTATTGTTCACCACAACTTACATTATTCCCGTTTACATTGTCTCCCTTATTTTAACTTTAAAGAACTACCTTGCAAGAACTACCTACTATCATATTCCCAAGCTCCATTATTTGTTCATCACTTTATTTGTTCACCACAAATTATTTTAGTCCCTTTTATATTGTCTCCTTTATTTTAGCTTTAAAAAACTACCTTAGCTCATATTTTTTACATTTGATAAAATAATTCAGGTGCTATTTTTTAGCTTTAGAATATTTACTTTGTCTTATACTTAATTCTTACTATAGATTCGCTATAAATCTTATGATAACAAGCACTGATCCTGATACCAACCTCTTATTTAATGACTTAAATGAATCAAACAGTTACTGTAATTACTACACAGCAGAACAATCAAAGGCACTTCTCAGAGCCAACAAAACATAACTGTCTTTAACTACAATATCAGATCTTTAAGCAAGCATTACGATGACCTCATAGCATTACTAAATTCCTTGCATGCCAGTATGTCCATCATTACTCACACCGAAACCTGGCTAAAGCCTGATACTACAGATGTCTATGCCATTCCTGGTTGCACAGCCATACACAACTTTAGGCCAGATAAACAAGGGGGTGGCACAGGTATATACTACTCAGATCAACATGGGGAATATATAATAGCTAAATTCAAATCCAAATACCTACAAAAACCTCTCACAGTGATAAACATCTACAGAGTACCACAGTCAAACATTAGCCGTTTTAGTGACAACCTAGGAAGTATGATAACTGATGCACGCATGAACAAAGATCACTTACTACTCTCAGGTGACTTCAATACAAATCTCCTGCAAGACCAGGATCCACACGTTACTGAATTCACAAACACTATGAGTAACTGCATGTTGCTACCAGCAGTAACAAAACCTACAAGAATTACAGAGACTAGTGTTTCCCTACTAGACCACATCTGGACCAACACCATATCCCCTTTAAAATCAGGCATAATCACAGATAATACCACAGATCACTACCCTACCTTCCTCATAACAAACCTTGGCAAATTACCCCAAGACACTACTAAAGTCACTCTCAGACTTCACAATGAGGCAGCCATTAATAACTCCACAGCAGCAGTGACAAACATTGACTGGCACACTGAGCTAGAAATCTATACAGATATTGATGAATGTATTAATAATTTTCTAAAAAAGATCCAATACCTCTATAACACGCACTGCCCTAAAAAAAACTAAACAGATGACAGCTAAGAGACTGAACAGTCCCTGGCTAACACCCAGCATCCTCAAATCCATAAATACAAAGCACCTATACGAAAAACAGTACAGAATGGGTCACATAACCAGAGACCAAACAAAACGTTACTCGTCATTCCTAACAACCCTAATAAGAAGGGCTAAAAAATTGTATTATGAGAACAGATTATCCAACTTAAGAGGTGATATAAAAAAGACCTGGAAAACTCTCTCTGAAATTCTAGGAATAAAAAAGATATCACGAAATAGCGAAATTGAACTAACAAAACCAGATGAACCCCAACTCCCACCAACTGAAACAGCAAACAGACTCAATGATTTCTTCTCCACTATAGGAAAAAACCTTGCCAATAAAATCTCAAGCTCAAATACCCCACCCAATGACTACCTCACTGGCAACTACCCGAACACACTGTTCCTAGCTCCGACTAACCCATACGAAGTCTCCCTTATTATCAACATGCTAAAAACAAGACAGGAGATTTAAATAACTTACCACCCTTAATATACAAAAAAGCGTCACAAGTGCTATCACCAATCATTGCAACACTCTTTAACAAATACATCGAACCCTCTACCTTCCCTACAGTTCTCAAAATAGCGAGGGTCACCCCAATCCGTAAAGGAGGAGACCACACAGAGTTGAATAACTATAGGCCAATATCCAATTTGCACTCTCTCTCTAAAATCTTCGAAAAATTAATTCATAAGCGAATCTATTCCTACCTCATTTCCCACAACATACTCAACCCCCGTCAATTTGGGTTCAGGCCTAATAAAAATACTAATGAAACTATTATACACATGCTAGAACATATATACACTGCAATAGAGAAAAAAGAAGTCCCACTTGGGATCTTCATTGACTTACGTAAAGCTTTTGATACAGTTTACCATGATTTGCTCCACATAAAATTATCACACTATGGTATAAGAGGGCACTCCCTCAACTACCTAAAGTCATACCTCAGCAACAGAAGCCAATATGTGTACACAAATGGGGTAAACTCTTCCGCACAGCCAATTACAGTTGGTGTCCCACAGGGAAGTGTCCTTGGCCCTCTTCTCTTTCTCATATACATAAATGGCCTACCAAATGCATCGCAACTACTCAAACCCACACTATTTGCAGATGACACTACATACGTCTTCTCTCACCCGAGCCCAGTCACGCTAGCCAATACTGTGAATACCGAATTACAGAAAATATCTACCTGGATGAGGACTAACAAACTTACTCTAAATATTGACAAAACTTACTTCATTCAGTTTGGTAACAGAGCTACAGATGTCCCTCTTAACATAATGATAAATGGATCATCTATCACAAAGCTAACAGAGGGAAAATTCTTAGGAATCCACCTTGATAATAGACTCTAATTTCAAACATATATACAACAAATTTCCAAGAAAATTTCCAAGACCGTAGGCATACTATCGAAGATACTGTACTATGTTCCACAGTCAGCCCTCCTGGCCCTATATCACTCACTTATTTACCCATATCTCACCTATGGAATTTGTGCATGGGGATCTACAACATTAAACCATCTCAGACCACTAATTACCCAACAAAAGGCTGCAGTCAGAATGATAACAAATTCCCACTACAGGCAGCACACTCCACCAATATTCAAAACTTTAAACCTACTCACCATACAAAACATCCATACTTATTATTGCACCTACTACATACATAGAACACTTAACTCGGATATAAACCCTCCCCTCAAACATCTCCTTACCAACCTCAACAGAACACTTGACCATAACAAAAGGCACAGATCACTCTTTGACGTTCCTCGTGTCCATCTCATGCTATGCAAAAACTCAATGCATATAAAAGGCCCTAAAATCTGGAATTCATTGCTTGTGAATATAAAAGAAACACTGTTTTTAAATTCAAGTCTCTTCTCAAAAATCACTTACTCACCCAAAACTAAATAAATACTGAATAATTGTATCTCATAAATGTTTAACCTATGACCAAATCAAACTTTGTTATTTTTTATTACATAACCTAACATAATACTCCATTCTACTGAATGTTCAGCAACACAGTAAATGACCATATGACCTGTCTTTGTAATACTCATTTATGTTTAATTGTTATCTGTTTACAATAATGTTTTACCACTGAAAATATCACTGCTTAATTAATCTTAAGTTAATTTTAAGCTGCCCATAATGCTCTGCATACAAGGTGCTTTGGCATGTTACACTTAATTACTGTATTCCTTTGTACTCTTCTGTATCATGTTCAAATTAATAAATAAATAAATAAATAAATAAATAGTTGTATAAAGTAATTGCAATTTTAACAACCAAATAATGTGACGGATGGGGAGAAAACAGAAAAAAAATTGCCAGAAACTGTATAATAAACCAGAATTACAAATGGTAATGATTTTCAATATAAGTAAAAAAAATCTACTAAAAAGGGAAAAAAAATTGCAAAGATCAGGACGAAGGAGTTTAAGATAATATGAAAAGATACACAATTTATTGGAAACAGAGGAGTGTGGATAATAAGTACAAAATTATGTAGTATGATGCACAGGTTCAGGACAATTATATGAAAGAAAGAGTAATATGATACATCCATTGTTTGCGTAAAAATACTTGAGAATAATTGAGAATAATTTCCAGGTATACTACTTCTGCTACCTTCTAATATCTACCTCTACTACTGCTATATTACTTCCACTTCTACCACTACCGCTTCCGTCACTAGCATTACTTCTACTTCTAACCTTAACAACTAATACTATCCCTACTTCTACTATTACTAATAATAATAATACTACTACCACTATTACCGTTATTACTACTGCATATACTTCCATTATTATTACCTGCTAAGTGTGTAAGGTTCAGGTTGCTGACGAGAACAATCCATCTGAATCAGTGGCCCGGTGGCCCGGTGGCCCGGTGGCCCGGTGGCCTGGTGGCACGGTGGCCTGGTGGCCTGGTGGCACGGTGGCCTGGTGGCACGGTGGCCTGGTGGCCTGGTGGCACGGTGGCCTGGTGGCCTGGTGGCACGGTGGCCTGGTGGCCCGGTGGCCCGGTGGCCTGGTGGCACGGTGGCCTGGTGGCCTGGTGGCACGGTGGCCTGGTGGCACGGTGGCCTGGTGGCTAAAGCTCCCGCTTCACAGACGGAGGGCCCGGGTTCGATTCCCGGCGGGTGGAAACATTTCGACACGTTTCCTTACACTATTGCCCTGTTCACCTAGCAGCAAAATGGGTACCTGGGTGTTAGTCGACTGGTGTGGGTCGCATCCTGGGGGACAAGATTAAGGACCCCAATGGAAATAAGTTAGACAGTCCTCGATGACGCACTGACTTTCTTGGGTTATCATGGGTGGCTAACCCTCCGGGGTTAAAAATCCGAACGAAATCTTATCTCCTACAGATTCCAGGAACACCAGAGCAGTGTAAGGACTAAGTAACAGTCTCACACAAAGACAAGACTGCTGGAAACCTTCGACGATATATCAAAAGGAAGCACGGCAAATTTGGTTTCAAATCTTTTTCATTTTCGTGGCAATGACGATAGTGTGATACATAATATACTGATGTATCAAGGCTCTAAATTTGATAATCATCCTATTGTGCCCACAGAGGGGTATAAAAAGCTGCCCATGAGCTCAAAAGCTGTCGCTGTCTTTGTCAAGACAATGGATCACAAATATGTAGCAAGAGTCGATGCTCAGAACGTCTTCACCAATTTCAGTGGTAAATAGACTGATACTATCAGGGATAATAAATCGGAAAACCACAACTATGGAATGTCAAGGGTATGGAGAAGAAAGGGAAAAGGTGCGCTCCTAGATTACAACTCCACTGATGATGTCTTTGTTCTAAGATAGGAAGACAACAAAGTTTTTGCTTTGTTTCAGTATGATCAAGATATAAATCTTGTGAAAAAGATCAAGAGATACAGCAAAGAGACGAAACAAAAGAGTCTAGCTGTCCGTCAGTAATCTAGAACTATAATGCGCATATAAGAGGCATAAACAAAAGAGCTATGAAAAGAAGATGGTGGAGCATGTGCCTCTTTGGATAAGCTCTTTATCTTGGAGTTATAAATGCTGTGCGCCTGATTTTAAGATCTCTGGTAAAAAGTATAAAAACCCGAAAGTATTAAGAATAAATGCGTTTTACACTTCTTGATTTATTCAACAGGTGTTTCCAAGAAGGCTGTGATCAACGCCACTGCCTTCCGCAAACACTTTAAAACTATAAAGTGCCAACTCTCGTCCAGTATCAACATGCAGCTATGTCCGATGACACTATAAGATATAACCAAACATTACTACACTTTCTAATTATTGGAAACAAGCCTTGGTGCTAGTACTGCAGCCAAAAAGAAAAACTTGCATTACTGGGACAAATACTATCTGCTCAGTTTGCAAGGTTATTCTCTGCATAAATTCTAATCCTAAATTTTAAGAACAATTATTTCATCATATTCCACACCAGGCCAAATAAAATATAACTTAATATATGTCGTGAAAAGAATTTTGTGTCTGTTTTTTATCCAATAACATTTAATATTGCTTTCTAAGATTTATATGCAATGTTTTGTATCATTTTTTTTATTTATCTAGGAAGTTTGTGTGAAAATCATTGAATAAAAGAGGAGTGAAAGTGTTTCTTCTAACACAAGTAACCCGCACATATGAGATTTAAACTTACATTGATGTTTCGGTTCGACAAGAACCATTATCTAGTCACACAAAAGCGTGAAGGAAAGGAAGCCACTATGAATATAACATTAGTGTATAATTCCGAAAAGGAGACAAGTAAGATACATGTGTCTTACCTACTTGTCTGTTATATACCATTGAAATATTCACTCTGTAAAACACTGCAACACAGCAGTATTGTGGTACCACTAGTTACGAGTGAGAAAAGTTAGATTTGAAAGGAACCTACCTGACATCGTCTCTACATCTCCACTGCTTCATCTGCACTCGATTGAAGGAGTCAATAAATATACGGGAGAAGTAGAACTAGAGGAAATAGAAACATAATTATAGTAGTAGTAACAGTGAAACAGTGGCAGAGAAGGCAATAAGAAGATTATAGTCTATTGTTAGCAAAGCAGTAGTAGTAGTAGTAGCAGCAGCAGTTGTAGTAGTAATAGTAGTAGCAGTAGTAGTCATGGTGGAAGTAGTCTAAGAGAAAAAGAAAGGAAAAACGAGCACTGCAAGAGAGCTAATAGGACAAAATCCCATGGGGGAAAAACATAGGACAGAACCCTTCTAGACAGAAGAAAGGTAGGCAAGGAATATATTGGAAAGATGAGAGGAGTAGATAATGCTCAGTTCTAGTCACGACTGTTGTGATACTTGAAACATTAGACAATATAACGAGAAAAGAATGCATCTACAGACGCAAAGCGTGAACTAGATACATATTAAGGTAGTTGTGTATAAGGGATGCTTCAACAAGACTGTCTGTGAGGGCTGGAAGAAGGGTTGACAGTATTGGAAGAACACCAGTTCATAAGATGACCTTGCTCTTCAACATGACAGAAAAGAGCATTCTTAATGTGGGCAAGGCTATCTCTTCTTATGAGTTTTTAAATCTGTCAGGGAAAAAAAGAGCGGCCAGTTTCTTTAAAATATTGGAGAGGACAAGAGGAACAGAAAATGGAGTGGACTCCGGAAGCATCAGTAGCAGGAGGAGAGGTACTATTTGGATTTCTACTAAGGGTATTAGTTTGGTGAATAATAAGTTTGATATCTAATGAAAGGAGACTTATGGATTGAAGAAAGTCCGTTTAACATGTGAGTAGGCAGAATTTATGAGATCGGAAGAGTAGCCAAGGCGAGAGAACCAACTGTTAAGAGTGAAAATTTCCAAGCCATGATAATGAGGGTCACAACTGAGAAGGACATAGAGAAAGAGAGAAATAAGAACGCTTTTCTTGACAATGAATGCATGGTAAGAAAGTAGTGAATGTAAATGGTTTTGAGCAATGACTTGCGATAAACGGTATAAGAAATGACTAGCCGAGAGATGGCCGTACATGTCGAGAAAAGGAAGCAGTGAGTTAGATTCCCAGTCACCTTTGAACTTGACGGAGGAAGCAAGATTGTTAGGTGCTTCGAGAAATAGTTGAAAGACACTTCGGTCATGTGGCAAAAGAGCAAAGATGTCATCTATGTAGCAAAATCAGAGAGAAGGACGCTCCCCTATAAAAGGAAGTTGAACAGTTTTAAAATATTCTATCTATTGGTCAGTAAGAACGGAGGACAGAGGAGAACCCACTGCAACACCAAAAGTTTGAGAATAAAATTTGCCTTTTAAGTAAAAAGTGCTGGAGTCGACACAAAGGCGAATAAGATCACAAAAGACATCATTTGGTATACGAAGATGAAGTACCTCTAGCTCATAACTCTCCTGCTGCTGATGCTTTCGAAGTCTACTCTATTTCCTACTTATCTTGTCCTCTCCAGTACTTTGGAGAAACTTGGAGAAACTGTCTGATGTTTTTCTGACAGACTTAAAGAGCACAAAGTGACAGCCTTGCAGAAACAAAGAATTCTCTATTTTTCCATGATAGAGATCACAGTCATCCTGTTAACTGTCTACCTTTCTTCTGATCTTCAGAGACGTCGTCACGCTGTTGTATCCATTGTACACAACTTTCCTAATATGAATCTTAGTCTTGGATTTGTCTCTGTGGATTCGTTCCTTACTCATTATTTTGTCGAATGTTCCAAACTTTAGAACATCATTGACTTGACCCGATTTTTATCTTTCCTTCTCCTCACCTCTTCTCCTTTTTTATAATTTCCTTGACTTTTCTTTCGCAGCTCCTGGCGTGTGTGTGTACTCACCTCACTTAATTGTACTCACCTAATTGTGGCTGCAAGGCTCCTGGCCCTGCCTCTTCACTGACCGCTACTGGGTCCTCCCTCTCCCTGCTCCATGAGCTTTATCGTACCTCGTCTTAAAGCTATGCATGGTACCTGCCTCCACTATATCACTTGCCAGACTATTCCACTTTCTGACAACTCTGTGGTTGAAGAAATACTTTCTAACATCCCTTAGGCTCATCTAAGTCTTCAACTCCAATCCTCCAGTGTTGTCAGACCGATTTCTTTTAACCTTTCTTCGTAGGACATTCCCCTTAGCTCTGGAACTAGCCTTGTTGCAAACCTTTGCACTTTCTCTAATTTCTTGACGTGCTTTGACCAGGTGTGAGTTCCAAACTGGTGCTGCGTACTCCAGTATGGACTTGACGTACTCAGTGCATAGAGTATTGAACGATTCCTTACTGAGGTATCTGAACGCTTTTCTCCGGTTTGCTAGGCGCCCATATGCCGCATCAGTTATTTGGTTAATGTGGGCTTCCGGCGACGTGCTCGGTGTTATACTCACCCCCAGATCTTTCTCTCTGAGTGAGGTTTACAGTCTTTGGCTGCCTAGCCTATACTCTGTCTGCGGTCTTCTTTGCCTTTCCCCTATCTTCGTGACTTTCCATTTGGCAGGAGCCAGTTGCTGGACCACGCGTCCAGCCTGTCCAGGTCTCTTTGTAAACCTGTCTGGTACTCATCTGATTTAATTCTCCTCATTAACTTCACATCATCTGTGTGTGTGTGTGTGTGTGTGTGTGTGTGTGTGTGTGTGTGTGTGTGTGTGTGTGTGTGTGTGTGTGTGTGTCTGTATGTGTGTGTGTGTGTGTGTGTGTGTGTGTGTGTGTGTGTGTGTGTGTGTGTGTGTGTGTGTGTGTGTGTGTGTGTGTGTGGGTGTCTGTGTGTCTGTGTTTGTGTGTCTGTGTGTATGCGCGCGCGCGCGTGTGTGTGTATGCTTAGGTTAGGTTAGGGTGAGAGACAGCCCAGAAAAGAGTGTACCAGCAGTAGTGGGTACAGCCAGTGTGACCCGGTTCCTATGCTGAAGCGGTTCTTTTTAGGATCGCCCATTACAATGCCTTCTTCATGTTTTAAGTCTGTATTTAATGCTTAAATGAGCAGACTGGTCTACTTTAGCTATCTGCTAAAACCACGCTGCAGTAGAACACAGCGGTGAATGTATTGGTTTTGTTTACTGATGTTTTGGGTGCAATTAATGTTTAAATATATTTTCTTAGGAAAGGTTACATTAACCCTTCCTTTATGATCATACATTGTTTGTTTAAAGCTTGTATTGGCCACATAGGACTTTTTCCTTAAGATTACGAGTGAGTCTGACCCTAAACTGAGTTTTCCCAAGAGGCCACAAAACTTCGTAACAGAAAGGGAAATGGAAATGGTAAGTGAATATAGAACAGAGGCTGAATTTTAATTTTCAAAAGCCTGCAGCTCTTGTGGCTAAGTATAAAGATTGCGAACGTGATCGTTATCACAGTATCCTTGAGAATCAGGCAGCTACTTTGACCCAGCCCAAATGTTAGAAGACTGCTGTGTTACTTTCTCTGATACATCATGATCTGTAGAGGAGAACAAGGACTGTAGATGCTTAGTTAAGTCGGTAGTCCTGAAAGGTTATGCGTCGGAATCTGCAAAGAATCTACAAAAATTCTATGACCTCCCCGTCTGTTGAGTGGTGATACGTATCATGAATTTGTCAGGGACAAAAAAGCTTTCTTCCAGTGATAGTGTAGGATAGCGAATAAAGATCAGGATTTTGATAAATTGGTAACGTTAATCTTTATTACGGATTTCACTGGCAATGAAACTGAAGAGAGAAAGTTGTCGTCAGTTGAGGAGAGAAACAAATTAACTGGTAACTCAATTGTTCAAAGGAAAGTCCAACGTTGGCTATTCGCTCATCCACGATAACCGCAATCACGACCCAGCAAATGCTTATTTAAAAAAAAAAGCCGGAAAGTGTAGACTAAGTAAGTAATGCCAGGCGTCCATTGTCTTAGTAGGTAAAGCAATAAAATAAAAATTAGGGTAGATCTTAAAGCTCTTCAAAGATTAAAGTGCAGCCATTGCAACTGGCTGGATCATGATCACCAACAGCGATTCTTCCATACTCTGCCGATGTCTATCAATTCTTCTCAGCTAATAAAAGAACTATATATGCCATATCAAGGCCAACGTGATTTTCCAAAGTTTGTCCGAAATGGTTGGTAGTGACAACTTTACTGTACACGTGTTTTTTTTTTTTATTATTACTGCGAAAGTCGCAGTTTCTTACACTCTGGTTCCTAGCAGAAGACATTTTCTTCAGTGATTCTGGAAAAAGTTGCTCCTGCTCTGGTTCTCAGTGGCAGGTGTATAAAGGCAGCAAATGTTTTCACAACTTTTATTCTCGTTATCAGATTGTCTAAGTCATCAAAAAATATATAAATGGAAAGGGTAAAACATTAAATATCAATATTAAATAAATTACAAAAAATCAAAATAATAACTATTACACGTATAATGAATGATAATTGCATCATACACGTGTAGTGTTAACTGCACCATACACGTGTAGTGTTAACTGCACCATACACGTGTAGTGTTAACTGCACCGTACACGTGTAGTGTTAACTGCACAATACACGTGTAGTGTTAACTGCACCATACACGTGTAGTGTTAACTGCACCATACACGTGTAGTGTTAACTGCACCATACACGTGTAGTGTTAACTGCACCATACATACGTTGTGATGACTGTCATACTAATGTAGTAGTAAGTGTTTCAGGTGAAAAAAAGTATGTAAACACCTGCAGTAATAGCAGCATATCTCTGTAGCAATAACTGTACCACACAAGTGAACCGATATTCTATCATAGTGATAACTGTCTTGCACAGGTGCATTGATATCTGCTTCTTAAACATGTAGTTTTAATTTAATTACTACCCAAATAGAGATTAATACAATACACATTAACAAAGTATTGTATTACCAGCAACTAATGTCAGATGTCAACTATATGAAGTCACACATGATGAGCTGTATATGTAATGAAATAGGCAACATCAGGATATCTAATGAACACTCGGGTTTAAGATATCAGGTGAAATAATCAATTACACTATGAGCAATTAAAATATAATTAGGATATTTAATTAGCAGTCAATTTCAGGATATCAGATTAAGCAGCCAAGTTTAGAAACGAATGTAATGACCACCTTCAGGATATCTAACTAAACATATTTAATGAGACATCCATCTATATTCCATAGGATATTAAATGAAATACACTTGTGATTATATAATGTTTTTAGGTATTTTTATACCAACAAGGACACAACAGTATATTTGCCTCTAATAAATTAGTTATGAGCTGCACTCTACTGTGAACAAGCGGCTCTTTCCTCTGTTTAGGACCTATATAATAATTATTAAACACATATACTGCACAAAATATCGTTAGTAATGTAAAAGATGGTCAGGAACGGTGTTTTTCAGGTATTGCTGTAATACTTGAGGCTGCCCAAGAAGCATATGTTTTCCGGATGGTTCATCCACTCTCATTACAGGCATAATTTGTGTGCTGAAGAATCTTCTTGTTCTCCAGTTACATAAATTGAAGAACATTTTGTTATGGCATGGTCTTTCCTGCCTGTACTTAAGCTTCCATTGTTTTATCCATCTGTACACTGTGCAGACGCTAATCTTGCGGTTACGGGAAATATCCCTCGCTGACATGCCGCTGTAATACATCCCAACGACCAGAGAATGTTCGTCAGCTGCCGCTGTTTGTTTTCTTAATGTTTTTGTCTCCATTCAGACAGATCTGAGAAACAAGTGATTATATTATATGTATATACAAAAAAGTCGCGGGCAAGAGATCAATATTTCATCACGAGCTTGCAATGTTGCAGTATACAGGATAAAATCCGAGCAAACACGTTCAGATTGAGCGTTTTTGCGTTGTTTGCTGGGATTTCATCATCTTTTCTGCAACACTGGAACTCCTGATTATGCATTGATTACAACACGAAAGGCCTAGAGCTATCTTTCAACACCCACTTCCTTTCTAAAATTTTTTCTTGTACGTTTAAAGATATATTTTTTCATTAATTTTAATTAAAAATTAATAACTTTATACCAAAAGAACCTTAGGAAACTTACCTAACTTCACTATAACAAGCACAATTTAATTTAGCCTAATTCAACTAAATATATTTTATATAAGTTTATAACAATTTAATAATAAATGAACACAATGAAATATATTTTTTCGTTAGGTTCAGAATGATTTTTACTAAGTTATGGCATACATAAATTTTCGCTTGCCTTGTTCGGCATGAAATGGGTTGCTATTTAAGCCAGAATCACAAGTTTTACGTATTCGGAATGACATAAAATAATATATATATATATATATATATATATATATATATATATATATATATATATATATTATATATATAATATAATATATATATGTGTGTGTGTGTGTGTGTGTGTGTGTGTCGTGCCGAATATGTAAAACTGGTCAATTAGCAAGAACTCACTTAAAATTAAGTCCTTTCTGAAATTTTCTCTTATACGTTTAAAGATATATTTTTTTCATTAATGTTAATGTAAAAAAATTTAATTTTGCACCAGAAGAATCTTAAAAAACTTACCTAACCCTTATTATAAACAAAAATCAATTTATTTTAGTTTAACCCAACTAAATAATTTTAGATTTGTTTATAGTAATTTAATACTAAACAAACAGAGTGAAATATTTTTTTTTTCGTTATGTTCAAAATGATTTTGGCGAAATTATTACATACAGAAATTTTTACTTGTCCTATATGGCAAGATGAGCGTTGCTATTTAAGCCAAGATCGCAAGTTCTGCTTATTCGGCACGACATATATATATATATATATATATTTTATATATATATATATATAATATATATATATATATATTATATATATATATATATATATATATATAACATATATAAAATATATATATATATATATATATATATATAATATATATATAAAAAATACATATATATATATATATATATATATATATTATATATATATATATATATATTATAATATATATATATATATATATATTTTGTCGTGCCGAATAGCCAGAACTTGCGATCTTGGCTTAAATAGCAACGTTCATCTTGCCATATAGGACAAGCGAAAATTTGTGTATGCAATAATTTCGCCAAAATCATTCTGAACCTAACGAAAAAAATATATTTCACTGTGTTTGTTTAGTATTAAATTACTGTAAACAAATCTAAAATATATTTAGTTGGGTTAGGGTAAAATAAATTGTGCTTTTTTATAATAAGGTTAGGTAAGTTTCTAAGATTCTTCTGAAGCAAAATAAAAAAAATTTACATTACATTAATGAAAAAAAAAAATCTTTAAACGTATAAAAAAAATTTTAGAAAGGACTTAATTTTAAATGAGTTCTTGCTAATTGACCAGTTTTACATATTCGGCACGACATATATATATATATATATATATATATATATATATATATATATATATATATATATATATATATATATATATAATATATATATATATATATATATATATATAATATATTATATATATATATATATTAGCTCATATCTCGAGAATCCCTCGTCCGATAGAATTCAAAATTTGAACGCTTATGTACGGCGTCAAATGCCAGATAATCCGAAAATTATCTGCAGGTGCCCAATGATCACTGACTGTTAGTGATAATAATTACGGTGCCCAGTGGCTTGGTGGCTAAAGCTCTCTTTTTACACGGCGAGGTTCCGGGGATCGATTCCCGGAGAGGGTAGAAACTTTGTGCGTGTTTCCTTACACCGGTTGTCTATGTTCCGAATCAGTAAAATGGGTACCTGGACAAAGTTACTCATCATGGGAGATTTCAACCATAAGGAGATTGATAAGGAAAATCTTGAAACCCATCGAGGACCAAAGACTTGGAAACCCAAGATGCTGGAGGTGGTGCATAAAACATTCATGTACCAACATGTCAGGGACAACGAGAGAGAGAGAGGAGAGGACGACGAACAAGCAAGGCTAGATAGACCTTGTATGTACTTTGAACAGTTCAGACATAGGGGATAAAACAAATGAAAGGTTCTGCGACTCTAGCGATCACGAGGTCCTGAGTTTCGAATACGCAATATTTGAGAGTAGAGCAGCACAAGAAGGATGGGAGAAGCCAAACTTTCAAAAAGGAGACAGCACAGGTATGAGGAAATTCCATCATGCGGTACCTTGGGTAAGCGAGGTAGAGGGAATGACAGTAATAAAATTATGGAACACGTGACTGCAAAGTGCAAGGAGACAGAGGAGATGTTCGTGCCAAGGGGCAACAGAAACAACGGGAAGACCAGCGTGAACTCTTGGTTTACCCGGAGGTGTGGAGAAACCAGAGCCAAATGTGCTAGAGCATGAAAAAAAAGAGAAAGCAAAGGACTCAGGAAGACGGAGTTGAGCCGAAAGAACCATAAACGAATTTCCATGGATAAGGAGAGAGCCTAGTGGCAACACGAGAATGATATAATATCAAAAACCAAATGTGACCCAAAATTCCTATACAGCCACATTAGGAGGAAAACAAGTCAACGACCAGGTAATTAGGCTGAGGAAAAAATGAAGGGAGTGATCAGGAAGTGTGTGAGTAGCTTAGCTTACTATTAGAGAGGCATTCACAGTGGAGATATAGAGGCTTCAAGAAAACCAAAGTGGCATGGTGCATCAGCAAGTGCTGGACATAATACACACAACCCAGGAGGAGCCGTAGAAAATGTGAGGTGAACTAGATACCTTGAAGGAGGTGGACCCAAATAACGTTTCTTCGTGGGTCCTGAGAGAAGGAACAGATGCACTGTGTGTGCCACTGACAACAATCTTCAATAAATTTATCGAAACAGGGCAACTGCCTGAAGTGTGGAAGACAGCAAATGTAGTCTCGATTTTTAAGAAAGGAGACAGACAAGCAGCACTAAACTACAGACCAGTGCGTAAATTAATGGATAAGATTATCAGGAGAAGAGTGATGGAGCACCTAGCAAGGAATGGACTAATATATAACAACCAGCACGGCTTCTGGGAAGGAAAATCCGGCATCGTAAACCTACTTGAGTTCAGCGACAAGGTAACGGAAGTAAGACATGAGAGAGAAAAGGATGGGCAGAGTGCATCTTCTTGGACTGTAAGAAAGCTTTCGTTACAGTACCACACAATAGAAATAACAGGAAAAATGTTGCAAGGGATCATTAATATCTGAAGAAAACAACGTGTTGGTTTGTGACGCTGAGTCATAGTAGGTGCATGTGTCGTGCGGGGGTCCACAAGGGTCTGTCCTAGGTCCTGTGCTGTTTCATGTATATGTTAATGACATGACTTAATAGATAGATTCATAGGTGTTCCTGTTCTCAGACGAAGTGAAAATAGTGAAGAGAATACAAGCGGACGAGGATCAGGTAAGCCTACAAAAAGGAAACTGAGCAGACTGCAAGCTTGGTCCGAAAAATGGCTTTTGAAGTTTAGCAACATTTGCTGCAGTCAGGAAGCTTGGGGAAGGACAAAGAAGACCGCAAACGGAGTGCATCCTAAGAGATCAAAGGCTGCAAAACTCTCGGGATGAGCATCATTCCGAGTACATCTAAGACGCACATCAACCAAATAACTGCTGTAGCATATGAGGACCTGGCAAACCTAACAATGGTGTTTCACGACACCATGTACGTCCGTCCCATACTGGAGTATGCACCACCAGTATGAAACCCACACCTGGTCAAACACGTCAAGAAATTAGAGAAAGCGCAAAGCTTGGCAACAAGACTAGTTCTGGAACTCAGGGTATGTCCTCCGAGGAGAAGTTAAGGGAAATCAACATGACGTCACTGGGGGACAGGGGAGAGAGGAAAAACATGATAACGACACGTGAAATACTGAGAAGAACTGACAAGTGGATAGCGACAGAATGTGTCAGAGATGGAACAGAGCAACAAGGAGTCGCAACTGGAAGTTGACAACTCAGTTGAGTCACAGGGATGTTACGAAGTATTTCATCAGTCATAGAGTTAACAGGAAGTGGAACAATCTGGAGAGTGGCGTAGTGGAGGCGGGATCCATACATAGCTTTAAGAAGAGATACGATAAAACTCATGGAGCAGGGAGAGAGTGGATCTAGTAGCGACCAACCAAGAGGCGGGGCCAAGAGATATGATTCGATCCCTGCAACCACAAATAGGTGAGTACATGACAGTGACAATACCTTGAGCAAGTTCTTCACTCAGTAGTTCACTTCCCGTGGTCTCGGCTCCAATTGTTCCCCACTAGTGTTCGTCTGTCTTATATATACACATGGAGTGGTCGCCTCGCCGCCGCCACCACCACCCACCACCTCCACCCACCAGTTCCACCCACCACCTCCATCTCCACCACCACCCACCACCTCTACCCACCAGTTCCACCCACCAACTCCATCTCTACCACCGCCCACCGCCTCCACCCACCAGTTCCACCCACCAACTCCATCTCTACCACCTCGCCACCGCCTCCACCCACCAGTTCCACCCACCAACTCCATCTCTACCACCTCCCACCGCCTCCACCCACCAGTTCCACCCACCAACTCCATCTCTACCACCTCCCACCCTCCACCACCAGTTCCACCCACCACTCCATCTTACCACTCCACCACCCACCCACCAGTTCCACCACCAACTCCATCTCTACCACCTCCCACCACCTCTCACCCACCATTCCACCCACCAACTCATCTTACCACGCCCACCTACCCACAGTTCCCCAACTCTTCTACCACTACCACCTCTAGTTCCAACTACTCCACCACAACCACCTACAGCAACTGACGCTAGTATCACAATGTCACACCATATCTTTGTTTACACTGATTATCCAGCAAAGTTCTGAAAATGCTATGATTTTCCCAACGTTATTTATCCCGAAGACCTTTAAATGGTTGCTAAAATTATTTTTCATTTATTTTTCCTCTTACAACTTTTCGTTTCAGTTTCGGTTATAACTCGAGACGACGTTATTTAGTGACCTTCATGTTTTCACTGCTGGTGTAAGTCGTGTACGTATCTTGTATCAACTGGCGTATGTAGTTTCCCATGACTACAGTTGCTGAACTGTTTCCCAGATCCTGTAATGGCTCTGATAAGTGCTGCACATCTTTCATCACTAGTGCTGCACATCTTTCATCACTAGTGCTGCACATCTTCCATTACTAGTGCTGCACATAACCTGAGAAACTCTCAGCGGTGCAGCTTGAATTACCAGGACAGGTGCCTCTTATTCTCCGAGGGAGGAGAGTGAATTACCTCATTCTCCTCCTGTTCTTCAAGTTTCTCCTATGTGTGTGGACTGATGAAGCCACTCTGTGGCGAAATGTTTCCTCATTAAAGATGTAAATTTGCCCATTTTACGTTTATTAAAATTTTACGTTTATTAAAATTTTACGTTTATTAAAATTTTACGTTTATTAAAATTTTACGTTTATTAAAATTTTACGTTTATTAAAATTTTACGTTTATTAAAATTTTACGTTTATTAAAATTTATGATTTTTTTTTTTGCCAGTTAAATCATATTAAATAAATATTTATCTATTTCCTCTGAATGACTTCAGTAATTACTGAAGCATCTTTCAGCCAGGATTATATATGTTAAGTTGTGTATAGGAAAATTTGTCACTAAAATAGTTAAACAAACTTTGAATGGCTGGAACCTGTTCCATAACTGAAGAATGACTCTTCTGATCGGCTTCAGACTTTCATTAATAATTTCAGGTAGGTCAGAGGAGACATTCTATACTTATTGAATACAAATTAATAAATACAAATATTTATTTAACAAGACTGAAAATATTGGACCTAAGTCGTCTAATATCAGTGTCTGGTTTTATCAGTCATGTGGCATATATATTTATAATGATCCGTTAGAAATTATTAACGATAATACACTTCTATATGAAGGTTGGCACTCCATATGATTAGTTTATGTACGTGCAAACTTGAAATTTTACTGAAGTTATTAGAAATCTTGGAATCAATTGAACGTCATCCATTGCCAGAGAATGGCTTTTCTGATCGGCTTCAAACTTGTAGCTCTGGAGGCTTCAGTATGCCATTTTATTAAGTGCTATTTTGCAGCGGCTCCAAACGTTTATGGTGCATATTAATAAATATTTTTGTATTGGGTTTTGGATGCGTAAAGTCATATTTTTTTTTTTTTAAGGAATTTAATCAAACTGTATTTTCTTTAAAAAAAATTTAAAATAACATATTCCACAGGATAGCAAATAATTTTAGTTAGAATAAAACTGAGAAAATTAAAAAAATAAAAAATTCGCGTTTGTATATCGTTTTCATATATAACAAATAAAGTAATCTTCCAAACATCTCTATTCTCGATAAACTCTCAGCATTTATTTTCAGTGTTCACGAAAAATTATCGTTTATAATTCGAGAACCGACTTATTCGATCGCCTTCAAGTGCTCAACGACAGAGAATTGTATATAGAGAAACGTTCATCAGACTGTTTACATATATGGGTGTTGAGTAAGACACATTCAAATTTTGTATCTTTAATTGCGAAACGTTTCGCCTAACACAGTAAGCTTTCTTCAAGTGAGTTAGATAGTTGATGAAGCTAAGATACTTGAAGACGATTAAATCAGTTTCATCACCTTAAAGTTTTGAGGGTCATCATCATTGGAGAAGAGCATTGTTCGTTTCTGAAACAATATGTTTCAGAAACGAAACAAGCTCATCTCCAACTGAGGAGTGACCATCATCAAAGCTTTAAGGTGATGTGATTTAGCAGTCTTTCAGTATTTCAGCTTCTATCAATCTTTCTGTACTCGACTGAGCCTCTGTGTAGGCGAACGTTTCAATAAAGATACCTAACAGTGTTGCATAGTGTCTTACCTAACAATCTGTCGGTATTTTATACCATTATGTTCACATATGGGTACTTATGGACAGTGTTATATAGGAGCATTCCAAATTTGTTTCTGTGAGTTAACGGGAAAAACATCCTGATAGCTCAATTTCAAGAAGTTTGTCTTAAGGAGTTAGTTGCATGCTTTGGTAAGCTAAAAGCTCTTAAAATTAAGAACTGACACTTTAGTAAGTGTTTGAGCGAATAATAATTAGAAAGTGAATTTGATATTCAACAGGTTTATTATTATAAAAGTTATATTATGTCAACTTCAGGTAGGTGGCTTTCAGGTAGGTGGCTTTCAGGTAGCTGGCTTTCAGGTAGGTGGCTTTCAGGCAGGTGGTTTTCAGGCAGGTGGTTTTCAGGTAGGTGGCTTTCAGGCAGGTGGCTTTCAGGCAGGTGGCTTTCAGGCAGGTGGTTTCAGGTAGGTGGCTTCAGGTAGGTGGCTTTCAGGCAGGTGGCTTTCAGGTAGGTGGCTTTCAGGCAGGTGGCTTTCAGGCAGGTGGCTTTCAGGCAGGTGGCTTTCAGGCAGGTGGCTTTCAGGTAGGTGGCTTTCAGGCAGGTGGCTTTCAGGCAGGTGGCTTTCAGGCAGGTGGCTTTCAGGCAGGTGGCTTTCAGGCAGGTGGCTTTCAGGTAGGTGGCTTTCAGGCAGCTGGCTTTCAGGCATGGGGTTTTCAGGCAGGTGGCTTTCAGGCAGGTGGCTTTCAGGCAGGTGGCTTTCAGGCAGGTGGCTTTCAGGCAGCTGGCTTTCAGGCACGTGGTTTTCAGGCACGTGGCTTTCAGGCAGGTGGCTTTCACGCAGTTGGCTTTCAGGCAGGTGGCTTTCAGGCAGTTGGCTTTCAGGTAGGTGGCTTTCAGGCAGGTGGCTTTCAGGTAGGTGGCTTTCAGGCAGGTGGCTTTCAGGTAGGTGGCTTTCAGGCAGGTGGCTTTCAGGCAGGTGGCTTTCAGGCAGGTGGCTTTCAGGTAGGTGGCTTTCAGGCAGCTGGCTTTCAGGCATGGGGTTTTCAGGCAGGTGGCTTTCAGGCAGGTGGCTTTCAGGCAGGTGGCTTTCAGGCAGGTGGCTTTCAGGCAGCTGGCTTTCAGGCACGTGGTTTTCAGGCACGTGGCTTTCAGGCAGGTGGCTTTCACGCAGTTGGCTTTCAGGCAGGTGGCTTTCAGGCAGGTGACTTTCAGCTTATCATCTCATTCCCTGCACGCATCGACCGACCAAAGATTTGTATAATGTTTAAAATTCGCAGAACAGGCGAAATATTCACAAACCCTAATCTGCCTGAAAGTTGGCTGCCTTGGTCCAAAACGTCTAACGTTAGCTGGACGCCAAGGTATTGACCAGTGTGGTACGGTGGTAGAGCACTGCGTACCTTGATCCAAGGTGAGCAGTTCGAATCTCCTTCGACCTGAGATAAGTGTCTGTGAATATTTCGCCTGTTCTGTGTACATATATATATATATATATATATATATATATATATATATATATATATATATAATGTTTACATTGATTTTAGCGGATTTATAGCAAAAAAATATCAAATCACTTCAAATTCTGTTAAGAACTCTCTTTCCGAATAAGTCAAACTGCCATTTTGACTTAATCATCACGACATACATAATTTTTATATAACTTCTTCTTAAGGTGTATTTACATATTACCATTCACGTGACATAATATTATAATTTCTTTTTTCCAAAATCTTACACAGATATTTGTTAATTCCACGTGGAGTACTCTTTATTATGGAATATTTATTCGAACGAAGGTATTTTAAATTCCTTATAAGCGCATTTCAGCAGAAATTAATTATTTCCTATTATATTTCTCACTTAAAATTCCGAAAATCCCTGGTATATTCTTTAGTAAATATTTTGATATTTTGTGAGCAAAAATAATCCACACAAACACCGTAAGTAAAACTTTTCTCATTTTGTATCTTCTATTTATCCACTATAACTCTTCTATTCAATTTTTCTATAAATTAACTAAATAAAGACGAATATTTCTCTGGCGGAAACATCAATTTACGTATATACACAAAAGGTCCCACAATGACCCATCCCTGATTCGTCAGACTATAATATATTTATAATAATTATAACCAGTTTCTCTTATTATAATCAGTACACTGTTTATCTCATACAAATTTATATCATTCAGTGCAAGATGCTCGTCTCTGAAAAATTTAAGGTGTATTAACGTGAAGGTGAACATTTAATAATTAGCTGGTTTTACTGCCTAGTTAAACACATGGTTAATAAATCATGTTACACACAAAAATTATTAAGCCAACATGATAAAGACACAGTGGATGAAATATTTCAAAGAGAACATTCATACAAGTTGGCTCATGAGCTCCAAGTCCTTCAATCAAGAACCCTCCCCACCTCACTTTTCCTCCCAGTGTAAGACCACTCACCCCTAGTCTTTGCAGTTTCTCGAGTTTTATGACATGCTTGATAGGGTGTGGGTTTCATGACATGCTTGATAGGGTGTGGGTTTCATGATATGTTTGATAGGGTGTGGGTTTCATGAAAGGCTTGATAGGGTGTGGGTTTCATGATAGGCTTGATAGGGTGTGGGTTTCATGACAGGCTTGATAGGGTGTGGGTTTCATGACATGCTTGATAGGGTGTGGGTTTCATGGCAAGCTTGATAGGGTGTGGGTTTCATGACAGGCTTGATAGGGTGTGGTTTCATGACATGCTTGATAGGGTGTGGGTTTCATGACATGCTTGATAGGTGTGGGTTTCGATGACAAGCTTGATAGGGTGTGGGTTTCATGACAGGCTTGATAGGGTGTGGGTTTCATGACATGGTAGATAGGGTGTGGGTTTCATGACATGCTTGATAGGGTGTGGGTTTCATGACAGGCTTGATAGGGTGTAGGTTTCATGACAGGCTTGATAGGGTGTGGGTTTCATGACATGCTAGATAGGGTGTGGGTTTCATGACAGGCTTGATAGGGTGTGGGTTTCATGGCAGGCTTGATAGGGTGTGGGTTTCATGACATGCTAGATAGGGTGTGGGTTTCATGACATGCTTGATAGGGTGTGGGTTTCATGACAGGCTTGATAGGGTGTGGGTTTCATGACATGCTAGATAGGGTGTGGATTTCATGACATGCTAGATAGGGTGTGGGTTTCATGACAGGCTTGATAGGGTGTGGGTTTCATGACATACTGATAGGGTGTGGGTTTCATGACAGCTTGATAGGGTGTAGGTTTCATGACAGGCTTGATAGGGTGTGGGTTTCATGACATGCTAGATAGGGTGTGGGTTTCATGACAGGCTTGATAGGGTGTGGGTTTCATGACATGCTAGATAGGGTGTGGGTTTCATGACATGCTTGATAGGGTGTGGGTTTCATGACATGCTTGATAGGGTGTGGGTTTCATGACATGCTTGATAGGGTGTAGGTTTCATGACAGGCTTGATAGGGTGTGGGTTTCATGACAGCTGATAGGGTGTGGGTTTCATGACATGCTAGATAGGGTGTGGTTTCATGACAGCTTGATAGGGTGTGGGTTTCATGACATGCTTGATAGGGTGTGGGTTTCATGACATACTAGATAGGGTGTGGGTTTCATGACAGGCTTGATAGGGTGTGGGTTTCATGGCAGGCTTGATAGGGTGTGGGTTTCATGACATGCTAGATAGGGTGTGGGTTTCATGACATGCTGATAGGGTGTGGTTTCATGACAGGCTTGATAGGGTGTGGGTTGCATGACATGCTTGATAGGGTGTGGGTTTCATGACATGTAGATAGGGTGTGGGTTTCATGACATGCTAGATAGGGTGTAGGTTTCATGACAGGCTTGATAGGGTGTGGGTTTCATGACAGGCTTGATAGGGTGTGGGTTTCATGACATGCTAGATAGGGTGTAGGTTTCATGACAGGCTTGATAGGGTGTGGGTTTCATGACATGCTTGATAGGGTGTGGGTTTCATGACATGCTAGATAGGGTGTCGGTTTCATGACAGGCTTGATAGGGTGTGGGTTTCATGACACGCTTGATAGGGTGTGGGTTTCATGACATGCTAGATAGGGTGTAGGTTTCCTGACAGGCTTGATAGGGTGTAGGTTTCATGACAGGCTTGATTGTATCAATCGCATCTGCTAGAAAAATGACAGGATGGATAATGAGAACCTTCAAAACTAGGGAGGCCAAGCCCATGATGACACTCTTCAGGTCACTTGTTCTATCTAGGCTGGAATATTGCTGCACTCTAACAGCACCTTTCAAGGCAGGTGAAATTGCCGACCTAGAAAATGTACAGAGAACTTTCACGGCGCGCATAACGGAGATAAAACACCTCAATTACTGGGAGCGCTTGAGGTTTCTAAACCTGTATTCCCTGGAACGCAGGAGGGAGAGATACATGATTATATACACCTGGAAAATCCTAGAGGGACTAGTACCGAAGTTGCACAAGAAAATCACTCACTACGAAAGCAAAAGACTTGGCAGACGATGCACCATCCCCCCAATGAAAAGCAGGGGTGTCACTAGCACGTTAAGAGACCATACAATAAGTGTCAGGGGCCCGAGACTGTTCAACTGCCTCCCAGCACACATAAGGGGGATTACCAACAGACCCCTGGCAGTCTTCAAGCTGGCACTGGACAAGCACCTAAAGTCAGTTCCTGATCAGCCGGGCTGTGGCTCGTACGTTGGTTTGCGTGCAGCCAGCAGCAACAGCCTGGTTGATCAGGGGCTGATCCACCAGGAGGCCTGGTCACAGACCGGGCCGCGGGGGCGTTGACCCCCGAAACTCTCTCCAGGTAAACTCCAGGTAATAGGGTGTAGGTTTCATGACAGGCTTGATAGGGTGTGGGTTTCATGATAAGCTTGATAGGGTGTGGGTTTCATGACATGCTAGATAGGGTGTGGATTTCATGCTGTTGAAGCATACTCATTCTCCCTGTCATTTGTTATATACAGTGTTGTGAAGGACTCCTTGCTTAGGTTCTTGTAAGCTTATTTCAGATTTGCTAGATCCGAATTTGCTGCAGCTGCTATTCAGTTGATATGCACCGAGATTCTCCTTGAGTGAGATATGCAGCTGTACTCTATATATTGTCTTCTTTACCCGTCCTCAATCATACCTTTGCACTTGTAAATTAGTGTGTGTGTGTGTGTGTGTGTGTGTGTGTGTGTGTGTGTGTGTGTGTGTGTGTGTGTGTGTGTGTGTGTGTGTGTGTGTGTGTGTGTGTGTGTGTGTGTGTGTGTATGTGCTCCTGTTCGCGTTCACGCTTGCGCGTGTTGGTTCTTCCCGTGTACTGTAACCATTGTTAAGGGGATCGCTGACTTCAGCACTCGAAGGCAGGAGTCTAAGTTGTCTGTTTTATACTTCCTTAGGTTATATTGAAGGATAAATTAAATTTCAGCATGTTATCTGAAAACTTAAATGAGATGGATCAGATCAAGGGTTCCTAACCTGCGATACATGTACCCCCAGAGGTACATGTGCCCCCAGGGGTACATTACACTTATCAAGAGGTATATAAAGGTCTGAGATTATAAACGTAGTGTACACTGCTATACAGTGTGCAATGTAGACTGTACAACATTGTACACCATGAGTAATGTAGAACGTTAATATAGAA
Organism: Cherax quadricarinatus; assembly: GCF_026875155.1. Lineage (NCBI taxonomy): Eukaryota > Metazoa > Arthropoda > Malacostraca > Decapoda > Parastacidae > Cherax > Cherax quadricarinatus. The sequence continues at coordinate 45,600,851 of NC_069421.1, forward strand.
CATACTCGTTAAAGATGAATAGAGTAGCAAATAGGGAAGCTCTCCTCAAGCTCTCCTCAAGCTCTCCTCAAGCTCTCCTCAAGCTCTCCTCAAGCTCTCCTCAAGCTCTCCTCAAGCTCTCCTCAAGCTCTCCTCAAGCTCTCCTCAAGCTCTCCTCCCTCTTTCCTTCATGTTACAAAGTTACATATAGCATGTAGAACTTCAAATTAATCTCGTTAAAATCATGCCAAACGCGTTCTGAACGCTTTCTAGTGTAGCCTCGAGACTTTTACAAGGGTAGCTGGTAGCACTCTGCTTCAGTTTTCCACAAGCAGTAGTCGTGAGAGCTGCCTTGGTGTCATCTGTGAGCAGAGTTACCTCCGTAAAATTTTTCAAGTAAGACGTACTCATATATGTCAGTTACCTTAATTACTTCGTACAGTGAGTCGCCATTTATCATATTTCATCCACAGACAACAAAATTCATCACACTCGCCACTCCCGAACTACACACATCATCGCAAATAAGTAAACACATACACAGGGCCAGGAGCCGTGATTCGACCCCTGCAACCACAATCAGATGAGTGTGAGCACACACACACACACACACACACACACACACACACACACACACACGAGCCACTGGAAAAAACAAGGGAGAAAATGACCACTTGCAGACAGGAACCAGAGTTACAGAGGGACAGGCAATGGGAGGAGGAAAGGGCAAAATCAGTGTTTATCCATGGGCTTCAGGAGAGAGAGAGTAAAGGACACACACTGAAAGGCAGCAGGCAGAAAAAGAGGAGATTGACAACATCATCACGGAAATAGGTGAAGAAGACATGGACGAGATTGTAAATTTTCAGAGAATAGGGGGGTACTTGAAGGGGAGAAAACGACCGATTAAGCTGATTCTCAGGACAGAAACAGTGTAGAACAGGATCCTCCAAGAGAAACCGTTGTTGACATGGTCGGGAGGGTACAAGAGGGTATTCCTAGACAGAGACAGAACACAAACAGAAAGGGAGCAGCTGAGGGAGAGCACAAACAAGAGAAAGGAGCTAGGAAAGGAGACAAGGATGGAACCAGCAGAGGTCAATCAGAGCAGGACAGAGCAGCAAGGGCAAGCACACAAGAACTATCCTCAGAACCCAGCAACCTATCACACCATTCCAACACAAACTACAATCCATACTTACAGCTTCCACCCAATACCCAGCTATAGAATCCCAAAGTATGCTAGCAGGTCTCCCACCCCCACAAGCCCCCCCAAACCACAGTGTTGGAAAGGAAACTGAAGATATGGTACACAAACGCTGATGGAATAACAAATAAGTGGGAGGAGTGGCACGAAAGAGCCGAAGAGGCATCACCGGACATCATAGCTCTCACAGAAACCAAGCTTACAGGTATGATAACAGATGCCATCTTTCCAATGGGATACCAAATCCTGAGGAAAGACAGAGGGAACAGGGGGGGGGGGGGTGGAGGAGTGGCACTGCTGATCAAAACCCGATGGAATTTTGATGAGCTGGAGAAAGGAGACAGCGAAGAAACAAGTGATTACATAGCCAGAACGCTTCACTCTGGAGGTCCCAAGGTGATAATTGCAGTGATGTATAACCCACCACAGAACAGCAGGAGGCCAAGGCAAGAGTATGACGAGAGCAATAGAGTGATGGTTGACACACTGGCTGCAGTGGCCAGAAGAGCTCATGCATGCAGGGCAAAGCTCCTGATCATGGGTGACGTTAACCACAAGGAGATCGATTGGGAGAACTTGGAGCCACATGGAGGCCAAGATACATGGAGGGCTAAGATGATGGAGGTGGTACTGGAAAACTTCATGTACCAACACGTAAGGGACACTACAAAAGAGAGAGGAGAGGATGAACCAGCAAGACTGGACCTAATATTCACCTTGAGTAGTGCAGATATTGAGGACATCACATGTGAAAGACCCCTTGGGGCCAGTGGTCATGTAGTTTTAAGCTTCGAATACACAGTAGAGTTACAAGTGGAGGGGGAAGCAGGAGGGCCAGGACGAATGAAGCCAAACTACAAGAAAGGGGACTACACGGGAATGAGGAACTTCCTGAACAGGGTTCAATGGGACAGAGAACTGGCAGGGAAGCCAGTTATTGAGATGATGGAATATGTAGCAACAATGTGCAAGGAGGCTGAGGAGAGGTTTGTACCCAAGGGTAACTGGAATAATGAAAAAGCCAGGATGAGCCCATGGTTCACCCAAAGGTGCAGGGAGGCAAAAAACAAATGTGCTAGGGAAATGAAGAAATATAGAAGGCAAAGGGCCCAGGAGAATAAGGAGAGCAGTCGTAGAGCCAGAAATGAATATGCACAGATAAGAAGGGAGGCCCATCGACAATATGAAAACGACATAGCAGCGAAAGCCAAATCTGACCCGAAGCTGTTATACAGCCACATCAGGAGGAAAACAACAGTCAAGGACCAGGTAATCAGGCTAAGGAAGGAAGGAGAAGAGACAAGAAGAAATGACCGTGAAGTATGTGAGGAACTCAACAAGAGATTCAAAGAAGTGTTCACAGAGGAGACAGAAGGGGCTCCAGAAAGACGGAGAGGTGGGGCACACCACCAAGTGCTGGACACAGTACACACAACCGAGGAAGAAATGAAGAGGCTTCTGAATGAGCTAGATACCTCAAAGGCAATGGGGCCGGATAACATCTCTCCATGGGTCCTGAGAGAGGGAGCAGAGGCGCTATGTGTACCCCTAACAACAATATTCAATACATCTATCGAAACAGGGAGATTGCCTGAGGCATGGAAGCCAGCAAATGTAGTCCAAATCTTTAAAAATGGAGACAGACATGAAGTACTAAACTACAGACCAGTGTCACTGACATGTATAGTACGCAAAGTCATGGAGAAGATTATCAGGAGAAGAGTGGTGGAACACCTAGAAAGGAATGATCTCATCAACAGCAGCCAACATGGTTTCAGGGACTGGAAATCCTGTGTCACAAACCTACTGGAGTTCTATGACATGGTGACAGCAGTAAGACAAAAGTGAGAGAGGGTGAGTGGATTGCATTTACTTGGACTGCAAGGAGGCGTTTGACACAGTTCCACACAAGAGATTAGTGCAAAAACTGGAGGACCAAGCAGGAATAACAGGGAAGGCACTACAGTGGATCAGGGAATACTTGTCAGGAAGACAGCAGCGAGTCATGGTACGTGGCATAGACTCCGAAGTGTCCCTGTTTGCAGATGACGTGAAGTTCATGAGAAGAATTCATTCGATCGAAGACCAGGCAGAACTACAAAGGGATCTGGACAGGCTACCTAGCCAAGCACGTAAAAAAAAGTCCTGTTGGGGACTAGTCCTCTGGGACTAGTCCTGTTGCAAAGGTTTGCAACAGGACTAGTCCCAGAGCTAAGAGGTATGTCCTACGAGGAGAGGTTAAGGGAAATCAACCTGACGACACTGTAGGACAGGAGAAATAGGGGGGACATGATAACGACATACAAAATACTGAGAGGAATTGACAAGGTGGACAAAGACAGGATGTTCCAGAGATTGGACACAGTAACAAGGGGACACAGTTGGAAGCTGAAGACACAGATGAATCACAGGGATGTTAGGAAGTATTTCTTCAGCCACAGAGTAGTAAGGAAGTGGAATAGTTTGGGAAGCGATGTAGTGGAGGCAGAATCCATACATTGCTTTAAGCAGAGGTATGATAAAGCTCACGGTTCAGGGAGAGTGACCTAGTAGCGACCAGTGATGAGGCGGGGCCAGGAGCTTGGACTCGACCCCTGCAACCACAATTAGGTGTGTACAATTAGGTGAGTACACTCAAACACAATTGTTATTAAGTAAATTTATTGTCTATATATTCATTGTTTTTATTTAATGTAAATTTATATTTATTTCTACACTTCAGGATATATGATGAACAAAAAACGGAAATAATCAGAGACTTACAGATGTGATTTACAACCACAGTAAACAATGGTTTCGATATTGACAAAACTCATTGGGCAGTAATTCAGTGAAGCCAAACCTTCTCACTTGACATATGGAGAAAGCTCAACCGGAATTCATAGACAAAGATCTTGACTTATTCAGGCGTAAAGAAGCAGTGCTGAAGAAAGTGGAAATATTTTCCATCAAACCAATGCAGAAATGAAGGCATCCTTTGAAGTTTCACTTATAATTGCCAAGCAAAGGAAAGCTCGTATCGTTGGAGACCTTTTCCTTCCAACAGTATAAGAAATGCCACGTTGTGTCCTTGGAGATAAATCTGCAAAATCTTAACTTTATCTGCCTGGTTTTACAGTTCAACTTGATGGGCACATGGAAGTTGCAAGTGGTGTTCAGTTACCTATATTCTCTAGGTAGGAGGGAAATGAAAGCATTAAGAAAGACTTGTTGATGAATACAGCACTAGAATTAACAACTGAAGCTGATGATATCTTTCAAATCGAGGATTAATTTTTCAAACATGATTTAAAATGAGAAAATTTGAATGGCTACACAACTGATGGAGCACCAGGAATGTTAAGACGATGTTAAGGCTTCAGAGTTCGTGTCATGGAAGTGTCTTGTGTAATTTATTTATTATCTGATCAATCGGTTTGATATGGCATGCAAGGTCCTGCCTGGTGAGCTAGACAGTGTATCATTACTGGTGGTCAAGATGGTTAACTATGTAAAAGGATGAGCTCTTAACAATCGGTTATTTAAATGCTGTGTGAAAATTTTGGTGTTGACAGTGTACTGCTGTTCCATACTAATGTCAGCCGGGTTTCCTGTGGAAATATCACAGAATATGTATATGAGCTTCAAAGAGAATTACTGGAATTTTTCAACATTCTAACAAGCATGAAGATGTGTCTCTTCCTTGAAAGGCCTTCCTTTCTTCTTAATCTTGCTTACCTTGTTGATATTTTTCATGTTCCAAATATGCTGAACCAGTTTGTGTATTTGTGCCAACGCTTAGAGCATTTCTTGCAAAACTTTGCTAGTGGAGAGGAAATATTCAGTCTGACACCTTGGCTATGCTTATCACTGTGGCAGAATTTCTAGATCAGAATCCACAATCTAAGACTGACATCCTCAAAGAATTAATCACTGAGCATTATATGATACTGGAAGGGAAACTTAAATAAAGGATATTTAGTGTATCCTCGGAATCTTTTCACTACAAATGCTCAGGTGTTCCAGGCTGGGACAGGTATGCAAGAACAAGTGGTAGAACTCCAGCATGATTATTCTGCACGTGATATATTTTCTGAAAAGAATTTGAGTCATTTTTGATTTCGGATTATAAACTCGTACAAACGGGTTGTCAAACCTGCTATTTGAGCACAGCTGTTATTTCCATCACCATGGCTTTGCAAGTCAACCTTTTTCAGTACTGTTGGTGATTACATCAAGACAGATCAAATCACAAAACACCTGAACATGATATTCGTTGTGCAGTTGCGAAAGATTCCCCTCATATTAACGAACTTATTGCCGAAAAAACATCTAAATTCTACTATATTATTTTGACATATTTTGTATACTTTTACACCGTAGTCATGACTAGTGTATGAGAGAGAACTTCGGGACAGATCAGAATGTTTTTTAAATTCAATGAGTTCAAGTTATCGATGTTATCAGTAATATAAAGTATATAATCTCTACTCATACAGATTTCATAATAAAATATTATAAAATTGATATAATTTTATCAATTTTTTATCCATAATTTTTAGGGGCACAAGGAAACCTGTCAAAATGCCCGAAAAGTACAAAACAAAAAAGTTGGGAAACCCTGGATTAAATACTGTTTCTTTATTTACTACTTACAAACGATGTATAATATTATATCACTTCAAATCAAACATTTACTGAAATGAATAAGAATAATGCAGGGTCGACGGAGTAATGAACAGTTATTGTTAGCGTACTTTGTCAGCACCACTAAAAAAGTAACGATCCAGGACTACTTGTTCGGTGTTAGGTAGTTGTAGCCATATTCCGACAGATGTACCAGGGAAGCGACGACGTAGCCCAGGAGCAGCAAGTAGAAGGCACCTTGTAGTTGATGTAATCGCATCGCTTTTCTTATCTCGTCCTGATGTGTAATAAAAATGTGTTAATTTAGAAGTCAAATAGTTACTTTTCATCCACTAATACATCTTATGTATACACTAAATCAACCACACATTCTCTAAAAAAAACTGAGAAATAGTAACAATGACTGATGTGAAAATCCAGTTACTGTAGAATGTGTGAATGATCACTTCAGATTCTTGAGGTGTTCGATAACTTGCACAGTTTTTTTTCAATATAATTTTATCTGCGCTCATTTGTTCAGTATCTGCATTATATCTGCCCGAGGTATATGTATAAATATAGTTGTTGATAATGTGTTCGATCTCTCTCTCTCTCTCTCTCTCTCTCTCTATATATATATATATATATATATATATATATATATATATATATAGGATGGGGTCCACCTCTGGTGTAAATTGTGGGACCCATTGCCTCGGAGAAGTGCATAAAAAGACTTCAAGGAAGAATATTTGGATTTCTTCCTGAAGCCGTTTGAATATTCCACTTCCCCTACCACCCCATCTTTTAGTATATTTTTTTTTACCAATAGGAATATTTTATTACATAATATGGTACAGAAGATTTAAGAGATACATTGTTGATATAAAGGTAGCATATACGGTACATGTACATATATATATATATATATATATATATATATATATATATATATATATATATATATATATATATATATATATATATATATATATATATATATATATGGAGAGTTAGAGGTATTGGGAAGATGGAAGGAATATTTTGAGGAATTGTTAAATGTTGATGAAGATAGGGAAGCTGTGATTTCGTGTATAGGGCAAGGAGGAATAACATCTTGTAGGAGTGAGGAAGAGCCAGTTGTGAGTGTGGGGAAGTTCGTGAGGAAGTAGGTAAAATGAAAGGGGGTAGGCAGCCGGGATTGATGGGATAAAGATAGAAATGTTAAAAGCAGGTGGGGATATAGTTTTGGAGTGGTTGGTGCAATTATTTAATAAATGTATGGAAGAGGGTAAGGTACCTAGGGATTGGCAGAGAGCATGCATAGTTCCTTTGTATAAAGGCAAAGGGGATAAAAGAGAGTGCAAAAATTATAGGGGGATAAGTCTGTTGAGTGTACCTGGTAAAGTGTATGGTAGAGTTTAAATTGAAAGAATTAAGAGTAAGACGGAGAATAGGATAGCAGATGAACAAGGAGGCTTTAGGAAAGGTAGGGGGTGTGTGGACCAGGTGTTTTACAGTGAAACATATAAGTGAACAGTATTTAGATAAGGCTAAAGAGGTCTTTGTGGCATTTATGGATTTGGAAAAGGCGTATGACAGGGTGGATAGGGGGGCAATGTGGCAGATGTTGCAAGTGTATGGTGTAGGAGGTAGGTTACTGAAAGCAGTGAAGAGTTTTTACGAGGATAGTGAGGCTCAAGTTAGAGTATGTAGGAAAGAGGGAAATTTTTTCCCAGTAAAAGTAGGCCTTAGACAAGGATGTGTGATGTCACCGTGGTTGTTTAATATATTTATAGATGGGGTTGTAAGAGAAGTAAATGCGAGGGTCTTGGCAAGAGGCGTGGAGTTAAAAGATAAAGAATCACACACAAAGTGGGAGTTGTCACAGCTGCTCTTTGCTGATGACACTGTGCTCTTGGGAGATTCTGAAGAGAAGTTGCAGAGATTGGTGGATGAATTTGGTAGGGTGTGCAAAAGAAGAAAATTAAAGGTGAATACAGGAAAGAGTAAGGTTATGAGGATAACAAAAAGATTAGGTGATGAAAGATTGAATATCAGATTGGAGGGAGAGAGTATGGAGGAGGTGAACGTATTCAGATATTTGGGAGTGGACGTGTCAGCGGATGGGTCTATGAAAGATGAGGTGAATCATAGAATTGATGAGGGAAAAAGAGTGAGTGGTGCACTTAGGAGTCTGTGGAGACAAAGAACTTTGTCCTTGGAGGCAAAGAGGGGAATGTATGAGAGTATAGTTTTACCAACGCTCTTATATGGGTGTGAAGCGTGGGTGATGAATGTTGCAGCGAGGAGAAGGCTGGAGGCAGTGGAGATGTCATGTCTGAGGGCAATGTGTGGTGTGAATATAATGCAGAGAATTCGTAGTTTGGAAGTTAGGAGGAGGTGCGGGATTACCAAAACTGTTGTCCAGAGGGCTGAGGAAGGGTTGTTGAGGTGGTTCGGACATGTAGAGAGAATGGAGCGAAACAGAATGACTTCAAGAGTGTATCAGTCTGTAGTGGAAGGAAGGCGGGGTAGGGGTCGGCCTAGGAAGGGTTGGAGGGAGGGGGTAAAGGAGGTTTTGTGTGCGAGGGGCTTGGACTTCCAGCAGGCATGCGTGAGCGTGTTTGATAGGAGTGAATGGAGACAAATGGTTTTTAATACTTGACGTGCTGTTGGAGTGTGAGCAAAGTAACATTTATGAAGGGATTCAGGGAAACCGGCAGGCCGGACTTGAGTCCTGGAGATGGGAAGTACAGTGCCTGCACTCTGAAGGAGGGGTGTTAATGTTGCAGTTTAAAAACTGTAGTGTAAAGCACCCTTCTGGCAAGACAGTGATGGAGTGAATGATGGTGAAAGTTTTTCTTTTTCGGGCCACCCTGCCTTGGTGGGAATCGGCCGGTGTGATAATAAAAAAAAAAAAATATATATATATATATATATATATTAATATATATTATATATATATATATATATATTATATATATATAATATATATATATATATATTATAATATATATAATGCACACACACACAGAAATGAACCAATAAGTGCATATATCCTTACTGAACTGTATATTTCAAAAATGGGCTCCAACATCAATAAACTTGATAATTTTATTGTCCAGAATATTGTTCACAATCTTCAAGACTTTTATTAAAATATAGAATGAAGTGAGACTGTAGGCCTTTTATAGTAGTAATCAACAATTCTTACGATTTTCTCTTTTATTTAACAAGAACACTGTTGAATAACATTGTCTATATAAGCCTAATTTCCACAAAACGGGAAAACAGATGAGTGTGTCGACAAACTCAGTTATTTTAGTGCTTTGGTAGACATAATTTTTTTCAGAGTATATTAAGAAAATCTTACATTCTGTTTATTTAACTGGAATCCCTCAGGGCGGAGTGCTGCACCTTCTCTGTTCTCCCTCACTCGTCTGGCTATCACTTCTTTCATCCATTGGTTGGTAATGCCACAGTCTTTTAACCGCAGTAACAGCTGGCTAAAACGACGGCGAAATGGTGCGCCCTTCCTGAGAATAAATAAAAATGGTTTAATATGGTAAAACTAGCATTTAACTACAATTTTTTTCCATCTTTGTATAGCTGCCTGTACTCAACAGAGACTAGTCATATATTGAAATTATTCTGAAGAAGTATACTCAGATATATTAGCTTCATTTAAAGGAATCAAAATTTCACGTCACTCATAAAATTGGTAGATGTGCACCTATTTACCTGAATTTCTCTCTCTGCCGTCATCGAATTAGCAGGCGCCATATTAGAACGTTCGAATTTTACCACAGATTTGGGATGCTACTGGAACCATTCCAGGATGCTGGGAAAGGGTTCAATATCTTTTGTGATAGTGTACTTACGCATATTAAATTTTCCCTAGAATCTTGTGTTAGTTACCTTTCACCAGAGATGTCAATATGATGTCGATTAGATGCAGCCTTCTTGCGTTATGAGTCAAATAGAAACGATAAGTTGGAGAACGAAAAAATAAACGAAGGTCAAGCAGAGATTCCTAATAATGCGTAACTGGATGTTTGTTCAGTTTTCAATCCTAACTTCGTGGAACCTGATGTTCATAGGAGAAAACCCATGAACATCAGGTGCCCATCTGTAAATCCAACAAATCACATTTCCATGGCAATAAGTGTGGAGGCTTTAGGACAAGTGGTGAATGTAAACAAACTGACGAAGCTCTTTTACATATTAACCTAACTCTTCTGAACGATCTTGAGAGGTACAGCTTCATGAGGTTGGTAAAGCCTGTAGCATCGAAATATATTCTGAAATTGCATTCCTTTCTGCTGGTATCGTTGACGTGAAATCTGACTAACACTGATTGAACTTTGAGAATAATTAAAATGTTGATTCATTCGTTGAAACACTGATATGTAATTTCATTAAATTTCAATAAAAAAGCAGCGCTTTCCTATTTCCAACTGTAAATTCTTACCAAATTAAGTTTCATTTTTTACTTTTTGACTGAGAATTCTGGTGAATAACTTTTGGGCCCCATCACATCAGAAATCCTAAAATTCATCTCTCTGTGCATTTCCTGTATAAATTACAACTAATGATATTAATAAACTAGATACATGCCTGAAACCCCACCCAATGTCAGCTAAGAGGTGGAGTCCGTCATTGGTGATGTAATATGGTGTCTGACCAAAGTTGTCAGTGTAGAAGGATTCAATAAGAACAGTAATGGGGAACTTCGACGAAATGAGAGTATAACTTCCCTCCTTCACCTTCGATAGTCCTTTCTGAGTTGTCACAATCTAATGTGAATAGAAAAGAAAGAAAATGTAATATTGAAGTGTTATTATATTATTAGTAAGTATTTATTATGATATGTATATATATATATATATATATAATATATATAATATATATATATATATATATATATATATATATATATATATATATATATATATATATATATATATATATATATATAATATTAACAAGTTGGCCGTCTCCCACCGAGGCAGGGTGACCCAAAAAGAAAGAAAATCCCCAAAAATAAAATGTTTTCATCATTCAACACTTTTACCTCACTCATACATAATCACTGTTTTTGTAGAGGTGCTCAGATACAACAGTTTTGAAGCATATATAAAGATATATAACATATCCAACCAAACTGCCAATATCCCAAACCCTTCCTCTAAAGTGCAGGCATTGTACTTCCCATTTCCAAAACTCAAGTCCGGCTATATAAAAATGACCGGTTTCCCTGAACCCAAATACCATTCGTCTCCATTCACTCCTATCTAACACTCTCAAGCGTGCTTGCTGGAAGTCCAAGCCCCTCGCCCACAAAACCTCCTTTACCCCCTCCCTCCAAACTTTTCGAGGGCGACCCCTATCCCGCCTTCCTTCCCCTACAGATTTATACGCTCTCCATGTCATTTTTCTTTGGTCCATTCTCTCTAAATGACCAAACCACCTCAACAACCCCTCTTCTGCCCTCTGACTAATACTTTTATTAACTCTACACCTTCTCCTAATTTCCACACTCCGAATTTTCTGCATAATATTTACACCACACATTGCTCTTAGACAGGACATCTCCACTGCCTCCAACCGTCTCCTCGCTGCTGCATTTACCACCCAAGCTTCACACCCACATAAGAGTGTTTGTACCACTATAATTTCTTACATTTCCTTGTTTGAGTCCCTAGATAATGTTTTTTTGTCTCCACATATACCTCAATGCACCACTCACCATTTTTCCTTCATCATTTCTGTGGTTAACCTCATCCTTCATAAATCCATCCGCTGACACGTCTACTGCCAAATATCTGAAAACATTCACTTCTTCCATACTCTTTCTCTGCAATGTGATATTCAATTTTTCTTTATCTAAAACATTTGATACCCTCATCACCTTACTCTTTTCTATGTTCACTTTCAACTTTCTACCTTTACACACATTCTCAAACTCGTCCACTAACCTTTGCAACTTTTCTTTAGAATCTCCCATAAGCGCAGTATCATCAGCAAAAAAAGTAACTGTGTCAATTCCTATTTTGTATTTGATTCCCCGTAATTTAATCCTACCCCTCTCCCCAACACCCTAGCATTTACTTCTTTTACAACCCCATCTATAAATATATTAAACAGCCATAGTGACATTACACATCCCTGTCTAAGACCCACCTTTACAGGGAAGTAATCTCCCTCTCTTCTACACACCCTAACCTGAGCCTCACTATCCTCAAAAAATATCTTTACAGCGTTTAGTAACTTACTACCTATTCCATATACTTGCAACATCTACCACGTTGCTCCCCTATCCACTCTATCATATGCCTTTTCTAAATCCATAAATGCAATGAAAACTTCCCTACCTTTATCTAAATACTGTTCACATATATGCTTCAATGTAAACACTTGATCTACACATCCCCTACCCACTCTGAAACCTCCTTGCTCATCCGCAATTCTACATTCTGTCTTACATCTAATTTTTTCAATAATAACCCTTCCATACACTTTTTCTGGTATACTCAGTAAACCTATTCTTCTATAATTTTTACAATCTCTTTTGTCCCCCTTCCCTTTATATAAAGGAATTATACACACTATTTCCCAATCCCTAGGTACCTTCCCCTCTTTCATACATTTATTAAACAAAAGTACCAACCACTCCAACACTATATCCCCCCCTGCTTTTAACATTTCTGTCATGATCCCATCAGTTCCAGCTGCTTTACCCCCTTTCATTCTACGTAATGCCTCACGTACCTCCCCCACACTTACATTCTGCTCTTCTTCACTCCTAAAAGATGGTATACCTCCCTGGCCAGTGCATGAAATTACCGCCTCCCTTTCTTCTTCGACATTTAAAAGTTCCTCAAAATATTCTCGCCATCTACCCAAAACCTCCATCTCCCCCTCTACTAACTCCCCTACTCTGTTTTTAGCTGACAAATCCATTCGTTCTCTAGGCTTTCTTAGCATGTTGAACACACTCCAAAATTTTTTCTTGACCTCATCAAAATTTCTTGTCATTGCCTCTCTCACTCTATCATCTGCTCTCCTTTTGCACTCTCCCACCACTCTCTTCACCTTTCTTTTACTCTCCATCTACTCTGCTCTTCTTATAACACTTCTGCTTTGTAAAAACCTCTCATAAGCTAACTTTTTCTCTTTTATCACACCCTTTACTTCATCATTCCACCAATCACTCCTCTTTCCTCCTGCACCCACCCTCCTATAGCCACAAACTTCTGCCCCACATTCTAATACTGCATTTTAAAACTATTCCAACCCTCTTCAACCCCTCCACTGCTCATACTTGCACCAGCCCACCTTTCTACCAATAGTTGCTTATATCTCACCCGAACTTCCTCCTCCCTTAGTTTATACACTTTCACCTCCCTCTTGCTTGTTGTTGCCATTTTACTTTCGTCCCATCTACCTCTTACTTTAACTGTAGCTACACCTAAATAATGATCCGATATATCAGTTGCCCCTCTATAAACGCGTACATCCTGGAGTCTACAGATCAACCTTTTATCCACCAATACATAATCTAAAAAACTACTTTCATTATGTGCTATATCATACCTTGTATATTTATTTATCCTTTTTTTCATAAAATATGTATTACTTATTATGGAACCTCTTTCTACACATAGCTCAATTATAGGCTCCACATTTTCATTTACCCCTGGCACCCCAAAATTACCTACTACTCCCTCCACAACATATTTACCCACTTTAGCATTGAAATCCCCAACCACAAGTGCTCTCACACTTGGTTCAAAGCTCCCCACGCACTCAACATTTCCCAATTTTTTTCTCTCTTCTCTACACTTCTCTCTTCTCCAGATGCATAACTGCTTAAAATAACCCACTTTTCACATCCAGCCCTTACTTTGCTCCACATAATCCTTGAATTAATACATTTATATTCCCTCTTTTCCTGCCATAACTTATCCTTCAACATTATTGCTACTCCTTCTTTAGCTCTAGCTCTATTTGAAACTCTTGATCTAATCCCATTTATTTCTCCCCACTGAAACTCTCCTACCCCCTTCAGTTTTGTTTCACTTAAAGCCAGGACATCCAGCTTCTTCTCATTCATAACATCCACAATCATCTCTTTCTTATCATTCGCACAACATCCACGCACATTCAAACATCTCACATTGACGGTTTTCTTCTTTTTCTTTTTAGTAAGCTATACGGGAAAAGGGGTTACTAGCCCATTGTTCCCGGCATTTTAGTTGACTTTTACAACACGCATGGCTTACGGAGGAAACATTCTTATTCCACTTCCCCATGGATGTAAAAGGATAAGCAATAAAAACAAGAACTATTAAGAAAAAATCAAAGAAAATTCAGATGAGTGTGTACACATATGTGCAGTGTGACCTAAGTGTATGTAGAAGTAACAAGACGTACCTGAAATCTTGCATGCTTATGAGGCAGAAAAAAGGCACTGACAACCCTACTGTCATATTAAACAATTACAGGCTTTCGTTTTACCCTCACTTGGCAGGACGGTAGTACCTCCCTGGGTGGTGATTGCTGTCTACCAACCTACTACTTTATATATATATATATATATATATAATAATATATATATATATAATATATATATAATATATATAATATATATATATATATAAATATATATAATATATATGTCGTGCCGAATAGGCAGAACTTGCGATCTTGGCTTAAATAGCAACGTTCATCTTGCCATATAGGACAAGTGAAAATTTGTGTATGCAATAATTTCGCCAAAATCATTCTGAACCTAACGAAAAAAAAATATATTTCACTGTGTTTGTTTAGTATTAAATTATTGTAAACAAATCTAAAATATATTTAGTTGGGTTAGGCTAAAATAAATTGCTCTTGTTATAATAAGGTTAGGTAAGTTTTCTAAGATTCTTTTGGTGCAAAATTAAAAAAAAATACATTAACATTAATGAAAAAAATACATTTTTAAACGTATAAAAGAAAATTTCAGAAAGGACTTAATTTTAAATGAGTTCTTGCTAATTGACCAGTTTTACATATTCGGCACGACATATATATATATATATATATATATATATATATAATATATATATATATATATATATATAATATATATATATTATATATATATATATATATCATTAACAGAACTGCGGCTGACCGGGGCTCGATCCTGTGTTCCCATGCAAAACCCTGTGGGAACTGAACAAGGTACGCATCACTCTATCAAACACAAATTCAGTGTGGTCTAGTGGATAGAGTGATCGGCACTTTGTTTAGTTTTCACAGGGCTGAGCATGGGAACGCAAGATCGAGTCGTGGCCATCTACTGCTCTGTTAATGATTCAAAATCACTTGTTTGATGATTTAATTTAATATATATATACATATATATCACTGGAAGAATGGCAGGCATTTAGCATACACCTACATACTCCATATTGTTGGGAAGAGGGAGATTACAGGGAGTAGTACAAAAGCGGCAAGTACGGAGACATAAGTAATCAGTATCAATTTGTCCCAATGGGATCAAAGACCTTGGGATCATGGGGAAAGAAAGCCAAACGTTTCCTCAGTGAATTGGGTTCCAGACTCACTGAGACCACCAGGGACTCAAGTGCGGCTAGTTTCATGTTCCAGCGGCTCAGCGTGGACATATCTGGCTCACTCGGACATATCTGGCTCACTTGGACATAACTGGCTGACGTCCAGCTTCAGAGGAGCTGAGGAGATTTATAATCTTTGATATATTGTACTACTGTATTCATAGATAATATTCATAGACAATGAATTAGAATCATCAGTCAGCATCAGTACTGACATGATCATCACTTTCGTGAATATGCGTTAATATCATAATGCTTTATGGTCTTATTAATCATGTTGCATATATACCATATTTTTTTGATACACTGTTGGACTGGTATATATTTGTTGCCTCATATTACTACAAATAATTAGTTATAGCTGGAAGAAGTTTAATGAACATTTTGTAAATTGCTATATTACTGCCATTATATTTAATTATGTAACAATTTAGGGAAAATTTTTGTTAAGTAGTAAAATGAAAACACTCACCTCGAGATTTTTATATATTTGCTGAACCACAGGATCGGTGTTATTGATAAAGAATTGCTTGGGCATTCCTTTTATCATCCAGGACTCGATGCCCCACTTCCAGTTTTTCTGAGCCACCAGGTCTTCGAAGGTTTCCGGGGGTTTGGTCTTTTCCTGGACTGTCATGTGTGCGATTAACGAAGAACTGTACCCAGTGGTTATGACCAGACAGAAAACCAGCCAGAAACATACCAATACCTGAAAATACAGAATGAGGAACTGTATCTTTTGATTACAACAAGAGATAACATCACTCACACATTTACCACCATCTATCAACATCAAAGCATGAGTTTCAATCTGTGGTTATGATTGGTCATAATACCACTCACAATCTTGCCAATAGCTGTAAACACAGAAAGAAAATTCCTTGTTGCTATAACCAGACGAGAAAACAGTTTCAGACCTTCCAAAACTAAGAAAAATTACACAAATAACCCGCACATAAAAGAGAGAAGCTTACGACGACGTTTCAGTCACGGTATTGTGCCCTTTTTTTTTGTTATTTCTAAGAAAAAATAACTCTTTCATACGGTTATGACTAGAGAGAACGTGTTACATGCATGATTTAAATAGTTAAAACAGTGGAACTGCCTGTAAAAAAAGTTATCTTAGTGAAACCAACCGTCTAACTTCCCATGAATATATGATAACATAAAACTGCATCCAAGAGGACACAACATGGCTTCTGCCATCTTTTGTCACCGTGTGGTACACTCACTATTTAACCTCTGTACATGGTATACATAAGTGTACATGCATATATGTGGCAAATTATATCTGGTGAAGAAAAATACAAGTCATAAACTATTCTTGAGTTTTGTTTGCTCCACTTTGAATCCCATTATGACCAGGTAGCAGGACATACTATACCTGTGTTCGTAATAAATATCATCCTGCCTTAGGGGATACTCCTCTAGTAAATTATAACTCCTAAGCTGAAGGACAATCAATCTTTGAAGCTTTTTCTAACGAAACCTTGTTATTTTAGCTAAAATACATACTATTATCAGAATTTTAATCAGAATTCCTGCATCATATGAATTTTACGGGGAAAAGTAATCCAACTTACTTATATATAAGCATATTTTAGCTAAACAATTGAAGTTTTTCAGGAAATGCCTGAATGTTTGCCGTGGGAAATAGTTTATTCAGGAATGTCCCGGGCTACCCAGTTGGTGGCCTCTTATGGCCACAGGTGACGGGAGTATACCTGAGAGATGTCTGTCTGTTCTCAGAGGTGGTGGCCAAAGGAGATGTACACATGTCATGTTTCTGGTCGCCCATATTATTGGTTGGCCGAATTGACTTGATTGATATGGAGATGCCGTCTTGGAATGCTGGTTTAATGGCATGAAAGGTAGGGTAGGAAGTTCCTACATACATCATTAGTACTTAATGTGCTGAAGTCTGTTGTTGTGGTATGATAAGAGTATGTTACATATTAGTTTGCATATGCCACACATCTATAGGCTTGCCTCCCGACCAGCAAACCAGGGCCAAGGTGTTAAAATCCGAGGCCTGTCATGTTACCAGTATCTTGGGTCAACAGCAAAGTAACCCGCCAAGCTTCTAGGGATATTATGGCCGAATGAACTGTTGGTTATGGAGATGCCTCTTGGAATGCTGTTAATGCATGAAAGGGGGTAGAATTCTACATACAGATATTATATGTATTAGTCTGTGTGTGACATATGAGTTATTTACATATTATTTTATGCCCATGCCTATCGTTACCGGCAGAAGAGGTAACCAGGGCTAAGGGTTTAAATCCGAGGTCCGTCATTACCAGTGTTTGGGTTCCGCCATTTCTCTACGCGACCGCTCATTGTGTAAGTAATATGGGAACCGGTAAAGGTCTTGTTTCCAAGGTTTCGCTGTCTTTTGCTGCATTTGCCTCATGAAAATTATTGAAAAACTGAAGAGATTTAATAGTAATCAGCTTTAAATGAACGATTGATTTTTCATCTGCATTTCTTTAATCTTTCGCTTCTATCAACTTCGTAGAAGGGAAGAAGCCTAGTGTAGGCAAACCCGTTTAATAAATGGTGCCACTGTGATGTTTCCTTGTCCTAAACAACCTGCGGTTTTCATTATTAAGTATTGTGTTGCAATCTGCAAAGTCGTTCTGTGCTATTGCTTCGCGTTATATTAAGCGTATTTCAATCAGCGTTCGTTATTGTTAGTTATGCCTCAGACACATGTTAGGCGATTGGTGACTGAATATTTCCTGTAAAAATTGCCCGGATTATCTCTACAGCGCTGCTGGAGAATTGCTTTCCTATTGGTATAGAATATCAACGAAATTGTACTACTGCACAGGTTTATACACAACAAATTAAAGGGTGACTTTAGTAACATGGCGTACGAAACTCAGGATTCTGCTGCTAAGAGAGCCATTAATCTCCGATCCCGACGATTAATGGCAACAGAGCCAACAAATATTTGGGGAAAAGGGTGGTGAGTCGGGATTGTCTCGGTAAAAACTCAGCTTCGATAACACTCGGGTTGGCTAAACTCAACCATGAGATGGTCAGGCAGCCACGTGCATTTATTAAGGAGTTTGACGGAGAGAACAAGAGAACGCAATTCCAGCGTCCTATGGTCGGAAATTTCAGTGTTCAGAAATCTGTGTCACTAGCATCTTGGTTCTCTGATTTTGACTGAGCCTGAACAATTTTTCAAGTCTT
The DNA here is from genome assembly GCF_026875155.1 of Cherax quadricarinatus. Classification (NCBI taxonomy): domain Eukaryota; kingdom Metazoa; phylum Arthropoda; class Malacostraca; order Decapoda; family Parastacidae; genus Cherax; species Cherax quadricarinatus. Next base: position 45,619,472 of record NC_069421.1, read on the forward strand.
TTGGAAATCAGGCTCAATCTTTGCGATAGCCATTCGAGAACTGGGCAGTACTTGTTCACTGAGCATTAAACAGCAAACCACAGGAGTTTACGGCTGTTTGGGATTGGGTGGTGTGGACTCGATATAATATAATTTTCATTAATATTACTTACGCTGTGACAGCAGCTGTACTCAGGTGTCTTCCTTTCATATCTCTACCCTCTATCCTTTCCTCCTCCCTTTGGTAACTACCACTGTTTCTCCACTCTCCACTCCACCTACATCGTCCTCCTCTTCCACCTTGCTTCCTACTGCTTGCTTGTCTTCGGAAAATAATGGAGTCATAGCTTTTATTGCAGCTCCTAAAATGAAATCAGAGACAGCTCCAAGTGTTGCTCTCCCAGTTTCTTCCTGTTTATGTCTGTTTACAAGAACCAAAATTTTGTTCCACTGTTGGCCTTCCTATCATCAGCTATGTTTTATTGCAATCACTGGATCCGTTTTCCAGTGACATATTTAACTAGAGTGCCCCTATGAGTACTGACATATCTTATTCTTAGCTTTCCCTTCGTTATCCGCTATATTATACTGCAGCAAGTGTCTTTTTGAGCAAGTTGTACGAAGTCTGCTCTTTGTATTTTTCTCATTCATCTCATTATTTACCTTTGATATCAATTTTCTCATTTTTTTATATTTCTGCCACGCTTTTATTGGGTGATTTCCATGCTTATTATTTCCTCTCAGAGGCTGTCACTGTGACTCTCGTGGGGACCAGCTGGAGGCTTTTCTCACTCCTCTCCCTCTCCATGGTTTAAATACCGACATCCCTGTGCATTTCAAGCCTCGCACTCGTACTCTTTCCCATTTAGATCTCTCTAATGTTCTCCTATGGTATTCACTCATATTTTGTCTGTGGTAACCAATCTTCACTACAGCGATCATTTCCCCGTTATTCTTACTTCTCATTCACACACCCAACCCCCTCGTTTGCTCCCATTGGTAGTTTGAGTCGGCAGATTTTTAAGCTTTATACTCGCCATACGTCTTTTCCTGACGTTCCTCCTTCTTCGTCCTCTTTAGACGAGTTGTTCCAGCATTACCTCCTCTGTTCTTACCGAAGCCTTGATTGCAATTCCCCAAACTTTGGGGAATTGGAATATAGGTTTATCTGATGGCCTGACTGTGCTGTTACAATGCGATTGAAACTTGCTACATGGGGCCGCTTCCATTACAATACAACTGCTGAACAGTTCGTGGAATTTAAACAGGCGAGAGCGTTTGCCCATCATGTAATTCAAGTACGGAAATGTACTTGTTTGCATAGATACGTGTCTACTTTTATGAGAGCAAATTGAACAAGGAACAGAAGTTAAGCAGTAAGTACTCTCCAGACCCTGCTCCCATTCTTAAGGTTGTAGACGTGAAAGTTACAAACCCTATTGAGGTTTCTACAGTAATTGGGAGTCATCTTGTAATTCTTTTCCCTTAGTTTCTTTCCTCCAAACCTGCTAGGTAGTCAGCACCTTTAGAAGTTATTTCTCACAGTGAGGAATCGTATAACGTACAGCCGTGAACTAGTCAATACTTTCTACTTACAGGCCGACGGCAGCTGGACCTTATGGCATCTATGACTGTATGCTTCAACATTTACACTCTAGTGCGTTTATCGTCTTATTACATTTCTTCAGTTTTATTGGCTTTCAACTTCAGTAGAAAACTGCCTTAGTCCTGCCTATTCGTACACCAGGTACTTCGGGCAATGACTTCTCTCGCTACAGACTAACTCCTCGTAAGTTACGTGGGTAATAAACGTTTACTATGATAATTGACTCTTCCCCTCACCAATTCGGCTTTCGTTGGCGCTGTTGTTATGTCGATTTTTCATTAAGAATGGTTACGAAGGTTCATGAAGCTTTTGTTAATAACCGCTCCCTAATTCCAGTGTTTTTCACGTCGAAATAAGCAAGACTCCATCTGGCTTCACATCTTAGCCTATGGGCTTTAGAGGTAAATCTGTCACTTTTCCTTAAACATTTCATATTGGAGTATCAGAGAGACAAGCAGATTAAACGTTACGGTAATAAAGATTTCCAAGACTAGCAAACGCGTCTTGTTTATGCATACGGAGCCCTGTTATCCCTCATTTCGCTTTTATTCCTGTATGGTTCCTGTATACCCCATGTAGGAGATATAGTAAAGGTTCTCAGTTTTCTATTTGATCGCTGAATGTCCTGGAAGCCTCACATTATCTCCCTAAAAGCGGCTTGCTATAGCAGCCTAAATCTCTTTAAAGCCCTAGCAGCCTAAATCTCTTTAAAGCCCTAGCAGCCTAAATCTCTTTAAAGCCCTAGCAGCCTAAATCTCTTTAAAGCCCTATCCAATATTTCTTGGGAGGGATGATAGAAAAACCTTTCTTACTCTTCATTCCGCCCTAATCTTATCTTAATAAGACTACACTGATCATCTTCTAAACGTGATCCCAAACATCATTATTCGTGTTGTTCGTCTCCACTTTCACAGGCAAAAATTTAGTAACTCTTACATCACGCTCGCTCTTTGTTGATCATTTCCATTCTCATTCTTATGATATTGCAGGTATACCGAGGGTTTCTAAATCCCCTGGTGGTAAAAAAAAGAATGTGAAAATCTCGTATCATTTAAAGGAACTATTTTAAGAAAAATTACTGCCTCGTTATTTTAACAGGTTATAATGTACATACGAGGGATAAATATAGCGAAGCATTACAGTTAGTAAATAAATGGGTAGTGTATCACTGGAGTAAATAAATGGTTAATGGGCACATAATAACTGGAGTCCATTTATTAGTTCAACGAAAAGATAAATACAAATAAAAAATTTTGAACTGAAGATATTTTTTACAAGAAAAGAAATTAACTCCAATTTCGAATATTTATAGATAAAAAAAATCATATGTGGAGAACATATACTATTCAGAAAGTAAATATTTTAATGATATTTGAAAAAAATTTAAAAAGTTGCTATATTATTGTTTTACAAATAATTAAGATGTAGTGTAAATTTTCTTACTGATAAAAAAAAAAAAACAAAAAAAAAAAAACAGAAGCGCCAACCGGAATTTTTAGTAACATAGATGAAAACCTCACTTACTCTTGCAAAACCTCACTTACTCCTGCAAAACCTTACTTACTCTTGCAAAACCTTACTTACTCTTGCAAAACCTCACTTACTCTTGCAAAACCTTACTTACTCTTGCAAAACCTTACTTACTCTTGCAAAACCTTACTTACTCCTGCAAAACCTTACTTACTACTTGCAAAACCTTACTACTCTTGCAAACCTTACTTACTCTTGCAAAACCCTTACTTACTCTTGCAAAACCTTACTTACTCTTGCAAAACCTACTTACTCTTGCAAAACCTTACTTACTCTTGCAAAACCTTACTTACTCCTGCAAAACCTTACTTACTCTTGCAAAACCTTACTTACTCTTGCAAAACCTTACTTACTCTTGCAAAACCTTACTTACTCTTGCAAAACCTTACTTACTCCTTGCAAAACCTTACTTACTCTTGCAAAACCTTACTTACTCTTTGCAAAACCTTACTTACTCTTGCAAAAACCTTACTTACTCTTGCAAAACCTTACTTACTCTTGCAAAACCTACTTACTCTTGCAAAACCTTACTTACTCTTGCAAAACCTTACTTACTCTTGGCAAACCTTTACTTACCTCTTGCAAAACCTTACTTACTCTTGCAAAACCTTACTTACTCTTGCAAAACCTTACTTACTCTTGCAAAAACCTTACTTACCTTGCAAAACCTTACTTACTCTAGCAAAACCTTACTTACTCTTGCAAAACCTTACTTACCTTGCAAAACCTTACTACTCTTGCAAAACCTTCACTTACTCTTGAAAAAACCTCACTTACTCTTGCAAAACCTTACTTACTCTTGCAAAAACCTTACTTACTCTGCAAAACCTTACTTACTCTTGCAAAACCTTACTTACTCTTGCAAAACCTTACTTACTCTTGCAAAACCTTACTTACTCTTGCAAAACCTTACTTACTCTTGCAAAACCTTACTTACTCTTGCAAACCTTACTTACTCTTCAACCCTTACTTACCTGCAAAACCTTACTTACTCCTTGCAAAACCTTACTTACTCTTGCAAAACCTTACTTACTCTTGCAAAACCTTACTTACTCTTGCAAAACCTTACTTACTCTTGCAAAACCTTACTTACTCTGCAAAACCTTACTTACTCTTGCAAAACCTTACTTCTCTTAGCAAAACCTTACTTACTCTTGCAAAACCTTACTTACTCTTGCAAAACCTTACTTACTCTTGCAAAACCTTACTTACTCTTGCAAAACCTTACCTTACTCTTGCAAAACCTTACTTACTCTTGCAAAACCTTACTTACTCTTGCAAAACCTTACTTACTCTTGCAAAACCTTACTTACTCCTGCAAAACCCTTAACTTACTCTTGCAAAACCTCACTTACTCTTGCAAAACCTCACTTACTCTTGCAAAACCTTACTTACTCTTGCAAAACCTTACTTACTCTTGCAAAACCTCACTTACTCTTGCAAAACCTCACTTACTCTTGCAAAACCTTACTTACTCTTGCAAAACCTTACTTACTCTTGCAAAACCTTACTTACTCTTGCAAAACCTTACTTACTCCTGCAAAACCTTACTTACTCTTGCAAAACCTCACTTACTCTTGCAAAACCTCACTTACTCTTGCAAAACCTCACTTACTCTTGCAAAACCTTACTTACTCTTGCAAAACCTTACTTACTCCTGCAAAACCTTACTTACTCTTGCAAAACCTTACTTACTCTTGCAAAACCTTACTTACTCTTGCAAAACCTTACTTACTCTTGCAAAACCTTACTTACTCTTGTAAAACCTTACTCTTGCAAAACCTTACTTACTCTTGCAAAACCTTACTTACTCTTGAAAAACCTTACTTACTCTTGCAAAACCTTACTTACTCTTGCAAAACCTTACTTACTCTTGCAAAACCTTACTTACTCTTGCAAAACCTCACTTACTCTTGCAAAACCTTACTTACTCTTGCAAAACCTTACTTACTCTTGCAAAACTTACTTACTCCTGCAAAACCCTTACTTACTCTTGCAAAACCTTACTTACTCTTGCAAAACCTTACTTACTCTTGCAAAACCTTACTTACTCTTGCAAAACCTTACTTACTCTTGCAAAACCTTACTTACTCTGCAAAACCTTACTTACTCTGCAAAACCTTACTTACTCCTGCAAAACCTTACTTACTCTTGCAAAACCTTACTTACTCTTGCAAAACCTTACTTACTCTTGCAAAACCTTACTTACTCTAGTAAAACCTTACTCTTGCAAAACCTTACTTACTCTTGCAAAACCTTACTTACTCTTGCAAAACCTTACTTACTCTTGCAAAACCTTTCCTACTCTTGCAAAACCTTACTTACTCTTGCAAAACCTTACTTACTCTTGCAAAACCTTACTTACTCTTGCAAAACCTTACTTACTCTTGCAAAACCTTACTTACTCTTGCAAAACCTTACTTACTCTTGCAAAACCTTACTTACTCCTGCAAAACCTTACTTACTCTTGCAAAACCTCACTTACTCTTGCAAAACCTCACTTACTCTTGCAAAACCTTACTTACTCTTGCAAAACCCTTTAAACTTACTCTTGCAAAACCTCACTTTACTCCTTGCAAAACCTCACTTACTCTTGCAAAACCTTACTTACTCTTGCAAAACCTTACTTACTCTTGCAAAACCTTACTTACTCTTGCAAAACCTTACTTTACTCTGCAAAACCTTACTTACTCTTGCAAAACCTCACATACTCTTGCAAAACCTTTCACTTACTCTTGCAAAACCTCACTTACTCTTGCAAAACCTTACTTACTCTTGCAAAACCTTACTTACTCCTGCAAAACCTTACTTACTCTTGCAAAACCTTACTTACTCTTGCAAAACCTTACTTACTCTTGCAAAACCTTACTTACTCTTGCAAAACCTTACTTACTCTTGCAAAACCTTACTTACTCTTGCAAAACCTTACTTACTCTTGCAAAACCTTACTTACTCTTGAAAAACCTTACTTACTCTTGCAAAACCTTACTTACTCTTGCAAAACCTTACTTGCTCTAGCAAAACCTTACTTACTCTTGCAAAACCTTACTTACTTTTGCAAAACCTTACTTACTCTAGCAAAACCTTACTTACTCTAGCAAAACCTTACTTACTCTAGCAAAACCTTACTTACTCTTGCAAAACCTTACTTACTCTTGCAAAACCTTACTTACTCTTGCAAAACCTCACTTACTCTTGCAAAACCTCACTTACTCTTGCAAAACCTTACTTACTCTTGCAAAACCTCACTTACTCTTGCAAAACCTCACTTACTCTTGCAAAACCTACTTACTCTTGCAAAACCTTACTTACTCTTGCAAAACCTTACTTACTCTTGAAAAACCTTACTTACTCTTGCAAAACCTTACTTACTCTTGCAAAACCTCACTTACTCTTGCAAAACCTTACTTATTCTTGCAAAACCTTACTTACTCTTGCAAAACCTTACTTACTCTTGAAAAACCTTACTTACTCTTGCAAAACCTTACTTACTCTTGCAAAACCTTACTTGCTCTAGCAAAACCTTACTTACTCTTGCAAAACCTTACTTACTTTTGCAAAACCTTACTTACTCTAGCAAAACCTTACTTACTCTTGCAAAACCTTACTTACTCTTGCAAAACCTTACTTACTCTTGCAAAACCTCACTTACTCTTGCAAAACCTTACTTACTCTGGCTGAGTTACTGACAGAGGGGTCGAAGGGAGGCTGGTTGAGGAGCGCACCCCAAGAGTACAAGAGGGCAGTGCTGAGCCTCACCCCATGTACTCCCCTCACCTGCGTCCAGGCCTCACGCAGCACCCACAGGATGACGCCCAGTGACACAACACTCACCAGCAGCGCAAGCCACAGTATTCCTGGACGTAGTAATAACTGTCTGTGTTGTTAACTTTCTGTTTGTTGTGATCCTCAGGTCTTTCTCATGCAGTTAACAGCTTAATGAATTTTCTAAGAAAGGTGTATTAAGTTACGCTGACATTAGTCTCTAAAAAGTTACAGTGGACCCCCGGTTAACGATATTTTTTCACTCCAGAAGTATGTTCAGGTGCCAGTACTGACCGAATTTTTTCCCATAAGAAATATTGTGAAGTAGATTAGTCCATTTCAGACCGTACTTGAGTGTTAAATACAGGTCAAATATTTCTCCCCCATTAACTTTAAGCAGTTTTTTCTGTAATTAACGATCATTTTCTATTACCGAACTTCATGTGAAATGTGAAACATCATTAGATTCATCTCGGATTTCAACAGTAAAAAAATAACGAGGTAATGATAAAAAGTTGATTAGGATGAGCTATCAAGATCAAGGATAGTGAAGTGAACCGTCAGTTACGACATCAAAGCTTCAGAGAAAAGCAAATTATTATAATCTCGTCACTTGTCTTACGAATATATATTTCAATATTTGATCATTTCTCTCCTTGGAAATAATTTATTAGTTTATTTTCATGAAATATAAGTTCCACTATTGACGAATAAATGTCAATGTATGGAGTAAGTAGAATGTGTTTTAGATTTATCAGAACGAAGAAAAAGGCAGAGTACTGTAACGACGTTTCGGTTCGACTTGAATCATTAATTAACTATTAACTAGTCACTAGTTAATTAATATAAATAAGCCGCGTAAAGGAGAAAGAAGCTTATGACTAAGTTTTGCTCCGACTTCGACCATTGATTAGTCGCACTAGCATGCGAAGGAAGAGAACCATTATATGTAGGACATGAGAACTGGGCTCTACTCTGTTGCCAGTTCTTGGTAACCTTCATATGGAATACTGCAAAAGTATTTTTCTTCCTAATATTGATGTGAGACCTTCAATCTGGCACCACTACGTAAATGACATCTTTGCTCTTTGGCCCAATGACTCTTCCAACCGCTTCTCGATACTCTTAACAATTTTGCTCCATCCATCGTGCTCAAAGCTGCCTTTCCCTGATGTAAAGCTGTGGTATGAAAAGTTCCGATAGTCTCTTCTGGGTAGTAGTAACAGAGGAGGAAAGAATTTTGTGAATGAATCAGCGCAGGCCTTAACGACAGTGGTGACTGGCTGACAAAACCACTTGCCGGTATTCTCTGTGTGAGTATATAGAAGATTTATGAATACGTATAGGAATTAATTACACTTCAGTTATTATATCCAAATATATTGAATATACTGAAAGGGAAATGTTATGATGGCAGGTTCATAATCATTATACATCAGTTACGTCTATTCGGGTGAAGAATAATTTTGGTGGACGAGTTGGGTGAATGTGTGACGTTTGGTTTTCATAATGTCTTACAGAATTGTGGAATTTTTTTAAAATATGATTTAAAATAATATTAAATTAATAAAGATATACCACTTTTTATCCTATTATTTAACGCATAAATAATATCATTTATCCATCCTGCCACTTCATAATGAAAATAGTGACAGACGCACATACTCAGGCGCAGAGGAAAAGATAGAAAGAGAGAAAGACAGAGAAATAGAGAGGGGGCGGGGGCTCATTGCTCAAATGGGCAGTAGGACAGTTCACGATGTCAAGTCAAAAACTCTACGGAAAGAAACTTAACCAACACTAATATACTACACACATACTATTGGAATTCACAACACACACACAACACACACACACACACACACACACACACACACACACACACACACACCCCACACACACACACACACACACACACACACACACACACACACACACACACATATAATATATATATATATATATATAAAATATATATATATATATATATATATATATATATATATATATATATGGAGGCAAAGAAGGGAAAGTATAGTAGTACCAACACTCTTATATGGGTGTGAAGCTTGGGTTGTGAATGCAGCAGCGAGGAGGCGGTTGGAGGCAGTGGAGATGTCCTGTCTAAGGGGAATGTGTGGTGTAAATATTATGCAGAAAATTCGGAGAGTGGAAATTAGGAGAAGGTGTGGAGTTAATAAAAGTATAGTCAGAGGGCTGAAAGGGTTGTTGAGGTGCTTGGTCATTTAGAGAGAATGGATCAAAGTAAAATGTTAGTCAATCACTGTTTAAGTTAAGTTTCAGTCCTTACTGAGAGAACAACGAGCACTTTAAGCAACAACACGCACACATTCAGCACACGCTTGTATATGCAATATTTATTTTTTGTAATTGATGATACGTAACCAACGGTCTTAAGATCATAACTGATGAATAGTGGCCTTAGCATTACTCTACTCAGTCAACAATTTCTCTTTAACACAACAAGAGAGGTGTGAAGCTTATTGATCCCTATATTATAACAGATTCATTTACTTTGATTTGTCCGCCTAGACAACTTTGCTAAAAAACATCTCAATTTATATTTCGTTGGATTATTTATCACCTGGTTGTAACCGAAAACTCTAATAATATATTTCTCAATTACAAAAATGACTTGACCTGATCTTAATCCTCGACAACTTTTTACAAAAACCAGAAACAGGCTGACTGCTACAAGGGTAGACCTTCTATATTCCCTGGTGATACAGATATTGCCTGTTTGTACAAACAGTCCCCCCTTATCTCTCTTAACCACTCCTCATTTGACAAACTCCCCAACTCCGGGTTTAGCCCTTGTTGCAAACTTTTGCAACTTTCTCAATTTCTTGAAGTGTGTTTAACCAGGTGAGGGTAATTCCATGCCGTTGGGCGCATACACCAGTATGAGCCTGACATACACGTATGAACAGTGTCGTGAATGACTTTCCTACTTATATTTGAAACGCTATTCCTCAGGTTTGCCAGGCACCGACCTATATTGCAGCGTTTTCTTTGGAAGATGTACCCACACAGGAGATGTGCTATGTGTGATGCTCCCCCCAAGATCCTTTCCTTCAGCGAGTTTTGCAGCTCTGACCTCTTAACTGTACTTCTGTTTTATGCTCGCCTTGTCTCCTATCAAATTTCATATATTTTGCACTTGCTAGACAGGCTAGCAAGCCTTCTAGAGCCCTATGAGGCTTACTGTTCCTCTTCCGCTTGGGATTCATTCTTAGTGTGTGTGTATGTGTGTTAGTTGAGTGTGTAACTCACCTATTGTGGTTGCAAGGGTTGCTTCATTGCTCCTGGCCCCGTATTTTTCACTGTATGTTTTGTGTGAGTTGAGTGCGTTTCGCGCGTGGGCAAAAGATATGGGATTCGCAAAGATGCTTTCAAAATATCGCCTTAAATTTATAGTTGAAAATTGTAACTTACCTAATTTAGATTATAATTAATAATGATTAAACTGTGATTTACGGTTTACGGAATAAAACTCTGTTCTTCCAGAGAAAAGAAAAGTAATAAGTTCGTAACCTGCAATTTAACAAAGAAGAGATAACAAAACCATCTGGTATCAAGACAGGTCTCTGTAACGACGCAGAAGTCCGGTTCTTCAGTTGATGATGTAGTTCAGAGTAAGGAAAAGAACCGTATCACTGAGAGTTCATCACGTGTCCCATCAAGTTCTGAAACTGATCTGAAGAATATACTTTTTTATAAAATCAAAGAACTTTTTATCGAATTCTTTCACATAATTCACTAAATGCATTTGACCCAAATATTTTTAGTAAGGTTTACATTACTTAAGTGATGGGTATTGGTCAATAACAACACTGCGCTAGCTAATACTCGTGCCCATGTTGTACTGGGCCGGCCGCCTCATGGTGGGCGAGAACCTATAAACACATTAACCCACAAGACCAACCAAATCCTATACGAATGGCGCAAGCCAACAGAGCTAGCTGCTTTAACCGCCGACCGAAGACATACGATTTCTTTGTCCTCCACAGACTCCTAAGTGCACCACTCATCCTGTTTTCCCCCATCAGTTCTATGATTCTCCTCATCTTTCATAAACCCATCTGCTGACACTCCAATCCTAAAATCTGAATACATTCCCTCCTCTATAACATCTCTCCCTCCAATCTGATTATACAATCTTTCGTTGACCTAATTCCTAAGTTATCCTCATAAACCTTACTCTTTCCTACATTTCACTTTTAATTTTTCCTTCTTTTACAAACCCTAAACCAAACTCATATCCAGACTCAACTTCTACCTACAACTTTTCTCCTTCTGATCTCCCTAAAGCACGGTGTCATTCAGCAAAGAGCAACTGTGACAACTCCCACTTTGTGTTAGATTCATTATCTTTTAACCCAACCCCACACCTATTGGGCCCTACACCTGAACATTTCACTTCTCTTACTCTCCATTCTATTAATATATTGAACAACCATGGTGACATCATACATCCATGTCTAGGCCTGTTTTTGCTTGGAAATAATCTCCCTCTCAGCCTACATACTGTTAACCTGAGCCCTCACAATCGTCGTAGAAACTCTTCCACTTGCTTTCTGTAACCTGTACTCTATTCCAAACATATGCACATCTGTCACATTGCCCTCCTATCCACCTGGACTATAACGCTTTTTCCAAATCCAATAATACCAAAACACCACCTCTAACCCTTGGCTATATACTGTTCACCTAATGTTTTCAACGTAAACACTTAGTCTACAACCCCATACTTTTCATAAAGCCTCCTTGTTCTTCGGCTATCCTACTGGCCGTCTTACATCTTAATTCTTTCATAATAACTATACCCTACACTTTACCAGATATACTCAACTGACTTTTTCCCTACAATTTTTTTGCACCTCTTTTGTCCCCTTTGCCTTATACCAAAGGAACTATGCATGCTCTCCTGCACTCCCTAGTACCCTAACCCTCTTCTTTACATTTATTAATGAAAGGCACCAAAACCACTCCAAAACTATATCCCCACCTGCTTTTAACTTTTCTAGCTTATTCTCCCTTCATCCCTAGCTGCCTTACCACCCCAAACCCCATTTTCATTTTACCTACTGCCTCACGAACATCCCCCACACTCACAACTGGCACTTCCTCACTCCTACAAAGATGTTATTCTTCCTTTGCCCTATACACGAAATCACAGCTTCCCTTTCTTCATCAACATTAAACAATTTCTCCACATATTCCTCCATCATTTAACTCTCACTATTAATAACACTTCTTCCTGTTGATTTAACAATCAATTCATTCTTTCCCGAGGCTTTCCTCAACTTATTAATCTCACTCCAAACTTTTTTATTTTCTACAAAATTCGTTGATACATCTCATCCACTCTCATTTTTTGCTTCGTTTACTTTGCTTCACCACTCTGCCCTTAATCCTCTCGTTTCCTCCTCTCCATATACATACCCTTACCCTGCTGTATATAAATATAATATATATAATATATATATATATATATATATATATAATATATATATATATATATATAAATATATATATAATATATATATATGCTATAAGATCACAGTAACAGATGATTTCTGTAGGAGGGACTCATTTGTTACCTGCAAGTGTGCCATCATCTAGAACCAAGATTTTAGCTCGCTGGTCAGTCTGACTGTGATTTCCCAACAGCTATACAGATGAGAATGGAGCAAAGGATCTCCTTTGTTGGACACCCTCCGATGATGTAATTTCATAGCTCTCCAAAGAGAAGCATGGAAATTCCTTGCTATACCCAGCTTGAACAAAAGGAAGAGACCAGGGAAATGTTCTTGTACTGCTGCTAATACCACTCTTCTTTTCAGGAGATTGAACGCATTCTGGAAATCTAATTTTACCACTTGCATTGTCCTCACAGTTGTTGATATAACGCCCCTTTGTTTTGCATGAACCGCTGCTTCACTTCCTTGAAGACCCAAAGCCAAGTCTGGTTTGGGTTGAAGCATTCAATGCTGCCTGAGTTGCACGTAATACCTTCGGAACAGCAGCTATGGATCGAGCGGCGTAAGTGTTGCCTACTGCAATTGGTCCGAATTCCTCCATCCTTTCTTTTTAAGAGACAAAGATGTTTGCAACCAAAAAAGACAGGTCTAATTTCCTCAGGAATCAGACCACCAAAGGAATTGTTGACGAACTTGTGAACTCTGAAAACAGTGTCTCTGAATTTCCCCAATAACTGGATTACCATTTCCATTAGAATGCTGCGGCCTATTCCAGTGTATCCCCCAGCAAAAGCCAGATTGGGAAAACACATTATTGCTTTGTAAATGTCCCTGAGTCTTCCACTATCACTGGTTCCTACGTGGGGTCAAGGTGTTGGAACAGTTGGTGCCACTGGTTTCCTGGCAGGGTGCTTCCTCTAAGTGCTTTCAGACCGTGTCACATCCTGGGAGCAACTGTATCTTCACTGGTAATAATTCTTATTGCCCCTCTGTGTTTGCCCTCTTCAATTTTCTTGCTCACCTGACTCTGACTTTTCAACTGTCAGTAGAGAGAGTGGGGTCTGCCTCTCACCTTTTTAGTGTTGACGGGAAGGCGAATGAATGTTATTCACTCTAGGAAAATCTCCTAAGGATTTTAATTATCATTAGGCTTAGCTTCTTTCCCCTTCGTTCTTCCGGCACAGCAACATGCCATAAAGTACAAGTTGTCCATGGCCTTGTTGGTTGGTGGAAGCAATTAAGATAGTTGAACCATCGTTTACTTTTTTCAGGAGGTCTGTAAGTTTTCCCCCAACTGCGTGTGGACGGGCTGCTTTGGGAATATGTGTGAGTGTCCCTGGTACCTGTTGCTTTAAATTGCTTCCAAGAATGTCTGATAGATGATTCTGTTGGAGAGGGTTCTGGTGCTGAGTGGCTCTGGATCATCACTTTCCACAAGAGACATCCTGAACCAGGCGAACTACCGTGTTTGCGGAAGAAAACCCATTCGAGTTGAGACAACGAAGCTGTAAGCATTACCGACACTTGCCTCACCTAGTATTGGCCAACCGTGGCCGATTTCCCTGGCTGCTGCTTCCCTCCTTGTTTGCATCCATCTGCTAGACAACACCTACTGTAAGTATTAATATAGATATAATATATTATATATATATATCTATATAATATATATATATATATATATATATATATATATATATATATATATATATTATATATAATATATGTCGTGCCGAAAGGCATAACTTGCGATCTTGGATAAATAGCAATCGCTCATCTTGCCATATAGGAACAAGGAAAATTTCACGTGTATGTTTAGTATTAATTATGTAAGCAAATCTAAATAATGTGTGGATTAGGCGCTAAATAAATTGTTCTTGTATAAATAAGGTAAGGTAAGTTTTCTAAAGATTTCTTTTGGAGCAAAATTTAACAAAAAAATTACATCACCTTAGTGGAAAAAAATATATCTTTAAACGTATAAGAGAAAATTTTAGAAGGACTTTAATTTAAATGAGTTTCTTTGCTAACTGACCATTTTACATATTCGCACGACATTAAATTTATAATATATATATATATATATATATATATATATATAGAAATATATATATATATATATTTATATATATATATATAATAATATATATAAATATATATAAGCAATAAGATCACAGTAAACAGGTATTTCAAAATATGCCAAAAACAACCACTATGAAAGAATAGAGAAATTCCAAGGCGCTTTCTTGACACTCACATTTATCAAGGAACTTGATTAATGTGAGTATTCACAAAGGCGCTTGAATGTTCTCTATGCTTTTCCATATGGTTTGTTTTTGCTTATAATATATATATATATATATATATATATATATATATATATATAATATATATAAATAAATAAAATATATATATATATATAATATATATATAATATATAATAAAATATTTTATATAAAATATATATATATTATTGTACCCACCGAACGAGTTGCAAATAACAATACTACACTCTGCGACAGCAGAGGATTCGGAACCCATGTCGTTTTGGCCCGGCTTCCATGGGAGCGAAAATCACACGACGCTCTAATCCACAGGACAACGCAGTCCTACAAGAATCAAGGTTAGAGCGTCATGTGAATTTTGCTTACCATGAGACGGGCCGAAACGACATGGGTTCACTCGGATTTGAACGGAAATACGCCTTAATCAATGGTCAATAAATATTACATATATCTTCCAGTAGTATATGCATAGTATTTTAGTGTTCGTTTAAGTTTCTTTCTGCAGAGGTTTCTAATTAAAATCGTAAACTGCCCATTTGAGAGGTGACTCATCTGGCATTTACAAGAGGGCCAATGCCTGCCTGTGTATGTGTGTACTCACCTATTTGTGGCTGCAAGAGTCTGATCACAGTTCCTGTCTCCGCCTCTTCGCTGGTCGTGTGTGTGTGTGTTTGAGTGTGGTCCGCTATTTTCATTAAAAGTGATTCTTTGTTGAATAATAGCTTAAAAAGTAGCGCATACGAGATACTGGAATATTTATATTATATAAATTTTTCTACAAATTACCAATATTCTGTAACATAAGACATTTTGACAACCAATCCTCACACATTCACTCAACTCTTGCATCAAAATTTTGCTACCTCTGAGTAGATGTGACTGGTGTATAATGATTACGGACCTGCCATCATACCACTTCCCTTTCAGTCTATTCGGTCACCTTTTAAAATAATTTTTGTTTTATGATATTGGATATAACATGTGAAATGTACTTAATTCATTTCTGTATTCATAAATTGTCTTTTATATAGATACGTAGAAAGTGTCGGCAATTAATTTTGTAAACCAGTCACTATTGTCCATTCAAGCTGCACTAATTGTGAAGAAATTTTGTCCAGGAGGGGGGTATCAGCCCCCTTCAGCCCCTTTCAGCCCTTTCAGCCCTCTGAGGGACTCAGCCCTCCAGTGGGGCTGATGACGTCTTGCTTCTGCATCTCTGCATCAACACTTTAATTGATTTTAGATGCACTATGAGTGTCACGGTCATACTGCTTCTTGCAAGAGACCAGTGTTGCAAGTAGTGTAGTTGAAAGTTAAGACACTTGTGCAACATCTGGTTATCTTTATTGTAGACGTTACGCATTCCAGTGCTTTAAAATAAAAAAAATAAAAAAATCAATACAGATTCTTGACATAATTATAAACAAAAACTATATACAAAAAGAAGAGGTAATTCCTCACCTTGGAGGGTGTTTACAGCAGCCCGTGGTGCAGATATTCTGAAGCACTTGGCAGGATATTGGGCGCTAAATGCGACAGTGAATAGGGAACGTGTAGCAGACGATGCAAGTCACTAGTAGGCGGATTCCCCCAGTGGAAGTAGGTCATTCCCAAATTGAAGGGCTAGTTGTAAAGTCGTGAAGAAGGTCACGTAATGTACTCTTGAATCAAGATACCATGATGTTGCCAGTGCCTGACAAGTTGGCAAGAACAAGTATACAATACCGCCAAGATGACAGTTAAGACACTTGTGCAAACAATTTGGGGAAGGAACCTACTTCCACTGGGAATCCCGCCCTAACCAGTGACTCACTCGTCCTGACACGTCCCTATTCACTGACGCATATATAACGCCAGTCTCCTTACCGTGCTTCGAATCTCTGCAACCACGGTGCAGTAAACACTCCTTCCAATGCTGAGGGACTGATTACCTCATCGTTTTGTATTAAAGTTCTCTGTTTCAATTATGTCCAAGAATCTGTATTGATAAAGCAATGGATGGCGAAACGTCTACAATAAAATAACCAGATGTTGCCAAGTGTCTTATCTTCCATCTGGTCGGTATGTATACCTGTATACAAACATCACTAACCTTAGCAGGACTATAAGGGAAAATCCTGCACACAATTTATTACCATGTAAAAGATGTACATTGTTGTCTATGCTTAAGAACAGCAAGAATTCAACATTTCTGCATTGCCTTCATAGGTGGAAGTTTCACAAGCTGGGGTAATATTCTTTGCCGGCACATCTTTTGTGTGTCCGGAAGCTGGAGAACAGAGACGCCGTCCTGCTAGATTGCAAATATAATGGTGCAGTAAAGACCACTTCACGCCTAAGGAACGAACAAAGAAAAGTGAATTGGTGGATTGTGTGGGATCATTTTCTTTAATACATTAACCTTACGAAAGATGAACTTTGTGAACATAAGTGTACCCTGTGCGATTTCTAACGTGGAGACTTGGACATTCTCAAAGACACTATTCTTCAAATCTAGACCACGATATCCAGTGTAAGGGATCGATACACAAACCCAGTAAGTCTGTTTACGTTGATAATATCCATTGACTGCGCAGTTAAGAACTATTTTACCTGAACAGATTACCATATAACCCCGGTGACATACGGGCTTTTCAGTCAACACACGTGATATAGATGCAAAGGATCCCAGTAAGTATTCAGTAATGAAAATACTGATATACCCTAGGGGTAATAAAAAAAACTCACACATATTTTTATTTTCAGCCCTTGACGGATTTGCATACACAGTTTCTCAAGACATTAGCTCTGCATGGACGCCTGTGAGGCGAAAGCTGTCTTTCAGTGTAAGTCCCCCTCCAGTCGCACTATTTAATCTTGACTTAGCCTTGTAGCATTTCACCCCTCAACATTTGTATCATATGCCCTCAATAGTCTTTTACCTCCTTGTTTACTTCGTCTGAGTTACTAGATGTCGCTTTTGCCCAGCAGAGTTCGTAACTATTTATCTGTAACTGGCACATTTTATCGCTTGGCTAAGCTTCTTTTTTCATTTATTGCAAGCTTATGCTCAGTGGGCATGTAACATAACTACTTTTCTTACCATGCTCCCTCCTTGCAAATCTTCTCTCGTCTTGGCTGCCATTCCGAGTCATGCCTCCTCAAGTGCTAAATAGTACTTTTCTTTCTCTTCACCACTCTCTTCTTTGAAATCTGTTCTTTACCTTCTCTGAACCTCAATCTTTCTAATCTCAACAACTCTCGCCTTTCAAGACTTCAAACTTCTCGCATTGATTTAGGTCTTACCTTCCTCCTGAAATTGATGCATCCAAGTCTACCCCATTTCCTGCTCCTCTGTCCACTTCATTCTTTGGAGGAACTATCCATTTTGTTTATCATATACTTAACACCATAATGCCATGTAGAGATCACACTCATGTTAGAAATCTCAGTCATCCTACTGACTGATCCTCTGCTTAAACCCTACTTTAAACTTCCACAGTCCACCATCTTACTGAAGCTGTCCCTTATAGACACTTTCCTAGAATATGAAAACTGTAGATCTTTCCTTTCGCATTGCATTGTCCAAATGCTTCGAACTTCAGAGCATTCGTGCAATGACTTTAATATTTTTTTCTTCTCGTCCTCTCCATACCTCTTCTATTGTCCCGTATTTTCTTTGTCCTTCCTTTCTTCTGTCTAGTTGATCTCCGTCCATGTTTTTACACCATGTTTTTGGGGTACTCCCAACCTACAGTGCTGTTCTTCGTGTCCGAGACCTACTCCACTTATACTTCGTTACTACTATTACTACTGCTGCTACTTACTATAACTACTACTCCTCTGCTAATATTAACGATTGCCTCACTTCCTCCCATTTCTTTTCTTGTGCTCATACACATGAAACCCGACCTACTACTACACTATCTGCTTCTGCTACAACTTTCACAACCACCACATTACCTCTCCCGCTACTCCACTATTTTTTCTCTCTTCCTCTCGTTGTCCCGTCCATTCTCCACTCCTGTATATACCTACTTCCCTCACCTTCATGTGTTAGTGTAACTATACACTAGTCTACTATGTGACTAATCACACATCTTAACATGTTTTTACTCCAATGGTGCGGGGTTATTTGTTATTGTTCCAGTTCACGTTTTTTGCCCTTTTTTTATCTTATCACATAGATTTTCGTCCAATCGGACCGAAAACTAGTCATAATTTCACTTTCTATATACAGGTCACTTTGTGTAAAGACCTACCAGAAAGGTCTTATTACTGAGAGGTGGCGTGCTGTGGGCAGGTTTTCAGAGACTCTAGTGACCAGCGTCAACTTGGTATGCGCTGCAAACTCCATTATCCTCATATCGCTCTGCTGTTGGTCCAGAGTTCCCACCAATGTCAGTCTCCTTCTCGATGAAACTTTCCCCTAACATTCCATTAAAGTTGCCGCCCTCTTCAGACCCCAAGAACGTTCAGGACTCTTCACGAAACACCATACTGATAATTGTGGAAAGACTCAGTCATGCAATTTGCGAGATTTCTTCCAAAAACATGACAGAAACATAGCGTGCTTCAACAGCCTAGGTGTGATCTATCTGAAATCTTACCCTTGTTACATCCACTTAGAGAAATCCTTCGTACTTAAAAAAAGTGGGAGTTATAGAAGATGATGTGCTGAGCTTAAAACGAGAATAGTGATTTTATACAGGCAGTGAAGTATTCATAAGGGGAAGGTTAGAACACTTTCTTTCTTCTTCCAACTTTCCACTGGTTTCTCAGTAGCAAATTAATAACCTAGACACATCAGCTTCCTACCACGAACCGATAGGTTTCAGAAGTATTTACAAACACTATTTTATTTCGCCATGTAATAATGTCACATGGTAAAATTTAAGTCTCTTTGCAAAATTAATATCTATGAAAAAAGTAAGTTTTCCAAAATAATGACTGGGTCCTTTTCAAACCTTAATGGGAGTTTAATCTCCTTCCAACCCGAGGAAGTTCAGAGATACTTCAAGCCGTGTAGGGAATTGTTTGGACAGAAAGGTTTAATTTTACGATCCATAATTGATGTGGACCAAGGTAAAACGCTCATGATTTATTAAACAATTTAGAAAAAATAATGGCTGCAAATGGTAGCGCAATACCCAGTAATTTACGTCCTGTAATGCTCAGTAATATATATTTTCTTTAGTTGACAGTAAAATCCTGACCTCAACAATAACCATAGCTTTAGAAGCTTGATCCCACCATCTAATCTATAATTATGTTGTTTTTAATCTTAGTTCCAGACTTTTACCAGGATGACTAAAATTTTATTTTTATTGTTATCACACAGGCCGATTCCCACCATGGCAGGTGGCCCCGAAAAAGAATACTTTCACCAGTCATTCACAAATCCATCACTGTCTTGCCAAAGGGTGCTTTACACTAACAGTTTTTAACTGCAGCAACATTAAAACCCCTCCCTTCAAGTGCAGGCACTGTATACTTTCCCAATCTCCAGGTCGCCAGTCGGCCTGCAGGTTTCCCTGATCCCCTTCATAAATGTTTCTTGCTCCACTGCTCCAACACACGTCAATTATTAAAACCATTTGTCCCATTCACTCCTATCAACACGCTCACGCCATGCCTGCTGGAATCAAGCCCCTCGCACAAAAAAACTCCTTTACCCCCTCCCTCCTAACCTTTTCCTAGGCCGAACCATACCCGCTTCTTCCACTACAGACAGATACACTCTTGAAGTCACTCTGTTTCGCTCCATCTCTCTACATTCCGAAACAACCTCAACAACCCTTCCTCAGCCCTCTGACAACAGATTTTGGTAATCCCCACCTCCTCCTAACTCCAAAATACGATTCCGCTGCCATATATTCACACCACACATTTCCATAAGACCTGCATCTCCACTGCCTCCAGCCTTCTCCCTCGCTGCACATTCATCACCCATGCTTCACACCTATATAAGAGCGTTGGTAAACTTTTACTCTCAAACATTCCCCATCTTGCCTCCAAGGACAAAGGTTCTTTGTCCCTGCCACAGACTCCTAAGTGCACAACTCAACCCCTTTTCCCCCTCATCAATTCTATGATTCACCTCATCTTTCATAGACCCATCCGCGGACACTCCACCCCCAAATATCTGAAATCAATACACACTCCTCCAACTCCCTCCTCCAATCTGATATGCCAATCTTCATCACCTAATCTTATTGTTATCCCATAGCCTTACTCTTTCCTGTATCATTTTTAATTTCTTCTTTTGCTTACCCTACCAAATTTAGCACCAATTCTATGCAACTTCTCTTCAGAATCTCCCAAGAGCACAGTGTCACCAGCAAAGAGCAACTGTGACAACTCCCACATTGTGTGATTTCTTGATCTTTTAACTCCAACTCCACGCCGCTTCCCAAGACCCTCCTCGCTTTACTTCTCTTACAACCCCATCTATAAATATATTAAACAACTCCACGGTGACATCACACATCCTTGTCTAAGCCTTCTTTACACTGGAAAAATAATTTCCCTCCTTTCCTTACTTACACTAACGTGAGCCTCACTATCTCGTAAAAACTCTTCACTGCGTTCAGTAAACTACCTCCTACACCATACCACCTGCATCCTCTGCCACATTGCCCCGTATCCACCTGTCATACGCCTTTTTACCAAATCCATATATGCACAAAGACCTCTTTTAGCCTTATCTAAATAATGTTTACTTATATGTTTCACGTAAACACCTGTCCACACACCCCTACCTATCCTAAAACCTCTTTTCCATCTGCTATCCTATTCTCCTCTTACTCTTAATTCTTTCATAATAACTCTACCATAACACTTTACCAGGTATACTCAACAACTTATCCCCCTATAATTTTTGCACTCTCTTTTGTCCCCTTTGGCCTTTATACAAAGGAACTATGCATGCTCTTGCCAATCCCTAGTCCCTTACCCACTCCATACATTTATTAAATAAAATGCACCAATCACTCCAAACCTTTATCCCCACCTGCATTATAAAAAACAATCTAGTCTTTAACCCTCAATCCGGCTGCCTTACCCCTATCATTTTACCTGACTGCCCCACGAACTTACCCCCACACCTCACAACACGCTCTTCCTCCCACTTCCTACAAGAGTTTATTCCTCCTTGCCCTATACACGAAATCACAGCTTCCCTAAACTTCAACAACATTTAACAATTTCCCACAAAATATACCCCCCTCTTCCCAATATCTCTAACTCTCCATTTAATAACTCTCCACTCCTAATTTTAACTGACAAATCCATTTGTTCTCTAGGCTTCCTAACTTGATAAATCTCACTCACTCGAAAACTTTTTCTTAATTTTCAACAAAATTTGTGATAACATCTCACCCACTCTCTCATTTGCTCTCTTTTACATTGCTTCATTCACCTCTCTGTAACCTCTAACTTTTTCTCCATATACTCATCCCTCCTGCATCACTTCTACTTTGGTAAAAACGCTCAAATGCTAACTTTTTCCCCTTACTACTCTCTTTACATTCTTCATTCCACCAATATCGCATCCTCTTTTCCCTTCCCGCAACCCACATTCCTGGAACCAAAAACTTCTGCTGAACACTCTAACACTACCCAAAATTTTTTAAAAACCTACCCCATACCTCTTCCGACCTGCCCATTGCCTAGCTCTCATTAGCCCATCTATCCTCCAATAGTTTATAAACCTTCACCTCTCTCTTCCCTGATTGACTTCTATTTCTCCTTGTAATCTCATCTAACCTATTACTCTCAGTGTAGCACAACTAGAAAGTGATTTGATATATTCTGTGGCCCCTCTGTTAAACATGTACACCTGAAGACTACTCAAAGTCTTTTATCTACCAATACATAATCCAACAAACTACTGTCATTTTCGCCCTACATCATAACTTGTATACTATTTATATCCTCTTTTTTCTTCTTAAAATATAGCATTACCTATAACTAAACCCCTTTCTATACAACGTACAATCAAAGGGCTCCCAATTACATTTACACTGGCAACCCCAAAACTTACCTACCACAACCCTCTCTAAAAAAGTTTCTCCTACTTAGCATTCAGATCCCCTACCAACAATTTACCTCTCACTTGGTTCAAAGCTTCCTATACATTTCACATAAACACTCCCAAAATCTCTCTCTCTCCTCTGGCCTTCCTCTCTTCACCAGGTGCATACACGCGTATTATGAACCCACTTCTCGCATCCAACTTTACTTTAATCACATAATTCTTGAATTTAACACATTCTATTCTCTTTCTCCTTCCCATACACTGATCCTTCAACATTACTGCTATCCTTTTCCTTTGCTCTAACTCTCTCCAAACTCCAAGATTTAATTCCAGTTTATTTCCCCCCAACCGAAACTACTCTCCTCCTACCCCTTCTGCCTTTGTTTTCGCTTAGGGCAGGACATCCAAACTTCTTTTCATTCATAACAGCAGCAATCATCTTTTTCTTTGTCATCCGCACTACATCCGCCACGCACATTCAGCATTCCCAGTTTTAATAAAAGTTTTTTCTTCTTCCTCTTTTTAGTAAATGTCTACAGGAGGAAGGGGGTTACGAGCCGCATTGCTCCCGCATTTTAGGCGCCTCATACGACACGCATGGCTATACGGAGGAAAGATCTTGTTCCACTTCCTCCCCATGGACAATAGAATAATAAAGAAGAACAAGGAGCTATTTAGAAAAAGGAGAAAAACCTAGATGTAATGTATATATTATGCCTGTGCGTGTCTGTGAAGTTGTGACCAAAGTGTACGTTAGGAATAGCAAGATAATCCCTGTTATCGAGCGTGTTTTATGATACAAACAGAAACCAGCAAATCCTACCATCAATGCAAAACAGTTTACAGGTTTCTGTTTTCACAGTCATTCTGCAGCCGGTAGTACTTTCCCTGGTGGTTGCTGTCTACCAACCTACTACCTATAACTGTAATAAACTTTATCATCTATTTGACAAGGAATCCTAGTAGACACAGCCGTCACATTTCTGGGGGGAATTTTTTATCAAAAAAAACTTTTTTTCCGGTATCAAGAATTTTAAATACAACTTTGATATTAAAATTTTTTAAGTAGAGAAATGTAAATCAACCAAGTTTTCATATAGGAAGAACCAACATATTTTTTAGTAGCAAAAAAAATTGGTTGTTCCTTTTAATTGGTAAAAAGTATTTCAAGAAATTAAAAAAAAATCTCAATTAAGATTTCTTGGTGTATTTTTAGATCATAAGTAATTTCATATATTTTCGAAATTTCTTCATCCTATAACTACTGGGCTGCAAATGCGTAAAGTTCTCAAAAACATTAATGAGAATACATACGGTTTAACTTAATCTGATGTGATAAATATTGGCGTAGTAGGAACAGTATTAGTTTGATTTTCTGTTAAATTTTAGAATTTAAAATCCGTGGTTCGCTTAATAATTAAAATATTTTTGAAAAGGCAGTGAGTTACTTTGTCTAAACTCATCAGTTAAATTTTTTTGGAATGAGCCTGATTATTTCCATTTAACAAGGAAATCCTTTATATCTATATTTTTTTCCCCCCTTTTTTTAGGTATAAAGACATATAATATAATTAATCGACATACCTCTATCATATAGCTCTGTGCGAATCGAATCGAATCGAAATCGAAGAGGAACGACGAAGGTGTCTGTGAGATTGGAGGAAAGGAAAAGGAAGGATGGAAATAACTAGAAAAGGATGAAAGGAGGAAGAGGAGAAATCAAGCAATGGCCCTACCACTTTCGGGCATGTGGTACCGAAGTACAGAGGCGTAGATGAGAACTTTAATGAGTCGGTACTTTGGCTCACTAGGAGAGGAGGGCGAAGCAGCGGCAGGAGCTGAGGGTGTCAGAAGGCAGCAAGCAGGATAGATTGTTATTCTCTTGATCTGTTTTTCACATTGGCATTGAAACTTGTTCTAGAGAGTTGTAACACACGAATGGGAGAGCTGTAAAGAGTTCGTTGGTTTGGAGTTGGTGGATTATCTGGTTGAACGGTAGGAATGGGCTTTTCGTCGAGTTTGTACGTTGCATGGTTTCTTTGAGATGTTGGTGAGTCTAGGCAGACACTGGGGTGGGGTATTGCGTCGTATGAAGAAATCGGAGTCCTTTGTGTTTTAACCATAGTGTTTCCAGTAATCGACTGAGGAGGTGGCGGAAGGCGGTGGTGGGAGTGAGGAAGTGGTGTTGATTCGTTGTCATCTTCAATAGACGATTTGGAAGATGGTTCCAGTGGATTCCAGTGAGGTGTAGAGGCCGTGGAGTTTCTACTATGTGTTCGAAAACTCAGAACCACGTGGCCACTGGCCTGAGGGGTCTTTCAAATGTGATATGTACTCAATATCGCACTATTAACTCCAAGGTGAATACTGGTCCAGTCTTGCTTGTTTATCCTCTCCTCTCGCTATGGAAGCGTCCCTTATGTGTTAGTAGTGAGGTTTTCCCATACCGCCTCCATCATCCTTAGCCCTCTACGTTTTCTGGCCCCCATGCGGCTCCAGGTATTTTCCCTGTCAGTTTCTTTGTGATTGAAGTCACAAACAAGCAATAGCTTTGCCCCGCACGCATGAGTCCTTCTTCTACTTCAAGCCAGAGGTGTCAACCATCGCTCTGGTTATTCTCATCATATTGTTGCCTTAGCCACCTGCATTCTGTGGTGGGTTATATATCACTGCAATTACACCTTTTTGATGTGTTACTCACTCTATTTGTATTTTGTCTCCTTGTTCCCTGACGCAGTGACTACTGCTGTTACATTATTGCGTAGGCGAATGATCGCCATTTGTTCATGCAAGCTGTTTTGATACCTTTGGATGGTCGAAACATCATTACGGAGACGTTAGTCAATCACTGTTTAAGTTAAGTTTCAGTCCTTACTGAGAGAACAACGAGCACTTTAAGCAACAACACGCACACATTCAGCACACGCTTGTATATGCAATATTTATTTTTTGTAATTGATGATACGTAACCAACGGTCTTAAGATCATAACTGATGAATAGTGGCCTTAGCATTACTCTACTCAGTCAACAATTTCTCTTTAACACAACAAGAGAGGTGTGAAGCTTATTGATCCCTATATTATAACAGATTCATTTACTTTGATTTGTCCGCCTAGACAACTTTGCTAAAAAACATCTCAATTTATATTTCGTTGGATTATTTATCACCTGGTTGTAACCGAAAACTCTAATAATATATTTCTCAATTACAAAAATGACTTGACCTGATCTTAATCCTCGACAACTTTTTACAAAAACCAGAAACAGGCTGACTGCTACAAGGGTAGACCTTCTATATTCCCTGGTGATACAGATATTGCCTGTTTGTACAAACAGTCCCCCCTTATCTCTCTTAACCACTCCTCATTTGACAAACTCCCCAACTCCGGGTTTAGCCCTTGTTGCAAACTTTTGCAACTTTCTCAATTTCTTGAAGTGTGTTTAACCAGGTGAGGGTAATTCCATGCCGTTGGGCGCATACACCAGTATGAGCCTGACATACACGTATGAACAGTGTCGTGAATGACTTTCCTACTTATATTTGAAACGCTATTCCTCAGGTTTGCCAGGCACCGACCTATATTGCAGCGTTTTCTTTGGAAGATGTACCCACACAGGAGATGTGCTATGTGTGATGCTCCCCCCAAGATCCTTTCCTTCAGCGAGTTTTGCAGCTCTGACCTCTTAACTGTACTTCTGTTTTATGCTCGCCTTGTCTCCTATCAAATTTCATATATTTTGCACTTGCTAGACAGGCTAGCAAGCCTTCTAGAGCCCTATGAGGCTTACTGTTCCTCTTCCGCTTGGGATTCATTCTTAGTGTGTGTGTATGTGTGTTAGTTGAGTGTGTAACTCACCTATTGTGGTTGCAAGGGTTGCTTCATTGCTCCTGGCCCCGTATTTTTCACTGTATGTTTTGTGTGAGTTGAGTGCGTTTCGCGCGTGGGCAAAAGATATGGGATTCGCAAAGATGCTTTCAAAATATCGCCTTAAATTTATAGTTGAAAATTGTAACTTACCTAATTTAGATTATAATTAATAATGATTAAACTGTGATTTACGGTTTACGGAATAAAACTCTGTTCTTCCAGAGAAAAGAAAAGTAATAAGTTCGTAACCTGCAATTTAACAAAGAAGAGATAACAAAACCATCTGGTATCAAGACAGGTCTCTGTAACGACGCAGAAGTCCGGTTCTTCAGTTGATGATGTAGTTCAGAGTAAGGAAAAGAACCGTATCACTGAGAGTTCATCACGTGTCCCATCAAGTTCTGAAACTGATCTGAAGAATATACTTTTTTATAAAATCAAAGAACTTTTTATCGAATTCTTTCACATAATTCACTAAATGCATTTGACCCAAATATTTTTAGTAAGGTTTACATTACTTAAGTGATGGGTATTGGTCAATAACAACACTGCGCTAGCTAATACTCGTGCCCATGTTGTACTGGGCCGGCCGCCTCATGGTGGGCGAGAACCTATAAACACATTAACCCACAAGACCAACCAAATCCTATACGAATGGCGCAAGCCAACAGAGCTAGCTGCTTTAACCGCCGACCGAAGACATACGATTTCTTTGTCCTCCACAGACTCCTAAGTGCACCACTCATCCTGTTTTCCCCCATCAGTTCTATGATTCTCCTCATCTTTCATAAACCCATCTGCTGACACTCCAATCCTAAAATCTGAATACATTCCCTCCTCTATAACATCTCTCCCTCCAATCTGATTATACAATCTTTCGTTGACCTAATTCCTAAGTTATCCTCATAAACCTTACTCTTTCCTACATTTCACTTTTAATTTTTCCTTCTTTTACAAACCCTAAACCAAACTCATATCCAGACTCAACTTCTACCTACAACTTTTCTCCTTCTGATCTCCCTAAAGCACGGTGTCATTCAGCAAAGAGCAACTGTGACAACTCCCACTTTGTGTTAGATTCATTATCTTTTAACCCAACCCCACACCTATTGGGCCCTACACCTGAACATTTCACTTCTCTTACTCTCCATTCTATTAATATATTGAACAACCATGGTGACATCATACATCCATGTCTAGGCCTGTTTTTGCTTGGAAATAATCTCCCTCTCAGCCTACATACTGTTAACCTGAGCCCTCACAATCGTCGTAGAAACTCTTCCACTTGCTTTCTGTAACCTGTACTCTATTCCAAACATATGCACATCTGTCACATTGCCCTCCTATCCACCTGGACTATAACGCTTTTTCCAAATCCAATAATACCAAAACACCACCTCTAACCCTTGGCTATATACTGTTCACCTAATGTTTTCAACGTAAACACTTAGTCTACAACCCCATACTTTTCATAAAGCCTCCTTGTTCTTCGGCTATCCTACTGGCCGTCTTACATCTTAATTCTTTCATAATAACTATACCCTACACTTTACCAGATATACTCAACTGACTTTTTCCCTACAATTTTTTTGCACCTCTTTTGTCCCCTTTGCCTTATACCAAAGGAACTATGCATGCTCTCCTGCACTCCCTAGTACCCTAACCCTCTTCTTTACATTTATTAATGAAAGGCACCAAAACCACTCCAAAACTATATCCCCACCTGCTTTTAACTTTTCTAGCTTATTCTCCCTTCATCCCTAGCTGCCTTACCACCCCAAACCCCATTTTCATTTTACCTACTGCCTCACGAACATCCCCCACACTCACAACTGGCACTTCCTCACTCCTACAAAGATGTTATTCTTCCTTTGCCCTATACACGAAATCACAGCTTCCCTTTCTTCATCAACATTAAACAATTTCTCCACATATTCCTCCATCATTTAACTCTCACTATTAATAACACTTCTTCCTGTTGATTTAACAATCAATTCATTCTTTCCCGAGGCTTTCCTCAACTTATTAATCTCACTCCAAACTTTTTTATTTTCTACAAAATTCGTTGATACATCTCATCCACTCTCATTTTTTGCTTCGTTTACTTTGCTTCACCACTCTGCCCTTAATCCTCTCGTTTCCTCCTCTCCATATACATACCCTTACCCTGCTGTATATAAATATAATATATATAATATATATATATATATATATATATATAATATATATATATATATATATAAATATATATATAATATATATATATGCTATAAGATCACAATAAAGATAACCAGATGTTGCACAAGTGTCTTAACTTTCATCTTGTCGGCTATTGTATACCTGTATACAAACAGTCTCTTACCTTAGCAGGACAATTAAGGAAAATCTTGCACACAATTTATTACCATGTTAAAGATGTACATTGTTGTCTATGCTTAAGACAGCAAGAATCAAGCATTCTGCATTGCTTCATAGTGGAAGTTTCATAAGCAGGGGAAATATGCTTTGCCGGCACTTCTTTTGTGTGTCGGGAAGCTGGGAGTAGACAGAGACGCCGCCTGCTAGATTGCAATATATAATGGTGCAGTAAAGACCACTTCACGCTAAGAACGAACAAAGAAAGTGAATTGTGGATTGTGTGATCAGTTTCTTTAATGACATTACCACGAAAGATGAACTTTGTGGAACATAGTGTACCAGTGTGCGTATTTCTAGACTGTGGGAGACTTGGACATTCTCAAAGACACTATTCTTCAATCAAGACAACGATATCCAGGTGTAAGGGATCGATACACAAACCCAGGTAAGTCTGTTTAGCGTGTGATAATTCCATTGACTGCGCAGTTAAGAACTAGTTACGCTGAACAGATTACCATATACCCCGGTGACATACGGGCTTTTCAGTCAACACACGTGAGTATAGGATTCAATGGATCCAGTAAGTATTCAGTAATGAAAATACTGATATATCCCTAGGGGTAATTAAACTCACACATATTTTAATTTTCAGCCCTTGACGGATTGCATACGACAGTTTCTCAAGACATAGCCTGCAGGGACGGCTGTGTAGGCGAAAGCTGTCTTTCAGTGTAAGTCCCCCTCCAGTCCACTATTTAATCTTTGACTTAGCTTGTAGCATTTCCCTCAACATTTGTAACATTTCCCTCAATAGTCTTTACTCCTTTGTTTACTTCGTCTGAGTTACTAGATGTCGCTTTTGCCCAGCAGAGTTTAGTAACTTTTATCTGTAACTGTACATGTTTATCGCTTGGCTACAGCTTCTTTTTCCATTTATTACAAGCTTATGCACAGTGGCATGTACATTAACTAATTTTCTTACCATGCTCCCTCCTTGCAATTCCTTCTCTCGTCTTGGCTGCCATTCCGATTTCATGCCTCCTCACGTGCTAAATAGACTTTCTTCTCTCCCACACTCTCTTCTGTGAAATCTGTTCTTTACCTTCTCTATACCTCAAGTCTTTCTAATCTCAACAACTCTCGCCATTCCTAAGACATCAAACTTTTCTCAGTGATTTAGGTCTTACCTTTCCTCCTGAAATTGATGCATCCGAAGTCTACCCCATTTCCTGCTCCTCTTGTCCTCTTCAATTCTTTGGAGGAACTAACCTTTTTGTTTCTCATAGACTTAACACCAATAATGCCATGTTAGAGATCACACTCATGTTAGAAATCTCAGTCATCCTACTGACTGATCCTCTGCTTAAACCCTACTTTTAACTTCCACAGTCACCATCTTACTGAAGCGTCCCTTATAGACAACTTTCCTAATATGAATCTGTAGATGCTTTCCTTTCGCATTGCATTGTCAAATGCTCCGAACTTCAGAGCATTCGTGGCATGACTTTTTTTTTTTCTTCTCGTCCTCTCCATACCTCTTCTATTGTCCCGTATTTTCTTTGTCTTCCTTTCTTCTGCCTAGTTGTTCTCGTCCGTCCATTTTTTCCCAGTGTTTTTGGGGTTCTCCCACCTACAGTGCTGTTTCTTCGTGTCCTGAGACTTACTCCACTTATGCTTCTGTTACTACTATTACTACTGCTATTACTACTATTACTACTACTCCTGCTGCTAATATTACTATTGCCTCACTTCGCTCCCATTTCTGTTTCTTGTGCCACTACCACTATGAACCCTACCTACTACTACCACTACTGCTTCTGCTACAACTTTCACAACCAGCATTACCTCTCCCGCTACTCCACTATTTTTTTCTTCCTCTCGTTGTCCCGTCCATGTCCTCCACTCCTGTATATACTAGCTCCCTCACCTTCATGTGTTAGTGTAACTAATCACTAGTCTGACTAGTGTGACTAATCACACATCTTAACAAGTTTTTTCCTCCAATGTGCGGGTTATTTGTTATTGTTCCAGTCACGGTTTTGTGCCCTTTTGTTCTTTAGTCACTAGTTTTCGTCCAAGTCGGACCGAAACGTCGTCATAAGTTTCACTTTCCTATATACAGATCACTTGTGTAAAGACCTACCAGAAAAGGGTCTTATAACTGAGAGGTGCTGTGGCTGTGTGGGCAGGTTTCAGAGACACTAAGCTGACAGCGTCAACTTGGTATGCGCTGGCAAACTCCATTATCCTCATTCGCTCTGCTGTTGGTCCCAGAGGTCCACCAATGTCAGTCTCTTCTCGTTGAAACTTCCCTAACATTCCATTAAAGTTGCCGCCCTCTTCAGACCCCCAAGAACGTTCAGGACTCTCACGAAACACCATACTGATAATTGTGAAAGACTCAGTCATGCTAATTTTGCGAGATTTTCTTCAAAAACATGACAGAAACATAGCGTGCTTCAACAGCCCAGGTGTGACTATCTGAAGATCCTTACCCTTGTTAGCATTCACGTTAGAGAATCCTTCGTACTTAAAAAATAGTGGGAGTTTAAAGAGATGATGTGCTGAGCTTAAACGATAATAGTGATTTTATACATGCAGTGAAGTATTAATGAAGGGAGAAGGTTAGAACACTTTCTTTCTTCCGACTTTCCACTGGTTTTCTCAGTAGCAAATCAATAAACTAGTGAACATCAGCTTCCTACCACGAACCGTAGGTTTCAGAAGTATTTACAAACTACTATTTATATTCTCCATGTAATAATGTCACTGGTAAAATTTAA
Organism: Cherax quadricarinatus; assembly: GCF_026875155.1. Lineage (NCBI taxonomy): Eukaryota > Metazoa > Arthropoda > Malacostraca > Decapoda > Parastacidae > Cherax > Cherax quadricarinatus. The sequence continues at coordinate 45,651,166 of NC_069421.1, forward strand.
GTCTCTTTGCAAAATTAATATCTTATGAAAAAAGTATGTTTTCAAACTAATGACTGGGGTCCTTTTCAAAACCTTAATGGGAGTTTTTATCTCCTTCCAACCGAGGAAGTTTCAGGAGATACTTCACGCCGTGTTGGGAATTGTTTGGACAGAAAGGTTTAATTTACGATCCATAATTGATGGTGGACCAAGGTAAAACTCCTTCATGATTTATTAAACAATTTAGAAAAAATAATGGCTGCAAATGGTAGCGCAATACCCAGTAAATTACGTCCTGTAATGCTCAGTAAATATATTTTCTTTAGTTGAGCATTAAAATCCCTGACCTCAATAACCAGAGCATTAGAATCTTGTCCACATCTAATGCTATAATTATGTTGTTTTAATCTTAGTTCAAGACTTTTACCAGGTTGACTAAAATTTTTTTTTATTGTTATCACACTGGCCGATTCCCACCATGGCAGGGTGGCCCGAAAAAGAAACTTTCACCAGCATTCACTCCATCACTGTCTTGCCACAAGGGTGCTTTACACTACAGTTTTTAAACTGCAACATTAACACCCCTCCTTCAGAGTGCAGGCACTGTACTTCCCATCTCCAGGACTCAAGTCCGGCCTGCCGGTTTCCCTGAACCCCTTCATAAATGTTACTTTGCTCACACTCCAACAGCACGTCAAGTATTAAAAACCATTTGTCTCCATTCACTCCTATCAAACACGCTCACGCATGCCTGCTGGAAGTCCAAGCCCCTCGCACAAAAAAACCTCCTTTACCCCCTCCCTCCAACCTTTCCTAGGCCGACCCATACCCTGCCTTCCTTCCACTACAGACTGATACACTCTTGAAGTCACTCTGTTTCGCTCCATTCTCTCTACATGTCCGAAACACCTCAACAACCCTTCCTCAGCCCTCTGGACAACAGTTTTGGTAATCCCGCACCTCCTCCTAACTCCAAACTACGAATTCTCTGCATTATATTCACACCACACATTTCCATAAGACATGACATCTCCACTGCCTCCAGCCTTCTCCTCGCTGCAACATTCATCACCCATGCTTCACACCTATATAAGAGCGTTGGTAAAACTATACTCTCAAACATTCCCCTCTTTGCCTCCAAGGACAAAGTTCTTTGTCTCCACAGACTCCTAAGTGCACCACTCACCCTTTTCCCTCATCAATTCTATGATTCACCTCATCTTTCATAGACCCATCCGCTGACACGTCCACTCCCAAATATCTGAATACATTCACCTCCTCCATACTCTCTCCCTCCAATCTGATATCCAATCTTTCATCACCTAATCTTTTTGTTATCCTCATAGCCTTACTCTTTCCTGTATTCATTTTTAATTTTCTTCTTTTGCTTACCCTACCAAATTTATCAACCAATCTATGCAACTTCTCTTCAGAATCTCCCAAGAGCACAGTGTCATCAGCAAAGAGCAACTGTGACAACTCCCACTTTATGTGTGATTCTTTATCTTTTAACTCCACGCCTCTTCCCAAGACCCTCCTCGCATTTACTTCTCTTACAACCCCATCTATAAATATATTAAACAACCACGGTGACATCACACATCCTTGTCTAAGGCCTACTTTTACTGGAAAATAATTTCCCTTTCTTACATACTCTAACTTGAGCCTCACTATCCTCGTAAAAACTCTTCTCTGCTTTCAGTAACTTACCTCCTACACCATACACCTGCAACATCTGCCACATTGCCCCCGTATCCACCCTGTCATACGCCTTTTCCAAATCCATAAATGCCACAAAGACCTCTTTAGCCTTATCTAAATACTGTTTACTTATATGTTTCACTGTAAACACCTGGTCCACACACCCCCTACCTATCCTAAAGCCTCCTTGTTCATCTGCTATCCTATTCTCCGTCTTACTCTTAATTCTTTCAATAATAACTCTACCATACACTTTACCAGGTATACTCAACAGACTTATCCCCCTATAATTTTTGCACTCTCTTTTGTCCCCTTTGCCTTTATACAAAGGAACTATGCATGCTCTTTGCCAATCCCTAGGTACCTTACCCTCTTCCATACATTTATTAAATAATTGCACCAATCACTCCAAAACTATATCCCCACCTGCTTTTAACATTTCTATCTTTATCCCATCAATCCCGGCTGCCTTACCCCCTTTCATTTTACCTACTGCCTCACGAACTTCCCCACCTCACAACCGCTCTTCTCACTCCTACAAGATGTTATTCCTCCTTGCCCTATACACGAAATCACAGCTTCCCTAACTTCAACAACATTTAACAATTCCTCAAAATATTCCCTCCATCTTCCCAATACCTCTAACTCTCCATTTAATAAACTCTCCTCTCCTATTTTTAACTGACAAATCCATTTGTTCTCTAGGCTTCCTTAACTTGTTAATCTCACTCCAAAACTTTTTCTTATTTTCAACAAAATTTGTTGATAACATCTCACCCACTCTCTCATTTGCTCTCTTCTTACATTGCTTCACCACTCTGTTAACCTCTATCTTTTTCTCCATATACTCTTCCCTCCTTGCATCACTTCTACTTTGTAAAAACTTCTCATATGCTAACTTTTTCTCCCTTACTACTCTCTTTACATCATCATTCCACCAATCGCTCCTCTTCCCTCCCGCACCCACTTTCCTGTAACCACACTCTAACACTACATTTTTAAACCTACCCCATACCTCTTCGACCCCATTGCCTATGCTCTCATTAGCCCATCTATCCTCCAATAGTTTATAAACCTTCACCTCTCTCTTCCCTGATGCTTCTATTCTCCTTGTATCTCATCTACCTTTTACTCTCAGTGTAGCTACAACTAGAAAGTGATCTGATATATCTGTGGCCCCTCTGTAAACATGTACATCCTGAAGTCTACTCAACAGTCTTTTATCTACCAATACATAATCCAACAAACTACTGTCATTTCGCCCTACATCATATCTTGTATACTTATTTATCCTCTTTTTCTTAAAATATGCATTACCTATAACTAAACCCCTTTCTATACAACGTTCAATCAAATGGCTCCCATTATCATTTACACCTGGCACCCCAAACTTACCTACCACACCCTCTCTAAAAGTTTCTCCTACTTTAGCATTCAGATCCCCTACCACAATTACTCTCTCACTTGGTTCAAAGGCTTTCCCATACATTCACTTAACATCTCCCAAAATCTCTCTCTCTCCTCTACATTCCTCTCTTCTTCAGGTGCATACACGCTCTTGTGACACACTTTTCGCATCCAACCTTTACTTTAATCCACATAATTCTTGAATTTACACATTCATATTCTCTTTTCTCCTTCCATAACTGATCCTTCAACATTTCTGCTATCCCTTCCTTTGCTCTAACTCTCTCAGATACTCCAGATTTAATCCCATTTATTTCCCCCCACCCGAAACTCCCTACCCCCTTCTCTTTGTTTCGCTAGGGCCAGGACATCCAACTTCTTTTCATTCATAACATCAGTAATCATCTGTTTCTTGTCATCTGCACTTAACCACGCACATTCAAGCATCCCAGTTTTATAAAGTTTTTCTTCTTTCCTTTTTAGTAAATGTCTACGAGAAGGTTATACTAACCCATTGCTTCCCGCATTTTAGTCCTCATACGACACCAGGCTTACGACGGAAGATTCTTTTCCACTTCCCCATGGACAATAGATATAAATATAAGAAGCAAAGAACAACTTTTAGAAAAAGGGAAAAACAGATCATTTTCTTTCAACCACCGGCCGTATCCCACCGAGGCGGGGTGGCCCAAAAGGAAAAACGAAAGTTTCTCCTTTTACATTTAGTAATATATACAGGAGAAGAGGTTACTAGCCCCTTGCTCCCGGCATTTTAGTTGCCTCTTACAACACGCATGGCTTACGGAGGAAGAATTCTGTTCCACTTCCCCATGGACAATAGAATAAATAAAGAAGAACAAGAGCTATTTAGAAAAAGGAGAAAAACCTAGATGTATGTATATATATATATATGCATGTGCGTGTCTGTGAAGTGTGACCAAAGTGTAAGTAGGAGTAGCAAGATATCCCTGTTATCGAGCGTGTTTATGAGACAGAAAAAGAAACCAGCAATCCTACCATCATGCAAAACAGTTACAGGTTTCTGTTTCACAGTCATCTGGCAGAACGGTAGTACTTCCCTGGGTGGTTGCTGTCTACCAACCTACTACCTATAATTGTAATAAACTTTATCATTTATATGACAAGGAATCTTGTAGACACAGCCGTCAGCATTTCTGGGGGAATTTTTTATCAAAAAAAAATTTTTTTCCGGTATCAAGAATTTTAAATACAACTTTGATATTAAAATTTTTAAGTAGAGAATGTATATCAACCAAGTTTTCATAGTAAGGAAGAACCAACATATTTTTAGTAGACAAAAAAAATTGGTTGTTCCTTTTTAATTGTAAAAAGTATTTCAAGAAATTTAAAAAAAATTCTCAATTAAGATTCTTGGGTATTTTAGATCATAAGTTATTTCATAAATTTTCGAAATTTCTTCATCTATGAACTCTGGGCTGCAAATGCGTAAAGTTCTCAAAAACATTAATGAGAATACATACGGTTTAACTTAATCTTGATGTGAAGAATAATAGCGTATGTAGGAACAGTTATTAGTTGCTTTTCTGTAAATTTAGAATTTAAAATCGTGGTTCTCCTTAATAATTAAAATATTTTGAAAAGGCAGTGAGTTACTTTGTTCTAACTCATCAGTAAAGTTTTTGGAATGAGCCTGATTATTTCATTTAACAAGGAAATCCTTTATATCTATATTCTTAGGTATAAGACATATAATATAATCGACATACCTCTATCATTTAGCTCTGTTGCGAATCGAATCGAATCGAATCGAAGAGGACGACGAGAGGTGTCGTGAGATGGGGAGGAAGAAGGAAAAGGAAGGATGGAAATAACTGGAAAAGGATGAGAAGGAGGGGAAGAGGAGAAATCAAGGCAAGTGGCCCAACCACTTTCGGGCATGTGGTATCGAAGTACTAGAGGCGTAGATGGAGAGGCTTTAATGATGTCGTTACTTGGCTCTCTAGGAGAGGATGGCGAAGGCAGCGGCAGGAGCTGAGGGTGTCAGAAGGCAGCAAGCAGGATGAGATGGTTATTCTCTTGATCTGTTTTTCATTGCATTGAATCTTGTTCTAGAGAGTTGTAACACACGTATGGGAGAGCTGTAGAAGAGTTCGTTGGTTTGGAGTTGGTGGATTATCTGGTTGACGGTAGGGAATGGCTTTTCGTCGGAGTTGTACGTTGCAGTGTTGTCTTTGAGATGTTGGATGAGTTCTAGGCGAGACACTGGGGTGGGGTATTGCGTCGTAGTGAAGAAATCGAGTCCTTTGTGTTTAACCCATAGTGTTCCAGGTAATCGACGTGAGGAGGTGGAGAAGGCGGTGGTGGAGTTGAGGAAGGTGGTGTTGATTCGTTGTCATCTTCAATAGACGAATTGGAAGATGGTTCAGTGGATTCAGTGAGGTGTAGAGGCGGTGGAGGTTTCTACTATGTGTTCGAAACTCAGAACCACGTGGCCACTGGCCTGAGGGGTCTTTCAAATGTGATGTACTCAATATCTGCACTACTCAAGGTGAATACTTGGTCCAGTCTTGCTGGTTTATCCTCTCCTCTCTCTATGGTAGCGTCCCTTATGTGTTAGTATGTGAGGTTTTCCAGTACCGCCTCCATCATCTTAGCCCTCTACGTTTCTGGGCCCCCATGCGGCTCCAGGTTTTCCCTGTCAGTTTCTTTGTGATTGAAGTCACAAACAAGCAATAGCTTTGCCCAGCTCGCATGAGTCCTTCTGTCTACTTCAGCCAGTGTGTCAACCATCGCTCTGTTATTCTCATCATATTGTTGCCTTAGCCTCCTGCTATTCTGTGGTGGGTTATATATCACTGCAATTACCACCTTTTGTATGTGTACTCACCTATTTGTATTTTGTCTCCTTGTTCCTGACGCTGTGCTACTGCTTGTTACATTATTGCTGTTGGCGAATGATTCGCCATTTGGTTCAAGCAAGCTGTTTTGATTACCTTGATGGTCGAGAACATCATTACTGGAGGACGTTTAGTCAATCACTGTTTAAGTTAAGTTCAGTCTTACTGAGAGACAACGAGCACTTTAAGCAAACACGCACACATTCACGCACACGCTTGTATATGCTAATATTATTTTTTTAATTGATGATAACGTACCAAACGGTACTTAAGAGTCATACTGATGAAAAGTGGCCTTAGCATTATATTACTCAGCACAATTTCTCTTTACACTACAAGAGAGGTGTAGAAGCTTATATCCTATATTATATCAGATTCATTTACTTTGATTTTGTCCACCTAGACAACTTTGCTAATAAACATCTCAATTTTTATTTCGTTGGATTATTATCACCTGGTTGTAACCCGAAAACTCTAATAATATTTTCTCAATACAAAGAATGACTAGACCTGATCTTAATCCGACAACTTGTTACAAAAACCAGAAACAGGCTGACTGCTACAAGGGTAGACCTTCTAGTATTCCCTGGTGATACAGATATTGCCTGTTTGTAACAGTCCCCCTTATCTCTCTTAACCTCTCCTCATTTGACAAACTCCCCAACTCCGGGATTAGCCTTGTTGCAAACTTTTGCACTTTCTCTAATTTCTTGAAGTGTTTGACCAGGTGTGGGTTCCATGCCGGTGCTGCATACTCCAGTATGAGCCTGACATACACGTTGTACAGTGTCGTGAATGACTTCCTACTTATATGTTGAAACGCTATTCTCAGGTTTGCCAGGCACCGCCCGTATAGTGCAGCAGTTCTTTGGAAGATGTACCCCACAGGAGATGTGCTATGTGTGATGCTCACCCCAAGATCCTTTTCCTTCAGTGAGTTTTACAGCCTCTGACCTCTTAGACTGTACATCTGTTTATGCTCTCCTTTGTCCTTTCAAAATTTCATATATTTGCACTTGCTAGACAGGCTAGCAGCCTGTCTAGATCCCTATGTAGGCTTACCTGTTCCTCTTCCGCTTGTATTCAGTTCATTAGTGTGTGTGTATGTGTGTTAGTGAGTGTGTACTCACCTATTTGTGGTTGCAAGGGTTGCTTCATTGCTCCTGGCCCCGTATTTTCACTGTATGTTTGTGTGAGTGAGTGCGTTCGCGCGTGGGCAAAAGATATGGATTCGCAAAGGATGCATTCATAATATCCCTTAGAATATTATAGTTGAAAATTGTAACTTACCTAATTTTAGAATTATTAATTAATTATGATTAAACTGTGATTTACGGTTTACGGATAAAACTCAGTTCTCCAGAGAAAAGAAAGAGTTATAAGTTCGTACCTGCAATTTAACAAAGAAGAGATAACAGAAACCAGTCTGGTATCAAGACAGTCTCTGTAACTGACCAGAGAGTCCGGTTCTTCAGTTTGATGGATGTAGTCAGAGTAAGGAAAGAACCGTATCACTGTGAAGTTCATCACGTGTCCCATCAAGTTCTGAAACTGATCTGAAGATATTTACTTTTTTATTAAAATCAAAGAACTTTTTATCGAATCATTTCAAATAATTCACAAAATGCATTTGACACCAAAATATTTTTATTAAGGTTTACATTACTGAGAGTGATGTGGTATTGGTCAATAACAACACTGCGCTAGCTAAGTACTCGTGCCCATGTTGTACTGGGCCGCCTCATGGTGGGCGAGAACCATATAACACATTAACCCACAAGACCACCAAATCCTATACGAATGGCGCAGCCAACAGAGCTAGCTGCTTTACCGCC
>NC_069421.1:45663966-45686466 GCF_026875155.1 Cherax quadricarinatus
TATATTCCGGTTCATCAAAATAGTATTTACTGAATTAGTTTGACGACAGATTGATTTTTCACGTAACTTTATTGAATTTTCTATTGGGAACGAACTGAGCAAACTTTTGGAACCCTGAAATTTCATAACTATGGGAAAAAGTAAGTATTTACTCTATATAGTTCTACCAATCAATGGAAGCAATAGATACAGCAATAGATGAATATATTGTTTAGAGAACTCCATGCACTATGGTTTCCACTCAATATCCTTATAATTCAAAGAATTGACCCATAACTGTCTACTGTCGTGTAATGTAAATGAGTATACGCACTGGTTGTTGAGCATTGTTGATCGCTTCTTTCTAAATAATTACAGTGAGTACAAGAAGCACAAGAAGTGCGTCTCAGTACATCGGCAAGACGTCTAGGCAGCTCAGGTACTGAACTGCTGAATATTTAGGTAAAGATACAGATAAAGATAAAAATATATTTCTTTGTAAAGGTTACAAAGTGTAATTACAGTTTTGGTTTGCTAAGAACAAAGAAAGATTAGTACTATCCTGCCGGGGGAATTTGGGCAGCTCTTTCAAGACAGGACAACTCCTGCTAGGCTAGCCTTCATTTCCAGAAATTAAGAAACAAGCACAAAATTACTCTCCAAGTGAGACTTTTTTATGTTATTATTTACTACTCTTCAGATATTAAACAAAGATTAGAAAAAGCTCCCAACACTTACCAACTTAAAGTCAAATTCAGGCCCTCGATCTTCTTTTTACGTGTCTGGTATCTAGTAACTATATATATATATATATATATATATATATATATATATATATATATATATATATATATATATATATATATATATATATATATATGTATGCGAATATTAAAATGGTCAATTAGAAATATCATATTAAATTATAGTCTTCATGAATATTTTTATATATATTTAAATATATATTTTTTTATTAATGTTGCGAAATGTAAAACTGTCAATTTTGCAAGAATCATTTAATAAGCCTCAAATTGTATACGTTTAGAAATACATTATGTAAAAATTTATTTGAACAAGTACTAGAAACTACTATTTATAAAATTATTTTAGCCTAACCCAACTAAATATATTTTAGATTTGTTTACAATAATTTAATACTAAACAAACACAGTGAAATATATTTTTTTCGTTAGGTTCAGAATGATTTTGGCGAAATTATTGCATACACAAATTTTCGCTTGCCCTGTAGGGCAAGATCAGCGTTGTTTTTAAGCCAAGATCGCAGGTTCTGCCTTTCGGGCACGAATATAATTTTTTATATATAATATATTTATATATATATATATATATTATATATATATAAAATTTTATTATATATTATATATATTTTATATATTTATATTTCAGTGGTCCTCAAAGCAGTATTAAAAACGTTGCATGAAAAAAGGTCAATAATGACCCAGGGCTGTTGTTCTGGGTTCCCCACCCCCTTTGGATGCTCTGTGATTCAACGATTCTTGTCAACCCCCATGAAGTTCCTCATTCTCACTCGGGTGCTGTTAACAAAGTAATATACAAAAATACACAGCTCTTTCTGAAAATTCTTGGGAAAAAAAACCACCATTTTCTTTTCCATTCCAGTTCAGTCAATGAGTAAAATCGGAAAAAACTACTTGTTACACGAAAAGTTTGAATTGGGTCTGTTTTAGTTATCCTAATACTTGTTTATTTTCATGTTGTTAACCCAAAAAATTTTTAAAATCCTACAAGACGCAAGTGCAAATTTAATGATGCAAAACCCCAAAAGGGATTAATTTAGAAAAATATCACGAAATAAAAAGCGCCGAATTTTGCAACAAAAATAATATGGAACTAATGTAAATGAAATTTTAATAAGAGGCCAAGGAAATTAATCGTCATCATTACAAAACAAAAGAATCAATTGGGAAAATTTATTTTTCTTAAAGAAACCCCAAAGAGACTTCCTAGTGTGCAGTGAAAAAAAAAAGTTCACAAAGGCAGGAAAATGGAACAATTTTAAAAAATACTAAATTTCTAAGGTGGTTTTTTCCCGTTTTCTCCTAAAAAACAAAATTCTAAAAAATCTGTTTTTATAGGGGTTTGTTAAAAAATAATTTCTTGGGAGGGAAATTTGAAAAAAAAAATACATTTTTTCCCTCTTAGGGAAATAAACCTTTGGGGTGTTTTGCCTATGGCAGGTTACGTCGGTCTGGAGTTTTATGACTCTTGAGCGGGTTTAATCCCAAACCTGTGGTATTTTTTGGTGGGGTTCTTGATTATTTTTCGATCCCTTTCTCTCTTTGTTTCAAAATTTTAAAATATTTTGTCAAAACCGAGAACGCCTTCTGCAATCGGTAACGGGAAAAATTTCTAGGTACAAAGCATTTTCCCGTGCCCTATTGACCAATTTCCAGGGTCATGGAAGTCTAAAATAACTTCAAAAATCATTGTGCACAACTTTAAACCTCACAAAAGGGGTCCCAAAAGTACTAAGATGGGGGAGAGTAAAATTCGAAGTGTGGGTGCGGATTTATGTTTTTTTTAAAGAAAAAAGGGAAAATTTATTCACGTTAAATCACGTTAAGAAAAAAATTATTTTTTTTCTTCAGAACGACTTCAATGTTTAATAGCTAATGCATCTTATGGCCAGCATAGTACCTATTAAATATCGTTTGAATACAGCAAAATTTATTGATATAGCATAACAGTAAAAATACTTTGAATTCCTGGAATCCGCGTCATAACTTTATACTGACTTATCTGATCAGCTTCTAATTTCCCTTAATTGTGAGGATTCTTGAGCACAAGAATCACGCTGCCAATGGATGGTGATAAGCCCAACTTGCCAATTATATTGAATAATCAATAACATTTATATAATAACTAACAAATGTTTATTCTGACAAGATTTAAAATATTATAGACTCTTCATTCCTTAATAAGGATGAGAACTTACGAATACGAATAGGAGGGAATCTGAAATTTTACTGGAATCAAATTAATTACTGATCAGCTTTAAACTTTTACCATTAGTGGGTTTTATTAAAGCACAGCTTGTCCATTACTTTGTGTAAATTCCAATTTGTATCATGCAAACTAATTATCGCGGTGGTGATCCAGGTCAGTCATCGATTATCTTTTGCCTATGATAGAAATAGATCCAAGTGACACGAGTTTCATTAACTTCACCTAAATATTTGTGTCCGCAGATGCCAGATAATAGAATGTCCAGATAGCCCTTACCCTTGATCATTCTTAGTGGTGGAAGGCCTTGATCATTGCTTCCAGTGAATGTATTAACAGTGATATACATTCAATAATACTTCGGTTAGGAGCATTCTACACGCTAACAAGCTTTCGTGGATGCATTGGAAATATAGTATCTGGGTCCAGATTGGCAAAGGTGCATAAAGTGTAATTTGCTCCAGATGCTGTTTGACACATGGTCATCAGGAAGACAGTAACAAGCGTAGGTCGTGCAAGCTTCCTTAGAATGCCCTTGTCGCATCTCAGACATTGGAAGTTCCTCTTCCTGAGGCAGGGAAGAATAATGAGGAAGAAACGGTTGAATTAACTGACAGCTGAGAGATAATCAACTCCTATTTTGATTCAGCAGCCCGATCTCATCACAGATGATTTTCAAAATGAGTTCAATTTTTGGATAAGCGATCTTCAAGGAGAGTTCATAAAAGCTGAGAGCACTGGAAACTGGTCTCTTCATTGTCTACTAGATATGTTGCCTTCGCGGTTGCTGGGCAACTCAAGTCAGTGTGCAAATAACCTAATGTCTTTGTACTTTCCAACACTGAATACCATTTTATTAATCAGATTTGATTACTGCAAGAAAATGGCGCCATAGCAGCTCACGCTGATGGCGATGTAGACTTCATAATTGTCCAAACAACAGTTAAATATACGTCCATACACCATTTTTGCAGAATACGCAGACCTCTTGATGTTGTGAATGCTTGCTGATAGCCTACTTTATATTTTCGTTCAGTTCACGAAAACAGACTTCAAAGAAGGAACTGGATCCAGAAATATGATCCTTGCTGCCTTTCATGCGAGCCATTATTGGGTGTGACACAACGTTACGTCTTTTTGATGGTGGGAAGATAGCTAAGCCTGTGGAAGCTGCGAAGCAATGCAGAGTTCAACAAAGAAACAGCAGCCTTCTTGAAGTTACCAGTGCTGTTCCTGACTTGTTTATACGAGAGTGATTAAGGTGAGGGTTTGGATGTCCTGCAGAACAGAAAGTTTTACAAGAAGGCCATGAGAAGCTGCCCTGTCGCGCAGGTGTACACCCTCCTTCCAACAACTACAGCTGCTCAGAAAATATTTTGAATCCTGAAGAATCGGATGCAGATTTAGAATCTGGCTAATCTTGAACGAATAAACAAACGATTTTCCACCCGCATCAGCGCCTCTACAATAAGTAATGCGATTGAACTGTCAAGTGAGTTGTGGTACCCGGACAAGTAACTGCAGGAAGCATAGTCAAAAGTGCTCATTTACTTGTAGATATTGCCGAGGGGTGGGTTCCACAAATGTCATGCTGTGGACATCATATTTGAAGATAGGAGATAACAATGCTAAGTTTGAGTAGATTCCATGTCGTAAATTAGTGAATTTCCGCTGACTCACATTCTGTGTCAGATCACTATTTGGTGCTGATTTAACTTACATATGCTATTTAAGTTATATATGCACATTGAAGATATATGGAATGAATGTGTTTTCCGGTAATAAAATTTTGTACAGTACTCTAAAAAAAAATATTTTGTGGGTAGTGGTAACCTTCAAATATTAAAAAATCTGGCTAATCTTGAACGAATAAACAAACGATTTTCCACCCGCATCAGCGCCTCTACAATAAGTAATGCGATTGAACTGTCAAGTGAGTTGTGGTACCCGGACAAGTAACTGCAGGAAGCATAGTCAAAAGTGCTCATTTACTTGTAGATATTGCCGAGGGGTGGGTTCCACAAATGTCATGCTGTGGACATCATATTTGAAGATAGGAGATAACAATGCTAAGTTTGAGTAGATTCCATGTCGTAAATTAGTGAATTTCCGCTGACTCACATTCTGTGTCAGATCACTATTTGGTGCTGATTTAACTTACATATGCTATTTAAGTTATATATGCACATTGAAGATATATGGAATGAATGTGTTTTCCGGTAATAAAATTTTGTACAGTACTCTAAAAAAAAATATTTTGTGGGTAGTGGTAACCTTCAAATATTAAAAAAAGAATTACAAGTCTTTAAACACTATTTCATTAATTTTTTGAAAATCAGTATTAAAAATACAGCAGTTCCATGTTAAAAATTATCTTAATTTAGTTATTTAATCTATAACTTGTTAAAAATTATCATTGCAAAGCCATATGCTAATAACCAGTGATGCTACCGTTGGTTTGATGATAATTATTCCGTAGCATTTTCTAATGTATGTAATTAATAAAAATAATTTGGCTGTACATTTCGTTGTTCAAGGAAATTCATTAAAATTTAACAGCTTTATTCTACTATTATCCTTTTCAACTTTTAGAATGTTATCTTGCCAGGTTAATACTGACATATTCAGGTCTTTGTTTCATTTGCGATATTCTTTCATCGTGAATGTCCTTTTCTTAGCAGTCAGATTGACTGTACTACTATGTATGTCCGTTGAGAGGAATGTCCTTTTCCTTTAGAGTCAGATTGACTACGTATGTCCGTTGAGAGGAATGTCATTTTCTTTGTAGTCAGATTGACTACGTATGTCCGTTGAGAGGAATGTCCTTTTTTTAGAGTCAGATTGACTACGTATGTCCGTTGAGAGGAATGTCCTTTTTTTTGGAGTCAGATTGACTACTTATGTCCGTTGTGAGGAATGTCCTTTTCTTTGTAGTCAGATTGACTACGTATGTCCGTTGAGAGGAATGTCCTTTTCTTTGGAGTCAGATTGACTGTACTACTACGTATGTCCGTTGTAAGGTTAGGTAAAGATTAGCCGGTATTCTCCCGGCCCGGGCCCTTTCCAAGTGGTGGCCCGGCCTTGGCTCCCTCTTTAGGGAGTGTCTGAGACCTAAGTCTCCCATGGGAGGAGGCACAAGTACCTCCTCATCTTTGGGACCAACTGTCCCCAGGCCTAGCCACAAGCTAGGCCTCACTGGTCTGCCATCCCCACCCCAAGGAGGCAAATGGGAATGACAGTCTTATGAGCTAAAGGCTCGGGCTCAGGCACCTACCCTACCCTAGAAGGGTTAGGCATGGTGTCGATCCCCGTTGTAAGGAATGTCCTTTCACTCTCATGAATTATATGATTCGTAATCAACGTTTAAAATAATCTTATGTAAGTTAACAACGAAAAATAAAAAAATTTGGTTAATTTCTAGGAAGTTATTGATAAATAACTTTCTGTTTTAATTTGCCATTCACTGTAAATTTAACTGAAGTAATATGACGTAATATAGAAGCGTGGTCGTGTTTTAATGTGTTTAAAATATAAAATTTTTATTATCATTTTTAAAATTTAGTCGAATAATTTTTGAATGTCTTCTTCCATTCAAATATATTTTTTAAAAAGTCAGTAAATATATTTTCACCTTATAGGTGAAACAAACTGATATATAAATAGGACGGGGAAATAATATAACACGTATATTTTTGGGAAATATATTTCTAGGTACTTAATGATCTACTTCCTCTGGCAAGTATCTAAATTATACTCGTTTAAAATATAAAAAATTATTATTATTTTTCAGAAAAAAATAATTGATAATTACACATAAATATTTAAGTCAAGAAGGATGCGAATTATCACGTTTTTATTACAATTTTATATTTACGTCACCTGAGTATTGTGAAGGTGAGGTGAGAGTGTGGTGTAGTGATGAGCACCAGGTGACAGCCAGTGAGGTGGTGTTTCACTATCTGAACCACCATCATACCCACCTTCTCCATGGGATGGACATCTTCCTGACTTAATACGGACGCAGAGCTGACCAAACCCACTGTAACCACCACCGCCACGACCACCATGTGACGACCCACTGACATGATTCTCTCTAGCTGCAGGAAAAAAAAAATTAAATTTGATTGTTGTTGTTGCCGTTTTTATTGTTGTTTTTGTTCTCCTTCTTTTTCTTTCCTTCTTCTTCTCCTTCATCATCTTTTTTTCTTGTTATTCAAATTCATTTATTTGTTACATAGCTGGCATGCAAAAATACACAGACATCACAGTTCACTTGATCCTCTAATCTGCATCATTTCCTCTCTGTACCCTTCCGCCTAACCAGTTTCACTAAATCCTTTCATAAATGTTAAATTACACATTCTCATACAGTAAAACAGACCATAGAAACCACTTTTCTCCAATCCCTGCAGCTGAATGCTGAATCCGCAAGTATAGAGTGACTTATCGCAATGGGAAGGAGAAGTGGAAGAGGAAGTAGTGGCAGAAGTAGTCTTAAGAGTGCAGCAGAGGTAGAGGTAGTAATATGAAGGTAGCTGTAGTAGTAGTAGTAATGGAAAACCAGGGAAAAAATAATAGCAGAGAGTGTAGTATTAGTGGGAAATTTGTAGTAATGCTGGTGGTAGTTCATAAGAGCACGAGAATAGAGAAGGACTGCGCTTAATATGATAGGCTTAGAACACAAAAGAAGTGACACTAACAATTCTCTTTTCTGTCATATTAGAGATCACAATCATCTTATAAACTGGTCCTCTGATAAAAATGTCTACCCTTCCTCTATCCTTAACAGACACGTCTTATTGAAGCATCCTTTATACGCAGCATTCCTAACATAAATCTTATTACTGGCTTTATGTCTGTAGATGTCTTCCTTTCTCATTATGCCAGATGCATTAAAATTCACAGTATTTGTGTCTTAACTTGATCTTCGTCTTCTTTCCTTATCATTTCACCTTTCCCCGTATCTTCATTGCCTTTCCTGTCTTCTGTCTTGGTGAATTCTGCCTTATGGGGGATTTTATTCTACATGGATTTTGTATTGCGATGGTAGGCCAGAAGCTCTGCTATAGTTCTCCTCTGTTATGTTGTTCGCTTTTCTTTTTCATTACCATTTCTTCACTAATGCTACACTCTTTCCTTAGTTTTCCAGTAATACTCGTACTATCTTCTTATTTCTACCTTTACTATCTTCTGCACTACTACTATCTTCTACTACTACTACTACTGCTACTACTACTACTATTACTACTACTACTACTTCTTATTTAACTACAAAGACTATCTGTATGTGTGGGTGTCCTATGGACTAAGGTACATAGGTCATTCACAAATTTGTTTCCATGTGATAACTAGAAAAAGCCTCCTCTGATCAGTTTCAAAATTTCAACGCTCATGTAGCCTACTTAGCTGTAATACTCCCGTCAACACGAGCGGCTACAAAATTTTTGAGATGTATCAGTAATCAACGTGATTTAGTACAGAAAGTGCTACTGAAGTGTAGAGACTTTAAATGTTTATTTTTTTATGCTTGTAGACTGTTCTGGTAGGAAGAAGTGTTGCATTTACTTCTGTACAGACGCAGTTACTCAGTGACGATGATAGACGACATGGCGTCAAACAGTTTAAAATGATTTTAAATGGAGCGAGAAATAAATTTTTTATTGAAAAATTGAGTAACATTAGTCACACATCTTACTCTCATGAAGTAATTAAGGTAGCCACCAAAAACCTTAATAAAGAAAGATCTGCCATGAAGACGTGACCATGATGAAAAAAAAACCCTGAAAATCTGCAAGATATAATTACTTTCTTACTGAAGAAATGGAAATATATTCTCATAAGAATATGTTACCAATTGGGATGACCGTGATTTCACGATTTTGTGACAATTTGGCTGAAGAAATAAAGAAAATTAATGCCATGCTAATTAAGGTTTTGAAAAAACAAGTCAGAAGTGTTAAACACGGTTGACATACTGAGACAAATAACAAATGATGAAATAAAAATTGACAAGAAAATTTAGTAAATCAGTCCTGGGCTTTTGAATGATTCACACAAGTTAGAAGATGAAGAAATACCTAAATATAGTTATGGACAGTCACTCATTTAGACATTCGAAGAGCTCAGAAAAGCCATCACTTTAGGATAAAAATGTGGAAGTTATTTACACTACTCGAACTTATGTTGTGATGGCACTAGAACACCCTGAGATGAATATTAGTGGATAGAATAGTTCATCAAAAAACTTAACTGATAATTTTGATTTAACAGAGCATCAAGAGCTATTGGGCTGTTAGACAGTAAATGCAGCAAGCGCGGATACATTCTACACCAAGTAAGGAAATTGACCTGATACTAAATCAACTGAAGATATGACTCTGAGGATGGCGAGAGAAGGAAGAAGAGAATGGAAATTAGTTGAAATTAAAAGGAAACGTAATGTGTATGTAAAGAGAAAACGGGGTCCCAATTATTTTTCACTGCAGCTAAGTAACGAAAAAATCTTCTGAGTTACATGTACAAAAGACAGGTTTTCATTTGTTTTTTTATTATAGTATATGAATAAAGTTGCGATTCTTGCATTTTAAAGTAGGATAACACAGAAAAATACGTTCCCCCACTGCGGCAAAAATACGCTTCTTGCTGTGACTAAGTTCGTGGTTGGTAGTAACAGATGTGTGGAAGTCAGGGTTCAAACGGACACTCAGCGCAGTTAGGACAAATGTTAATGTGGCCTGAACTTTATGTTACTGAAGATAAATAATATTAAATTCTACTGTCGAAAATGCATTTTATATTAGCGCAACTGAGACATCAAAACTATCGATACTTTCAAAAAGTAAGTAATTTTAGTGTAACTATTAAAATAACTGATAGACCTAAGATTTTTAATTCAGAAAAATGGCCCCTAGATGTAATAAGAACATAAGAACATAAGAACGAAGGAACACTGCAGAAGGCCTACTGGCCTATGCGAGGCAGGTCCAAGTCTCCTACCGGCTTAAGCCAATGCACCCAACCTAGTCAGGTCAGGTCACATTGACTTAAGGGAGGAACACGGCAACCGACCTGGTAGCACAAGCTATCAGGTCCAACTCACACCCACCCACATCCACTCATGTATTTATCCAACCTATTTTTAAAGCTACACAACGTTCTGGCCTCTATAACGGTACTTGGGAGTTTGTTCCACTCATCCACAACTCTATTACCAAACCAGTACTTTCCTATATCCTTCCTGAATCTGAATTTTTCCAACTTAAAACCATTGCTGCGAGTCCTGTCTAGGCTAGATATTTTCAGCACACTATTTACATCCCCTTTATTTATTCCTGTCTTCCATTTATACACCTCAATCATATCCCCCCTAATTCTACGTCTTTCTAGCCTTATAAGGTATAATCTATTTCCTTCCAATATTTATCTTGTTCAAACATAACAGGAATATAATATTTTTTAATAACTGTTATTCTTTAACAAAAAACAATGTTATTCATACTTTTACTGAGAATAAATATGATTTTCTTGCAAGACATTCTTGTCAAATGAAAAATTATGTGATTTTGGTTTTATAGACGAAAATTATGAATCTGTTGATATGTCTAATGAAGGTGGATATCATGGTGGAGAAAGAATGCATCATTACAAGTTTATGTGCTGACGAGTGATTATATTTTAATTTTAAAATTGACTCTAGATAATGTTAATATTATTTTAGCAAATCTTTATATCAGGAGTTTCACCTGGGAAAACACTCCCTTGAATAATAATAATAATAATAATAATAGTAATTATTATTATTATTATTATTATTATTATTATTATTATTATTATTATTATTATTATTATTATTATTATTATTATTATTATTGTATCATAAACAAAGGTGTCATCATCTCATCTGTGGAAGAAGGATGTATGTTCCATTTTCTTTGAGTAAATATCATTGCAAATGTCTATTAATCTGGAAAATATTATTGTTAAATTTGAAATTATAGATCATTTTAAATGTTTAGATCATGACAAACAAACAGATTTGTTACATAATAAGGTGAAAATGAGACTAAATATGTTTCATGCTAAATTTAATTCTGTTTTTAGACATTTAAAAAAAATCATTTTGATTATTCTTGCTATTATTAAAGCATAGTGCATGAATGATTATAGATTGCAACTACGGAGTAATAACACGGTTTTTATATTTAGGTGTTTTCATTTTTTGCAAGTTAATTTCTCAAACGCTTTAAAAAAAAAAGTGTAGCGGTTTCTCATCAATTCACCTATGATCTATTTCTTGATATAGTTATCAGTGACTTAAAATAGACAATTGGAGATATGGAGGCATAAGTATGTGAGACTTCACTGATTGAGCAGCGTACTGTTTACAGTCACAGTTCAAACTATTACACAAGACGATGGGTTGTCCTAAGATAAATTGCAAAGGTTTTTTCTCATGAACAAACTTGTGGCTTAGTTGGTGCAAGGTAATATTTCCAAAGTATTCACCCGTGACCAGGATCCACCGTGGACAATCAGTGTGTGTGTGACGACGACGCTACCAACCCGTGACCAAGATCCACGGTGGACAATCAGTGTGTGTGTGTGTGACGACAACGCTACCAACCCGTGACCGGATCCACCGTGGACCATCAGTGTGTGTGTGACCAGAACGCTATCAACCAAGCAACTGTTTGCCATCCTAATGGCTTTAAAATATAATGATTTCACCAAGACTGGCTCTTAAATTATTACCGAGGGCAAATGACTCATATAATGCATACCTCGCCACTCTGGTTTATTCACGACATGTCCATATACAGCAGTGTGCAAATTAATTGGGACAGGAGTAAATTTTGTGATTATCTCATATCTTATTCACCTACTTAATGTAGTCTGGGTTCTTTTCAGAGGAGTTTGCTACCGACTTCTGGCAACCATCCAGCTGTGGTGTTACCCTGTGACTCTCATCAGTGCTACAGTAGCTGTTGTTCTGTAAGGCTATTCCTGCAAGCGTGCTCCATGAATGAATGTGGTTTCATCTCACCATCAATTCATAATTACTGCTGAAATTCATGATGTACGTTACTCCTAGAAAGCGTGCAAGTATTATAGCTCCTTAAAAAAAATTGTGATTTGAGTGTGAGATCGTCAAAAATTTGGCCTTATGAAGGTCAACTGTTGGTAGGATTTTGGAGAGAGCTGACGACACTGGTGATCATAGAGTGCCGAGACGAGGAAGATGTAGAAATAACGCAAGACAACACTTTAGGATGACACGCTTATCGTAAGATATAGTGTGAAGGATCCCAAGAAAACCAGTAAAGATCTGCAGAGAGATATAGTTTCAGCTGCGTAAATATTGGTTCATCAACTGTACGACGAAGGCTCCTTTAAGTTGGCTGAACTGCCAGAAAGCTAGTAAAGAAACAATTATTGACTACTTCTATGATGTAAAAACGGTTGCGATGAGCACTAGATGATAATTGATGGATGGTTGATGAATGGGGAAAGTTATATTTCCAGAGGAGGTGCATTTTCAAGTACATGGGTACAGATCAGTGGCAGTGAGACAGAGCAAAGGCGAACGTCCTCGGAATGGACACATTCAACAAGCACTTAAACACCCACCTAAAAAGATGGGTGATATTGTTGAGGGAACGATGAACAGTGAAAAATACAAGACAATCCTGGCAACTCATTTAATTCCGATAGTGGACAGAGACTACTGATAAAGAAGGAATTTTCCAGGAGGATCTTGCTCCATGCCGTGTCTGAGCGTTTTAAATTGGTCTGGAAACTCTCCTGGCATCAACCAAGTTAAAAATCTATGAACAAAATCCAAACGAATAATCGTGAAACGAGACTCTTCAATGGTTGAGAGGCTAACTACTTCCTTTATTAGGACCTGGTTCAACGAGGAAGAACTTGCCAGACGGTGTTCAACATTACCAAAGTGTGTAGCAATACTTTAAAAAAGCTAAGGGTAGTCAATACCTTGCTTTTTTTTTCAAATAAACATTTGCTTTCCAAATTAACGTCTAACTTCATCACTGTCACGATTAATTTGTACATTACTGCAAGTTTATATATATCCACGAGAAAATATGTCATACCGAGTAAGTAAAACTGGTCAATTAGCTTTCAGTGAAACAAAGCTGAAGGGGGGGTGGGGGAGTTTCAGTGGAGAGGAATAAATGGGATTAGGTCAGGGGTTTCAAATAGAGTTAGAGCTAAAGAAGGAGTAGCAATAATGTTGAAGGATAATTTATGGCAGGAAAAGAGGGACTACAAATGTATTAATTCAAGGATTATGTGGAGTAAAATAAAGGTTGGATGTGAAAAGTGGGTTATAGTAAGCGTATATGCACCTGGAGAAGAGAGAATTGTTGAGGAGAGAGAGAGATTTTGGGAAATGTTGAGTGAATGCGTGGGGAGTTTTGAACCAAGTGTGAGAGTAATGGTGGTTGGGGATTTCAATGCTAAAGTGGGTAAAAATGTTATGGAGGGAGTAGTAGGTAAATTTAGGGTGCCAGGGGTAAATGAAAATGGGGAGCCTTTAATTGAGCTATGTGTAGAAAGAGGTTTGGTAATAAGTAATACATATTTTATGAAGAAGAGGATAAATAAATAAACAAGGTATGATATAGCACGTAATGAAAGTAGTTTGTTAGATTATGTATTGGTGGATAAAAGGTTGATGGGTAGGCTCCAGGATGTTCACGTTTATAGAGGGGCAACTGATATATCAGATCATTATTTAGTTGTAGCTACAGTTAGAGTAAGAGGTAGATGGGAAAAGAGGAAAATGGCAACAACAAGCAAGAGGGAGGTGAAAGTATATAAACTAAGGGAGGAGGAAGTTCGGGTGAGATATAAGCAATTATTGGCAGAAAGGTGGGCTGGTGCAAGTATGAGCAGTGGAGGGGTTGAAGAGGGTTGGAATAGTTTTAAAAATGCAGTATTATAATGTGGGGCAGAAGTTTGTGGTTATAGGAGGGTGGGGGCAGGAGGAAAGAGGAGTGATTGGTGGAATGATGAAGTAAAGGGTGTGATAAAAGAGAAAAAGTTATCTTATGAGAGGTTTTTACAAAGTAGAAGTGTTATAAGAAGAATAGAGTATATGGAGAGTAAAAGAAAGGTGAAGAGAGTGGTGAGAGAGTGCAGAAGGAGAGTAGATGATGGAGTGGGAGAGGCACTGCCAAGAAATTTTAATGAAAATAAGAAAAAAATTTGGAGTGAGTTAAACAAGTTAAGAAAGTCTAGAGAACAAATGCATTTGTCAGTTAAAAACAGAGTAGGGGAATTAGTAGATGGGGAGATGGAGGTTCTGGGTAGATGACGAGAATATTTTGAGGAACTTTTAAATGTCGACGAAGAAAGGGAAGCGGTAATTTCATGCACTGGCCAGGGAGATATTCCATCTTTTAGGATCGGATCGGATCGAGGACGACGAGAGCTGTCGTAAGATGGGAAGGAAGAAGGATGGAAATAACTGGAAAAGGATGGGGAGGAGGGGAAGAGGAGGAATCAAGGCAAGTGACCCAACCACTTTGGGACATGTGGTACAAAAGTACTGGAGACGTAGATAGAGAGGCTTGACTGATGTCATTGCTTGGCTCACTAGGAGAGGATGGCGAAGGCAGTGGCAGGAGCTGGGAGTGTCAGAAGGCAGCAAGCAGAATGAGTTGGTTATGGTCTTAAACCGTTTATCAGTGCAGTAAATTGTTTTCGAGAGAGTTGTATCACACGTATGGGAGAGCTGTAGTATTATTCGTTGGTTTGGAGTTGGTGGAGTATCTGGTTGTAGGTAGGGAATGGTCTTTCTTCGCTTTGGTACGATACAGTGTTGTCTTGGAGATGTTGGATGAGTTCTAGGCGAGTCATGCTTTCAGGGTATAGCCTCGTGGTGTAGAATATGAGTCCTCTGTGTTTAACCCATGGTGTTCCAGGTAATCGACGTGAGCTAAGTAGAGAAGGCGGTGGTGGAGTAGAGGAAGGTGGTGTTGCTTCAGTAGACGAATTTGAAGATGTTTCTGGTGGTAAGGCTTCTGATTGGTTGGATTCAGTGAGAGGTGATGGCGGTGGAGGCTTCTCATTGGTCGTTGTTGGATTGACGTCACTAGTTGGTGGTGTTGATGGAACTTCTGCAGAAGAGTTGGTGATTAAGTTTTTAGTGAATTTGAGAATTTCTTCAGAAGGTGGAGATGTTGGAAATGTAAATGAAGGCATGTTATTTAATGCAAATAACTCGTTGATGGTAGAGTTAAATGATCCAGGTACAGCCATGTTTTGCATATGAGCGCATAGTAGACAGTAGTAAATCTTCGTTACGTCACATGTTGGAGGAGTGATGGTAGTGGTGGTGGTGGAGGCGGGCTGAGTAGATGCTTGAAGTAATTTTGTAGTGTTTTCTTGTATTTTTGCAATTGCTGCATACGTTGGAGTGTTGCTAGTAGTTTTTTCCTTTGCTGCATCTTGTGTTTTCTTCATAATATCCTTTCTTGTAGGACATTTTGCTGCCAGTGTATGGTGATCATTACTCTTGCAGTTTAAGCACGCTGGTTGTGTTGGAGCAGCAGCGGTGCAGGAACTGAAGGTGTCCCTCACTACCACATGTAGTGCAGAATTTCTTGTCTTTTACTGGACATGCTTTGGTGGTGTGATGGTATGAATAACAGTTCCAGCAATGTTGGATGTAGTGATATCTCTCTGCTTCAATGTAGGAAGGGCTGATGTAGTAGTAGTAGACAGCAAGACCTTCGTTCAGTGCAGTGGCAGCCATGGTCACGTCGGTGAAGGTGACCTTGATCATGGACGTTGCATTTGGGATTTTTGTAATGCTGTCAACAGTAGCCCAAGTATTTTGCGTCTCGATGGATGACTTGAGTTCAGCAGGTGTTTGAGACGTCAGAATCTTGTCCAGTTTTTTTAGGAATACTGATTTCCCTGCCCTGAGGGCAGGAGATGACGTAACAGTTAACCCTTGAGTAGTAAGAGTAGTGATGGCTTCTGTAGTGAGTAGCTTCTCTGCTTCAGCATCATCGTGACACACAACAATGAATGCTTCTTTCAGTGACAATATGGTGTTGAATTTTACTTCCAGTGCTCCCTGAACAATAGTTGCAAGAGCAGTCTTCGTTGAATCATCAACGGTACCATTTCTTGGTTTGATCTTTACACGATTTGCGTAGCTCATCGTGTAAGTCAAGGCGATGACAACGCTGGTAAAGGTTCCCCTCCCCAACGGGGATCGTAGGGAGACAGAGTAAGTAAGGAGAGCTGCTATGACCTGCTTGGGCGAGAGTCAAGAGCAGAATCTGTGTCAATTTGTGGCATCTTTTAGGAGTGAAGAAAAACAGGATGTGAGTGCGGAGGAGGTGCGTGAGGCATTATGTAGAATGAAAGGGGATAAAGCAGATTAAACTGACGGGATCATGACAGAAATGTTAAAAGCAAGGGAGGATATAGTGTTGGAGTGGTTGGTATTTTGTTTAATAAATGTATGAAAGAGGGGAAGGTACCAAAAAAAATTGATGGAGAGCGTGTATAGTCTCTTTAAATAAAGGGAAGGGGGGCAAAAGAGGTTGTAAAAATTATAGAGGAATAAGTTTACTAAGTATACCAGGAAAAGTGTACGGTAGGGTTATTATTGAAAGAATTAGAGGTAAGACAGAATGTAGAATTGCGGATGAGCAAGGAGGTTTTAGAGCGGGTAGGGGATGTGTAGATCAAGTGTTTACATTGAGGCATATATGTGAACAGTATTTAGATAAAGGTAGAGACGTTATTATTGCATTTATGGATTTAGAAAAAGCATATGATAGAGTGGACAGGGGAGCAATGTGGCAGATGTTGCAAGTATATGGAATAGATGGTAAGTTACTAAATGCTGTAAAGAGCTTTTTATGAGGATAGTGAGGCTCAGGTTAGGGCGTGTAGAAGAGAGGGAGACTACTTCCCGGTAAAAGTAGGTCTTAGACAGGGATATGTAATGTCACCATGGTTGTTTAATATATTTATAGATGGGGTTGTAAAAGAAGTAAATGCTAGGGTGTTCGGGAGAGGGGTGGGATTAAATTATGGGGAATTAAATACAAAATGGGGGAAATTGACACAGTTGCTTTTTGCTGATGATACTGTGCTTATGGGAGATTCTAAAGAAAAATTGCAAAGGTTAGTGGATGAGTTTGGGAGTGTGTTGAAAGTGAACATAGAAAAGAGTAAGGTGATGAGGGTATCAAATGATTTAGATAAAGAAAAATTGGATATCAAATTTGGGAGGAGGAGTATGGAAGAAGTGAATGTTTTCAGATACTTGGGAGTTGACGTGTCGGCGGATGGATTTATGAAGGATGAGGTTAATCATAGAATTGTTGAGGGAAAAAAGGTGTGTGGTGCATTGAGGTATATGTGGAGACAAAAAACGTTATCTATTGAGGCAAAGAAGGGAATTCATGAAAGTATAGTAGTACCAACACTCTTATATGGGTGTGAAGCTTGGGTTGTGAATGCAGCAGCGAGGAGACGGTTGGAGGCAGTGGAGATGTCCTGTCTATGGCAACTTGTGGTGTAAATATTATGCAGAAAATTCAGAGTGTGGAAATTAGGAGAAGGTGTGGAGTTAATAAAAGTATTAGTCAGAGGGCTGAAGAAGGTTGTTGAGGTGGTTTGGTCATTTAGAGAGAATGGATCAAAGTAGAATGACATGGAGAGCGTATAAATCTGTAGGGGAAGAAGGCGGGATAGGGGTCGTCCTCGAAAAGGTTGGAGGGAGGGGATAAAGGAGGTTTTGTGGGCGAGGGGCTTGGACTTCCAGCAAGCGTGCGTGAGCGTGTTAGATAGGAGTGAATGGAGACGAATGGTATTTGGGACCTGACGATCTGTTGGAGTGTGAGCAGGGTAATATTTAGTGAAGGGATTCAGGGAAACCGGTTATTTTATATAACCGGACTTGAGTCCTGGAAATGGGAAGTACAATGCCTGCACTCTAAAGGAGGGGTTTGGGATATTGGCAGTTTGGAGAGATATATTGTGTATTTTTATCCATATATACTTCTAAACTGTTGTGTTCTGAGCACCTCTGCAAAAATAGTGATTATGTGTGAGTGAGGTGAAAGTGTTGAATGATGATGAAAGTATTTTCTTTTTGGGGATTTTCTTTCTTTTTTTGGGTCACCCTGCCTCGGTGGGAGACGGCCGAATTGTTGAAAAAAAAAAAAAAACTTTAGAGACATATTCTTTTCATTTATGGTAATGCAAAAATTAATAATTTTGTACCAAGAGATCCTTAGAAAACTTACCCAACTTATTATAACAAGCGCAATTTAATTTAGCCTAATCCAACTAAATATATTTTGGACAAGTTTACAATAATTTAATAAAAAACAAACACAGTGAAATATATATATT
Source organism: Cherax quadricarinatus (assembly GCF_026875155.1). NCBI lineage: Eukaryota > Metazoa > Arthropoda > Malacostraca > Decapoda > Parastacidae > Cherax > Cherax quadricarinatus. The sequence continues at coordinate 45,682,339 of NC_069421.1, forward strand.
TTTTTTGTTAGGTTCAGAATGATTTTTACGAAATTATAGCATACACAAATTTTCACTTGCTTTATTCGGTAAGAAGAATGTTGCTATTTAAGACAAAATCACAAGTTTTACCTCTTCGGCACAACATATATATATATATTAATGAAATCACGAAATTAGTGATTTTGAATCCTTAAGAGCACTGCAGTTAGCCAGGATTCGATCCTGCGTCACCATGCCCAGTCCTGTGAAAAAAGAACAATATACGCATCACTTTATCCACGGGACCAACAATTCTCAAACACCAGGAGCTCAGTGAAATGAACTAACCGCAGATATGTTAATGATTCAAAATCACTTGTTTCGTGATTTAACTAATGTGTAGATTCTCTAGAAGGTGGTACCCAAAAAAGAGCAAAAGTTTTTGTATGACGGGGATGCTGAATAACAACGAATTTCGTGGGGTTTCGAAATGTGAAAGGAGTAACTTGTCTAGAATGAGTTTTTGGTTGATGACAATTATAAATATTCAAGGAAAACTTTCTATGGAATGTTTGCTGGAGGTTCCATTGCAGCTTCCAGTGTTGTATCCACCTATACACGGTCGACACGCTAATCCTATGTTTAAGGGAAATTTTCCTGGCTGACACGCCGTTCAGCCACAGACCAACGACCAGAGAGCGTTCATCTGCCGCTGCTCGCATCCTTGATTACCCAGTGAGTAGTACACTCTCTCTGTCAAATAAGTGTTTAATGATTACATGTATATAAAAGCAAGCGTGCTCGTTCGCACACATATACACATGCACACACGCGCAAAACACACAAAACCACACACCACACACACACACACACACACACACACACACAACACACACACACACACACACACAACACACACACACACACACAACACACGCACACACAGACACACACACACCACCACACACAGGGGAATGTCCTATGAAGAAAGATTAAGGGAAATCGGCCTGAGGGACACGGGAGGACAGGAGGGTCCTGGAGACATGATAACGACATATAAAATACTGCGTGGAATAGACAAGGTGGACAAAGACAGGATGTTCCAGGGAGGGGACACATAAACAAGAGGCCACAATTGGAAGTTGAAGACACAAATGAGTCAGAGAGATAGTAGGAAGTATTTCTTCAGTCATAGAGTTGTAAGGCAGTGGAATAGCCTAGAAAATGACGTAGTGGAGGCAGGAACCATACACAGTTTTAAGACGAGGTTTGATAAAGCTCATGGAGCGGGAAGAGAGAGGGCCTAGTAGCAACCGGTGAAGAGGCGGGGCCAGGAGCTAGGACTCGACCCCCGCAACCTCAACTAGGTGAGTACAACTAGGTGAGTACACACAGGGAGGTCAGGGAGAGTGACCTAGTAGCGACCAGTGAAGAGGCGGGGCCAGGAGCTTGGACTCGACCCCTGCAACCTCAACTAGGTGAGTACAACTAGGTGAGTACACACACACACACACACACGCACACACACACACACACACACACACACACACACACACACACACACACACACACACACACACACACACACACACACACACACACACACACACACACACCAGACAACATCTCTCCGTGGTCCTTAAAGAGGGAGCAGAGATATTGTGTGTGCCATTAACAAAGATCTTCAACACATCATTTGAAACTGGGCAACTCCCTGAGGTATGGAAGATGGCAAATGTAGTCCCAATTTTTAAAAGGGAGACAGACATGAGGCACTAAACTACAGACCTGTATCACTAACGTGTATTATGCAAGGTCATGGAGAAGATAATCAGGAGGAGAGTGGTGGAGCACCTGGAAAGAAACAAGTGTATAATTGACAACCAGCATGGTTTCAGGGAAGGAAAATCCTGTGTCACAAACCTACTAGAGTTTTATGACAAGGTGACAGAAGTAAGACAAGAGAGAGAGGGATGGATCGACTGCATTTTTTTGGACTGCAAAAAGGCCTTCGACACAGTTCTCACAAGAGGTTACTGAAAAAGCTAGAAGATCAGGCACACATAACAGGAAAGGCACTGCAATGGATCAGATAATACCTGACAGGGAGGCAACAACGAGTCATGGTACGTGACGAGGTGTCAGAGTGGGCGCTTGTGACAAGCGGGGTTCCACAGGGGTCAGTCCTAGGACCTGTGCTGTTCTTGGTATATGTGAACGACATAACGGAAGGGATAGACTCAGAAGTGTCCTTGTTTGCAGATGATGTGAAGTTAATGAGAAGAATCAAATCGGATGAGGATCAGGCAGGACTACAAAGAGACCTGGACAGGCTACAAGCCTGGTCCAAAACTGGCTCCTTGAGTTTAACACCGCCAAATGCAAAGTCATGAAGATTGGGGAAGGGCAAAGAAGACCGCAGACACAATATAATTTAGATGGCCAAAGACTGCAAACCTCACTCAAGGAAAAAGATCTGGGGTGAGTATAACACCGAGCATATCTCCTGAGGCGCACATAAATCAGATAACTGCTGCAGCATACGGGCGCCTGGCAAACCTACGGATAGCGTTCCGATACCTCAATAAGGAGTCGTTCAAGACACTGTATACCATTTACGTCAGGCCCATACTGGAGTATGCAGCACCAGTTTGGAATCCACACCTAGTCAAGCACGTCAAGAAATTAGAGAAAGTGCAAAGGTTTGCAACAAGACTAGTCCCAGAGCTACGGGGATTGTCGTACGAAGAAAGGTTGAGGGAAATCGGCCTGACGACACTGGAGGCCAGGAGGGTCAGGGAGACATGATAACGACATATAAAATACTGCGCGGAATAGACACGGTGGACAAAGACAGGATGTTCCAGAGATGGGACACATACACAAGAGGTCACAATTGGAAGTTGAAGACTCAGATGAATCAAAGGGATGTTAGGAAGTATTTCTTCAGTCATAGAGTAGTCAAGTCGTGGAATAGTCTAGAAAGTGAAGTAGTGGAGGCGGGAACCATACATAGTTTTAAGGCGAGGTATGATAAAGCTCATGGAGCAGGGAGAGAGAGGACCTAGTAGCAATCAGTGAAGAGGCGGGGCCAGGAGCTATGACTCGACCCTGCAACCACAAATAGGTGAGTACAAATAGGTGAGTACATATGTATATATATATATATATATATATATATATATATATATAATATATATATATTATATATATATATATCGTGCCAAACTGGTAAAATTGCTCATTTAGCAAAAACACATTTAAAATTAAGCCCTTTCTAAAATTTTCTCTTATAGGTTTAAAGATACATTATGGTAATGTAAAAATTAATAATTTTGTACCAAAAGTACCTTAGAAAACTTACCTAACCTTATTATAACAAGCGCAATTTAATATATCCTAATCCACTAAATATATTTTAGGTAAGTTTACAATAATTTAATAAACAAACAAAATTAAATATATTTTTTTCCGTTGGGTTCAGAATGATTTTTAATATAATATAATAATATCTTTATTTTCTACAGCCTAAACTGACATCGGTGACATACTACTATATAGAAAGCCGCTTATTATGCTGAGCATTTCGGGAAAATTAGGACAGTTTTGTCACAGGATGCGACCCACATCAATCGACTAAGTCCCAGGTACCCATTTTACTGAAGGTTGAACATAGACAACCGGTGTAAAGAAACATGTCCAATGTTTCTTCCCTCGGTGGGAATTGAATCCAGACCCTCGTCGTGTGAAGCGAGAGGTTTAGCCATCAGGCCACGGGGAAATTATTGCATAAACAAGTTTTCGCTTGCCTTATTCGGCAAGAAGAGCGTTGCTGTTTAAGTCATTTAAATAGCATGAGCGCGCATGTGTTGGTGTGTGTGTGTGTGTGTGTGTGTGTGTGTGTGTGTGTGTGTGTGTGTGTGCGTATTCACCTATTTGCTTATATAGGGGACGAGTCGCAGCTCCTGGCCCTGCCTCTTCGCTGGTCGCTGCTCGGTCCAATCTGTCCCTTCTCCATGAGCTTTATCATATCTCTTCTTAAAGCAATGTATAGATCCTGCCTCTGTTACACCATTCTCCAGATTGCTCCACTTCCTGACAACTCTATGACTGAAAGAATACTTCCTAACATCCCTGTGAAGCATCTGAGTTTTCAACTTCCAGTTG
>NC_069421.1:45691466-45743966 GCF_026875155.1 Cherax quadricarinatus
GGAAAAGCATCACCGGGGGACAGCATCACTGAGCTGATAGAATCACCGGAGGACAGCTTCTGTTGAGAAATGGTTTACCAGCTAAGGTTAAAGATTAAATATAGGGAGTACTTAGCTGATAAGACAGCTATCGTCCACACAGCCGCCCCTGCAGGCGAGGTCTTGAGAAGCTGTCTCATCCACTTCTTAACGGGCTGAAATAAAGTATATTAGGTATGATTATAAATTACCCCTAGGGGGTGTTATGTCAGCATATATCATTCACTGATTGCTGACAACACTTACTTGTGTGGACTCAAAAGTCCACACCTCACTGCCGACTATAGGTTGATTACAAACTCCTTGCGACACAAGAACTGCGCAGTTCCCAGCACTACAAGAAATCTGCAACCCACCTTGCTCTTGTAGCATGAGCTATGGTGTTCTTTACACCCTCGACAGATATCGGTGACTTGATAGAAGCTGAAGTGTCCTTGGATGTTCATGTCTTCCATAGTCTAGGAATACGCACACTGGTACACTATGTTCACAATCTTATCACTAAAGAAGCTGATCACACTTCTTTATAAGTGTTTATTGTGTTTTGTGAGACATTTTGTTCACGCTAACGCACGGATCTGTGTTCTTTGTTGGTTATCCTGGCGTCAGTGTGACTCCCAGTAGGGTGAAAAGTAATCTGACCTTCTCAGTAGTAGTAACGTAGTAACCAGTTACCAGTAATCTCAGTAGTAGTAACGTAGTAACCAGTTACCAGTAACCAGTGTCCGTTGACTCACGACCAACCGTCTTAAGTCATGGTCTTCATATTGTGCTGAGCTGACACTATTTCAAAACACCCACTACGGGGTACTGGCCAGCCGCCTAGTCAGTTTTACGAGTGTAACCAAGGAGATAGGTACGGCTGGCAAGAGCTCTGTCCACATAACAGTAATTATACGTATAACAGCCTACGTGAGTATTTCTACCCTAATCCACGTATCGAACTCCCACATGATAAATGGTGTGCAGCGGTGTGGAGCGTGGATTTACGTTTTTAAGGGTAATTCAAGGCGTTTGAAGACTGTTGTGAGTAGCCGGCAGGGTCAAAGGTGAGTCTCCAGCCACCAGCTCTACCCTCGCGCACCACCAGCCAGCAGCAGCTACTCCCCTCAAACCTATTGCCTGCAAGCCTGTTGCAGCCGTTTCAAGCTTCCTGGCTTAGTTTCGTGTGCTAATTGCTTCAATCTCCGAGGTTGACCCGATTTTGCAATTAAGCCAGTCAGTTAAGCCAGACTGTGGAAGGGTGAACGCCAGTCAGCCTATCATCCAGCCTGTCTCCTGTCATCCAACTGCTCCTCCGTGCTTTGTGCATCGTTACACGTCTTCCAGTCATCCATTCTCGTGGGTAAGCCACCAGCCAACCCAGCTTCAAACCCCAGCTGAGAGAGAAAGTAAGCCAGCAGTAAAAAGTAAGCCAAGCTCCTCTGGGGTATTGTTTATATCGCTTTGTGCTCCCTGTTGGATGCTAAGAGTGGTTTTTTACCATTCCTGTGGCATAGAGTGGGTTTTTCAAGCCACCTTCGTGGGTGAGTGGGGTGCGCGGCAGACCCCCAGCGTTCCCCCCCCCCCATTCTCTCACACCACCCGGTGCGCGGCAGAAGCATCCACCCACCACCACCACCACCATCCACCATCTACCTGTGGTTGTTTGCACCCTTGTCCCGGTCCTAGTACTGTTTTGGCTCACATAATTGGTCAAGAGATTGTAGCTGGTGCCAACGAGATAAAGCCATTATGTGATTCGCCTAGAAAGCACATTCTTCACGACAACATGCGAGGGGAAGAGGAAATACCGCCAGCCTACAGGACAATATCTTCGCCTCATCACCAGTAATCCCCCTTTCACTACTCCCGACTTCAGTGATAATTTCCTTGAGACATTTTTTTTGCTTTTAAAAAGATTTTTGCGTGTGTGAGACATTTATAGAAAAAATTGTTTGTGTACCTAAACCTTGTGTTTTTCAGTGTAAACGCAGTATTCTTTGACTCAGTTTTTTTTTACAATTTTTTCAGTGTTTTCACTTATCTTAATTATTATTCTTCTGTGTTTTTCTTTATGCACTCCTGTCTATAGTAAGTATTATTGGTAGTGACCATCAGTCACTCTGGTGAAGTGATTCATTTTTTTTTATTGTATTCTTTCAGCTTGATTCTCAGTATATCATTGTATTCTGCAGTGATTCACCCCAGTAACCAATTTTCCATTTTTTCTAATGTGGTGCCCATTTTTTTTCGTATGCCAAAAAGTGTCTTTTCCCTCTAATTTTTCGCAACTGTGTACCATTTTTTTTCCGCAAATTTTTGTCGTATCAGCACAGCAAAGATTTGTTTATCAGTCACGCGGAATTTGTTGTAAGAATAAATTATACTGTTGGGTGCTCCGCACTGAAGTGTTATATTCCTGTTTTGTTCCTGTGTTTTATTTTTTATAATTCTTGAACAAATTCAACTCTTGATGCAATTTCAATTACTTTTAACGAAAGGGTGTTTTTTCTTAAACTCTGTTTGAGTAAATTGTTTTGTCTAATTTTACAATAAGAGTTTAAAGTGTTCAATCAGGTTATTTTTTTTTGGTCTTCATATTTTAATTCATTATTTTACCTGAGTTTTCCCAGTGACATTTTATTACTGCAGTGATTATTTCTATACTTTATTTTGTTGCACTTGTTCTGAAGTGAATTATTTTGTTGAACTGTTCTGCAGTGAATTATTTTCTTTTATTGCTATTTTTATGATTTATAATTTAATTTTGTCTATGCATTCTTAGAAAATATTTAAAATTTCCCAGTTAACAATTTAATAATTTTATTTTACACTTTCACATTGATTTAAAAAATTTAATTAATTAATATTTTTTATTAGCAAGAGTAAAAGACAGCTCATTTTGAATTTAATTCAGTCCCCCAGTAATATTTTTACTTGTATATTTCAATGTAAATTTTTTTTTCTTGGTCAATAGTCCTTTAAATTGAGTTTTCCTTCCTCTTGCAGTGTATCTTAGATATTAATTTTTTTATTATTTCTGCAGAATTAGTTGTATATTTTTTCATTTCAATTCTAGAATTTTATTTTCATTTTTTATTGTTCATTATTTTTGCTTTATTTGTTCTCGTGTTACTTTGCCCTTAATGTCTCACATACCGTAAGTGATACTTTAGTGAATTTTCGACACTCAACCTCTCAGCTACTACTGCTGGCCCTGTTCATCAGTCCTCACAATTCCTTACCGACTGACAGACCGACTCAGACACCGAGATATTATAGTTAAAACTCGTGATCCCTGATGCGTTACCTTTATTCAATGGCATGTACATAGTCTTGAAGCATGGTTTGCAGCCATTCGTTCTCGGCTAGTGCCCTAGCTGAAGGTCCTCCTTCAGAGGAAAGCCTTATCAGAATTGCTAAAGAAGCTCTTTATCGATCTCCTGCTGCTGTTCACGTTGTTGATCTCCTTGATATGCGAGACTTCAGGAATCTTACTAATGGTCACAATATGGAACTGATTCGTTCTTTCCTTGTCCCAGTAAAAACAGCTGATCCATATTCGTTCTTAGGGAACTAGTGAATGCTACACCCTGAGTACTGAAAACGTTGAGTGCATTGCTGTTAGATTAGACAAACTTTTACATCATTTATCAATGCTGTCCAATCATCATTTTCTCCCTGAAGAGGCTTAAAACCATTTACAGAAACAATTGCTAAAATAGCAGCTTTTGGAGCAATTAAAACTAATGCCGCCGCTTCTGTGTGTGCTTATGAGGCTGATTTCCCCCAACTGTAACGATGGAACCCTTACAGCCTTAAATCATGTACGTTCCTTGTGCCCCCGAGGTAACTTTCCCTTGTATCAAAAGTAATGTCACACATATGCCTCAGTCTGCACCACCTTTGTTTGCGCCACAGAGACAAATCGTAAGTCGTCAATCATCTCAGAGATCACCAAGAACCGTGTACAAGTCGTTATAACACCTCGTAGTATTCATAGTACATTCAGTAACCCTAGTCGCGGAATTGTTACAACGTGGTTTCCGTGGCCATATTGCAATTAATTGTTCCTGATATTACCCTAAAACGTCGTACTGAATGATGAGTATCAGATCTTCCCTACTGTACTTATCATAGAATACATGGACAGACACATCTGAGTGTAATCTCTCTATAACCTTCAGTACTCTAGATCTTTCCGTGGTCGTTCCAACCGCAGAACCCGTCGAGGGAAAAAGATCTCGTGGTTTTCAAATAACCAGAATCAGGCTCATTATTTCAATTCTCAAACTAACCAGAACCAGCCTCGTTCTTCCAATTCGGGAATTCGAGCGCCCCAGTCAAACCGTCCCCATGGGGACAGTAGGTGATAATGAGTACACCATCCCCGTTCACAACTCCTTTGAAGCCTTAAAACATCTCGAGAATGACAACCCTGCTGAGGTTGTTGCTCACATGTCTCTGACATAGATGATTTGGGGGGTGGAGTAGAACAAGTCTTTTCTGATGAAAAATCCACCTTTTTGTTTGCACATAACTTCCAATGCAACCATAGGCCCTATAGTGCAAAACATCTGTTTATAATGCGCCCGTTCAATTTTTCATGGACTCTGGTGCGCAAATCAATATTAAATTTGGTCTAGTTTTTTTTAAAGATAAGAAGTTACGACCCTGTCCTTCTCGTAGAACCCACTCCTGTGTCCTCCCTTAGTGGAGTATCTGGTTCTCACCTGCGTGTCCGAGGTACGACGCCCTAACCTTTTCTATCCAAATAGAGACTTCACTGTTTCCTTCCTTGTTGTCGATCAGATTACTTTCCCTGGTGACCTTCTACTGGGGTTTGCTTCCATGCGAAAACTTACGCATTGTGCTCCGACCCTTATCGATGGCATGCACAAATTTACGACTTGATCGTTCCATTCTGGGGGTTAAACCAGCTTGGATCCGAAATCTGTTATACTGCTGCAGAGTATGATTTTACGGATTAAGTCCTTACAAGCTAAGCAATTCTCAGTAGCGTACCCAAGCGGGCAGGGACTGGTAATTCTGGGCACTCCCATCAGTGTTCCACCATACCTTCAGAATTGCAGGATAGCCGATGCTCAAGTGTCCGAGGCGCCCAGATACCCTTTAGTGCTCACTATCCCTGCAATGCCTGCATCGGTAGTAGTTGTTCTCCACAGGGACGCCTGTCGGAAACAATTACTTGCAACTAGTAATGCCCTCCTTGTTGACGTCAATGCGTCCGCAGAAGACGTTTCTGTTGCCGCGAGTGCTCTCACTAAGTGTCTGTCGTTTTTCCCTAGTGTTTCCGATGTGATAACGTCCTAGTTGACAGTGATTCCTGCAAAGTAAAAGGTCTTTTGTTGAACATCCTTACTGTTTTAAAGATAGTAAGCCATTTTCTACCTGGCCAACACTTCGGTCACAGTGTTCGCCTTAGAGCAAATACAATTGTTACCTTGTTTTACTATCCTTACCCGTTCAGGTAGAGGATGAGTTTCACCTGACCAGTGGGTCGGTGCTTTTCTGCCGGGAGACCTCATCCACTCCTGATCAACTGTTCCCCCAGTTGAGAGAAAGACTTGCCCACGACTTCCAGATAAGTCGCGTTTGTTGACTCTGTTGAACAAGTCGTAAAGCCATTTCTTTTCCAGGTTTGGGAAAATGGTAAACGAACTTATTGTCCCTCGTATCCACTTGAACCGGTACTAGACCTATCTCATACCTGCTAAGAATGCCTCATTCACAAGTTGCTGTTGAGAGAATTGATCTTCAATGTGTGATGGGGTTATTGCACCCCAGCAATTCCCTTGGATTGCACCCTTGATACTAGTCCAAGAAGGATGGGACCCTTTGGGGTCCATAATTGACTTTTAGGAAGTTAAAGCAAAAACCATTCCAGATCGCTTTCCCTCCCCGTACTGGGTCTTTTACCGTAATATCGGAGTAACAACTTTAACCTAGATTTGTTACAAGGGTTTTGGCCAATTCCCTCTTCACCCAGGACAGCCAAGAACAACTGCATTCTCCCCCTCTCAGGTCATTATCACTTCCCCCGATGGCATTTGGATACGATCCCTTTCCCCCATCACTTCTCAAGGCTCATGACTATATCTTTAGAAAGGGCTCATAGGAAAAGCACTTATGTGTACTTAGATGACGTAATCGTCAGCTAAGACGTGGATACACACTTTAAAAGACTTGATGTAGTACTTGGTAAACTGAAGAAGCCAATTAAAAAATCAAACGTCAAAAGTCAATTTTTCAGATTAAATTAAGTTTCTTGTCCGTAGTCACCTAAGGGTTACGACTACCAAAATAAATAACTGCATACCAAATTTTCAACTCCCAAAATGCTGATGCGTAAGATCCTTTGGGGCTTAGCAGGTTTTTATAGATCTTCATTGCCATTTTTCTTCCATAGCTGTTCCTCTAACTGGTTGTTAAGAAAGAGCTCCTTTTGTTTGGACCTTCGTCAAGAAAGAGCATTCCAACTCTAAAAGAAACTAACACTTCTCCAATTTTGAAATTTCCGATTTTCTAACCTTTCTATCTGACAACTGATGCTTTCAATTGGCATAGGTGCCGTACTAGCCAGAAGACCGATGGCAAGTAAACGCAGTTGATTTGCTACCGAGTCCCTACGAACGAACGTAAATTTTACAGTAATGAGCAAGAAACTTTAGCAATAGTATGGTCTTTAAAGCACATCCGAACATTTTTATCAGTACTCTGTTCATGTCTTACAGTCAGCTCCACTGATAACCTTATTCCCGAACAAACAACCTATGGAAGGTTAGCTAAGACCTTGACTTCCAAGAGTTCAATCCCACCTTTGAGCATTACCGGCAGTCAAATGTAGTCGCAAGCCCTTTTCGCGACATTTAGATAGTAAACTGCAGACCTCCAATTAGTGCTGAAGATGTAAAGAATGCCCAAAGAACAGATCCCATTGGTCTGGTGTGATACGATTTCTCAGAAGATCTTTTCGACTGTGAAGCCACCGCTCCATAGCTTTCTCTCGGAGAATTACTGTAACGAAACACCGAGTTGGTACCCTTGCAAAAGATACCAGTTAGTAATTCCACAGTCACTATGAATGTACCTTACACTATTCACGATTACCAGGTGTTGCACACCTGGTATGATCTTCAGTAAAACAGCCAACAGCAATCACCGGCGAAAAGCACACCGGGACAGCATCACGGGGGACAGTATCATTGGTGGAACAGCATCACCGGGGGGCAAATCACCGTTTAAAAGGCATCAACAGAAAAGCATACCGGGGGACAGTATCACAAGGAATAATGGCGCATCACCGGGGAGACAGCATCACCGGGGGACAGCATCACCGGGTTGATAGCATCACTGGGTTGATAACATCACCGGTGAGACAGCATCACCGGGGAACAGCATCACAGGGGGACAGCATCACCGGGCTGATAGTATCACCGGAGAACAGCATCACCAGGGGGTCAGCATCATCATGGGACAGCATCATCGGGGGACAGCATCACCGGGGGGACAGCATCACCTGGGGGACAGCACCACCGGGTTGATACCATTACTGGGGGGACAGTATCACTGGGCTGACTACAACAGCGGAGAACAGTATCACAGGGGTGACAGCATCACCTGGGGATAGCATCATCAGTGGGGACAGCATCACCAGGGGGACAGCATCACCGGGGGGACAACATCACCGGGGGAAAGCATCACCGGGGGGACAGCATCACCGAGTTAATAGCATCACCGAGGGACAGGATCGCCGGGGGACAGCATCACCGGAGGACAGCATCACTGGGCTGATAGCATCACCGGAGGACAGCATCACCAGGGGGACAGCGTCACCGGGGGACAGCATCACTGGGGAGACAGCATCACTGCGGGACAGCATCACCGGGGGGACAACATCACCGGGGGAAAGCATCACCGGGGGGACAGCATCACCAAGTTAATAGCATCACCGAGGGACAGCATCGCCGGGGGACAGCATCGCCGGAGGACAGCATCACTGGGCTGATAGCTTCACCGGAGGACAGCATCACCAGGGGGACAGCGTCACCGGGGGATAGCTTCACCGGGGGACAGCATCACCGGGGAGACAGCATCACTGGGGGACAGCATCACCGGGGGGATAGCATCACCAGGGTAACAGCATCACCTGGGTGGCAGCATCACCAGGGTGACAGCATCACCAGGGTGACAGCATCACCGGGGATAGCATCACCAGGGTGACAGCACACCAGGGTGACAGCATCACCAGGGTGACAGCATCACCGGGGGATAGCATCAAAAGGGTGACAGCATCACCAGGGTGACAGCATCACCAGGATGACAGTATCACCAGGGTGACAGCATCACCAGGGTGATAGCATCACCAGGGTGGCGACAGCATCACCAGGGTGACCAGCATCACCAGGGTGACAGCATCACCAGGTGACAGCATCCCAGGGTGACAGCAATAAACAAGGGTGACAGCATCACCAGGGTGACAGCATCACCAGGGTGACAACATCACCAGGGTGACAGCATCACCAGGGTGACAGCATCACCAGGGTGACAGCATCACCGGGGGATAGCATCACCAGGGTGACAGCATCACCAGGGTGACAGCATCACCAGGGTGACAACATCACCGTAGGATAGCATCACCAGGGTGACAGCATCACCAGGGTGACAGCATCACCAGGGCGACAGCATCACCGGGGGATAGCATCACCAGGGTGACAGCATCACCGGGGGATAGCATCACCAGGGTGACAGCATCACCAGGGTGACAGCATCACCAGGGTGACAGCATCACCAGGGTGACAGCATCACCAGGGTGACAGCATCACCGGGGGATAGCATCACCAGGTGACAGCATCACCAGTACAGCATCACCAGGGTGACAGCATCACCAGGGTGACAGCATCACCAGGGTGACAGCATCACCAGGGTGACAACATCACCGTAGGATAGCATCACCAGGGTGACAGCATCACCAGGGTGACAGCATCACCAGGGCGACAGCATCACCGGGGGATAGCATCACCAGGGTGACAGCATCACCGGGGGATAGCATCACCAGGGTGACAGCATCACCAGGGTGACAGCATCACCAGGGTGACACCATCACCAGGGTGACAGCATCACCAGGGTGACACCATCACCAGGGTGACAGCATCACCAGGGCGACAGCATCACCAGGGTGACAGCATCACCAGGGTGACAGCATCACCAGGGTGACAGCATCACCAGGGTGACACCATCACCAGGGTGACACCATCACCAGGGTGACAGCATCACCAGGGTGACAGCATCACCAGGGTGACAGCATCACCAGGGCGACAGCATCACCGGGGGATAGCATCACCAGGGTGACAGCATCACCAGGGCGACAGCATCACCGGGGGATAGCATCACCAGGGTGATAGCATCACCAGGGTGACAGCATCACCAGGGCGACAGCATCACCGGGGGATAGCATCACCAGGGTGACAGCATCACCGGGGGATAGCATCACCAGGGTGACAGCATCACCAGGGTGACACCATCACCAGGGTGACAGCATCACCAGGGTGACACCATCACCAGGGTGACAGCATCACCAGGGCGAAAAGCATCACCAGGGTGACAGCATCACCAGGGTGACAGCATCACCAGGGTGACAGCATCACCAGGGTGACAGCATCACCAGGGTGACACCATCACCAGGGTGACACCATCACCAGGGTGACAGCATCACCAGGGTGACAGCATCACCAGGGTGACAGCATCACCAGGGTGACAGCATCACCAGGGCGACAGCATCACCGGGGGATAGCATCACCAGGGTGACAGCATCACCAGGGCGACAGCATCACCGGGGGATAGCATCACCAGGGTGATAGCATCACCAGGGTGACAGCATCACCAGGGCGACAGCATCACCGGGGTGACAGCATCACCAGGGCGACAGCATCACCACATCTTTCACATTTAATAGCGCTTCTTTTTGATTATAATAATAATAATAATCACATTTAATAAACTTACGGCTTTTTTCGCTCTCTCTTCACATCTAATATATTACTTTGTTTGCCCAATCCATTTCTTGATCTGGAATTTAACTCATGACTGAACTATTTCCAGTGTTGTTAGGATAGGTTAGGTTACTTTACGGGAGGATGAGTAAATTTAGGTTAATGTAATTAGGGATACGTAACACAACTATATAAAAACAAAATATACTCAAACTATATTATTTTTCACAACGAGATTAGACACTTCAGCACCGTAACAATAAAATGTGATACTGTGAGATACCAAAATACCGTGTTTATAATCTCAACACAGTATTAGGGTATCTCATAGATACCAAAATATAGAGGTATGAAAAAGCTCATGGTGCACGGAGAGTGACCCAGTAGAGGCCAGTGAAGAGGCGGGGCCAGGAGCTATGACTCGACCTCTGCAACCACAACTAGGTGAGTACAACTAGGTGAGTACAGTGTATTTTGTATCCGATGTGAAAATTTAAATATCCGATGATGCGGATGTACATGAGGATGTCTTACTTATTTTGCAGATACGGATGTACATGCGGATATCTTTTAACAGTAAAATGCGAATACGGATGTAAGAAATTGTGCGGATGTTCCGCGGATGCGGATATCCGATACATCTCTAGTTCAGATGAATGAGTTGTGTACCGAAATTATTGAGTTGTGACGATACTAGACCAGTTTGATATTATCTACATTGAGGAGCTGATGAAAGCGACTGTTTCCTCATTTGAAATAATGAGACGATCATATTTTCCCAGTAATAAATTAACAATTTTGTGATACTCTTTCGTGTATCACAAGAAACCCAAGGTAATTCCTATAAAAAATTTAAAATTAATCAATTAGTTTATAGAAAACTTCAACGTAAGATGTGACACAAATGATAATTAAAATTAATATAATTGTAAATATTTATATTTTTCCATATATGAAGTGTTATGATGTGTCTTGTAAACATTGACGAGATAGTTATTTTAACTTCTCAAAAATTAAATGACAGTTATTTTTGCTATTAAAAGAGATTTTTGACAGTGTCTATATTGACAGTACCTTGAGCAGGTGCTTCACTGACTGGTTCACTACCAGTGGTGCTTCACTGACTGGTTCATTACCAGTGGTGCTTCAAAGACTGGCTCACTACCAGTGGTGCTTCACAGACTGGCTCACTACCAGTGGTGCTTCACAGACTGGCTCACTACCAGTGGTGCTTCACAGACTGGCTCACTACCAGTGGTGCTTCACAGACTGGCTCACTACCAGTGGTGCTTCAAAACTGGCTCACTACCAGTGGTGCTTCACAGACTGCTCACTACCAGTGGTGCTTCACAGACTGGCTCACTACCAGTGGTGCTTCACAGACTGGCTCACTACCAGTGGTGCTTCACATACTGGCTCACTACCAGTGGTGCTTCACAGACTGGCTCACTACCAGTGGTGCTTCACAGACTGGCTACTACCAGTGGTGCTTCACAGGGCTGGCTCACTACCAGTAGTGCTTCACAGACTGGTTCACTACCAGTGGTGCTTCACAGACTGACTCACTACCAGTGGTGCTTCACAGACTGACTCACTACTAATGGTGCTTCACAGACTGGCTCACTACCAGTAGTGCTTCACAGACTGGCTCACTACCAGTGGTGTTTCACAGACTGGTTCACTACCAGTAGTGCTTCACAGACTGGCTCACTACCAGTGGTGCTTCACAGACTGGCTCACTACCAGTGGTGCTTCACAGACTGACTCACTACCAGTGGTGCTTCACAGACTGACTCACTACCAGTGGTGCTTCACAGACTAGATCATTACAAGTGGTGCTTCACAGACTGACTCACTACCAGTGGTGCTTCACAGACTGGCTCACTACCAGTGGTGCTTCACAGACTGACTCACTACCAGTGGTGCTTCACAGACTGGCTCACTACCAGTGGTGCTTCACAGACTGACTCACTACCAGTGGTGCTTCACAGACTAGGTCGTTACAAGTGGTGCTTCACAGACTAGGTCATTACAAGTGGTGCTCCACAGACTAGGTCATTACAAGTGGTGCTCCACAGACTAGCTCGTTACAAGTGGTGCTTCACAGACTAGGTCGTTACAAGTGGTGCTTCACAGACTAGGTCGTTACAAGTGGTGCTTCACAGACTAGGTCGTTACAAGTGGTGCTTCACAGACTAGGTCATTACAAGTGGTGCTCCACAGACTAGCTCGTTACAAGTGGTGCTCCACAGACTAGCTCGTTACAAGTGGTGCTTCACAGACTGGCTTACTACCCGTGGTGGCTGGCGGCTCCAAGCAAGTGTCCACCATCAGTGTTAGTCTGGCTTATATATGCAATGCGAGTGCTGCTCCACAGCCACCACCTCCACTACCACCCCCACCACCACAACTCCCACCACCACCACCACTATCACCACTCCCATCACCACCACCACCACAACCATCAACACTACCACTACCAATACTACCAACACTACGACCACCACGAATACGACCACCACCACTACCACCACTACTACCACCACCACCACCACTTCCCACCACCACCACCACCACTACCACCACTCCCACCATCACCACCACTACCACTACCACTACTACCACCACCACCACTTTGACCACCACCACCACTACCACCACTACCACCACTACCACCACCACGAACACTACCACCACCATCGCTACCACCACCACCAATACCACTCCCTACCACTACCACCACCACCCCAACACTCCCGACACTACCACCACTACTACCACCACCACCACTACCACCACCACCAATAATACTACCATCAGAAACACTACCACCACCACTACCACTCCCACCACTACCACCACCGCCCCAACACTCCCAACACTACCACCACTACTACCACCACCTCCACTACCACCATCACCTACACTACCACCACCAACACTACCACCACCACCACTACCACCACCACAACCACCACTCCCAACACTCCCAACACTACCACCACTACAACCACGACCACGACCACCACCACCACTACTACCACCATAACCGCCACCACCACCACCACCACCACCGCCACCACCGCCACCACCACCACCACCACACTGCCACCATCATTACCACCACCACCACAACACCACCCTCCCCACCTATACAAGGAAACCATCACCATCATAACTACCCCTCCACCGATACTACCACCACCACCACCACGTCAACCACCATCACCTCAAATGTCACAACCAATATCACAATACCCATCATCATCACCACCACATCAACCAACATCCCTCTCAAATACCCTAAGTACCCTGGAGTACTAAAATCACTAACAAAACTGGAGTACTGCAACAATCACTAACAAAACTGGAGTACTGCAACAATCACTAACAAAACTGGAGTACTGCAACAATCACTAAAAAAAAAAAAAACTGGAGTACTGCAACAATCACTAACAAAACTGGAAGTACTGCAACAATCACTAACAAAACTGGAGTACTGCAACAATCACTAACAAAACTGGAGTACTGCAACAATCACTAACAAAACTGGAGTACTGCAACAATCACTAACAAAACTGGAGTACTGCAACAATCACTAACAAAACTGGAGTACTGCAACAATCACTAACAAAACTGGAGTACTGCAACAATCAATCACTAACAAAACTGCAGAACTACAACAATCACTAACACAGCTGAAGCCGAGAGGATGAGGAAGGAAAAAGTTATTACAAGTGAAACGGTGATATTCTGAAGGTAGAGTACATGGTGAAGTTCCAGACTTTTGAGATAGACAGGTGAAGGAAGCCTCGGGAACGAATGGATTTGACAGTTAACAACAGAGTACTGGAGTTAGTAGATGGTTAGCTGGAGGTACGGAAGATGACCGGAATATTTTGAGGAAGTTTTAAATGTTGATAAAGAAAGGGAGGCAGCAATTTCATGCACTGGCAAGGGAGGTATAACATCTTTTAGGAGTGAAGGTATAAACATATTTTAGGAGTTATAAGAATACAGCATATGCTGTATTCTTATCAAGACTGATGGACTAATTACATCGACTCAAGGCTGAGAAACTAATTACCTCAGACTTCTTCTGGTCACCACCATTCTTCTTTGTATTGGACTGATGAAGCCACTGTGTGGTGAAACTTTTCACAATAAAGATACCCAAGTGTTACACAGGTGAAGTGAGGTTCTGTAAAAAATTTTTTTTTTTTTGAGAATAAGAAAAAGTTATGGAGTGAGATTAATAAGTTGAGAAAGCCTAGGGAACGAATGGATTTGATTGTTAAAAGAGAAGAAGTGAGTTAGCAAATGGGGAGGTGGGGGTATTGTGAAAATGGTGGGAATATTTTGAATAACTATTGGGCGTTGGCTAAAGAGACATAGCATCCTCTTGGAGTGAGGAAGAGCCGGATGTGAGAGTAGTGGAGGTGCTTAAGGCAGTGGATAAAATGTAAAGGGGTAAAGCAGCTGGGATTGATTGGATCAAGACATAAATGATAGAAGCTGGTGAGGATATAGTTATGAAGTGGTTGGTACTTCTGTCCAGTAAATGTATGAAAGACAAGAAGGTACCTAGAGACTGGCAGAGAGCATACGTAGTTCCTTTGTATGAAGGGAAAGGAGACAGAAGAGAGTGTAAAAATTGTAGGGGAATAAGTATACTGTGTATGTCAAAGTGTATAGTAGGGTTATTATTGAAAGAATTAAGAGTAAGAAGGAACAAAGAGGCTTTAGGAAGGGGTAGAGAAGGTGTAGACCAAATGTTGTTTTCATAAGATAGACTGGATAGGGAAGCAATGTGGCAGATGTTGCAAGTGTATGGAATAAGTGGTAGGTTACGGAATGCATTAAGAGTTTTTATGAGACAGTGAAGCTCAGGTTAGGGTGTGTAGGAGAGAGGGAGAATATTTTTCAATGAAAGTAGGCCTTAGGCGAGGAGCAGGTGTCAACTAGGATAATTTAATGATAGTCCAGTTTCTTTTATTTTTTTTTTTATTTTAAGAATGTGGTCGAAAATTTGTACTAGAAGTTTCATTAAGTTTGCCAAAAAATAAGGGGAGAAAAAATTAAATAATTCTTTTTGATATGGCAACACCTTAGTAAAATTTGTGCCAAATTGGTAATGTTTAGGAAGTTGTATTTAACTTTACAAGAACAAGTAAAACCTAAAAACGTATTGTGTAGAAGGAATTGAACTTCAGATCATTATATTGTATCCCCCAAATTCTTAATTTTGCATGTGTTTTTTTTTTAATAATAAAATGTGAAGGGTAAAGGTTATTACAAATTTCTTGTTTGGGTTTGAGAATAATTTACTTTGAAAAAAAAAACAGTATAACGTTATTTATGGATACGAAATATGATGAGACAGCTCCTTCCTTCATCTCTCCCGAGTATAAAACATAGATTGACTACCAGTTCTACTCCTCTTTGCATCCCTTGCTCACTGGCTTTATAATTTTGGCTGAGAACGATCCCTAAATTAACGAAATTAGGAGGAGTGATGAGCAACATCCAGCCACACCAGCAATTATATTGGTCAGTGACTGGACACTCTTAATCGCTGGGTAACCATTTGGAAAAGACCCGGACCGGGACAAGACCGGTGAACCTACAACAGTACATGACACTGTCGTCTCTACCCGCCAGTAGCTTGAGAATATCCCGTGTAGTGTATTTTCTAAACATTGACAACACTAATAACATTCGGGAAAGAAAAAATGAATATAACGAAAATAACAAGCTTAGTGTCAGTGCGTCATTTTTATGGTGTCATTGAATATAACGATAAAATAGCGATAAAATCACTTCGAAAAATATTAGAAACATACGGATTGCACAACAATATTGATAGATATATGTGTTATTTTTCTCTAAGATTTCTTTTTAAATTTTCTCTCATAACACTTGCTCCCTTCCTTAGAGAGGTATACGTGAAGTCACATGGTTGATTTATTTATAGACAGGGATGCAGAAGTGATTGCTGGAGTCTTGATTCTGAGGAGAGTACATAACCTTCACGACTACGACAACTACTACTACAACTAACCCATCTCTTTGGGTAGGACCTACTTCCACTGGGGAATCCCGCCTACCAGTGACTATGCCCTCGTCTGCTACACGTCCCATTTCCACCTGACGTTAGTATAAAAGCGCCAGGCTCCTTGCTTCTGCTTCAGGATCTACACGACTACGGTGCTCCTCGCACCAACTCCAAGGTTGAGGGACTGATTACCTCATCTTCTGTACATAGTTCTACTGTCTTCAAGTTATGTCCTGGAATTTGTATTGATAAAGCCACTGGATGGCGAAACGTCTACAATAAAGATACCCAGATGTTGCATATGTGTCTTAGTTTCATCAGATTGCTGGAGTGTTGGGGGAGGTGATGGGTTAAAATATGCGGAATATAATACAAAATGGGGGTTGCCATAGTTATTTTTTGCTGATGATTTTGTGCCTTTTGAAGATTCTGATGCTGCAAAGGTTAGTGGATGAATTTGGGAAGGTGTGAAAAAAGTCGAAAGTGAACATAGGAAAGAGCAAGGCGATGTGGGCAACAAATGAGTTAGGTAATGAAATATTGTATATCAGATTGGAGGGAGTGTGAAGGAAGTGAACATGTTCAGATACTTGGAAGTGAACTGGGCGGCGGATGGGTATATGAAAGACGAGATGAACCATAGAATGGGAAGGGAAAAAGGTGGGTGGTACACTGATGCATCTGTGGAGGCAAAGAACGTTATCTATGGATGCAAAATGGGAAAGTATGAGAGTATAGTGGTACCAACACTCTGATATGTGTCTGAAGTATGGGTTGTGAATGTTGCAGAGAGGAAGTTGGAAGCAGTGGAGATTTCGTGTCTGAGGGCAATGTGTGATGTGTGTGGTATGCAAAGAATTTGTAGTTAGGAGATTAGGAGGTGGTGTGGAGTTACTAAAAGTATTAACCCGAGAGAATGGGGCAAAAGAGAATGGCTTGGAGGGTATATAAATCTGTAATGGAGGGAAATCAGGGTAGGGCTTGGCCTAGGGAAGGATGAAGGGAAGGAGTAAAGGTGGTTTTGTATGCAGGGGGGTTTGGGCAACTAGCAGGCATTTGTAAGCATGTAAGATAGACGTGGAGGCAATAGTCAAAAAGATAACACAGGGAAATAATGGGCCCAGGGACTTGGCCTCAAAGTTTTGATAGTTGAAAAAGTTAGAGGTAATGAACTATTTACATGTTTGTATCTGATAACATTCGTAATGAGTTATTTATGCAGATATGAATTACATCACACACACACACAGAAGAAAAAACTGAGTACCAATGCCTTATTTATAGTAGGCAAAGACAGTATTTTTCCAGGATGGTTCGTAAAATACTTTGATATTTCTTGAACATTTCTGAAGGAGTTATTTCTGTATTCCTTAATTTCATCGCATTCTAGAACATAATGATGCAAGGTGTGACATTTGATCATCTGGCAAAGTTTACATTTCGTTTGGTCTACATTTGGTAGTTGTGATGTAACCTCCCAGAGATACTGGTAACCCGGCCGCAGCCGGGCGGTAATTGCGTCCAAAAATCTGCTTATTTTGATGAATTATTTGACCATTTTCTGGGTATTGAAATCTGGTTATCCTTTTATATCACACCCATACTATAAATTCAAAGGAAAAAATAATGATTTTCAGAAGAAATTGTTTATTTAGGTGATACTGGCAACATAAGAATATCGTTTATTATGCGAAATAGTTTTGTTTAGCAAGTTTAGCACAGGAAACAGTGGAATTTTGAACAAATTGAAAAGAAACTTAATTTTAGTAAATAAATTTAGTACTATAACTGTACCCAGCCCAACCAAACCTAACTTAACTTAGACTTGGCAAGGTTAGGACGAGTATCCTTGGGTTAGGTTATGTAAATAAAGCGGTCATTCCTTTAGGAATTAAATATATTTCTATCGCGCAATGACCCTAATACCGGGAAATTTACACATTAAAGGCACACCCGGGCGTGAACACTGATCAATTACTGAGACAATATTTTAGTCAAAGTAAACATAACACAGATATATGTGTAACAAGGTTTCTGTGCGCATAAAGCCTGTGGATACTTCACTTTTCCAAAGTTCAAAGTATATTTATATTCCTAGATATAAACACAAGATAAAGTCAGTGACATAGTGAGTCATAATTTTGGCTGTTTTGTTCCCACTCCTAAGCAAATATTTTGATCTCATCCTGCGCCTCTCCTGCATTGTAAGATAAGTGTCTGCTTTTTCTCTGAGGATTCTAAGTGGTGACGTAATCATATTCAAGAAGTTCATTGACATCAGTCAGCGTTTTACCAGAAGAACACACGGAAAGTGACGACTCTGCGTTACTAAAGTGCGGCAAGCAAGATGTGAATTTGTTCTCCCAGCAGTACAGCGGCAGCAATCACGTAGCCCAGAAACATAAAGTAGAACGCACCCTGCAGATGGTATAACCGCAACACCTCTGTATTTTCTTCCTGTTGAATGAAGAAAAATATAAATGATACCATCGCTCCAGATCCAGACTTAATATTACTGTAATGTCTTTACTCCTAATCATTCTCAACCATTCGACCATAAAAGCTTTAAATTTGCATTTAATTCCTTCATAGCCTTGACGATTGAAGCAACATATATAATGCTGAGGAGTGTGCGCTATCAATGCTTAATATTACTAAACAGGCATCATATTTATATACGATATGTGGTCCGGAGAACCTGAGTCACATCTGTCTTACTTTTGGGCAGGCAATGGTATGACTAACGTACGGCTATTTAATTCTTAACGCACAGTGAATATTCATTTCAGGACGTTTCGCCCTCAGATGAGTTTGTCAATCACAAAGAAATTCACAATCGATTTACAGAGCATACACCTTTTCGAGGTCAGGTCAGGATATACAGAGTGGTGATGGGTAAGGTGTGATGGAACTGCCAGAGCGCAACTGATGCTGACCGACTCTAGGACAAGCAAGCATTATGTGTCGGATTCATATTCTTCATTATAAGCAGACAGCTGCAAAGTTCTGATACGGGGTATATTCAAGTTCATGTATGTAACATTGATGCACATATGTTGCCAATATTTTACATTATGAGTTAATTTTGACTTCATATTCAGTTTCAGAATCATAAAAACTAAAGTGGAAAGCTTTCATTTACAGTGAAGCAAACTTACTCCTGTCCAGCAAATAACTGATCTCATTTTGGATAATCCTGCGAGCATCTGTGTAAAAGACTTAATTCATCCATCTGGTCACTTCCAACTGGGTTAATATCAACTCCATATCCCTCTGGTTACCCGACTTCCCGTGGCTGTCGTCTTCCTCCCCAGCTCCTAGCACCCTTCATCCTCACCTTCTTCACTGTGTGTACACCTCCTGCAATATTCGTCCTAATTTTTCAATGTTCACATCAATAAATGAAGACCATATTGCTTGTTTAGACCCGTTATATCATGGCAGGAAACCAGTAACTTTAAGTATATTTCCATTATCTTTAGATAATGGAGATATATATCTCTTCTAGTCTACTCTTCTTTAAATAAGTTTTAAAGTGTTTCATCAAAACTGCATTTCCTAGAATGTTTTTCATCATCTCTGCAAATTTGTGGTCACACATATCATTGATCCTCGCGCCTAGGAAGCAAAGCCTTCTTCTACAAATTCTACAGCAGTGGTTCCCAAACTGGGGGTAAATTACCCCCTGGGGGTAATTTAACCATTTTTGGGGGGTAATGGAGGGGTGACAGAAAAAAAGTTATGAATTCTGAAAATCAAGAAAACAATGCGGTACCCGGTATGAGGATTATTGTTAACTTTGTCTTAGTATATAAAGTTGTAAAGTAAACCTATTATAAGTAAGTAATAAAGTTAAACCAAATAACAATAAACATCAAAAACTAATATACAGTATTAGAAAAGAAGAAATATATAGCTAAGTGTGTGGAAACCCAAAAGTATTTTGACAAGTATGCTTCAGGACAAAAGTCACTCAGTAGCCCAGATCGACCTGTCCAGTACGCGTCACTCACTTCCTGAGGCTGCCTCTATTTCACACTGTCAGTTTATCTGTGAGCATCAGCCGAGGTAGACATAAGCTGGTATGTATGTGTACTGCCCTGTGCAGTATATAGTTAGTATTTACCCACTGTTACTGTGAATTTGTAGCTATTATTAATTTTATATATAATGTATGTGTGGTTCTTACGTTTTCAATGGTTTTGCTAGGATTAGCAGAGTATGCGAGGCTGTATACGTTCACGTTTAGCCATATATATCAATAATAACAACATTTTGTGAAAGGGGTAACATGCTTTATGTGGCATGTTAAATTGGGTAACAAGCTGAAAAAGTTTGGGAACCACTGTTCTACAGCTACAAAATTCGGTGGATTTGGTTGGAAAACCTTGAGAATTTCCTTGTATTTCTAACTGGACGATAATGGAGTGTGGCTTAGCTAGAATATCAAATGCATTGCACAACGCAACGCTATTTACTCACTCTAACGGAGTGAATGGTATTATTCCTTATTCATAAAACAGCCAGGAATTTCTTTTGCAAATTCTAAACGCTCTATAGACAAGGTCTGTAATTCATCATATTTCAGAGAATCCGCCAGCTTGCCTTGACCTCGCCATAACGTGCTCCACCTCAGCTTCCCTGCCAAACACATAGTCTAGCGTAACTTAAATAAATATGTTCTCTGCAGAATACAAGTTATTAATTTGACAAAATAAATTTATATTGAATATCGGTGCTCGCAGAGGTGATGAAGTTTTTTCTTTATCGTTTTACAGGAGTCATTACACAAGTTTGTGGATGTTAATCCGTTAATCCTCCTTGGGAGCAAACTTTGTCATATTTGATTATTACAAAGGTAGCAATCAGAGAGAGAGAGAGAGAGAGAGAGAGAGAGAGAGAGAGAGAGAGAGAGAGGAGAGAGAGAGAGAGAGAGAGAGAGAGAGAGAGAGAGAGAGAGAGAAGAAGGGAGAGAGAGAGAAAGCGAGCGAGGGAGATGGAGGGAGAGAGGAAGGGAAGGAGGAAGGGGAGGGAAGCTAAAAATATGGCGTTTCAATAAAAACCACACGCATGAGAAACAAATATGTATATTGAAAATCTTCACAAAATCAAAATAGTTATTGAATTAAATATACTAATAAACAAAGTGTGGGAAATACTTGCATTATATGAATCTGCCTGGAACTTTTCATCGTCTAGTGTTGTGCCTCCTCTGTTCTCCTTCACTCGTCTGGCTATTACCTCGTAAATCCATTTATGAGAAATGCCAGACTCTTTCAACTGCAACGACAGCTGGTTAAAACGCTGTCGAAATGGCGCACCTTTGCTAAGGGAAGAATAATGAAGTTTTTAATCTGTATCAAAAGGAACCAAATAAGTTATACACGAGTCATATATAGATTGAACAATGATTTCAGTTGATACTAATTAAAAATTTTCATAGATACACAAAAATTTCTTCTTTACAAGAGGAAAAACTTATAAATTAATTAATTCACTTAATGTAATACAAGTAAGAAATGTACTTAGAGACTATTAAAAAGTATTATAACACAGTATACATGCCGGAACCCCCATCCGAAGTCATGTAAGACGTGGACTCCCTCACTGGTGACATAGTATGGTGTCTGGCCGAGGTTGTCAGTGTAGAAGGAATCAATGACGACCGTGATGTGGAATTTGGGTGAAAATAGAGTGTAACTTCCCTGCTTCACCAGCGACAGTGCTTCTTCCACTCTCAAGATCTAAAACAAAAGGAGGTATTTAGTTATATTTTTAATTTTTCTGGATAATAGATGAGACATTAATTTATTTTGCTTCGATTCGTAGTAAAACTAACGGCTTGACAAAGCTCCTGGAGAGCGAAACGTTGCCACAATAAAATGTCACATTAGTTGCACTTGTGTCCTTTTACTTTACGCATAAAACTAGTTGGTAATCAACTCCGATGTTTCCTGTGTGAATCATGTGGTCGTCCCAAAGATGAGGGGGTACTTGTACCTCCTCCCATGGGAGACTTAAGTCTCGAGACACTCCCCAGATAGGGAGCCAAGGCCGGGTCACCACTACTTGGAAAAGACCCGGGCCGGGAGAATACCGGCGAATAAAAAAAAAAAGAAAAATGCATAAGCCTGCGCTATCAGCACTTAACAATTTGTATTGTTTATCTGATGTCACGACCCTAGGATCTGTAAACTTTATATTAAACAATCTGACGTCAGTTTTACATGAAATTAATGAGTCGCTCATTATTACTTATATGAGAACACTGATACTGGTTTCAAAAGGGTACGAGCTGGATCTCCAATTGTGTACATCTTGATGTGGGAAATATTCTTTGAGTTGGAATATTCTTCAGACATTACATTAAGTGCGGATCAGTGTGTCGGTGATAAATCAATTCTTCCCGTATCATCAACCTTATTCTATTAATACCTCTGATAAATCATAAAGTTTTAGTTGCTTTTTCATTTTACCAAGAAATTTTGTCTTCGTCTTACTGCATGTATCTTCTAACAAATACAACCTTCAATTGGATTATATTCTGATCAATGATTACTGTAATTAAACTTATTTAAAGATACTTCATCTTCACTTAGTTGTAATTCACTGTGTCGATATTATTTGAGTTTATACTCATTATCTTGTTTCACAATGCTAGTAAATTTTTCTTTTCTTATTCAGGTAAATTCTCCTCGTGCAACTGTCTGCAACTTCAGCTGCACTTGTTTATTCTTACATTTCCTCACCAACATCACAAGTGGTGATCTTTTTCTTGCTATTTCAAAGTGTCAGTGAACTGGAAAAAATTTAATGAATAAGAATCACTAAATTCATGTAAAACTGGTGACAATTTTTTTTCCATTTATTGTAGGTAAAGTCAGCAGACAAAACGACTACAACGTCAGCAGAGTAAGAAAGTCTCGCTCTCCGATTGTAACGAATATCGCCCACGAAACTTTGGGATCGGTTCCCATCCAGTTCATACAAAACAACACATCATCAGGAGCTTGTAATGCTGCAGAAATGAGTCAGAAATCAGTTCAAGGGAATGACTCGAGCTAGAATGTGATGGCATCAAACAGGGCGTATGTGCCAAGTGCCAGAAAAATGAAGACAAGATATTAAAACAGTAGCAGTAGAAGAGGCATAATGAAACATACTAACATTAAATATTCAGTATTGACCAAACGAATGCAGCATTAACACTATGACAACTATCTCCACACTCTCAGGCTTCATATTGTATTAAAGTATCTGGCATCCATCAGTATGGGATTTTTCCCTCTCATAAAGAAAATGGGGAAGCAGCAAAAAGGGCAAGCCCTCCTATTTCCAGAGACTGGCCCAATACCCTTCAGGTAAACACTGGTTTATCCATGATGTTGACTGTGAGCAGCAAAAGATACTCAGTTTATATGCGTTGAGTTGCATTTATACAACCCAGAGAATTCAGATTGAATTTAGGTTTCAGACTGTGAACAATGCCTTCCATTACAAAGTTATCTAATTTGAATATGCCACTACTATTATTGTATAATGAATGTTTAACATTTCTAAATAATTTTTCGAGTAATTAATGAAGTAATACTCAGTAATGCCTTAATTATCTATACTGAAATACTCACCTCCATTTTCTTATTAATCTCTTGCATCACAGGATCAGTATGATATTTGAAGCATTGTCCAGGGGCCCCCTTTATGAGCCACGACTCGAGGCCCCACCTCCAGTTGTTCCTAGACACCAGGTCCTCGACTGTTTCCGGGGGTTTAATCTTACCCTGGATTGTGAGGTGAGCGATTAATGATGAGCTGTACCCTGTGATTATGACCAGACAGAACACCAGCCACACTACTACCATCACCTGTAAACACGAAATAAATTGATACTGGGACAACCGGTAATGTAAAAAAATCAGATTAAACAGGTACGAAAACATGATCATAATTAATGATTTAATTATTATTAAAAATCGTAGTTGCTTGCTATTGATTTAAAAAATTATTAAAAAAATATTGAAAACTATTACCACTTTCTTTAAAATAAATTCTAAGTAAATAAAAGAACCTGGTTTGTGAAAACTAACTTATGTGTGTACACAGGATTTTTATTAAAGCGTGGCGTGAGAATCTCCTTCCATTTAAACATAACACGAAAACTTAAATCCTGTGACAGAGTTAAGTTCAAATCAATGGGTAAAAGTCAGAAGCACGAGTGACATCAGGAACGAAGAGCACTAGAGCTCAAACAAAGAGAGTTCATGAGGACATCAAAGGGATACATGAACACTAGGGGGGACACATTTCAAGAAAACGATTAACGAGGCTATGAAAAGGGTATATGAGTTTACTGGAGAGGGCAAGACAGGTCATAATAACACTCGAGGTTCATCCTTGAGGTTTTTCTGGTGATTAATAGAGTCATATATAAGGTTCTCGAGGTAATACACAGTTATCTTAAAATCACACAAGTGGTGTGTTATTCCATGCTAAAAATGTACTACTAGATATACAACAGTTCGTAATGTAACACACAGAGCTGTACCAAGAGTTTCTCCAGATACATTAGAATGTATATTAAAGAGATTAATAAAAACACATGCGAAAGGTACATAAGGCCATGACCTCATGTACGTGGCGCTTGTGTCCTGAAGCCATGCAAAAAGTTCTTGAGGCCATGCAAAATATACATGATGCAAAAGAAAAATTACATGAGTCCATTCAAAAGATATCTGAAGCCATGCAAAGGTTTCTAAGGCCATGCAAAGGTTTCTAAGGCCATGCAAGGGTTTCTAAGGCCATGCAAAGGTTTCTAAGACCATGCAGAGGTTTCTAAGGCCATGCAAAGGTTTCTAAGACCATGCAAAGGTTTCTAAGACCATGCAAAGGTTTCTAAGACCATGCAAAGGTTTTTAAGACGATGCAAAGGTTTCTAAGACCATGCAAAGGTTTCTAAGGCCATGTAAAGGTTTCTAAGGCTATGCAAAGGTTTCTAAGACCATGCAAAGGTTTCTAAGACCATGCAAAGGTTTCTGAGGCCATGTAAAAGGTTCCTTTGACCATAAAAAGAAGTACACGATGCAGTGCAGAAGATACATGTGGCCATGACTCGAATGGTTCCTGAGGCCATTGAAAAGTTACATGAAACCATGCAAAAGGTACATGAGGCCATGCAAAAGGTACAAGAGGCCATGGAAGAAGTACATGAGGCCATGCAAAAGTTCTTGAGCCCATGTGTGTCATGGTACAGGGGTCTTACAATTTATTCAGCGTATGTCACACTTCCATATAGGCTGCCTCCCGACCAGTGAACGACAGATTCTAAGAATTTAACGATCTAATAAGTACCCCATTATTATATCAGTACCTCGGTTCATCGACCAGTCACCTAATAGTAGTTGCAGGGGTCGAGTCATAGCTCCTGGTCCCGCCTCTTCCCTGGTCACTACCAGGTCCATTCCCTGTTTCAAGAGCTTTATTATACCTCTTCTTAAAGCTATGTATGGTTCCTGCCTTCACTACATCACACACCAGATTGCTTCACTGTGACTGAAGAAATACTTCCTAACATCTCTGTGGCTCATCCGAGTTTTCAACTTTCAGCTGTGACCCCTTGTTGCTGTGTCACATCTCTGGAAACATTCTGTCCCTATCAACCCTGTCACTTTCTCTCAGTAATTTACATACCGTTATCATGTCCTCCATATCTCTCCTGTGTTCCAGTGTTGTCATGCTGAGTTCCCTTAACCTCTATTCAGCCACGGGACTAGTCTTGTTGCAAATCTTTGCACTTTCTCTAATTTCTTGGCCAGGTGTGGGTTCCATACTGGTGGTGCATACTCCAGTATGGGCCTGACGTACATGGCGTACAGTGTCGTGAATGACTCCTTACTTAGATGTCGAAACACTATTCTCAGGTTTGCCAGGCACCCATATGCTGCAGCAGTTATTAGGTTGATGTGCACCGCAAGAGATGTGCTCGGTATGATGCTCACCCCAAGATCCTTTTCCATGAGTGAGCTTTGCAGCCGCTAACCTCTTAGGCTGTACTCCGTCTGCGGTCTCCGTTGTCCATCTCCAAGCTTCATAAGTTTGCACTTGCTGAGGCTAAACTCCAGGAGCCATTTGTCGGACCAGGGTTGCAGCCTGTCCAGTTCCTCTTGTACTCTTACCTGATCCTCGTCAGTAGTGTTACATCGTCTGTAAACAGAGACACCTCTGGCTATATCCCTTCCGTCATGTCATTCACTTATACAAGAAACAGAACCGGATCTAGGACTGACCCTTATGGAACCCCAATCGACACATGGACCCACTCTGACACCTTGTCTCGGATCCTGATCCCTGAACCATTTCAGTACTTTCTCTCCTATTCCTGCCTGCTTCTCTACTTTTTCGACGAGTCTCTTGCATACTCTAGATCAATGCTGCATACATCAACTCCTATACATGCTCTAGAATCATTCTGCAAATTGCAAGCCTATCCTGAATGTTCGAGGTAAATGTGTATGATACAGGCCCATCCTGAATGTTCCTGACAAATACTACATGCTCCCTGATTTACTTGTATGCTCCACGCTCATCCTTTAGGTTTCAAATCCATCCTGACTCCTTTACGGTGGCCCGTGGCCTGGTGGCAAAAGCTCTTGCTTCACACTTTGAGGATCCGGGTTTGATTCCGGGAAAGGGGTGGAAACATTGGGCGTGTTTCCTTTCATCTTTCATCTTAAGGACTTGACGCCCATTTGGCATGCTCCAAGAGATGCTGCATGCTGTAGGGCCATTCCGTATGCTCTGGGCCCATGCTCAAGGCCATTCATCCACACTTCAGGTTTACTTTACGTGTCCAATGATAATATTGAACGTTAAGGACCATCGTGCATGCTCTAGGGTCATTCTGCATGATACAGGTCTGTTCTGATGCTTCCAACTTATCCTGCAGTCTCCGGTATCATTTTGCATGCTAACGTTTCATCGTGCCTATTCCATGCCTATTGTATATGCTTCAGGCCCATCCTACAGGATGGATGGATGGATGAAGGCCAATTTTGCATACTCCAGGCATTTCTTTTATTCTCTAGTCCCATTATGAAATCTATAAATCCTTCCTGCATGCTCGAGGCCTGAGCTGCGTTATCCAGTTTCTAACCGCAAGCTACGTTTCCATCATAAATGTTTTAAGAGGTTCATCATGTACGCTCCTGCATGTTACAGGCCCATTCTGCACTCTTCAGGTAATATTGTAAGCACTAGGGTTATCCTGTCATGCACACTCCAGGTACATGGTTCATTCTCAGTGCACATCGTGCATGTCTCAGATGATCATGAGTGCTGTAGACAAGAGCTAAAATCCCGTCCTTCATTATCCAGGCCCACCCTGCATTATCTAGACAAATCCTGCAATATCCAGGCACTTCCTGCATTATCCAGACCCATCATTCATTCTCCAAGTTCATGAAGAAAAAAGGCACACTACCGTGACTGGAACAATACACAAATAACCCGCACTTAAAAGAGGGAAGCTTATGACGACGTTCCTACTTGTACCACATGCGAGCCACACTAACACACGAGTGTGAGGGAGCCAGTATATATAGCCGAGGAGGACAGGGACGAGAGAAAGGAGGAAGAAGGAAGTATAGAGGTATTGGTTGAAGAAATGCTGGTAGTGGAATTAGAAGCAGAAGTAGTAGTGACAGTAATAAGTAGGGGAAGTAGGTTCAGTGGCACAACAGACAGAAGGGGAGAGAAGGAATGCAATAGTAGTGATGGTACTAGCAGTAGTAGTAGTAGTAATGGAGTGGTGGTCCTATTAGTAGAGGCAGAAGTGGAGTAAGTCTACGGATAAGAAAAAGGATCAGTACAAAAGAGCTAATGTCCCACAAGGGGTAGGAATAAAAAAAAACAGGAATGGGGGATGAACTGATGGGCGGAACAGGAGGCGGGACCAGCTAATAGAAGAGCATAAGATGTGAGAGGCACTGAGAGGCTGAGTAGGTTCATCAGGGTGAGGGACTGAAGAAGTCTACAGCATTCCTTCAAACTTATTTTAAATAACCAAATTATTGGTCACAAAGACAAAACATGCTGAGATAAGTGATCAGTGCATTAAACGCTTGAAACAATCAATTTGGCTTCTGATCTGGATAAAAATAGACTAGTGTAAAATATTCACAAATGTTCCTGCTTGTTATTGAAGATTTAAGGAGGTGAAGATTGAGGTCCATGACCAAAACGGGTCTATACAAAATTCCGACAACATTTTTTAGAGACATCTTGAAGTATCTGAAAATTAACATACAAATGTTGGTCTGAAATCATATTTTTTTTTTTCCGACTTCTACTTTGTAGTTTAAGCTCATCAAAAATTCTTCCTCAGCTCCAAGAACTCAATGACACAAGTAAACGTTAAAAGGGAGAAACTATCTTCAGGACACTCATACTCTGACCTCGTAACTGGTCATCGTCTCAATAAGTCTTGCGCCAGGAGACAGCTGTGGAGAAAATTCTCCAGTTGTGAAGGGGGCGATATCCCCCTCTAAAAAGGAGGTAGCTCCTCTCAAAAGGGAATAGTGAAAGAGGGCTACTATCTTTCTCATTCCCAAAAAAACAACTGCTCAGCTGTACGTGTTCATTACCAAGCAACATTGCAAATTGATCGCACATCAGAAACATATGTTAGACTAAGGCGTCATGAGAACACTTCTCTCCTTACAAGAGCATGTGCTCGATTGTACACTAGTGTATAAGTCTGAGGGAACTACTGTTTCACCAGACCATTAAAAATTAGAGATGAATTACCTTGATCTTGATACAATAGTTAGGGGTATTAAGTCACACAGCCCGCATCTAAAATGCAAGTAATCCTTGACTGAAGTCTGTTGCATGCTGGCATCGATTATCTATGTTCCATATGTCAGCAGAATCTTCCTTGAAGGGAGGGAGCAGACGCTGGTAGGACAAACTGCAGTGATTTTTCGATAGGTGAAGATTTCAAAGAAGCGGGCGGTGTCCAGACGTGGGCACCCGTGCCAACTGAAGTCGAAATGCAGAGACAGTTGTGGCTGTTGCGAGTGCATTTCCCATGTGTGTACTGATAATCTTCAGGAAGAATAACGGAAGAGTTAAGAATCACGTAACTCTCCCATGTGCATGAGTGCAACACATCCTTCCTACCACAAATTATTACGGACTAATATGAGTTACATTCGTCAGGCGACGTGTGTCAAGCAGACAACAGAAGACGTGGCCATGAGTATCATACCTTTTCAAATCAAGTTAGCGGTAACGGCTTCAGTGAAGTCACCAGCATCACATGCTCTCATTACAAAATGAGCCAGGTAAGTTCAACCTCATC
The DNA here is from genome assembly GCF_026875155.1 of Cherax quadricarinatus. Taxonomy (NCBI): domain Eukaryota; kingdom Metazoa; phylum Arthropoda; class Malacostraca; order Decapoda; family Parastacidae; genus Cherax; species Cherax quadricarinatus. The sequence goes on from NC_069421.1 coordinate 45,720,913, forward strand.
TTACATCTTCCGTTCAGTACTGCAGTACCTAGGGTTGATGTTAGGGAACTAGGGCTCACGATATCGAGATCGTGATTTACTTTCGATTGCCCAGTTCCGGGTAACTTCAAGACCACAACCTTGAAGTAACCTGGTATTGGGTATTGAAACAGTGGCATATGTAATCTATAAGAATATAATATCCCTTTGTACACACCTTTCAAACAGCCCCGTAGGACACTGACAGCCAACACAAAGGGGATACCCAGGTTGCGGCTACTGGGGATCTGAGCTGTCAACTAATAAGTGCGGTTTTATGATTAAGTATTGCCCCATGTTGTTTTTATTATGTAAACGTCCCTACAACAACGTTATTTCCTAATGAATTAAGCACCACCACATATTTGTGTCTCTAGTCTAACATAAACATTAGTCAGTAATATCAACGATTCTACCTCGGGATAAGTATAGGGGAATCTGACGATATATTAGTGTGAGAACTCCTGTCCATCACCTTACATATTGTTGGTCTCGGATCTTTCAGTTATTCACAGCCTACGAGACATGGCCCACAGTTTCATGAGAGATTTAAGCTACGGCTGTTTGGAATCTTTAGGATGTTCAGCTAAAGTTTCTGGCCTCTTAATGGTTTTGAATTAATGTTTTTGGGTCTCTTGAAAGTGTTGAGCTACAGATCTTTTTTTGTGACGAAGAAGTGATGAAACAAAGACAAAAATGGATCTGTTTAGTGAAGGAAACAAATATTGCTTTACTTTTAATATTAAAGCTGCAAGTCTTACTCTCGCAGAGGTACTGAAGGATGGGTCGGTAGGCGGCTGGTTCAGCAGCGATCCCCAGCTGTATAAAACAGTAGTGCTGAGTATCACGCAATGAATTCCTGTCATCCACTGCCATATTCGCTGAAGTAACCACATGACGACGTTCCACAATATAACACACACCATCAGTGCTAACCATAAGCCGCCTGTACATAGCGATAAGCTAATTTAATATTAAACGTATTAGTAATATATTGCCGCTAAGTTTGAGCTGTGGTAATCTTCACCTTAACCGTTGATAAACAGCCAGCACACAGTACTAGTATGAGCATTAAAAAATACTTTTAATCCTAATTATCATCAGTGTGACAGTGGTGGTCGACTGATGGCAAACTGAAGTATCAGTGTGCAAAATCAGTAAGAATAAGTTACTTTTATTAAGAGTTTGTGTGTTAGCAAACTGACATTTTTTGATGGCAACAAAAAAAATTCATTCTAATTTGATTTTTATAGCTCAGGACTTGCCAAATTAGTAATCATAATAAAATACTGATATATTCTGAAGCAGTTTTTGTGAGAAAAAAAATCAGGCTGCCATTGGTGCTATGTATTAAATTAAATTTTGTTTTTCCTGTAAATGTTTTATTTTGTCCTTCATTTAATTTATTTCATTTCTAATTTTCCAGTGAACGACCTTATAAAAACGGAGTTTGTTATCAAATCCCATAAATTACTCTGATAAGGACTATACAGCATGATAATTTAAAGGATATAATGTACAAGTCTTTTCGAGATCATTACAAGATAAGATAAACTGAGTGTATAGAGCAATACAATACAATACAATACAATACAATACAATACAATACAATACAATAGGAATCCTTAAGAGACTGATATTATTATTATAATCAAGGGGGAAGCGCTAAACCCGGAGGATTATACAGCGCCTGGGGGGGGGGATGTGGAAGGCATTCAGGCTTAATTCAGGGAACTGGAGCACAGATCCAATTCCCTAAATCAAGAGCCCCTCACCAACATTAAGAGACTGATAAAAAAAAGTTTATTGACAGTTTCTTATTACTTAAGATATGGTAAAATGATCTATATAACACAGTACACAAGAAATCTTTCGCAATTCAGCCAATTGGCTAAAAGATCACAAACAGATAAAAAATATTTGAATTATTTCGTATTTGATATGCATTGCAGTGAGTTCTTTAGAACTTGTAAAATTAATAACAAAATCTTTTCCTGCTGAAATGTATTAATAATAATTACTCACCAGTGAAAGGTCGTATTATTGACAGGTGTTGTGGCAGATGTTTGGCCTTCAGTGACACTAAGCTCAACGAATCAATCTCGTATCCACTTACAAACTCCATAACACGCAGTCGCTCTGCTGTTGGTCCTAAAGGTGCACCACAATCAGCCTCCTCTCGTTGAAATTCTCCCAACATACCATTAAATTTACCTTCAGTTTCAGATCCCCAAGATCGATTACTCGTCTCACGAACCTCGATGCTGCTCAGTGTGTACAAGAAATTAGAAATTATAATGCAAGCATGAATATGTGGGGTTTTAATGCTTGAAAATGTAGTTTATATTCTTTGTCAATTTATTTGATGGTTTAACAGTGAAAACATTTCCAGCATGAGGCCTAGCTTCTCCCTACGAGCCCCGTGAGGGCGGGGAATGTGGCTAGGCCTGGGACAGTTGGTCCCAAAGATGAGGGGGTACTTGTACCTCCTCCCATGGGAGACTTAAGTCTCGAGACACTCCCCAGATAGGGAGCCAAGGCCGGGTCACCACTACTTGGAAAAGACCCGGGCCGGGAGAGTACTGGCGAATAAAAAAAAAAAAAAATTCTCATTAATTATTGAAAGATTTTTGTCGTGTACTAAATTAGATAAGGTCTAACCTGCAGTTGAGCTTAAGAGAGATGACAGAAACGAGCCTAGCGTCAACACAATCTCTGTAAGTAACTAGAGAACTTGGCTGGTCACTCAGAGGTTGGTAATCAGAATATGGGAGGTTCCGCATCACAATGAACTTAATCTTGTGACCCATGAAATTCTGAAATTGGTCTGAAGAAGAAATTTTTAATTATTTTTGTTCTTATTCTGTTGTTCAGGAATTTCGTTTACTAATTAAATATAACAAAAAAATAATTAATCACCAACAAAAAATGATTTGCCTGTGATGAATTAAATGCAAAATGCTGAGACTAGAAAGTTTTGCAGCAAAATCTTTAAATTAAAAATTTAAAACGAACGTCTCGATTTAAGAAAAAGATTGATAAAAGCTGGACGTCTGATCAAGAGAGTGGAAATTAGGAGTCAAACATTAACATATAAAGAGAGTGTTATATGGCAGACGAACCTGGTACTATACAGGAACAGAACTGCAGTGTAGGAAGGAGCTGTTGTATATTTTATCGATTTCCTTTTCTTGATAAGCAGAAAAGTGTCACACACACTTATTTTTTTTCAAAACTTTATGTAAAAGTTAATAAAACTTTTCTTAAAAAACTTAACCTTATCATAACAAGTGCAATTTAATTTAGACTAACCCATCTAAATATATTTTAGATAAGTTTCAAATAATTTAATAATTCATTTTTTTTTATTTTATTAACACATCAGTCGATTCCCACCAAGGCAGGGTGGCTCGAAAAAGAAAAACTTTCACCATCATTCACTCCATCCCCGTCTTGCCAGAGTGATGCCTTACACTATAGTTATAAAACTGCAACATTAACACCCCTCCTTCAGAGTGTAGACACTGTACTTCCCATCTCCAGGACTCAAGTTCGGCCTCCCGGTTTCCCTGAACCCTTGATAAATGTTACTCTGCTCACACTCCAACAGCACGTCAAGTATAAAAACCATTTGTCTCTAATCACTCCTATCAAATACGCTCACACACGCTGGAAGTCCAGGCCCCTCCCACACAAAACCTCCTTTACCCCCTCCCTCCAACCCTTCCTAGGCCGACCCCAACCCCGCTTTCCCTCCACTATAGATTTATACACTCTCGAAGTTATTCTGTTTTGTTCTATTCTCTCTACATGTCCGAGCCACATCAACAACCCCTCCTCAGCCCTCTGGATAATAGTTTTGGTAATCCCACACCTCCTAATTTCCAAACTGCGAATTCTCTGCATTATATTCGCACCACACACTGCCCTCAGACATGACATCTCCACTGCCTCCAGCCCTCTCCTTGCTGCAACATTCATCACCCATGCTTCACGCCCATATAAGAGTGTTGTTACAATTATACTCTCATACATTCCCCTCTTTGCTTCCATTTGCTTCCACGGAAAAAGTTATTTGTCTCCACAGACTCCTAAGTGCACCAATCACCCTTTTCCCCTCATCAATTCTATGATTCACCTCATCCTTCATAGACCCATCTGCTGACACGTCCGCTCCTAAATATCTGAATACATTCACCTCCTCCATACTCTCTCCTTCCAATCTGATATCCAGTCTTTTGTCACCTAATCTTTTTGTTATCCTCATAACCTTACTCTTTCCTATATTCACTTTTAATTTTCCTCTTTTACATACCCTACCAACTTCATCCACTAACCTCTGCAACTTCTCTTCAGAATCTCCCAAAAGCACAGTGTCATCAGCAAAGAGCAACTGTGACAACTCCCAATTTGTGTTTGATTCTTTATCTTTTAACTCCACACCTCTTGCCATGACCCTAGCATTCACTTCTCTTAATAATAAACAATAATAACAAACATTCACTTCTCTTATTAATAAACAAACAAAATGAAATATATTTGTTTCGTTAGGTTCAGAAAGATTTTTGCAAAATTATTGCATACTCAAATTATCGCTTGCTTTATTCGGCAAGAAGGGATTTGCTATTTATTCCATGCAAAGAGTATGTAATCTTTATTCAGAGCATGATAACACACTCACTTATGCTGCCTTACCAACCAGCAAACCAGGTCACTAGGGGTCTGAAGATCGGGGCCCCATCGTCAGATTAGTACCTAGGTTCAGCCAATCATAATGTGGATCTGGTAATTGTGAAGGTGATGTGGCTACTACTCATATTTTCACCCTTATCATTTTCATTCTACAGCTGGTTGAAGCACAGTGGTCTGCTCTCTCTTGGCTGCTGTTCTACCTTGATTACCGTGGCATGCACTAATACCTATTGCTGTACATAGTGTATATAGTGTACATACTTCTGTTTATACATGGTGAAGGATAATATAATTCAAAGTTTTCTGCTGTGTTTATTTTGCTCCCTTTACACCCAGAATAACAGGCCTTGAGTACCTGGGTTGTAATACTATTTAAGCCAAAATCGCAAGTTTAACATACCTGGATTACCTGGAGGTTATTCCGGGATCAACGCCCCCGCAGCCCGGTCCATGACCAGGCTTCCCAGTGGATCAGGGCCTGATCAACCAGGCTGTTACTGTTGGCCGCACGCAGTCCAACGTACGAGCCATAGCCCGGCTGATCCGGCACTGACTTTAGGTATCTGTCCAGCTCTCTCTTGAAGGCAGCCAGGGGGTTATTGGTAATTCCCCTAATGCTTGATGGGAGGCTGTTGAACAGTCTTGGGCCCCAGACACTTATGGTGTTTTCTCTTAGTGTACCAATGGCGCCCCTATTTTTAATTCGGGGCATTTTGCATCGCCTGCCCAGTCTTTTACTTTCGTAGGGAGTGATTTCTGTGTGCAGATTTGGGACCATTCCTTCCAGGATTTTCCAAGTGTAGATTATGATATCTCTCCCTCCTGCGTTCCAACGAGTACAAGTCAAGTGCTTCCAAGCGTTCCCAGTAGTTAAGGTGCTTGACAGAACTTATACGTGCAGTAAAGGATCTCTGTACACTCTCTTGATCTGCAATTTCACCTGCTTTGAATGGAGATGTTAATGTACAGCAGTATTCCAGCCTAGAGTGAACAAGTGATTTGAAAAAGATCATCATTGGCTTGGCATCTCTCGTTCTGAAAGTTCTCATTATCCATCCTATCATTTTCTTTGCACTTGTGATCGTGGCACTGTTGTGATCCTTGAAAGTGAGATCCTCAGACATTACTACTCCCAGGTCCCTTACATTATTTTTTTCCGCTCTATTGTATGGCCAGAGTCTGTAGTATACTCTGTTCTAGTTATTTTCTCCTCCAGTTTTCCATAACGGAGTAGTTGGAATTTGTCCAAATTGAACATATTTGTTTCCGTTGCCATGAAAACTTTGTTTATATCTTCTTGGAGTTAACCGCGTCCTCAGCAGATGACAGCTCATGCAGATCCTAGTATCATCCGCAAAGGATGATACGGAGCTGTGGTGTATGTCTCTGTCTATGTCTGATATGAGGATGAGGAGTAAGATGGGGGCGAGTACTGTGCCTTGTGGAACAGAGCTCTTCACTATGGCAGCCTCCGATTTAACTCTGTTGACCACTACTCTCTGTGTTCGATTTGTTAGGAAGTTGAAGATCCATCTCCCCACTTTCCCAGTTATTCTTTTAGCACGTGTTTTGTGGGCTATTAGGCCATGATCACATTCGTCAAATGCTTTTGCAAAGTCTGTGTATATTACATCTGCATTGTGATTTTCTTCCAGTGCATCCAAGGCCATATCATAGTGATCCAGTAGTTGTGAGAGGCAGAAGTGACCTGCCCTAAACCCATGTTGCGCTGGATTGTGCAGATTTTGGGAATCCAGATGATTTGCAATCCTGCTTCTTAGCACTCTTTCAAAGATTTTTATGATGTGGGACGTCAGAGCTATTGGTCTATAGTTCTTAGCTAATGCTTTGCTGCCACCTTTATGGAGTGGGGCTATATCCGTTGTTTTAAGTGACTGTGGAATTTCACCCATGTCCAAGCTCCTCCTCCATAGTGTACTTAGGGCACGCGAGAGGGGTTTCTTGCAGTTCTTAATACATACAGAGTTCCACGAGTCTGGGCCCGGGGCTGAGTGCATGGGCATGTTGTCAATGGCTTTTTCGAAGTCTATCGGAGTTAGGGTAATGTCGGAAATCTGGCATACATTTATGGAGTTTTGAGGCTCATTCATGAAGAAATCATTTGGGTCGTCGATCCTCAGACTGATTAGTGGCTCACTAAACACAAAGTCATACTGGGATTTCAGTATTTCACTCATTTCCTTGTTGTCATCTGTGTAAGTCCCATCCTGTCTGAGTAAGGGCCCGATACTTGATGTGGTATTTGCCTTGTTTTTGGCATATGAAAAGAAATATTTCGAATTTCTTTCAATTTCACTAATAACTTTAAGCTCCTCCTGTCTCTCCTGTCTCTCCTGGTTCCTGTAAGAGTCATTTAACTTAAGTTCGATAGCTTCCACTTCCCTGGTCAGCGCCTCCTTTCGTGTATCAGATATTCTAGCACTCCTGAGGAGCTCAGTGACTCTTCATCGTCTTCTATGGAGGGAACGTCTTTCTCTCTCCAGTTTACTCCTGCTCTTCTTCTTTCTTAGGGGAATATGCCTAGAACATGCTTCAGCTGCCAGGAAGTTGATCCTTTCAAGGCACTGGTTTGGATCCATGTTATTTAAGACATCTTCCCAACATATTTCATTTAGGACATATTCGGCACGACGCACACACACACACACACACACACACACACACACACACACACACACACACACAACACACACACACACACACACACACACACACACAAAGGTTTGCAACAAGACTAGTCCCAGAGCTAAGAGGTATGTCCAGCGAGGAGAGTTAAGGGAAATCAACCTGACGACACTGGAGGACAGGAGAGATAGGGGGGACATGATAACGACATACAAAATACTGAGAGGAATTGACAAGGGTGGACAAAGACAGGATGTTCAGAGATTGGACACAGTAACAAGGGGACACAGTTGGAAGTCGAAACACAGATGAATCACAGGGATGTTAGGAAGTATTTCTTCGCCACAGAGTAGCAGTAAGTGGAATAGTTTTGGGAAGCGATGTAGTGGAGGCAGGATCCATACATAGCTTTAAGCAGAGTTATGATAAAGCTACGGCTCAGGGAGAGTGACCTAGTAGCGATCAGTGAAGGCGGGGCCAGGAGCTCGGACTCGACCCCCGCAACCTCAACTAGGTGAGTACAACTAGGTGTGTAACACACAACACACACGCACACACACACACACACAATTAAAACAACAATCATTAACACTTATATATAACATATATAATCATATTATATATTATATATATTATATATATATATATATAATATAATAATATATATATATAATAATATATATATATGTATATATATACATGTATATGGTACTGAATAATTTACCAAATGCGGCCAGCCGGACTGGATCTTCCACACATTCTCCGCCTGAAGAGAAAATTTCAAATTTCACTAGCCTTAGTGCACTCAACCAGCCTACAAAGATTCATGCACCCTGCAGAGCTAGGTGTTATTCATGATCTAGACAACGTGTAGTGGTAATAGTAGTACAGCATACTGCGTATGGCCGCAGTCACGGTATTGTCTTTTTATTTTTTATTCAATTTAACATGTCGATCACTTATTAAATTCCCAGGATACAAATTTCTATCTTTCGTTTTTCCAAAACAATGATAACTGAAACTTACCAATAAACAGATTTTTAGACAGGTGAAAGAGAGATGTGGGACTCGACTGCTGCACAAGCTGGACGTCCGCCTCCCCGCTGTTACAATATAAACATCTTCGGTACACCCACACATCGCCTCGCACTGGTGATGCAACATACAAGCTTTGATAATTCACACAAACACAAACACATACAGGTAATATATTCATGATTATGTTTTATTAATACGGATTTAAAAATCATTTGAAAGTTACCCAAGAAATTCCAATCTGGAAGTCCCAAAACTTAAATTAATTGATTGATGTGTTTCCAAAATTAATAATTTAATTTGAATGAAATATTAATACGGTTAGTGAAAGAGAAACAAAATTTCTACAAGGTATATTCTACACATAGATCAGTATTTATCAGAATAATCTCTATTTAAGGTATGCCACAGCCCTTGTAGGATAAATACTGCAAATATTTCACTAACACTTAGTTGAATTCATGGATTCGAAACCACGAGAATTTATTACATGATAAGCTTTATTACTGAGCTACAAGCTGCATTTTTATATTACATAAACTATTTATAGAGATCAACAATATATCTTACTATGTTCATAGATAAAATCAACGTCTTATTAAAAACAATTAAAAAAATGCTACGAAGGAGATCGCCAGCCTGCGATGCTTCATATATTTTGTCGGAAACAAGGGTTTAACACTGTTGACATCGGCCATTGTTTCAGACTTCATCGTGAATATCAACCGAAGATGACATAGTGTCAATTCTCTGCATTACATCTTTGCTTCTGGGGAGTGAAGACACATCTAAATTCTGGAAGACTTTCATTCACCTTCCCTAACCTTTGACCTCATACACTCACGCCCCATTTCACCCACCTTTCCTAGTCGGTGTTCCTCCACACCCACGATCCCACAATGTCACAAACCGTGTCAGACTCCCGGGAATCTTCCCGCAAGTACCGCAGTAGTGGCGCTCGACCAACATGCAGCTGCCAGGTGTGCCGCAGGGATTGTGACCTTAATCCATCGAATCCATCATCCTTTCACACAATGAATATCTAGGATTCTGGAGGCCTCCTACTGGGAAGAACCATATGCCCTTCCCAGCAGAGAGAGAGCTTTACCCCAACACAGGACTTAACAACTGCTATCAAATATAACATCCACCACAATGTTACACACGAAAATGACTCCTTACGAAAGCAAACGACTCAGCAGAAGATGCAACATTCCCCCAATGAAAAGCAGGGGCGCCACGATTACACTAAGAGACAACACAATAAGAGTCCGAGCATACATAAAGGGGATTACCAATAGACCCGTCTTCAAGAAGGCACTGGACGGGCACCTACAGTCAATACCTGATCAACCGGGCTGTGGTTTGTGTATGTCGGCTTACGTGTGGCCAGCAGTAATAGCCTGGTTAATCAGCTCTGTTCCACCACGAGGCCTGGTCTCAGACCAGGCCGCGGGGGTGTTGACCCCAGAAACCCTCTCCAGGTATACTCCAGGTAGGACGCTGTAACTTCCTTAAAGCAGCTCGCCCTACAATTGCTACCAAATTTACTGATAATTAAAGAAAATCAACAATACCACATCAGTCACTGGATCCTAGCACGACCTCCTGTTGTTTAGTAATGATTGTCTGTTTGTCCCAACCTGGAAGGACAAGTCTCTAGCAACATCTGTTATTAGGGCAATAAATGAATTCCCAAGAAATGTCAACATTATCGGTCTTTCCTCTAGTGCGATTGTGAGGGAAAAGTTCAATAGATAGGAGTAGACAGGGAGCGTATAGTAACAATAGTTTCATTGCCGGCTACTTGTTAAGGTAGGGTAAGTCCAGCTCCCGCTATTCCCCCCCCCCTCGTTTTTTCCCCCTCCCCGAAAGTGATAGTTTGATTGCCGGCTGCTTGTTAAGGTAGGGTCAGTCTAGCTCCCGCTATCCCTTCCCCTCCCTCTTCCCCCCCCCCCGAAAGGTGATGTGTGGGGCTCCGGTCAAACAGTAAATCACTCGACTCACAGCTCCCAACACTACTGTAAGTACACGCCTGATCATATTTTAGTGGACTTATTGGTTGAGAGCTTCACTTTTGACCAATAATTAACTTAGTCCTTTCAGTCTTTATCTATTAAATGTTTTAATAATCACCAAATCTTTTAGGTATTGTACTTATTATGGAGAGTGATTTCTTAAGCAGTGGGTAATCTCTCTTTACAGCTTGGAATGACAGAGAGGATCACCTGCCAACCAACGAGAAGAATAGGAGACGGACTAACGTCCTGAGACGTCCCATGTTTAGTCTACTTACCTGTTATGTAAGCCAACACAGGACCTAACCCCTCATCATAGCAGTGGTAACGAACCTGTTTTCCTGTCATCTGAAGTAATTACACACGGCTATACTCTGTGAAGAACGAGCCAGTGGTGGTCACCAACACCTGCTGCTACCCCCTCCCCCCCCACATCAGCAACGGCTACGATTTCAACAACACTCAGTGCCACCAACACCTGACACCCCATTACCACGATATACCTACATTACCGTTGAGCTCAAATGTAATTTTTTTCATTTCATTTTTCATTTTTCTTTCAATTAGGATACCCATTCATGTTTTATTGTTTTACATTTTCCGTTTCTAAAGTGTTTATCATTGTCTGTTATTATTTCTTTTTCTATTCATTAATTTTCCTGAGGAGGAGCCAGCCTTGTTAATACTGACTGAAGTTGTTACAGGGCTGAGTAAGCCTTCACAGCGATAAACACCATCGGGGACATACAAGCAAATATAACTTACGGCGAGTTCTACCCCTACTTTCCATTACTGATTTATACACCTTCTAAGTCATCCAATTTTACTCCAACCTTTCTAAGTGTCCAAACCACCTATGTCAGTAATATGTACTCCAACCTGTACTCTCCATTGTGTTCGCCCCTACTGCGTCCTTTTGACCGTTACTGTGTCACCTGACACGCCACACAACTGGGCATCACGGTTGCCCACGGCGAGTCATCTCCCAACATCACTCTGCAAGAATCTCTCAATACCTCTGGATAATATTTTTAGTTACCTCGCACTTCCTTCTAATAAGCACTGAAACTAAATTGATTATTCCAAATGACTAATAGGAGGGATCAAGTTCCTAAGACCGAAACATATTCAATATACGTACCTAAACTGTCTTAATTAACTGTATGCATTTGTGTCCTGTCATCCATATTGTCAATATCGCTATATCTTGCACCTTCACGAACCTTTTAGTGTAAGGCCTCTTCTGAGGCGAGCAAAGTGGTGTCGTTGTGGGTCGTGGAGGGTGAGATTATGATGGGAAAGATCGTGGAGAGTGAGATCGTGGAGGGTGAGGTACAGGGCATTGACAGTGTTGCGGAAACTGTGGTGGAGAAGCACGTCCTTTACTCCATCCTCCTACCCACCACCACAACCACTGTCTCTGGTAACATCCATAAACCTGCCGCTTCCAACAATCTAATGAGGAATTATGGTATAATGTACAATATAAACGTTTACACAGTGTTATTTTGTTATAAATTTAATTTTTAAGTTTACGAGTGTCATGAAGCATGGAATAAGTTGGAAGGTAACACACATACACAACAGTTAGGCAACTTTATTCGGAATAAAGTTGCCTAACTGTTGCCCATATGTCTTACCTACCAACCTGTTGACATTCTATACCATTTTGACATTCACCCCCATGGAATAAGTTGCAGAAGACTACGACGCAAGCAAAATTTTTAAATAAATTGTCAAAAGAGGGATTCCTTGGTGCTGAAGAACTCGGATTCAAAGAATTGAAGCTATCTTCTCCCTGAGTCAAACTTGTCCATGTCAAAGGTGCTGTTTTACCCCTAATGGAAAGTTTACTACTTCCTCGTTTAAAGCAATAATAAGACTGGTCAACAAAAGCTTCAGTTTACGTTTAAAATTTTGTGTTTCTTAGTTTTATTGAACCCTCACCCTAATTACTTTCCAATTATTTTATTATCTACTCATTGCTTGGTCATTTAATGTAAGATGATTAATGGTTTAGTTTGATTTTTGTGAATTTATTAGATTGTTTAATCACTAATGAATGGAATAATTTGTCTTTGTCAGAGGAAATAATAAGCCAATAGTGCGTCATGGTTTTGCTACAACGATAGTAATGTATTTCATTACATAGGTGGCAGCTTTACCCAAACAAAGTAGAGATGAAACAGGTCAATCGTCGATCCAAAAGACATACTTCAATCACCTTTGTACATCAAGCTAGGCCTCATTTAAGAACTTCCTCAGAACTTTGGATAAAGAAGTTGCAGAATTTGCCTGTCTGAAGGAGAGGATTCCCACACTTAGTGATGTCACGATAATGGTACGTATCTCCATGGGACATCAAATTCGGAGATTACCAAAATATCCTTATTTTGACGAAAGTCTCCAAGAGCTGAGCTGAAACTAAGGGTGTCATTCACGAACACTTGCCTAGGTTACTTAGGCATTCAGGACAGTGATGATTACAGAAATATTTTAGAAGGGCTGTTGACAGCCCTATTGGGATGTCGGATGTCCATTAGGATTCATTACCTTCATTCTCATTTGACTTCTCGACGCGAAAAGTTGAATTCCGTTAGAGAGATACACAGTGAATCATTCACCAAACTTACGTATCATGGAAAAGATATCAGGAAACCAAACATCAATTTGACTGGCCCAAACTGCTGAAACTAGTGCGGATAGTAATGCTAAACACATGGTGAAAGATTACGTAAACAGGTGTGATATTATATATTCATAGATATATTACTATCATTTACTTTATATATAAATTTATATATATAAATTAATACTATAATATACATATTATATATGCAATAAGATATCAGGTAAACAGGTGACTTCAAATTATGCAACATAGTTCCTGGATATTGTGAGTAGTCACGAAACGCTTGGAATCTTATTCTTAACAGAGTGGTATTTTTGCATATATATATATATATATATATATATATATATATATATATATATATATATATATATTATTGGTATTGATCAATAACAACACTGCACTAGCTAAGGACTCGAACTCATGCTGCTTTGCCTGCCTCATGGTGGGTGAAAATGCATGACGCCCTAATCCACTGGACCGTACGATCCTTAAGAGTAAGGCATCCAGCGGAACTGGATGCGGTACTCCCTACCATATATATATATATATATATATATATATATATATATATATATATAATATATATATATATATATAATAAATAACACACCACTGTAAAAGAGTAGTGAAATTCCAAGCGCTTTCGTGACTACTCCTTGACAATGTGAGTAGTCACGAAAGCGCTTGGAATTTCACTACTCTTTCACAGTGGTTGTTTTGCATATTTTAAAATCACCTGTTTACTGTGATCTTACTTGCAACAACACCACACATATATATATATATATATATATATATATATATATATATATATATATATATATATATATATATATATATTCAACAAGTCGGCCGTCTCCCACCGAGGCAGGGTGACCCAAAAAAGAAAGAAAATCCCCAAAAAGAAAATACTTTCATCATCATTCAACACTTTCACCTCACTCACACATAATCACTGATTTTGCAGAGGTGCTCAGAACACAACAGTTTAGAAACATATACTTATAGAGATACACAACATACCCCTCCAAACTGCCAATATCCCAAACCCCTCCTTTTGAGTGCAGGCATTGTACTTCCCATTTCCAGGACTCAAGTCCGACTATATGAAAATAACCGGTTTCCCTGAATCCCTTCACTAAATATTACCCTGCTCACACTCCAACAGATCGTCAGGTCCCAAGTGCGATTCGTCTCCATTCACTCCTATCTAACACGCTCACGCACGCTTGCTGGAAGTCCAAGCCCCTCGCCCACAAAACCTCCTTTACCCCCTCTCTCCAACCCTTTCGAGGACGACCCCTACCCGTCCTTCCTTTCCCTATAGATTTATATGCTTTCCATGTCATTCTACTTTGATTTATTCTCTCTAACTGACCAAACCCCTCTTCTTCCCTCTGACTAATGCTTTTATTAACTCCACACCTTTTCCTAATTTCCACACTCCGAATTTTCTGCATAATATTTAAACCACACATTGCCCTTAGACAGGACATCTTCACTGCCTCCAACCGTCTCCTCGCTGCTGCATTTACCACCCAAGCTTCACATCCATATAAGAGTGTTGGTACTACTATACTTTCATACATTCCCTTCTTTGCCTCCATAGATAACGTTTTTTGACTCCACATATACCTCAACGCACCACTCACCTTTTTTCCCTCATCAATTCTATGATTAACCTCATCCTTCATAAATCCATCCGCCGACACGTCAACTCCCAAGTATCTGAAAACATTCACTTTTTACATATTCCTCCTCCCCAATTTGATATCAAATTTTTCTTTATCTAAACCATTTGATGCCCTCATCACCTTACTCTTTTCTATGTTCACTTTCAACTTTCTACCTTTACACACATTCCCAAATTAGTCCACTAACCTTTGCAATTTTTCTTTAGAATCTCCCATAAGCACAGTATCATCAGCAAAAAGTAACTGTGTCAATTCCCATTTTGAATTTGATTCCCCATAATTTAATCCCACCCCTCTCCCGAACACCCTAGCATTTACTTCTTTTACAACCCCATCTATAAATATATTAAACAACCATGGTGACATTACACATCCCTGTATAAGACCTACTTTTACCGGGAAGAATTCTCCCTCTCTTCTACACACCCTAACCTGAGCCTCACTATCCTCATAAAAACTCTTTACAGCATTTAGTAACTTACCACCTATTCCATATACTTGCAACATCTGCCACATTGCTCCTCTATCCACTCTATCATATGTCTTTTCTAAATCCATAAATGCAATAAAAACTTCCCTACCTTTATCTAAATACTGTTCACATATATGCTTCAATGTAAACACTTGATCTACACATCCCCTACCCACTCTGAAACCTCTCTGCTCATCCGCAATCCTACATTCAGTCTTACCTCTAATTCTTTCAATTATAACCCTACCGTTTACTTTTCCTGGTATACTCAGTAAACTTATTCCTCTATAATTTTTACAATCTCTTTTGTCCCCTTACCCTATATATAAAGGGACTATACACGCTCTCCGCCAATCCCTAGGTACCTTCCCCTCTTTCATACATTTATTAAACAAAATTACCAACCACTCCAACACTATATCTCCCCCCCCCTGCTTTTAACATTTCTGTCATGATCCCATCAGTTCCAGCTGCTTTACCCCCTTTCATTCTACGTAATGCCTCACGTGCCTCCCCCACACTTACATTCTGCTCTTCTTCACTCCTAAAAGATGGTATACCTCCCTGGCCAGTGCATGAAATTACCGCCTCCCTTTCTTCCTCAAAATTTAAAAGTTCCTCAAAATATTCTCGCCATCTACCTAATACCTCCCTCTCCCCATCTACTAACTCCCCTACTCTGTTTTTAACTGACAAATCCATACTTTCCCTAGGCTTTCTTAACTTGTTTAACTCACTCCAAAATTTTTTATTTTTATTAAAATTTCTTGACAGTGCCTCTCCCACTCTATCATCTGCTCTCCTTTTGCACTCTCTCACCACTCTCTTCACCTTTCTTTTACTCTCCATATACTCTGCTCTTCTTATAACACTTCTGCTTTGAAAAACCTCTCATAAGCTACCTTTTTCTCTTTTATCACACCCCTTACTTTATCATTCCACCTTATATATATATTTAAATAAATATAGGGAGGTACCACCTCTGTAACTGCACTGGGGACCCTCATCCTCAGAGAAGACAATAAACGTACCTCAGCGAAAACTCAAGGTTCTCCCCGGAGCTGTTTGAATATTTTCTTCTCCTACCACCCCCTATATTTGTTTGACTGTATTGAAATTATTTATATATATTTATATATAATAAATTTAAGAAAAATTAGCTTTAGTCATTGCATGCACTATACTTATTATCTATGCATTATATAATTCCTATAATTATTAGGTAACATGTATCATGTGGGTCAAACGCAAATAGCCAAAATATTGATTATAGTGTTTCAAAAGTTTTGTTTTAACTGATAACGACTAATTAAGCTCAGGTTCGTGATCAGTGTTTCAAAGCTCGCCTAAGCCAAGTAATTATACACAAATAACACGCACATAGAAGAGAGGAGCTAACGACGACGTTTCGGTCCGACTTGGACCATTTACAAAGACACACTTCTATTTACGGGGTATTTGTGTACTGTTCCAGTCACGGTATTGTGCCTTTTTGCTATTTATTCAAGTAATTATGTTTCTGAACTGAATAAATGACAAATCTTGTAGGTTAGTGTAATTTAAATATGTCAAAATATCATTTATAATACGTCAATATGTCATTTATAATAAGTTCCTACTTGATCATTTCAAATTTTTATTTACCACTGTTAATGTTAATAACTTTCAGAAAACAACAACATATATGAATAAATATTTGACAAGAAGAGGTAATTAATTTATAATGATGATGTGTTAGAATAGTATGATAGCATAAAAATATGATAGAATATCATTATTAATAGGAAAAATATTGCATCATTACTTTAAAGTGTATAAATATTCAGAACAGATGAGAAGACTCACAAGTAAGGACCCACTAAAGGTGTTTAAGAAATACGTAAGTTTCCCCGTTATCTAATAATATGTTTATTTTTCCACTAAAGTCTACTTTGTCCATAATTTGCTTTGTCTTTTTCGTAAGGTGAAGTCTAGGATCTTTCCGTAATTCATATAATAACTTAAAAAATCTTTGAGAACAATTGTATTGTAGAGGTCTGAGCTTCGCTCTAACCTCTACGACACAATTGTCCTCAAAAATCTGTTAAGTTATACCATGAATTAAGGAAAGATTCTAGACTTCACCTTACGAGAAAGACAATGGAAATGCGAGTGTAATTATATACAAGGTAGATTATAGTAAGAAAACTGAACGTCTTATTAGAAGACGGGAGGTATTTACGTGCCTCTTAAGCTAAGAATTACTTCTAAATATTTTCGTAGTATATCGAAACCAGTCCTAGGAAAGATATATCATAGGATTAAAATTTGAAGGTTAAAAGGAAAAAAATCTCACACCAAAAACGAATGTTAGGGAAATTTTAATTTAATGAAAAATCTTAGATGTCTCCTAGAGATGAAATGAAAATGTGCTGCATGATTTTAAGTAAAATATTTTTAAGGCAAAGGTGGAAGATACTCATTTCACTTAAAATCAAAGGCAAATTCATCACAGAATTTTATACTAAAAATGATATTGTCAAATTTAAGGCACATCTGTTTCTGTTTTAAATATTACCTAAGAGTGAGATCGATACTATAGGTGATAGTAAAGTCGAGAATGAGTCCCCGGCAGGTAGTTTTGGTGTCGCCCCACAGCATCTTGAGGAGATGAGTCTGGGCCAACTGATCCTGGTAGAACATCAACCCTATTTCTGCTACAGCGATAGGCACAACACCTTCATGTAGGTATCTAGGGAACAGATATATACAATTTTACCAAGCGTGCTCAAAGAATAAGATAACAGGTTACAAAAATACATGAGAAAAAAACCCTAAATGTACTTGAGAGATCAACATACCTGGACCAACACCTTCACTAATACGACTGAAGAAATGTGATAAAATTTAGATTTGTTAAGGGTTTCGGTAAATACAAAATAGCTTGAGAGATTTTTTTTTTGGATTCTCGAAATATATATCATTGAATTTTATTATGAACGTAAGGAACAATTATCGTTTCATGACTTTTGTGTTTTCTAATTGTATTTTTTTTTTATATTTAACATACGAATAGGTGAGCAACACAATAGGACTATTGGCTCTTACTAGGTTTGTTACTCCAACTCTTAAGTTCTATTCATTCAAATTACTATTGTCGGAAAATAAATTCTTAAAGATCCTATAGATTCAGATTTATTGGTGGTATTTTAGACGCTATTGTCCGTAAATTTGCTCTTTCCTATGCTCACTTTTAATTTTTTTTTTTCATATCCTTCCAAATTCGCCCTCAATCCTCTGCAACTCTTCTTCAGAATCTCTCAAAAGCATAATGTCATCAGCAAAAAGCAACTGTGACAACACCCATTTTGTGTCAGGTTCTTAATTTTCAGTCTCACACCTCCTTCCATTACCACTGCATTCACGTCTCTTACAACCTCTTCTATGAATATGTTAAACAACCATGGTGACATGCATCCCTGTCTAAGGCATACCTTTATAATAATAATACTAATACTACTAATAATAATATCTATATTTCTACAAGTACATGTACAAGGTATACAGACCAATAGCTGACATCAATGACATGACTACTACATAGAAATCCGCTTGTTATGCTGAGCATTTCCCGCAAATTATGTCAGTTTTGTCCCAGGATGTGACCCACACCAGTCCACTAACTCCCAGGGACTCGTTTTTTACTGATGGGTGAACATTCACAACAGGTGTCTTAAGGAAATATGTACTGATGTTTTCCAGCCGTACCGGGGATTCAATCTCCGGACCTCAATGTGTGAGCTGAGTGTGCTAGCGATAGAGCTACGGGACACCTGTAAAACTGTAAAATAATCTCCCTCTTCCCTACATACCCTAACATGAGCCTCACAAACCTCGTAAAAATTCTTAATTACTTTTAGTAACCTACCACGTATTCCATACATTTACAACATTAGTCACATTGCTCTTTTATCCACCCTATCATATGCTTTTTCCAAATCCATAAATGAAACGAAAACCTCTTTACTAAGGAAATTTTCTATTTGGTCCCTTGTGAGATGCTCACTCTGACAGTCACTGTTGACACAGGTAACCCAACACTCCAAAAGTCCCAGTCTCACATGTGACCCTTAGAGAACACTTCCTTCTGCAGGAAACTCTTATCTGCATGCACAAATTAGAACTGACTTACTTGGCTGTGGACACTATGCTAACTAGAAATCCCTTGATTCTACCCAAGCAATCTGAACTTCTATGACCTCTCTCTGACTTCAAGATGCCACGAGCACAGAAGGACTGACTCCTGTAAATATTAGTATCTCTAGCCTGCCCCTTGAGGGGTCCCTGAATTCAATGGGTATCCCCTATTCAGTATTTATGCAGTCTGAGACACTAGCTTCTGGACTAATCTTTAAAAGGAGTTACACTGCAATTTAACTCTGTTTTTGGTCTTTTGCTCGGATCGTAACCCAAAGCTCAAATTCTCTACGTTTCCCCGGGTACCGTTGGCCAACAAATACTAAGGGAGTCTGGGAAGAGACAAATAACCATAGTTGAAGGGAAGCCTCTTCGTTTTCCAGGCTGGTATTTTGAAGGCTTGATGAGTTGTTCTCCCCACTTTGAGCAATCTAGTTCAAGAAGAATGGACTAGTACTCATCAGGCTCCGAAGCAAACTTGCTTGTACGAGGTGCCAGCTAGCACAATTTACCTAGTTTCTTTACTTAATGTAACCTAATATTAATCTATATTAAGTCTATGGCTATATTATTAATTCTAATATTAGTGATTAACAATTTTAATGTACCTGTTTCATTCTTATATGTGAATCTATCAGTTAGCGCATATAACCTTACGATTTTCTCTTCGTATTCTTACATTTTCCATGGTAGTATCATTGCTTGGGTGGGTGTTAAGGGTTCCTGTGACTGCTGCATCCATCAACTTGTTTACAAACGAATCCGATCGGTGGAATTTCTTGGACTCAATGATTTCCTCATTTACTCTTATCTAAATACGGTTCACTTATAAGTTTTACTGTAAAAACTTCGTATACACATTCCCTACTCTTCCCAAAACATCCTTGTTCATCTGTAATCCTGCTCTATGTTTTACTACTAATTCTTTCAATAATAACTCTACTGTGCACCTTAAGAGGTATACTCAACAGGCTTAATCCATTACAATTTTACCTTACCCTCTTTCATACATTTATTAAGTAAAAGCACCAACCACTCTAAAAGTATATCTCCATCCGCTTTTAACATCTCTGTCTTGATCCAATCAATCCCAGCTGCTTTATCCACTTTTATTGTACCCATAACCTCAGGCACCTCCCTAACACTCACACATAGCTTTTCTTCACTCCTAAATGGTGTTTTACCTCCCTGCCCAATGCATGAAATCACAGCTTGCGTCTCTTAATTAACTTTTAACAGTTCCTCAAATATTCTTTCCATCTTCTTGATGCCTCCATCTCTCCAAATCTTTTCCATATTCTCAGCAAAATTTGTTTACAGCACATCGTTCTCTTTTTCATTATTTCTCATTTTACGTTCTGTTACCAGTCTCTTAGCCTCTTTTTTTTATCTATATATACTAAGACCTTATATAATTTCTCTTTTGCAAAAAATTCTCATTTTCTAACTTTTTCTCTCTTACCACTCTCTTTATATGATCATTCCACCAATCGCTCCTCTTCCCTCTCACGCCCATCCTCCTATATCGAAAAACTTCAGCTAAACACTAACCCTGCATATACTTAAATCTACCCGATACATATTCATCCTCATTACCTGTTCTCTCGCTAGCAAATCTTTCTACGAATAGTTGCTTACACCTTACCTTAATTACCTCGTTTAGTTTATAATCTTTTGCCTCTTTCTTACTCGTTGATGCCATTTGTTTGTGTTCCATCTTCCTTTCACTTTCAGTGTATCTACAACTAAAAAATAAACTGATTTATGTTGCCCCTACATAAATGTGCCCACCCTGAGGTCTACCAAACAGCTTTTTACCCACCAATACATAATCCACCAAATTACTGTCGTTACGCCATGTCACATCTCGTATATTTATATGGAAAAAAAGGGACAAGAGTGTGTGAATAATTAGGTAAACAAACTTGTTAAGTCTATCGGAAATACAGTGTACGGTATAATTATTATTAAAAAAAATAGGTTGCATTTAATTATTTAGAAAAACTATTTGAAAGGATGGAAAGGAGACCAATGTGGTAGGTGTTAAAAATGTATGGAATAGTCACTGCTCTGTGTTACTAAAACAGAGAAGGTTAAGATAAGGTTAATATGTAGAAGTAAGTGAGAGTAATTTTCAGTATACGATGGTCTCAGACAAGGATGTAATGTTACTGTGATTGTTTAACATATACATAGATAGGATTGTAAAGGAAGTGAATACTTGTGTGTTAGGAAAGTGTCGAAATAAATGATATGCGAATTAAATACTAAATGGAATTTTCACTGGTTCTCTTTGCCGACGACACAAGTTCACAGCTGCTACAGCACCGAAGGACAGTGAAAGTGATTACAATATAATCAATGATCTGCCGCACATAAGAATATTTGTTAGTTGAACAATCAATGACCTATTGTATTTAAGATTAACAAAGTGCCTACTGTTAATATACATACAAATTCATTTATTTTAAAATATAATCTGGGTTTCATGGACATAAAGAAACTCTTTTTTCTCAGATGTTGAAATATTATAAATAAATTCTTTATAAAATCTTTGTATTATTGGCTGATGGTGCACAGGTGACATACAGTCTTCATCTTTCTCTTGTAGTCTATGTTTCTTAGTCAAAGTACATCAAAAAACCTGCTCTGGATGTATATAATATAAACTTAAGCAAAGGAACTTATGTACAACTAGTATACATCCCCACTTGCTTCATCATTTACTGTTGGTGTTCAGGAACACAGCCTTAATAACTTCGTGTTGTAGATAGGATTTAATGCTAAAAAATTATTCGATCATATATCTCACCTGAGTATTGTGGAGGTAAGGAGTGAGTGTCGTGTACCGGTGATGAGCAGCAGGTGACAACCAGTGTGATACTCCTCTACCAACTGACCCACCATCACGCCCATCTGCTCCACCAGTCCGCCCACATCTGAGCTCACCTGATCGACAGGTTTGACCACTACCTGACTAACTAGGGTCGCACTAATCACTATAACCAAATATATAAAGATAAAGAAACATTCTGCCTGGAAGAAAGAAAATTTATCCTCAGCGGTGAAACATATTTTATCTTCTTTAAAATCTATTAATTTTCAAGACAAATATAATTTGTAGTGACTAATATATTCGACATAAATATGCACGAAACTATTAATTCTTGCCCAAAACTAACATAAACTTCAAACGTATCTTTGGTCAGCTTTATTAATGCTAAAACTGACAACATTCTTGTGCCCGGGCAGGACTTACATTATATCCAACTTTGATATTTTCCTGAGTCTTATTACGGTTCACGAAATTAATAACTTTGCATATACTCAATAATATAAAACTTCTTCATCTTCGGGAAGCCAGTCGGTGACCAATAACATTTTTCCAGAAGGAAAAAGAAAGGGGCGAAGTGATGGACTTGAGAGAGGATGCTGACCGCATCTACCCTCGCAGTCAGGACCGCCATGCAGTCCATCATGAAGGTAAA
The DNA here is from genome assembly GCF_026875155.1 of Cherax quadricarinatus. Classification (NCBI taxonomy): domain Eukaryota; kingdom Metazoa; phylum Arthropoda; class Malacostraca; order Decapoda; family Parastacidae; genus Cherax; species Cherax quadricarinatus. Next base: position 45,743,787 of record NC_069421.1, read on the forward strand.
CACATAATATTTCACTTGAGACAGTAAATAGTGATATCAAGTGTTGATATAAGTAAATATGGAAAAAATGATGGTTTGTGTATGTTGTGCCGAGAAAATTACTGCCTGGATGAGCAACAAAAATACTTAACCAGTAATCATGTTCGTCTCTTTTGAACTTCTTGGAAAATCAGATGGGTA
>NC_069421.1:45753966-45766466 GCF_026875155.1 Cherax quadricarinatus
TTGGCACGACATATATATATATATATTATATATATATATATATATATATATATATATATATATATATATATATATATATATATATATATATATATATATATATATATATATATACATATACATGTATATATATATATATATATATATATATATATATATATATATATATATATATATATATATATATATATATATATATATATATATACATATACATACATATATATATCATTCCTCTTTCAAATATTTGAACACATTCACTTACTCCTTATTACCTCTTTCTATCTTATATTTAGACTTTCATTACCTAACTCAATTGTTAACTTTGTTACCTTGTTCTTTCCTATGTTCACTTTTAATTTCCATCCTTTTACAACTTTTGCAACTTCTCTTCAGAATCTCCCAGTACACAGTACCATCAGCAAAAAACGACTGTGAAAATACTTACTATAAATTAGATTCAGCATTTTAATCCCAGATGTCTCCCCAACACTATGGTATTTATTTTCACAGCCTTCATCTATGCGTGACATCACGCATACCTGTCTAAGGACTACTCTAAGTGACAGTAATCATCCTGTCTCTTTTGAACCATAATATTAGACAAACTATCTTCATTAAAACTCATAACAGTATTTAGTAACCTACAACCTATTCCATGAATTTGCAACATCTGCCACATCTCTCCTCTATCCACCCTCTCATATGCTTTTTCTAAATTCACGAAAGCAACGAAAAATTCCTTACCTTTATCTAAAAAACTTTCTCCTATATGCCTCAGTGTTAGCATTTGGTTTAAACGTTTCCTTCACTTTCTAAAGCCTCCTTGTTCGTCAGTAATCTTGCTCTCCGTTTAACCATTAATTCTCTCAATAATAACTGCCATACATGTTACCTTTTAACAAAGGATCTATGCACATATCTTACGTGAGTGTATTAGTGCAGTGTTATTTGAAGTTAGACAATGATGTCAAAATCATTAGATTTAATTAACATAAATGTTAACAGGAACCTTTGGAAGCAAACTCTTTGTGATCAACTTATTATTTGTTGTATTACCTCAAACATTTTCTTTTTATATATGTGTGATTATAATACCTGTTATAGGTAGTAGGTTGGTAGACAGCAACCTCCCAGGGAGGTACTACCGTCCTGCCGAGTGTAAAACGAAAGCCTGTAATTGTTTTACATGATGGCAGGATTGCTGGTGTCTCTTTTTTATGTCTGATACACATGCAATATTTCAGGTACGTCTTGCTACTTCTACTTACACTTAGGTCACACTACTCATACATGTACAAGCATATATATATACACACTACTCTGGGTTTTCTTCTATTTTCTTTCGAGTTCTTGTTCTTGTTTATTTCCTCTTATCTCCATGGGAAAGTGGAACAGAATTCTTCCTCCGTAAGCCATGCGTGTTGTAAGAGGCGACTAAAATACCAGGAGGAAGTGGCTAGTAACCCCTTCTCCTGTGGAGAAATTTTCTCCAGGAGGGGGGTATCAGCCCCCTTCAGCCCTTTCAGCCCTGAGGGGCCAAGCCCTCTCAGAAGGGGCGAGCATCTTGTTTACTGCTAGAGTGAGTAATTAATCACAGATGCTATGCCACGTAGTCAAGTGACCTCTGCTCCTTGCAGCGGTGTTGCAAAGTGTATTTTTATAAGAGACAGTGCATCTCTTACTTAGCAGGACAATTAAGGAAAATCCTGCTCCCACTTTATTACCATAGTAAAAATAGTGTACATTGTTGTCTATGCTTAAGACAGCAAGAAACAAACATTCTGCTTTGCTTCATCGAGGAGGTGACAAGGATGCAAGGTACTAGGTCAGCGTTTTTTTTTTTTTGTGCTAGGGCAGTGACGGCTTGGGGCGGTGTGGCGACGCCAGACTATCTTTGACTCTAGGGAGAGTGACACTGACGCCAGGATACTGATCTGTGCGTTAGTGTGAACAAAGTGTCTCAAACACAAACACTTAAGAGAAGTGTGATCAGCTTCTCTTGTGATACATTGTGAACAATAAAGACAAATCTTGTGGAACATAGTGTACCAGTGTGCATTTCCTAGACAATGGAAGACGTGGACATCCAAGGACACTTCAGCTTCTATCAAGTCACCGATACCTGTCGAAGGTGTTGAGAACACCATAGCTCACGTTACAAAGAGCAAGGTATGTTACGAATTTCTTGTAGATCGGGGGATTGCGCAATTCTTGAGTCACAAGGAGTTTGTAATCAATCTATAATCGGCAGTAAGGTGTGGACTTTTGAGTCCAAACAAGTAGGTATTTCGTCAGCCATCATCGAATGAAATATGCTGACATAACACCCCCTAGGGGTAATTTATACTTACAAATTGTATCTCTTGACAGCCCAATGTTGTGATGGTTTCGACAGCTTCTAGACCTCGTCTGCAGGGGCGGCTGTGTAGACGATTTGCTGTCATTTATCAGCTAAGTGTTCATTATATATAGTTTAAATTAAACACAGCAGGTAAGGCCAAAATCCTCAACATCTCCTGTATATATTACTAAATGTAAAAGGACAAGCTTTTGTTTTTTCCTTTTGTGCCACCCTGCCTCGGTGGGATACGGCCGGTGTGTTGAAAGAAAGAAATTATTATTATAATTTAAGATTCGCCGGTATTCTCCTGGCCAGGGCCTTTTCCAAGTGGTGGCCCGGCCTTGGCTCCCTCTTTAGGGAGTGTCTGAGACCTAAGTCTCCCATGGGAGGAGGCACAAGTACCTCCTCATCTTTGGGACCAACTGTCCCCAGGCCTAGCCACAAGCTAGGCCTCTCTGGTCTGCCATCCCCGCCCCAAGGGGGTTAATGGGAATGACAGTCTTATGATCTAAAAGCTCGGGCTCAGGCACCTACCCTACCCTAGAAGGGTTAGGCATGGTATCGATAAAAAAAAAAAAAAAAAAAAAAAAAAAAAAAATCTCTGTATACTATTCACACATAAATTTGCGATTTCCACAGGAGTTCGGTTTATGTTAGCAACAACGTAAATTTAAAGATTTGCTTTTTAATTAAACTTATTAAAAATAAATATTTATCAAACTGTTTAAATACAGACCTGAAGACCGTCATTGACAATGACATAAGCAATTGGTAAAGAATTTAAAAAAAAAATTCATCTCCCTACATAAGTTTTGTTTCCTTCATAAATAAAAACAAATTTGCTTTAATAAAAATTTTTAATGTCGTTAATAAAGTTTTGTGTATCAGGAAACATAGACGAGGCAAATTTAATAAGTTTATTAGTAAAAGTGATCAAAAAGTGATAAGAACGAGTGAAAATAATGAAACTGTCGTAAACTAACTCTAATAATTAGTGTTTACATATGCACGACAGACAAAAATTTTGATGATGCTATCATAGTAACGATACCTGAGGCAGGTTCCAGGCACACTGGTTCACTTCCTGTGGTGGTTCACACAGTGGCTCACTTCCCGTGGTGGTTCACACAGTGGTTCACTTCCCGTGGTGGCGACTCCAAGCGAGTGTTTCCCCAGCAGTGTTAGTCTGGCTTATATAATCACGGAGAGGGTTGTCCCGCCTCCACCACCGCCAGTACCACCACCATCACCGCCAGAACCACCACCACTACAACCACCACTACCACCACTTCCACCATCCCACATCCTCAACTACCAACATTCTCCCCACTCCCTGAACCACTATCAGCACCAGCTACCACTATTGCCACCACAATCGCCATCAGAGAAGTGGTATCAGCAGAACCGGCATTACTAGCAGTTGTTATTACTAGCAATTGTTATTACTAGCAGTTGTTATTACTAGCAATTGGTGGAAGATGAGCAGCAGCACAGAAAATGACAGAAACTGGACTTGTAGGAACAGCAAAATCATCAGAATGAGGATTAACAGAAGCAGCAAATGAAGTAACTAAAGAAGCAGAGGCAATAGAAGTTTCAGCAGCAACAACGACAGAAACAGCGGTAAAACAGCATGATGTAGAAGAACATAGTCAGCAGCTGCAGCAGTGCAACAGCCACTGGCATGGCTACGGCACTGCTACTGACGCAGTGCTACAACAGTATCCACTAACAGAGATATAGCATTGAACCAATCAGTAACACTTCAGCCTCTACACACCGCAACCACTATCACAGAACCACAAGTGCAGCTACAAGTACTACTCAACACCTGCACAGCTCCAACACCTACTAACACTGCTGCATAAATGCAATAACCCCTCATACAGCAGTAGCACTGCAACAACAAATGACACAGTAGCGCTAATGCAACACCTACTAAGAACTGAACAGCTCCACATCTACAACTAACATACCTGGAGAACAGCAACAACTCGAAAAGCATCTGCCAACTGCAATTAACGCATCTGTAGCTCTGCAACAACTACTAACACATCAGTACCTTTTCCACTAACACAGCTGCACCACTGCGAAAACCACTAACAAAACTGCAAGCTTGACACTGCACTAACGCAGCTGAAACCCAGCATCAATCACGAAAATATCTGCAGAGCTGTGTTTATCTCTAATCTGCACTAGTGCCCTGCAGCAGCACTGCAATACCACTGCAGCAAATACACACACAGCTGCACCACTAAAACATAAACTAACAATGATGCACTAATATATTTGATATTTATAAACAAAATATGTAATGTATATCACTAAACTAAGAAAAAATATTATAAAACGTGATTTTATCGTAGGAGCTACGAAGACGTGTGAAGTACTGATTAAACGTTACACCAACTGCAGTGCAATAATCGTTACTGATAGAACAGGACAGAAACACCACTGACAAATCCGCACCACTGCAATATACACTAACTATAATTAACCACTGCAATACACACTAACTATAATGAACCACTGCAACACACACTAACTATAATGAACCACTGCAACACACACTATCTATAATGCACCACTGCAACAAAGAGTAACTACAATGCACTACTGCAACAAACAGTAATTATAATGCACCACTGCAACACACACTATCTATGAACCACTGCAACACACACTATCTATAATGCACCACTGCAACAAACAGTATCTATAATGCGCCACTGCAACAAACATTATCTATTATGTACTATAGCAACACATGCTAACCATAATGCACCACTGTAACAAACACAAACTCAGAAGCAGCAATGCAACAACCACTAACATAGTTGCACTGCAACTACAACAGTCACAGCCTAATAAGCCTAACTTGCCCAATGGCCGAACTCCCTTAGAAATTAAACTTTTCAAAAAAAAAAAATGACTTGATATAATTTTTTCATTGAAAATGTTATCAAGAAACCTCACCTAACTCCCTTTAAACTACCATATATTTTCTACTGAATTCTGCTTTATATATCATAAGGTTAATTTAAATTTATTTACTGTCACTTAAAATTAATGATAAACATAATTTTTTTGTCGTAATGTTCAGATCGATCTCCGCTCATATATAGCAAAAACAAATTTTCGTTCGGCTTATTCAGTAAAGTGCAACCTTGCCAATTAGACCAAGATGGACAATGACTGCTTATTAGGCTTTCTTATCTTCCTCCATTGCAATAGACGAGTAAATACAAATTCTTCCGGACTACCTTGGTGACTCAGCAGGAATAAAGGATCCTAGCTACAGCAGTAACATTACCAAATGGAAGACTCTCCCTGCTCGAGCACCACAAGCTAGTGCAGCACTGGCCTGCAAACTGTCGAATTGGGATGATCTCATCACTGAAAATGTTCATGCCAACATTCTCAGGGCTGCAGCATCTAACAGGGAGACTGCCCGTCTCAAAGCTGTGAGTGCAAACCACTTTGGCGACTTCCTCCAAACAGATCCCACTTCGGCAATGAGAACACGCCTCGACCGACAGACTCTGTATTGCACTGCCTCTCCGCCTGTCTGCTCCTATTAACATAGAATATATGGGTATTTGTGACGATGTGCAAGCTGATCAATAGGGTTTAAATGGCCTGAACAGCTCCAGTGAACTCAATGATATCATACAGATACAGACACAGTGAACTCAATGATATAAAGAGGAGCCGTGTTACAGCTGGATGCCCAGCCTAGAGAGAGTCCCGTTCCCAGCCATCCAACAATACTCACAGTCCCGCAGACTGCCAAATGGGTGTATAAAATTTTTTTTTAGAAAGGACTTAATTTTAAATGAGTTCTTTCTAATTGACCAATTTTACCTATTCGGCACGACATATATATCTCCAAGCACTTTCGTGAATTTTCACATTATCACGGAAATGTAAAAAAAATATAGAATAGCAGAAGGTTCATAAGCTTTAGATATCACCTGGTGAGTTAGGCCTATTCGACAACACGGTCTTCTTTCAAGTTATCAGATTGAAAATTTGTTTACCTGGAGGTTACCTGGAGGTTATTCCAGGGATCAAAGCCCCCGCGGCCCGGTCCATGACCAGGCCTCCCTATGAATCAGGGCCTGATCAACTAGGCTGTTACTGCTGGCCGCACGCAGTCCAATGTACGAGCCACAGCCCGGCTGATCCAGCACTGTTTATGCTATAATTCTGTTATTTTAATACGAGTATAACCAAAAAATATGTATATTATAGATTTTATTTAATTGTTATTAAATGGTAACTGCAAAAATATTTGGTTGGTTTATGTAACGTTAAGCGAGGTTGGTTTGTGTAACGTTAAGCGAGGTTGGTTTGTGTAACGTTAAGCGAGGTTGGTTTGTGTAACGTTAAGCGAGGTTGGTTTATGTAACGTTAAGCGAGGTTTCTAATTTATTTTTGGTCTAAAAATAAAAGAACTCATATTATTGTCAATGAAATAAAATTCTCTCTCAGTCTGTAAAAGATTTTTTTGGGGGGGACAAGTATACTTATTAAGGGAGTTGATCTATTTGGTATTTTCGGTTTATTAAGCTACACACAAACAGACACACAGACACACACACGCAGACACACGCACATAGACATACACACACAGACATACACACAAACAGACCCACAGACACATACACACACACACACAGACACACACACACACACAGACAGACACACACACACACAGACACACACACACACACTCACACACACACACACACACACACACACACACACACACACACACACACACACACACACACACACACACACACACACACACACACAAAGACACACACATGAAATGAAGGTAAAGCAAAGAACGGACACTAGATTTACATTGTCTTCTTTATCAAACTGTTTACAGTGTGTAGTATAAACAAAGATTTACATTGTCTACTTTATCAAACTGTTTACAGTGTGTGGTATAAACAAAGATTTACATTGTCTACTTTATCAAACTGTTTACAGTGTGTGGTATAAACAAAAACAGTACCTCATAACCGAAGGAATGTACACCTACGGGAAAAATAAAATGATGATAGAATTTTTCAAATTTTCTTAATTTTTTTAGGTCATTGAAGGTTAACGTAGATTCTGTTGTCGGGTGTTGACATCCCTCATAACTATGCATGAATATTAAATAAATCTAGTTTATGTTATATTGAAATTTAGTGTATGACGGTGAGCAGAATAAACTTGCATATAACGTATTTAACCTAATAATTTAAATATGTTAACGAAATTGTTAAATAGGTTTATGAGCGAGAGAGATTAGGTGTGAATAAGTCCTTAGGGTACTAATTTGTTCATTAGTTCTAAGTGTACTTATTTTCTTACTTATCAACACAAGAAAAAGCGAATGGTAGAAGTCAAAATATTTGTTTATCTTGCCATACGTTAGCAAACATTTCGTTTCCTTTTTGGTGTGATACCAGTTTTATTAACAATGAATCACCGAACAAAAGTAATGTAAGTAGTTGTATGTTTTTTCTCTGAGGATCCCAAGCTGAGTGATGGTGGCAGAACAATGCTGAAGAAACGAGAAGCACCTGACATCGTTTTTTTTTCAGAAATGCTCATACAAAGTTAGGACACAGGGTTACTGGAGATCAATAAGATATTTATGTATCTGTTCTCCCAGCATCGCAAAAGAAGCTGTGACGTAGCCCAGAAACATCAAATAGAACGCACCCTGCAACTGGTATAACCGCAACGCCTCTGTCTTCTCCTCCTGTGGAATGTAGAAAATTATTAAAGAAAGGCTTAATTAACATCAATAAAGATACAACTATGATCTTATTTTTCTGTCTTTACACCAACATACATTCTCAGTTCTTCACTCCCTCAAAAGGAAGGGCGAAGATGTTTCAAAACGGACTACCATTCGAATGGTGATGTCACTACTAGACCGGGCCGCGGGGGCATTGACCCCCGGAACTATCTCCAGGTAAACTACGACTCTGGAATGACAGTGAATTAGTGAATGGCTGTTAATACGTTTGAACTTCTTCTTAAGGTCACCTACTTGGTGAAAAACGGCCGGTGTGTTAAAAATATTTAGAATTAACTGCCTCATCGCATTCATGATTTATAATATATTCCTTTGATCGATTGTATGATTTCAGTGAGGTAGATAATAGTTGAGGACAACCTTATTTTCCTCTATTGTTTATACGATGAAACAGTTGTGTTGCTCTCTTGCAGTCAGTGATGACTGAACAAAGAAATGACTAAAGTCTATGACACAAGTCATAGACTGCTGCTGAACACATCTGATGTATCATAACAGAAACACATGGGAAAACGAGAAAGTCTCATAAAACCATAAAACGGGATAAATATATATTACCAATATATATATATCTTGTTCACATTCTACAGAATTAATACAAAAACACGAAATTACTCTATCTGTCGTCAAGATCCCGGCTTCACTCTCTCCTGGAAACATCTACGTAAGCCCAGTTACCATTAGCTGCTCCACAAAAATTTGTGTATGGGGCACGGATATGTTTTTTTTTTTTTGTGTGTGAAATTCTTTTTATTTGGAAAATCCCAACTATTGAAGATACACCTATTCGAGATACACCTGTTGGTATAACTGTGAATTCTTTAATTGTAGTCTCTCCTGCAAGATCCTGTTTAATGCCATATTTATCATGAATGTCAGTCTGACAAGGCGATGTTTTTCCTCTCGAATATCCCCCAATTCTCTGAAAAATTGTGAGCTCGGTCGTATCTTTCTCACCTGTTCGATGATATTTTTAATCCTTTTTAGACCCTCTGCAATCTTTTTTTCAAATGTCCTCCTTTCAATCTCCTAAAGCCCATAAAAAATTATTGACCTGTCCCTCTCCTCTTCTCATTTCTTTTCCATTCGTATCTCTGGGTCTGACTTAACCATCTTCATTGCTGCTTCCCATAACATTTCCTGGATTGCTCAGTGGCCTTATAGTACTTCTGCACAGAACTTATTTTCTCCTTCCCATCCTTCAGTTACCTCACTGTCCACTGATATGCGTGTTCTCAACACCATTTCCATTTCGATCCTTAGCACTGAATCCTGCTTCAACATTTCAGCTTGTCTAGTAGGCTCTGCATCCGAACTTCTGCAGGTACACCTCGTTGTTTCCACTTCTTGCTCTCTTCAGCCATCCTCTCCACAACTGAGCTGTTAAACTCGTTTAGCCACCTTTCCCACTTTTGTTCCATCGTTTTCTTGAGCCCTGCTTCCCATAGTTCCCTCTCATATCAACTTTCCTCAATTCCCTTGCCTCTTCGACCTACTTTCTGGGATCCTGTTTTTTATAATGCATTAGTTACCCTGAACTTTACACTTTATGTGTAAGGGTGTGTGTGTGTGTGTGTGTGCGTACTCACCTAATTATGGTTGCAGAGGTCGAGACTCAGCTCTTTGCCCCGCCTCTTCACTGACCGCTACTGTGTGTTTGTTTGTTTGTGTGTGTGAGTGTAAATGCTTCTTTTAGACATGTGTGTGTACACTCACCTATTTCTGGTTGTAAGGGTCAAGTCACAGCATCTGGCTTTGCCAGAAGTGCGTGTGTGTGTGCATATGCATGTACTAGTATGTGGGTGGGATTATTTGTATTGGCATGCGTGTGTGACTGCGTGTGTTTGTGAGTACGTGTATATGTTTGCGTGTGTTAGTGGGTGTGTGCTTGTGTTTGCCTGTTGTGTGTGTGTGTGTGTGTGTATGTGTACTCACCTAGTCGTACTCACCTAGTTGAGGTTGCAGGGGTCTAGTCCAAGCTCCTAGCCCCGCCTCTTCACTGGTCGCTACTAGGTCACTCTCCCTGAACCGTGAGATTTATCATACCTCTGCTTAAAGCTATGTATGGATTCTGCCTCCACTGCATCGCTTCCCAAACTATTCCACTTCCTGACTACTCTGTGGCTGAAGAAATATTTCCGAACATTCCTGTGATTCATCTGTGTCTTCAACTTCCAACTGTGTCCCCTTGTTACTGTGTCCCATCGCTGTAACATCCTGTCTTTGTCCACCTTGTCAATTCCTCTCAGTATTTTGTATGTCGTTATCATGTCCCCTCTATCTCTCCTGTCCTCCAGTGTCGTCAGGTTGATTTCCCTTAATCTCTCCTCGTAGGACATACCTCTTAGCTCTGGGACTAGTCTTGTTGCAAACCTTTGCACTTTCTCTAGTTTCTTTACGTGCTTGGCTAGGTGTAGGTTCCAAACTGGTGCCGCATACTCCAATATGGGCCTAACATACACGGTGTACAGGGTCCTGAATGATTCCTTATTAAGATGTCGGAACGCTGTTCTGAGGTTTGCTTGGCGCCCATATGCTGCAGCAGTTATTTGGTTGATGTGCGCTTCAGGAGATGTGCCTGGTGTTATACTCACCCCAAGATCTTTTTCCTTGAGCGAGGTTTGCAGTCTCAGGCCCCCTAGACTGTACTCCGTCTGCGGTCTTCTTTGCACTTCCCCAATCTTCATGATTTTGCACTTGGTGGGGTTGAACTCCAGGAGCTAATTGCTGGACCAGGTCTGCAGCCTGTCCAAATCCCTTTGCAGTTTTGCCTGGTTTTCGATCGAATGAATTCTTCTCATCAACTTCACGTCATCTGCAAACAGGGACACTTCGGAATCTATTCCTACCGTCATGTCGTTCACGAATAACAGAAATAGCACTGGTCCTAGGACTGACCCCTGTGGAACCCCACTGGTCACATGTGCCCACTCTGACACCTCGCCACGTACCATGACTCGCTGCTGTCTTCCTGACCAGTATTCCCTGATTCATTGTAGTGCCTTCCCTGTTATCCCTGCTTGGTCCTCCAGTTTTTGCACTAATCTCTTGTGTGGATCTGTGTCAAACGCCTTCTTGTAGTTCAAGAAAATGCAATGCACCCACCCCTCTCTCTCTTGTCTTACTGCTGTCACCATGCCATAGAACTCCAGTAGGTTTGTGTGTTTGTGTGTGTGTGTGTGTGTGTGTGTGTGTGTGTGTGTGTGTGTGTGTGTGTGTTGTGGTGAAAAATGAAAGTGAAAAATATTTGAAATGAAATAATTTCTTAGGAATCATCATACTGGATGTGTTACAAAATTTAGTAATGTTGTAGTGAGAGATACTCGCTTTCTGTGTGCTTTCCAAGGATCGCTGAGAGTTGAGTGCTGTTCCTTCTCGGTTCTCCTTCACTCTTTTGGCTATCACCTCTTTAATCCATTTCCCGGAAATTCCAGAGCCTTTTAACTGCAAACACAACTGGTTAAAGCGTTGTCGAAATGGCGCACCTTTGCTGAGGAAGAATAATGAAGTATATGTTTATATATATATGTATATATATATATATATATATATATATATATATATATATATATATATATATATATATATAATATATATATATATATATATATATATATGTATGTATGTATGTATGTATATATGCAGGTAAAATTGGTTAATTAGCAAGAATCTCATTTAAAATTAAGATATATTTATTTCATTTATATTAATGTAAAAATTAATAATTTTGTACCAAAAAGAGCCTTAGAAAACTTACCTAACCTTATTATAACAAGCACAATTTAATTGAGCTTAATCCTACTAAATATATTTTAGATAAGTTTACAATAATTTGTAAAAAACAAACACAATGAATATATATATATATATTTTGTTAGGTACAGAATGAATTTTGAGAAATTATTGCATACACAAATTTTCGCTGCCATATTCGGCAAAAAGTGCATTCCTATTTAAGCCAAAATAGCGAGTTTTACCTAATCGGCACGACATATATATATATATATAATATATATATATATATATATATATATATATATATATATATATATATATATATATATATATATATATATAATATATATATATATATTATATAATGCAAATATCCCAACCCAAGCGATACAGGATGCAAAACAACCACGGGGGGAGTAAAATGATAGCTGTAGGCCTTTCGTGTTGCAATCAACACATCATCAGGAGCGTGCAAAATTGCAGGAAAGAGGTGAATGTCTAAGTAAGTACGTTCCCAAAGGACCATATTCACTGAGTGAGTGAGGGAGAGAGAAGGAAACAGGAGGTGCCCCCCCAGGCACACCAGTGCCCACA
>NC_069421.1:45771466-45863966 GCF_026875155.1 Cherax quadricarinatus
GTGACACGGATTTTCTTCCTTAAACCGTGCTGGTTGTCAATTTACCTGTTTTTTTCCCAGGTGCCCCACCACTTCCTCTGAGATTTCTCCATGACCTTGCTATATACACGTTAGTGATACGGTCTGTAGTTTAGTCCCTCATGTTGTCCCCCTTTTTAAAAATTGGGACTACTTTTTCCCATTTTCCATCCCTAGGGAGTTGTCCATTTTTAAAATGATGTGTTTGAAGATCTTTGTTAATGGCTCCCCAATATCTCTCCCTCTTTAAGGACCCATGGAGAGATGTTTTCTGGGCCCCCGCCTTTGAGGTGTCAAGTTCGCATAGCAGCTTCTTCACCTTCCTTTGGTTATTGTACCTCATCCAGCCCTTTTGGGGGTGCCCCCCTGTTTGTTTCCTGGTCCCACTGGTTTCCACTGTAAATTCCCCTTTTAAATCTTGTGTTGAGCTCCTGACATATTCTTGGTCGTTTCTTTTTGAATTCCCCACCCCTTCCTCAGTCTGATTACTGGTCTTGACTGTTGTTTTCCTCCTGATGTGGCGTACAACAGCTTCGGGTCAGTCTTTTCTTTTGATGCTATGTCATTTTCATATTTTCTCTGAGCCTCCCCTTTTATCTGTGATATTCGTTTCTGGCTCTTTCTGGCTGATTTTTTATTTTCCCGAGTTCTCTGTCTTCTGTACCCTTTTTCCCTTTTCTGCACCTAGTTTTTTCCTCCCTACACCTTTTGGGTGAACCAAGGACTCGTTCTGTTCTTCCCATTATTTCTGTTTCCCCTTTAGAACAAACCTCTCCTCTGCCTCCTTGCATTTTGTTTTACATAGTCCCTATTTTTTACTGGTTTTCCCGTCAGTTCCTCTCCCCCGAAAGTCTTTAGGAAGTTCCTCATGCCCGATAGTTCCCCCCCCTTTTTTAGTTTGGTTTTCCAGCCCATTCCTGCTACCCCTCCCCTTGGAGTCAACTATGTGTGAAGCAAGAACCACGTGACATAGCTCCCAGGGGCCTTTCATAATGATATCCTCGATCCGAATACTTGGTGAATACAAGGTCCAGCCCTTTTGGTTCATCCTTTCCCCTCTCTCTGGTAGTGTCTCTAAAAAGTTGATGCCCTGAGGTTTTCAGTACACATCCATCTCTTGGCTCCCTGTTTCGGGTCCCCATGGGGGTCCAGGTTTTCCCCTCAATCTCCTTTGATGAAATCACCCATTAACTAGTAACTTACCTCCCCCTGTGTGCTCTCCCGGCCACCTCGGCTATGTGTCGTCATTGCTTGTTGCTCTCATCATATTCTTCTCTTGGCCTCCTGCGTTCTGGGGGGTTTACTTACTGAAATTTTCACCTCATGTCCCTCAGACTGGATTGTTCCTGCAAAGGTCCTTTCGCCCGTCCCAAAATTTCCCTTTCCCATTTCTCAAAATCCCACGGTTTTAATGAGCAGTGCAACTCCTTCCCCCTCTCCCCCCTCTGTTTTCCTGAGGTTTTGGTACCGGTGGAAAAGAATCTTTTATTTTTGGGGGGTTTTTTTTTTTCGTGGTGCTTTATGTTGGGGATGTTCTTTTGTTTCTTTCGTGCCACCCCTCATATTTTTTTGTTTTCATCTGATTGTATCCCCCACCCTTCAACTTCTTTTCTAAGACTGTGGTCTGGGAGGTTTTGGGGGTTTGGGGGGAAGTGGGAGCCTGGTAAGGAACTAGGGGTTGTTGCTTGGGGGTGGAGTTTGTAATGTGGTGGGGGGGCATTGGATGGGGGATGGGTGTTATGATTTGATTGTTTGGTTGCACGGGGGTTGACCTGGTTGGGAGGCTTCTTAGGAAGTTGTGAGGGAGGCGTTTTTGATCTTTTCCGGGGTTTGGGGATTCTGTCTGTTTTCCATCCCCTTTTTTTCCCCCTTTCCCCTTTTGTACCATCTTCTCAGTTTTGCCTTTTTCTTGTGTTCGTCGCGGTCGGATCACCTTCTGTATCCAGCATGTCCCTTAATCTGCTTTCCCCTGCGGCCCGGGTCCTAGTCGCTTCTGCCTTGAAGGTCACTTTACTGGCCGGGGTTTTTTTTTTTAAAAACCCCCCCCTATTCCCCGAAAATTTTCCAGTGGGTCATGTCGTCTTCTCCTATTGTTTATGTGCTTTCAATTGTTTTTTTTTTCCTTGTTTTTCTTGCTTATATTTTTCCCCCTTCAACTTCCTGGAGCCTATCAAAAAAGATGACCTCCCTTTTCATTCCCCCAGGGTTTTATCCTGGTATCCCTCTTTTAAATTTTGGGTTTTTTCCTGCACTGCAGCTTTCCTTTCTTCGTTTCACTGGCTAATGTTTGGGGCTCGGGGCCCTGTATTTTCCCTTTCGGTTTCCCTTGGGCTCTGTTGTTGTCTGTTGGGCCCCCAAATAAAGCTTGCTCTTTCATTTACTACAGTCTCCTCTATAGAGTTCCCCACGCATTGTGCCCCTTTTTTCCCTAAGTCCCCTTATTTGGGCTGAGGTAGGTTTGTTGTCAACCCCAAAAATGTTTTTTAGTTCTTTGGGCTGTTTCAGATTTTTCATTTCCCTCTTCAAAAACCTGTATCCTAGCCTTGTGTTTGACATGCACCCCCCCTTTCCCTGCTTTCCAATTTTCCCTCTCTTCCATTCTCATGCTAGTTCTTTAGTTTTTTTCCCATTCATTTCTCTTTTTAGAGCTCGCGCCCATTTCCCTTTGAAAAATTCCCTTCCTGTCCCTTGGGTTTTTCTTGTTGCTATCTGAAAACCTTTTTTGTTTTATCCTGTTTCCCTCAGAGTGGGAAATATTAGTTCTGTTGTTAGAATAGTGTGTGTATGTCAAGTGTGGGGGGGAGGGTAGTGGGGGAAAAAGTTTCTTGTGGGGAGAGGGGTGGGGGGTGGGGAGGGGGAGTGAAAGGGAGGGGGGGGGGGAATGAGGGAGGGGAGGATCAGGGGAAGAAGTGAGATGCGGGGGTGGGGGGGGGGGGAGTGTATATGTGGTCTGGGTTGTGTGTGTGTGTGTGTGTGTGTGTGTGTGTGTGTGTGTGTGTGTGGGTGGTGTGTGTGTGGTGTGTGTGGTGTATGTGTGTGTGTGTGTAATTTTGTGTGGAATTTGTGTGGGTTTATTATTACTAAGGGAGGGGGCTTGTGCTTGTAATGTAGTCTCAGTGGTCCTTTGCTGCCCACAAATTCTTGTGACCGACCCCCAAAACCCCTGGGGCTTGATGGCAAATTACAGTGTGTGTGTGTGTGTGTGTGTGTGTGTGTGGTGTTGTGTGTGTGTTGTATGTGTGTGTGTGTGTATGTGTTGTGTATGTGTTGTGTGTGTGGTTAAGTGTTGTGTGTATGTGTTGTGGTGTATGTGTGTGGTATGTGTGTGTGTATGTTGTGTTATATTTGTGTGTGTGTGTATATTGTGTGTGTGTGTGTATATTGTGGGGTGTTGTGTGGGTGTGTATGTGTCGTGGTATGTGTGTGTGTGTGTTGTATGTGTGTGTGTGTGTATGTGTGTGTGTATGTGTGTGGTGTATGTGTGTATGGGGGAAAGGGATGCAGGGAGTATGTTAAACATACCAGTAATTTGGGTTATAAAAAAACAATTTCTACTGGGTCTAAGTTCAAAAAGTTTTCTGCCCCCTTTTGTGTGTGTGTTAGGGAGGGATGGTTGGAGGGGGGGGGTTTGATCCGTTTTTACTCTCTTTCTTCTTTCCCAGAAATGCTCACTCTTGCTTATTGCCTTTCTGGATTTAAGTATCAATTATTGTTTATTATCCTTTCCTTGTTCCGTTTTGGAAAGGACTTCCTAGCTTCCTAAGTGTTCTTACTACTAATAACTACTGTAATAGCTTGCAGGAGTGAGTGACCAGTATCTAACAGCGATGCAAGGCCAAGCCAAGCCAAGCCTGTGACATGCAAACCACAATATACGTGATACTTGCACTGGCAACGGTCGTGCCAAGTTGCCAGATGCTGATGACGTAGTCGTCGTACGTAGCCTAAATCCCTATTTTGGAGATCCTTCATCCGTGATGATTATAACCACATGTGCTCATACATCCCTCGTTCCTCACGCGATTTCACTTTTCACTTATGATAGTATACACTTCACATTATATACACTTCACTTTATATGTATAATGGCACACAAGTTGTCGTGACATCACTGCTTCAGGCCTACCGCTGCCTAGTAGACCAAAACGTTTGGATAATTTTGGATAATGGATAATTTCAGGCTTTCTCACGACTTTTTCTAACTAACAACTTTAGTTATCACTCGTATTATTGCTCACTGACGATGTCACTACCACTGATTAATGTTAGCAGTCACTGCACCCTTAAGTATAACTACCAGTGCAATATTGAATGAAATAAACATTACTTTTTCACTTTTTTGTAATCATTATTACTTACTAAAATTTTATTAAACACCATATTTACTACCAGTCAATTTTACTTTTGTACATTAAACATTATTTTATACTTCCCATAACATTTTGTTGCCAAATTTTCAAGTTTTTATATTCAACCCCAACCTTTGTATTATCCTTTGTACCTGTGTACCTGGGTACCTGTCTACCATCTTACTATCATATTATAACCAAGACATTACCATTGTGATTTTTTACTATTATTCTTTTGTACTTTAATGTGTGATTTTATTTTGTCAATTTAAATCTATAGTTATAATCTTGATCTTGTCAACAACCTATACCAGACTCTAGTGCTATTGCAAGTACCATTTCAAATTGTATTTTTATATTATAAGTTTATATTATAATTCCTACCATCTGTCCATTTAACTTTGCTTACCATTACTTAATTTTAGTCCCTTATATATTTTCTCCTTTATTTTAGCTTTATATAACTATCCTAGTTTATATATCCACTACTGTTAAAATAATCAAGGTGCTATTCTCAGGTGCTAAAGTAGAATAAGCTCATAATATTGTCATTATATTCCAAAGCTCATTTTTTTGATTACCACCTTTGTTGTTCACCACAACCTATATTAGTCCCTTTTTATTAAAATTTTAAACTATAATTCTAACTTTAAAAAATTACCTTTATAGTACTACCTACTATCATATTCCCAAGCACTATTATATGATCATCACTTTATTTGTATTAGTCCCTTAGCTCATTATTTTACATTTGTTAAATAATTCACGTGCTCTTTTTTAGCTTAAGACTATTTACTTTGTTTTATACTTAATTCTAACTATAGATTCACTACAAATCTTATGATTACAAGCATTGATCCTGATACCAACCTCTTATTTAATGACTTAAATGAATCAAACAGTTACTGTAATTACTACACTGCAGAACAATCAAAGGCACTTCTCAGTGCCAACAACAACATAACTATCTTTAACTACAATATCAGATCTTTAAGCAAGCATTACGATGACCTCATAGCATTACTAAATTCCTTACATGCCAATATGTCCATCATTACACTAACTGAAACCTGGCTAAAGCCTGATAGTACAGATGTCTATGCCATTCCTGGTTACACAGCCATACACAACTGGGTGGCACAGCCATATACTACTCAGACCAACTAGAATGTATCACTAATACTTGCACAAGGGATGAACATGGGGAATATATAATAGCTAAATTCAAATCCAAATACCTACAAAAACCTCTCACATTGATAAACATCTACAGAGTTCCACAGTCAAACATTAGCCAATTTAGTCAAAATCTAGGAAGTATGATAACTGATGCACGCATGAACAAAGATCACTTACTACTCTCAGGTGACTTCATATAAATCTCCTGCAAGACCAGGACCCACACGTTACTGAATTCACAAACACAATGAGTAACTGTATGTTACTACCAACAGTAACAAAACCTACAAGAGTTACAGAGACTAGTGTTTCCCTACTTGACCACATCTGGACCAACACCATATCCCCTTTAAAATCAGGCATAATTACAGTTAATACCACAGACCACTACCCTACTTTCCTCATAACAACTCTTGGTAAACTACCCCAAGACACTACTAAAGTTACCTTCAGACTTCACAATGAGGCAGCCATTAATAACTTCACAACAGCTTAGCAAACATTGATTGGCACACTGAGCTAGAAATACTATACAGATATTGACGAATGTATTAATAATTTTCTAAAAAAGACCCAATACCTCTATAACAAGCACTGCCCTAAAAAAACTAAACAGATGACAGCAAAGAGACTGAACAGTCCCTGGCTAACACCCAGCATTCTCAAATCCATAAATACAAAAACACCAATATGAAAAACAGTACAGAATGGGTCACATAACCAGAGACCAAACAAAACGTTACTCGTCAATCCTAACCAGCCTGATAAGAAGGGCAAAAAAATTGTATTATGAGAACAGATTATCCAACTTACGAGGTGATATAAAAAAGACCTGGAAAACCCTATCAGAAATTCTGGGAACAAAAAGATATCACGAAATAGCGAAATAAAATTAGCAAAATCAGATGAACCCCAACTCCACCAACAGAAACAGCAAACAGACTCAATGATTTCTTCTCCACTATAGGACAAAACCTTGCCAATAAAATCCCAAGCTCAGATACCCCACCAAATGACTACCTCACCGGCAACTACCCGAACACACTGTTCCTAGCTCCGACTAACCCATACGAAGTCTCCCTTATTATCAATGCACTAAAAAACAAGGCAGGAGATTTAAGTACCTTACCACCCTTTATATACAAAAAAGTGTCAAAAGTGCTATTCCAATCATTGCAACACTCTTTAACAAATCCATTGAATCCTCCACCTTCCCTACAGTAACTCAAAATAGCAAGGGTCACCCCGATCCACAAAGGAGGAGACCAAACAGAGTTGAATAACTATAGGCCAATATCCAACTTACACCCTCTCTCAAAAATCTTCGAAAAATTAATTCATAAACGAATCTACTCCTACCTTACTCCCAAAACATACTCAACCCCTGCCAATTTGGATTCAGGCCTAATAAAAATACTAATGATGCTATTATACACATGCTAGAACATATATACACTGCAATAGAGAAAAAAGAACTCCCACTGGGGATCTTCATTGACTTACGTAAAGCTTTTGATACAGTTGACCATGACTTGCTCCACGTAAAATTGTCACACTATGGTATAAGAGGGCACTCCCTCAACTACCTCAAGTCATACCTCAGCAACAGAAGCCAATATGTTACGCAAATGGGGCAAACTCTTCTGCGCAACCAATTACAGTTGGTGTCCCACAGGGAAGTGTCCTTGGCCCTCTTCTCTTTCTCCTATACATAAATGACCTTCCAAATGCTTCGCAATTACTCAAAACCCACACTATTTGCAGATGACACTACATACGTCTTCTCTCACCCGAGCCCAGTCACACTAGCCAATACTGTAAATACCGAATTACAGAAAATATCTACCTGGATGAGGACTAACAAACTTACACTAAACATTGACAAAACCTACTTCATTCAGTTTGGTAACAGAGCTACAGATGTCCCTCTTAACATAATGATAAACGGATCACCTATCACAAAGCTAACAGAGGGAAAATTCTTAGTAATCCACCTTGATAATAGACTCAAATTTCATACACATATACAACAAATTTCTAAGAAATTTCCAAGACTGTAGGCATACTATCGAAGATACGGTACTATGTTCCACAGTCAGCCCTCCTGGCCCTATATCACTCTCTTATTTACCCCTATCTCACCTATGGAATTTGTGCATGGGGCTCAACAACAATTAACCATCTCAGACCACTAATTACCCAACAAAGGCTGCAGTTAGAATGATAACAAATTCTCACTACAGGCAGCACACTCCACCAATATTCAATACACTAAACCTACTCTACTATACAAAACATCCATACTTATTACTGCACCTATACATACATAGAACACTTAACTCTGATATTAACCCTCCCTCAAACATCTCCTTGCCAACCTCAACAGAACACATGACCATAACACAAGCACAGATCACTCTTTGATGTTCCTCGTGTTCATCTCACACTATGCAAAAACTCAATGCACATAAAAGGCCCTAAAATCTGGAATTCATTACCTGCAATATAAAAGAAACACTACCTGTTTATAAATTCAAGTCTCTACTCAAAGATCACTTACTCACCCAAAACCAAATAAATACGGAATAACTGAACCTTATAAATTGTATATCTTAAATGTTTCTCACAATTATATCACATAAATGTTAAACCTAAACCGAATCTAACTTTTTTTTTATTTTTAAATACACTACCTTACAGAATCCTTCATATGACCTGTCTTTGTAATACTCACTTGTGCTTTATAGTAATCTGTTTGCATTAATGTTTTATCACTGACTTCATCATTGCTTAGTTAATCTTAAGTTAATTTTAAGCCAGCCCGTAATGCTATGCATAGTATAAGTGGCTTTGGCATACTGCTCTTATCTGTATTTTTTTTTGTACCTCTGTATGTGTGCACAAATTTATAATAAATAAATAAATAAAATAAATAAATAAAAAAACACTAGGATTCTCAGAGCCTTGTGTGCCCACGTCTGCACCCACGGACCCACGCGGTGTGTGTTTGTGTGTGTGTACTCACCTAGTTGAGGTTGCGGGGGTCGAGTCCGAGCTCCTGGCCCCGCCTCTTCACTGATCGCTACTAGGTCACTCTCCCTGAGCCGTGAGCTTTATCATACCTCTGCTTAAAGCTATGTATGGATCCTGCCTCCACTACATCGCTTCCCAAACTATTCCACTTACTGACTACTCTGTGGCTGAAGAAATACTTCCTAACATCCCTGTGATTCATCTGTGTCTTCAGCTTCCAACTGTGTCCCCTTGTTACTGTGTCCAATCTCTGGAACATCCTGTCTTTGTCCACCTTGTCAATTCCTCTCAGTATTTTGTATGTCGTTTCATGTCCCCCCTATCTCTCCTGCCTCCATTTGTCTCAGGTTGATTTCCTTTAACCTCTCCTGTAGGACAAACCTCTTAGCTCTGGGACTAGTGTTGTGTGTGTGTGTGTGTGTGTGTGTGTGTGTGTGATTTCCTGGTCCTTGACTAATCTTTTCTTCCTGATGTGGCTTTAGAACAGCTTCAGGTCAGACCTGGCTTTCTATGCTATGTCATTTTAGTATCGCTACAGATCATCCCTCTTCATCTGTGCATATTCGTTTCTGGCTCTTTGACAGCTCCTTATTTTCCTGGGTCCTTTGTCTTCTACACTTTTTCCATTCTCTAGCACTGGTACAAACCTCTCCTCTACCTCCTTGCATTTTGTTGTCACGTATTCCATCATTTCATTTACTGATTTTCCCGCCATTTCTCTTTCTCACTGAACCTCATGCAGGAAATTCCTCATGCTTTTGAAATCCCCTCTTTTGCATTTTGTCTTCTCCCATCCTACTCTTCCTGCTTCCCTTTCCACTTGTAATTCCATGTATTCGAGGCTCAGAACCACGTGATCACTAGTTCCGAGGGGCATTTAGGATGCCATAATTTAATGAATTTTGTAATCTCATATACTGCATACATTCCATATATGTTCCTTCACAGAATACATAGTGCATACGTATTTACTCAACCATTGTAATTAGTAAATATTTAATACTGTATATTTATTTGACACTGCAGGTCATACAGTAGATTTTGTTCACTAACAATCATTATTTAGTTTTTAATGCATTTTAGATACGTATATCCCCTAATGAAAAAATAAAACAAATATTTTGTAAGTAAATTGTTTATGTTTAATGTTCCTCTTCTTGAATTCATTTTGAGGTAATATTAAGTGCTTAAGTTCGCCTTACCTGGTAAAACATTATCCTGGAAACACTTTAATTCGGCATGAACACAAATCTGTAAGTACTGACCTACTTCATCACGTCAAATCTCAATGACACAAAGAGAAAACTTTTCTTAATCAATAAGTTTAAAGCTTACAAATATGGGTTATATTTTGCTATCAACATTTTTATGTTAATAAGCCAGTAATTTTAATGAAGTATTACTAATAATAGCATAATTAATTTTAGTGAAATACTCGCCTCCATTTTCTTATATATTTGTCGCACCACCGGATCTGTATGCAAGGCAAAGTATTGTCCCGGGGATCCTTTTATGAGCCAAGACTCCAGGCCCCACCTCCAGTTCTTCCTGGCCACCAGGTCCTCGAAGGTTTCTGGGGGTGTGGTCTTTCCTTGGATTGTGAGGTGAGCGATTAATGAGGAGCTGTACCCTGTGGTTATGACCAGACAAAACACCAGCCACATTCCTACCAACACCTGTTAACGTGATGTAAATTGATATTGGGACAGCCTATAATCAATGTTTGTGATTATATATAATATTATATATATATATATATATAAAATATTTTATAATATATATATATATATATATATATATATATTATATAATTATTATATATATGTATATATATATATATATATATATATATTATATATTTTTTTATATTATATATATATATATATATATATATATATATATATATTTTATATATATATATGTCGTGCCCAATAGGCAGAACTTGCGATCTTGGCTTAAAAAGCAACGCTCATCTTGCCCTATAGGACAAGTGAAAATTTGTATATGCAATAATTTCGCCAAAATCATTCTGAACTAAAAGAAAAAAATATATTTCACTGTGTTTGTTCAGTATTAAATTATTGTAAACAAATCTAAAATATATTTAAATTTGGGGTTTGGCAAAAAAAAATTTTTTTTTTGTTATAATAAGGTTAGGTAAGTTTTTTAAGTTCCTTTCGGTGCAAAATTATAAATTTTTACATCAACATTAATGAAAAAAAAATATCTTTAACGTATAAGAGAAAATTTTTGAAAAAACTTAATTTTAAATGAGTTCTTGCTAATTGACCAGTTTTACATTTTTCGGGACGACATATATATATATATATATATATATATATATATATATATATATATAATATATATATTTATATATAAAATATATATATATATATATATATATATATATTTTATATATATGTGGAGAAATTTTCTCCAGGAGAGGGTATCACCCCCTCCAGCCCCCCTTTACCCCCTTTAGCCCCCCTTCAGCCCTTCAGCCCCTTTCAGCCCTGAGGGGCCAAAACCCCCTCAGAAGGGGCGAGCGTCTGCTTACTGCTACAGTGAGTAATTGATCACAGATGCCGTACGAGTATGCGACGTGGTCGCTTCGACCGATGCTCCTTGCAGTGCAGTGTTGCAAAGTGTATTTTAATAAGAGACAGTACATCTCTTACTTTAGCAGGACAATTAAGGAAAATCCTGCTCCCACTTTATTACCATAGTAAAGGGAGTGGACATTGTTGTCTATGCTTAAGACAGCAAGAATCAAACATTCTGCTTTGCTTCATCGAGGAAGTGGCAAGGAAGCAAAAAGTACTATGTCAGCTTTTTTTTTTTGTGCTGGGGGCAGTGACGGCATGGGGCGCTGTGGCGTCTTCAGATTACTTTTGACTCTACTGAGAGTGACACTGACGCCAGGATAACCAACAAAGAACGATTTTGTGCGTTTTGTGTGAACAAAGGTCTCATTAAAACACAATAAACACTTAAGAGAAGTGTGATCAGCTTCTCTTGTGATAAAGATTGTGAACAATAAAGAAAAAATCCCTTTTGGAACATAGTGTACCAGTGTGCGTTTTCTAGACTATGGAAGACGTGGACATCCAAGGACACTTCAGCTTCTATCACTTCTATCAAGTCACCGATACCTGTAGAAGGTGTGAAGAACACCATAGCTCACGTTACAAGAGCAAGGTTGTTACGAATTTCTTGTGGTACGGGGGACTGCGCAGTTCTTGAGTCGCAAGGAGTTTGTAATCAGCCTATAGTCGGCAGTAAGGGGCGGACTTTTGAGTCCACACAAGTAAGTTTGTCAGCCATTAGTGTATGAAATATGCTGACATAACACCCCCTAGGGGTAATTTATAATCTTACAAATTATAAATCTTTACAGCCCGTTGAAAGATGGTTTCGACAGCTTCTAGACCTCGTCTGCAGGGGCGGCTGTGTAGACGATTTGCTGTCTTTTATCAGCTAAGTGTTCACTATATTTATATTTATAAATTAAGCTTAGCTGGTAATGCCATTACTCAACATAATTGGTCGTCTAAAATATATTTAGTTGGGTTAGGCTAAAATAAATTGTTCTTGTTATAATAAGGTTAGGTAAGTTTTCTAAGATTCTTTTGGTGCAAAATTAAATTTTTTTACATTAACATTAATGAAAAAAATATATCTTTAAACGTATAAAAGAAAATTTCAGAAAGGACTTAATTTTAAATGAGTTCTTGCTAATTAACCAGTTTTACATATTCGGCACGACATATATATACATATATATATATATATATATATATTATATAATATATATATATATATATATATATATATATATATATAATATTATATATATATATATACATATATATATATATTAAGCAAATATTGCAAACCAAGCGATATAAGATGCAAAATAACCACGGGGGAGTAGAATAATAGCTATAATAGCTATTTTTCTACTCCAGCCGTGGTTATTTTGCATTATTTTGGCAAATAATAATTGTTTACGATTCTCCTCATTAAAACTACATTTTAGAGGAGACATGATGACTGGCTTAAGCAGGACACAATTCCAGGATACACAGCAATCCACAACTGCAGACCATACCAAGTTGGGGGTGGTATTGCTATCTATTACTTTAACCAACTATCTTGTATTAGTACCACCTGCTTTTTGATGAATATGGGGAATACATTTTTGCTACTTTTACTGTAAAAAACCTTAAGACGCCAATAACAATCGGTGCCATTTACCGGATACCCCACACAAACATCCCAAATTTCATTGAGAAATTAAAGGCAATAATAACAAACAGACAAATGAACAAGCACCACCTTCTCTTAGCTGGAGACTTCAATATCAACCTTGGCCAACCAGATGATCAGACTGTAACTGATTTCATCAACAATACTTCATCAACACTTCTCATACCGACAATAACTAAACCAACCAGGATGACTGAGACAAGTGCAACCATAATAGACCACATATGAACCAATATACTAGCCCCTCTTAAATCAGGGATAATCACAGATAGCACTACTAACCACTACCCTACTTTCCTCTTAGCAAACATTAGTAAGCCACTACTCGAATACAACAAAGTTTCATTTAGACTCCATGATGAGGCCTCAATAAGGAATTTCACAGCAGACCTAGAGACTGTTGACTGGCCTACAGAATTCTCCAATGCAAATGGTATTGACGATTGGACAGACATTTTTCTTAACAAATTACTTAGACTATACAACAAACATTGTCCAATAAAAACTAAACAGATCACGAATAAACGGCTCGGTTGCCCATGGCTAACCAGCAGCATTCCGACATCCATTGATAAGAAACACCAATATGAAAAGCAATATAGACAGGGCTTAATACACAAAGATATTCTTAAACAATAGTCATCAGTTCTCACCAAAGTAATAAAGAAAGCCAAACAACTATACTACTCCAGTAGATTCACAGACACAAGAGGAGATATAAAAAAGACCTGGAAAACACTTTCTCAGATTCTAGGGACCCACAAACTGAAAAAAAAACAAGAATATTGTCCTAACTAAACCTAATGAAACACCACTGCATCCCACTGATACAGCTAACAAGATAAGCGACTTCTTCTCAACCATAGGATCTAATCTCGCCAGTAAAATCCCATGTATCAATGCCCGTGCCGGGGACTACCTAGATGAGAATTTCCCAAATTCTTTCTATCTTGTACCAACTGAGCCCACGGAAGTCACCGAGATTATAAAGTCACTTAAAAATAACTCGGGGAATCTGTCTCATGTCCCACCATTATTATACATGCGAGCGGCCCATGACCTTTCGCATTACATTACTTTTTAACAAGTCACTAGAAACTAGCACTTTACCGACACTACTCAAGACAGCAAGGGTTACACCAATACATAAAGGTGGTGACCCTACAGATGTAAACAACTATAGGCCAATATCAAACTTACCATTGCTATCCAAAATCTTTGAGAAACTCGTGCACAGGAGACTATATTCATTTATAACGGCACAAAACATACTCAACCCCTGCCAATTTGGATTCAGGAAAAATAAAAGCACTAATGATGTAATTGTAAAAATGCTAGACCTGCTTTACACAGCATTGGAAAATAAGGAATATCCACTAGGAACTTTTTATTGACCTAAGAAAAGCTTTTGACACAGTAGACCACGACATCCTAAAATATATCAGTATGTCACCATTAAAGACATAAAATATATTTAGCTGGGTTAGGCTAAAATAAATTGCTCTTGTTATAATAAGGTTAGGTAAGTTTTCTACGATTCTTTTAGTGCAAAATTAAAAATTTTTACATTAACATTAGTGAAAAAAATATATCTTTAAACGTATAAGAGAAAATTTTAGAAAGGACTTAATTTTAAATGAGTTCTTGCTAATTGACCAGTTTTACATATTCGGCACGACATATATATATATATGTCGTGCCGAATAGGCAGAATTTGCTATCTTGGCTTAAATAGCAACGCTCATCTTGCCATATAGGACAAGTGAAAATTTGTGTATGCAATAATTTCGCCAAAATCATTCTGAACCTAACGAAAAAAATATATTTCACTGTGTTTGTTTAGTATTAAATTATTGTAAACAAATCTAAAATATATTTAGTTAGGTTAGGCTAAAATAAATTGTTCTTGTTAAAATTAGGTTAGGTAAGTTTTCTAAGATTCTTTTGGTGCAAAATTAACAATTTTTACAATATCATTAATGAAAAAAATATATCTTTAAACGTATAAGAGAAAATTTTAGAAAGGACTTAATTTTAAATGAGTTCTTGCTAATTGACCAGTTTTACATATTCGGCACGACATATATATATATATATATATATATATATATATATATATATATATTATATATATATGTATATATATATATATATATATATAATATATATATATATATATATATATATATATATATATATATATATATATATATATATATATATATATATATATATATATATACATATATATTATGCAAAAAAGAATCCTGGCTGAACCTACTGCTTTTTGGCAATGCCTGTTTGGCTGCCCCGCCAAGGAGGGACAAGTCACTAGCAACATATGTTATTAGGGCAATAAATGCATTCCCTAGAGATGACAACCTAGTCCCTCTCCCCTCTAGGGCGACTAACACCCGCCGGGCAGATGCCAACAACAAGACACCTGACGCCTCAAAAATCAGAGCCCAAATTGGAGAACTGAGGCTTATAACCAGTGAGGATACCATCACTCCTAAGGACGTCATTTCAGCACAAGCCCTGAAGGATAAACATCCACCCAGGGCTCCCAGTACCAACATTGACCTCCCTGACATTGAAGCATGTGAAGAACATTTAACCTTAAAGGATGCTAATGTGTATAAAACTGCTGTCATTTCCACAGGGCTCAACAGGAGGTTTCACCGGTTTAAGGCCTCAACACTTAAAATAAGTGCTCAGTTCAGCACTTGGTGAGGTTTCAGAGAGGCTGCTGTCTGAACTCACCAAATTTTCCAACCTGTGCCTGGCTGGCAGTGTCCCAGAGGCCATCAGACCCCTTTTCTTTGGTGCCTCATTGTGTGCCCTCCGGAAAAAGGATGGAGGAATCAGGCCCATTGCAGTGGGTAACACCCTTCAGCGCCTAATCGCCAAGGCTGCAATAAGAAGGGTGAGTCAAGAGGCTCCTGCAATATTGAAACCAACTCAGCTCGGTTTTGGTGTTCAACAAGGCTGTGAAGCAGCTGCCCACGCAACACGAATATACATCAAGAAGGGATGCTGCTCTCCAAACAGTTTCTAGACACTTCCCTTCCCTCTATCCCTTCATAAAATCGTGTTATAGTGTGACTTCCAAACTATAGTTTGGGAACCATGAAATTGACTTGTATGAGGGTGTGCAACAGGATAACCCTCTCACCCCCTTGCTATTCTCTCTGATCAAAAGCGCTCTCCAGTGAGCTCAATATCTGGATCTCGGATGATGGTACTCTAGCTGGCACTACCGAACCTCTTCTAGAGGACATCAGAAAAATTAAAGACATGGGAGAGAGCCTTAGCCTATCTTTAAACCCCACCAAATGTGAAATAGTTTCTACCAATCAACAGATGATCCAGAATATTAGTGCTGTTTAACCAGGAGCAAAAGCCATTGATCCAACCAACAGCACTCTCCTTGGTGCTCCTCTTGGGTCCAATGCCAATGCCTAGAAAGAAAATTCTCAGACCTCAGGACGATGGAAGGCAGGATGAAAGACACTGACACACATGATGCCTTCTACCTACTCACCAGGTGCCTGTCAGTCCCAAAACTTGCCTACTTTCTGAGATGCTCCCCAGCCTTCAGCAGTCCGAAACTCAAGGAATATGACTCTCTCCTTAAGACCATGCTAGAGAGAGTATTGAATCTTTCCCTCGAAGATGAACAGTGGTTGCAAGTCTCACTTCCAGTCAAGCTTGGGGGTTGGGAGTATGCAAATCCTCCCAGATTGCCCCACCAGCTTTCCTATCCTCTTCCACAGCATCAAATGAGTTAATAAAACAAATTCTTCCGGACAACCTTAGTGACTCAGCAGGAATATAGGAATATGCCGGTGCCATTACTGAATGGAAGACTCTTGCTGCTCCAGTACCAAAACCTTGTGCAGCACTGGCCTACATACAGTCAAGCTGGGATGGCCTCATCGCTGAAAAGGTGCTTGCCAACATGCTTAGAGCTGTAACATCAGACAGGGAGACTGCCCATCTCCAAGCTGTGAGTGCACTTCACTCCGGGGAATTCCTCCAAACAGTTCCTCGACCCTAAGCCCCTCCGTATTGCAGTGGCTCTGCTCTTTGGAGGAGGTGAATGTATTCAGATATTTAGGAGTGGACTTGTCAGCAGATGGGTCTATGAAGGATGAGGTGAATCATAGAATTGATGAGGGGAAAAGGGTGAGTGGTGCACTTAGGAGTCTGTGGAGACAAAAAACTTTGTCCATGGAATCAAAGAGGGGAATGTATGTGAGTATAGTTATACCAACACTCCTACATGGGTGTGAAGCATGGGTGGTGAATGTTGCAACGAGGAGAAGGTTGGAGGCAGTGGAGATGTCATGTATGAAGGCAATGTGTGGTGTGAGTACAATGCAGAGAATTCGTAGCTTGGAAATTAGGAGAAAGTGTGGGATTACCAAAACTGTTGTCCAGAGGACTGAGGAGGGGTTGTTGAGGTGGTTCGGACATGCAGAGAGAATGGAACAAAACAGAATGACTTCGAGAGTGTATAAATCTGTAGTGGAGGAAATGTTGGAGGGAGGGGGTAAAGGAGGTTTTGTGTGCGAGGGGCTTGGACTTCCAGCAAGCATCTGTGAGCGTATTTCATAGGAGTGAATGGAGGCAAATGGTTTTTAATACTTGACGTACTGTTGGAGTGTGAACAAAGTAACATTTATGAAGGATTCAGGGAAACTGGCAGGCCGGACTTGAGTCCTGGAGATGAGAAGTACAGTGTCTGCACTCTGAAGGAGGGGTGTTAATGTTGCAGTTTCATAACTGTAGTGTAATTCACCCCTCTGGCAAGACAGTGATGGACTGAATGATGATGAAAGCTTTTCTTTTTCGGACCACCCTGCCTTGGTGGGAATCGGCCGATGTGTTAATAAAAAAATAATCTGAAGATATCATTATATTAGCGTGAGGTCTCTCTTGCACATCCTTAAATATCAGTGATCCCTTGTGAAAAATTCACAGCCTATAAGAAATCGCATGCCAGTTATACAACGCCGACAGCCAGGATGTTAAGGAGCACCTGCGGGGCCTTTTTATCTTTTCAAGGTCTGTTAGGGCCTTTTAAGGTGTTGAGCTATAGCTCTTGGGCTTTGTAAAGGTATAGTGCTACCACTCCTTTGCCTCATTAGTGCTGAATTAATCCTCTTTGGATGGTCAAGGGTTTGGCGTTCATGTCCATGGGAGTCTTGAGGATGCTGAACTACAAATCTTACTTAGCGGCAGAGTGTGGATGAAACAGTAAATAACAAATGGAGGAATCTTTAGTATACATGGGAAACTAGATGGAAGACTTACTTTTCCAGAGTCACTGACGGACTGGTTGATCGGTGGTTGGTTCAGGATGGTTCCCCAGCTGAATAAGAGAGCGGTGCTGAGCTTCACTGACTGACCTCCTGTCATCCAGTGCCATGCCTGCTGAAACAGCCACACGACTACACCCCACACTACAACACTCACCATCAGTGCCAACCAAAGACCTCCTGGACAAGGTAAAAATATAGTTTATTGATAATTTGATAAGCAGTATATTAAGTTTCAGTTGCGGTATTTTTCACCTTAATCAGTCCAAAGACTAAATGATTAAATATGAGAGTTTTGATACAACTATAACAACAAACTACATAACTCCCATCACCATCACTGAACACTTCATTATAATATTTGTAGATGAATGGTTCAGAGAACCGACATGTTGATAAATTAGACACATATGCAACTCTTGGGTATCTTTATTGAGGAAACGTTTCGCCACACAGTGGCTTCATCAGTCCATACAAAGGAGAATCTTGAAGAACAGGAGGAGAATGAGGTAATCAGTCCCCAACCTTGAGTCGATGTGGTCAGTCCATCAAGATTGATGGACTGACCACATTATAATATTGTATCCTAGCAATCAGTAAACCTCAGGATAGAGAGCCCTTATATATAACATGCTGTTCATAAATAAACCGTTTATTACTGTGATTAGTGGTGGTCGATTAATGACAGATGGAGCTTCTGCTGTATAAAATCACTAATAATGTTTTTTTCTTTTCTTATTAATATGTGTTTATACAAACTGACAAAGATTTCTCTTAAAAGATGTCAATTTTTTTTATGTAGTACAAAGCTTACTAAATTTCATAACGTACATAGCTAGTAGGATAAATGATAGTTTGTAAGCATTATTAACAAACTATTATCACGGATCTTAAAATATTTATATTATGTTATATTTTACCTGTAATAATTTTTCCTTTGTGTAATTAATCATTATTTCATCTATCATTTTCCTATGAGCAAATTTCTCATTATCAAAGGACTTTATCCAAACAAAATGTAGATTTTAATTGCCTTTTTTTTAACTTAAATATATAAATACTAAGTCAGATAAATTAATGCACTGCATTTAATGATGATGAAAGGAACGTTCTATTTAAGGCGGGTGAAATAATGTCCTCAGAGTATTTTGCAAAAACAAACGCATGAGAATCCTACAAAGAGTTAAAAGGTCAGAGTATTGTACAAAATCCTATATAACACAACACTTAAGAATGCCTAGAGAATACAGCCGATTAGCTAAAAAAAAATTACTTATAACATTTTATAAAAAATTTTACTCCGTTATTGACTTATATGAATTAGTTGTTTTATTTAGAAATTATTAAAAAAAAACTAAATCATTTCTAGTTCCAAAATTGAATGAAATAATTCCCACCAGTAAATGGCTTTATTATCGACAGGTGTTGTGGCAGGAGTGTGGGTTTAAGAGACACTAAACTCAACCCATCAATCTCGTATCCACTGACAAATTCCATTGCACGAAGCCGCTCTTCTGTTGGTCCCAAAGGTCCACCACAGTCAGCTTCTTCTCGTTGAAACTCGCCCAACATTCCGTTAAATTTGCCATTACTTTCAGTCCCCCAGGAACGTTCTCGCGTCTCACGAAACTCCATGCTGTTCAGTATATGCAGATAGACAGTGATACAATTCTAAATTTCTGTCCGTTTGCTTCCAGGAAGTGGGTCCAGTCATTAGTCAAATTATGGTAATTATAAATTTTCGTTTTGATGTGAAGTTAGTCTAAAAAATACTTAATGAAAAGCATATTTTGGTTTAAAAAATAGTGGATTCTTTATTTTCCCAACGATTTATGATCCATTACGGTTTTAACAATGAACACTATTTAATTACACCTTCCACGTTAAGAAGAAAAGCTCTTAGTAAGTGAGTACGTTTATTCAGGTATGCACAAATACATATACATAGTTTATCATACATAGCAGTATATGTGTAGAGGACTTAGGATGACCCAAAAAAGTCCGACAGAGTGACTTACCTGCAGTTCACTACAGAAGAGATAACAGAAGCGAGTCTGGCATCAAGACAATCTGTGAAACTGATTGGAGACCCTGACTGGTCAGTCAGAAGTTTGAAGTCAGAATATGGGAAGAACCGCATCACTATGAACTTGATCTGGTGACCCATGAAGTTCTGCAACTGTTCTGAAGACAAGACTTTTAATTTGTTTTTTTCTTGACATTTAGCATTTAGATTATAAAATATTTTCATAAAAGTTACATTATGTGCAATATTATAAATATTGATTGTAAGATTGAAGATTTTGGACCGTAATGATTTTAGAAATAACATTTATGAAGGAAATTAAATAAAAACGAGAACTAATATTATTCAAGACAAACTAAAAGTAACGAGGATAATAACAATTAGCAGAATTAGTAGAACGAATTTTGTTTTGCCATAAATTATCAGAAATCTGAACATAAAGAAAAAATTATATATTATTTATTTAAACTAATATTAAGTAAATGAAAATTGATCTGTGATAAATATTGCAAAATTCTGGCAAGAAATTCGGTTGTGTAAGTGAAGTTACGTCAGGTTTCTAAATTAGTTTTGGTCCAAAAAAATCTTTCTGCAAAACGTCTTTTTGGAAAAGTAAAATTTTTAAGGAAGTTTGGTCTATTCGGGAAGTTTAATATATATATATATATATATATATATATATATATATATATATATATATATATATATATATATATATATATATATATATATATATATATATATATATATACATTTGAGTTAAACAAGTTGGACAAAGCCTTGTTTTTTTCCTGAGTAATGAAAAGTGACTCACCAGCAAAGAGATTGTTAGGCAGCTGTATAAACAAAGCGGGATACAACTGCTCAACAAGCTGGACGTCCGCGTCTCCGCTGTTGCAGTACAGACACCGACGGTACAGCCACACACTGCCTGGCACCGATGATGCTAAAAGAGGTCATAATCATTAATACAAATACTTACGAAAAAAGACTGGCTTGTAATGGAATTAAACCTGGTTCAAATGGAAATTAGGGCATACCCGAGACAAATCTGTTTCAAACCTTCAAGCAATGCCAGCTTTGAAGTTAAACTGAAGAGACATTTTCTTGTAATCTCACAGAGATCAATATCTTGAAATATATGACCAGATTTATGTTGAAGACGCTTAGAAGTTGTAGTACAAATTTATCAGCGATGAAGTGTTGAAGATGATCCTATGCAACATAAAGAAAATATCTCATGAAAGCTGTTATTAATTTCCCCAAATTCTTCCAAAAAAAGGAAAGTCGGACTTATTGTATATAGCCACAATCAATCAAAACCTTTCTCTAAGTGAGATGAAATGTGAAAGTAATAAGTTTTATTTAAGTTTTGGTTAATAACATACAATGTTTTTACAATGGTCTTGAAAGTAAATAGATGTTATAGGTACAGTAAATATCATTATGTTCATTTTACTAGGATAGCCCAATAAAGACATTTCCAGAAAAGACGTTTTCAAGTTATTTCATGGAAAGCAGTTTGATTAACAATGTTACATTACGATATCGTAACCATAATTACATAGACAATGACCCAGAAAGAAGAAACACTTTCACCATCATTCACTCCATCACTGTCTTGCCAAAGTGGCGCCGATACTGCTGTTCAAAACTGCAAATATCCTCGGTCCTTCTTCTAGACTCCAGGTACTGTACTGGCCCCTCCAGGACTTCCTATTCGCCGGTCCATCTTGCTGTTATGCCATATTGATTTCTCCCCTCAAACGTTTATCTTGTAAACATATATTTATTTAAATTTAGCAACATTTCCAGGTGTCTAATACATTTTCAACATCAAAATATTAACTTTTCCAACATTACAACAATTACATTTTACATAATTAATTGATTACAATAAATAAGGAAATTATAAGGTACATATTAGTCCCCCGCACCTCCTCCTAATCTCCAAGCTACTGATTCTCTGCATAATATTCACATCGCACATTACCCTCAGACACGGCGTCTCCACTGCCTCCAGTTTTCTCCTTGTCACGACCCATATAAGAGATCTGGTACCACTATACTCTCACATAGTCCCCTCTTTGTTTCCAGGGATAATGTTCTTTGTCTCCACAAACTCCTCAATGCACATCTCACTTTTTTCCCATCGTTAGTTCAATGGTTCACCTCCGTCATAAACCTATCTACTGACACATCCACTACTAAATATCTGAACACATTCACTCCATACTGCTTCCCTCTAATCTGATATCCAATCTTTCTTTATCTATATTTTTTTTTGTTTTTCACATCACCTTGCTCTTGCCTAGGTTTACTTTCAATTTCTTCTTTTACACACCCTCCCAAATTCGTCCACCAACCTCTGCAACTTCTCTTCAGAATCTCCTACAAGCAAAGTGTTATTAGCAAGAAGCCACTCTGACAACTCTTACTCTGTGTCTTACTCTGTGTACATACTTTATCTTTCAATCCCACATCTCATCCCATCACCCGAGCATTCACTGCTCCTACAACACCAACAATAAATTTATTAAACATCCATGGTGACATCAGGCACCCCTTTCTAAGGCCTACTTTAACTGGGAAATAATCTCCTTTCTCCTACATACTAGTAACTGTGTTCGGTAACCTACCACCTATTCCATTCACTTCTGCCACATTGCTTTCTTATCCACGCTATCATACGCCTTTTCCAAATCCATAAATGGATCGAAAACCTCTTTACTCTTATCTAAATACTGCTCACTTATATGATTCAATGGAAACAGTTGGTATACATACCCGCTACCCTCACTAAAGCCTCCTGGTTCATCTGGGATCCTGCTCTCTGTCTTACTCTTACTTCTATTATTAACAATGCCATACATCTTACTAGATATACTAAGCAGACTTATATCCCTATAATTCTTACACTCTCTTTTGTCCCCTTTGCCATTATACAAGTGAATTATTATGCTCCCTGCCAATCCCTAAGTACCTTCCC
Organism: Cherax quadricarinatus; assembly: GCF_026875155.1. NCBI lineage: Eukaryota > Metazoa > Arthropoda > Malacostraca > Decapoda > Parastacidae > Cherax > Cherax quadricarinatus. Next base: position 45,794,654 of record NC_069421.1, read on the forward strand.
TTCGTTCAAACATTTATTAAATAAAAGCACAAACCATTCCAAAAATATATCCCTACCTGCTTTTAACATTTCTGTCTTCATCTCATCCATTCCAGCTGCTTTACCCCCTTTCATTCTACCCATTGCCTCACGTACCTCCAACACACTCACATCTGGTTCTTCTTAACTCTTTTAAAAGATGTTATACATTCCTGGCCAAATGTACAAAATCCGAGCTTCCTTATCTTTATCAATATTTAACGGCTGTTCAAAATATTCCCTCCATCTTCCTGATACTTCTAACTCCCCATCTAATAACTCTCTTCTATTTTGAACTGTCAAATCCATTGGTTCACTAGGCTTGCTTCAAGACTTATTCTCAGAAAAATTTCTTGAGAGTATCTCACCCACTTTCTTATTTGCTCTCCTTTTATGTTCCTTTACTGCTCTTTTAACCTCTTTTTTCTTTCCATATACACCTTTTTTATATCACTTCTACTTTGAAAAAAATTTCTCATATACCAACTTTTTCTGTTACTACTCTGTGTAGCTCATCATTCACTTGTCATGATCACATCAGTCCCAGCTCCTTTGTTCTCTTTCATTTTACCTACTGCCTTACGCACCTCCACCTTCACATCTGGCTTTACCTCACTCCTAAAGGATGTTATGTCTCCCTGGTCAATGCATGAAATCACTTCCACCCTTCTTTCATCAGCATTTAACAGTTCCTCAAAATATTCCCGCCCTCTACCGAATACCTCCAACTTCCGACCTGCCAACTCACCTCTTCTGTTTTTAACTGTTAAATCCATTTATTCCCTAGGCTCTCTTAACCTATTAATCTCACTGCAAAACTTTTTCTTATTCTCAGTAAAATTTGTTGATAGAACCTCTCCTACTTTATCATTTGGTCTCCTACTGCATTTTTAACCTATCTTGTACTGTCCATATCATCCACCCTTATATCATTTATTATTATTAATATGATGATTATTATTATTATTAATATTATTATTATTATTATTATTATTAATATTATTATTATTATTATTATTATTATTATTATTATTATTATTATTATTATTATATAAAAAATAGGTTTATTTACAAACCTTTCAGTGATAGGCTCTTCCCAAGGCGTGATGGACGGTATGATTGTGGGTCGTGGAGAGCCAGATAGAGAGCATTGACAGTGTTTCGGAAACTGTGGTGGAGAAGGACTTCCTTCACTGACGACCTCTCACCTACCACCACAACCACCGTCTCTGATAACTTCCATAAACCTGACGCTTCCACTAAGCTAATAATGTAGTTAATTATAAATATTTCTCCCAAATGTAATTTCAAATATATTTTTTTAGTAAGTAGTGCTATGAAGCCTTGAACAAGTGATGGTACAGTTCGAGTGATATTTATAAATAAGTACGTTTTGAAATTAAAAAATACATATATGATACAATTTGAGCAAACTAGCTTATCAGTTTGTAAATGATGGTATGCTTTGGGACTCCTAACTGGATATTTCTCTTTGTGTGATAATAATAAATAGCCAATAACTTCACCACAGATATGTGCTAAGGAACTAATAGATCAAAAATAGTAAAAATATGCATATATATATAATTATATATATATATATATATATATATATATATATATATATATATATATATATATATATATATATATATATATATATATATATATATATATATGCATATATATATATATATATATATATATATATATATATATATATATATATATATATATATATATATATATATATAATATATATATATATATATATATTCAAATATGAGGGAAATTTCTACAAATCGTACAAATTGTCATCATGTAGACACAAAAGTTGCATTAATATCAGAAAGACTAATCTAAAAGTTCGTTATAATTAACACAAATCCCTCGTTGAATTTTGTCTTAATAGAATTTTAGCAAATTAAAAACATGCTTGCTTATTTATCAAATATTACCTTAAGACGACACCGGTTCTGTTGGTATCACTAAGGTCGAGTATAAGACCCCGGCAGGAGGTCTTTGTGCCACCCCACAGCCTCTTCAGAAGATGCTTCTGGGTCAGCTGATCCAGAGAAAACACCGATCCTGCTTCTACCAACACGACACCATCGCCATTTTCATTCAGGCGCCTAAGATACAAGTTTTCGTTGTTACATAGCCTGCTTAGAGGATAGACATAAGGTGAATAAGAAAGAAGTGCCACTGAGAAAATCCCACTTTTCTTGCACAAGAGTTAAACTTCGATGAGGTCACTGCTTTCACCCACTGTAGAACAGTAGTAAGAACGTGACCTCAGCGGTAAAATCCATCTACACACAAGTCCACTCCTATATATCCGAACAAATTCCCTTCCTCCACACTCCTTTCAGTATGATATCCAATCTGTCATTGCCTATTCTTTTCATACCCTCATCACTTTGCTCTTTATGTTCACTTTTAATTTCCCATTTTTATGTACCTTTCAAAAATCTGCCTCTTTCTTACATACCCTAACCTGAGCCTCACTGTCCTCATAAATATTCTTTTCAGGAACCTACCACATATTCCATCTTCCCTATCATGTGCCTTTTACTAATCCATAAATCCCAGCTGCTTTATCCCCTTTCATTTTCCCACACAGCCTCACTCACATCTGGCTCTTCCTCACTGCTAAATGATGTAATACCTCCCAGGACAATGCATGAAATCACAGCTTCCCTCTTTTCATCCATATTTAACAGCTCCTCAAAACATTTCCACAGCCTTCCTGATACCTCCAACTGTCCATCAAATCACTTTCCTTTTTCGTTTTTAATCTTAAATCATTTGTTCCATAGGGTTCTCAATTTGTTAATCTTACTCCAAAACCTCATATTCTCAGCAAAATTTGTTGACAACTCACCAACTCTCTCATTTAGTCTCTTATTTACATTTCCTTACCACCCTCTTTATTAACCTCTTCTTTTCTCTTCATACACTCCTCACTCCCTATATTACTTCTGTTCTTTAAAAACATCTCTTATGCTAACTTTCTCTTACCACTCTTTCCTTAACATTCCACCAATCTCCCCTCTTCCCTCCCTAACTCACTCTCTTATAACCACAAACTCCTACTTAACACTCTAATACTGCTTTCTTAATCTTCCCTTTACCTATTCAACATCATTATGTATAATTTCACTAGCTTTCCACCACTAGTTTACGAACATCTTCCCTTAACTTCCTTCTCCTGTAGTTTATAAATTTTCACCTCTCTCATACTCATTGATGCCATTCTTCTTGTATCTAATTTACGATTCATTCTCATTGTAACTACAACTAAAAAATTATCTGATACATCTGTTACCCCTCTATAAACATGCACACCCAGAACTCTACCTAATACTATAGTAATAGGTAATATGTATTACCTATTACCAGACCTTTCATAAAAAGTTCAATTACAGGCCCTCCATTATCATTCACACTTGGCACCACAAACTTACCTACCACATCCTTTGTAACCGCTTTTCCCACTTTAGCATTCAAGTCCTCTTCCACAGTTATTCTCTCACTTGGTTCAAAATACCCTAAACATTCTCCTAACATCTTCGAAAATCTCTGTCTCTCTCTCCTCTGCACTCCTCTCTTATCCAGGTGCATAAACACTTAATGTAACCCACTTTTCTCATCTGATCCTTATCCTAATCCACATAATCCTTGAATTTATACATTTATTTTCCCCTCTTTTTCTGCCATAGCCGATCCTTCAACATTATTGCTACATCTTCCTTAGCTCTAACTCTCTCAGATATACCTGACCTAATCTCATATATTTTTTTCTCTGAAACTCACTAACCCCTTTATCTTTATTTTGCTTATAGCCAGGACATCCAGCTTCTTTTCCTTCATAACACTGACAATCATCTCTTTCTAATCATCTGACAACATCCACGCACATTCAAACATCACAACTCTATAAAGCTTTTCCTCTCATTTTTTTGTAATTTATACATTAAGAGTTACGTACTAGTAATTACTCAGGCATTTTAGTCACCTTTTACGACACTCATGGCTTACCGAGGGAGGATTCTTTCCCACATACCCATGGAGACGAAAGTAAATAAGTAAGAACAGGAACTATTATGAAATTTATAAGAAAATTCAGATGAGTGTGTATTCATATACAAGTACAGGTATGTATAGTGTGACGTAAATGTAAATAGAAGTAGCAAGTTGTACCTTTCATCTTTTGTGTTTATGAGAGAGTAAGGAAAGACACTAGTAATCCTACCATTGTATAAAACAATTACAGGTTCCTGTTGCACACTCATTTGACAGGACAGTATTCCTTAAAAGGATGTATATATCAATAACAGTTATTTTATCCCTTATATTAATGATTAAAGATCCCTTGGTTACTGGAATGTGTTGCACTGGTGAACTGATGCCTTAGTAATCCTTGTGTTATCGTTATGCTAAATAAACCTAATTATCAAAATATTCAAATACTTCACCTGAGTATGGTGGATGTAAGGTGTGAGTGTCGTTTAATAGTGATGAATACCAGGTGACATCCGGTGAGATGGTGCTCCACTATCTGACCCACCATAACGCCCACCTGCTTCACCACTTGACCCTCCATCACGTCCATCTGCTCAACTGGTTCAACATTCTGAAGGCTCACTTGCTTCACCAATTTACGTTCATCTGAGCCCACCTGATCCACAGGTCCGGCAACTTCCTGGCAAATTTGGGTTGCAGCACAAACCAGGACCAATACATGAAGACAGAGAAACTTCATTCTGCCTAAAAGTATGGAGAATTTTTCAAAGTGAGTTTTCAAAAATGTCAAATTTTCTCTAAATATTAATACAGTCCTGGCTATAGATCAGGCCGCCGGGGCGTTGACCCCCGAAAGCCTCTCCAGGTATACAGTAGAACCCCCCCTAACTGCGGGGGATACGTTCCTAGCCCTACCGCGGATAGTAGCGAACAACATATACAATATATATAAGTTGTTCTTCGTTTACATACATACCTATGATGTTGAGTATTGGAGGGGTGTGGGGATGGTGGCTGGAACGGCTGGGACCAACGAGGTGGTGTGATGGTGACCATGTAGGTGGTAGTGTTGGTGGTCCAGTGTGGGTGGTAGTGTGGCTGAAGGGTGACCGAGCTGGTGTGTCTGCTCAGCTGGTGTGGGTAGTAATTAGGGTGGCTGGTGTCTACATGACTAGGAGTTTAGAATGCATGTTAAAGTGAGTGGGACGTGCAAACATGGGTAAGGGGTGGGTGTGTCATTATAGCTACTGAATTCCCTATACGTATACTTGTGTAGTATATTGTAGATTGTACCATCCATGTATATATTTAGGTTCCCTGCTCAGCTAAGCTCAGTGACTAGCATGTGTGACATCACGTGATGCCTCATGTGAGTGCTGGGCTCCCTGCCTCTCCCGGCAGTTCTCCGTTAGACCTACCAGGTATCAACAGGCAGGCTGGTGCTCCCCCTCATCACTCTGCTAATATAAGTGTTGAAGATTGAGACACTTATGCAGCATATGGGAATCTTTATTCAGGAAACGTTTCGCCACACAGTGGCTTCATCAGTCCAATACAAAGAGGAAGGCGTAAGGAGAGGAGGAGAATGAGGTAATCAGTCCCTCAACCTGGAGTCGATGTGTTCCGCTATCATCTTGTCTAGAACGTACAGCATAGGGCCGTAGAGTGGCTTATATACGATGAGTGAGGTGAGGTGAAGCAGGTGGAGGCGGGGTCATAGTGGTACCACACTAGTCGAAGTTAAAGTCTTCGTCCAAAGGTTGAACAAGTGTTGAAGAATTCTTTGTAACAAGATCCCATGATGCTGCAGTGTTTAACTCCAACCATCACATCTCCACGAACCCTCTCAACAAATGGTGCAGCGGTGAGGGCGTAAATGATTATTTACGCAGATGTAAGGAGAGTAACTTCTACCAGCTGACGGACATTGTGTGTCGACCGCAGGGCGGCCTAGCAGCCAGCTACCCCGAGCAAGCGTCCACCAGCCTGTTTGCTTCCTGCTTACTGGTCAGTCTTTGTGTCTTAGTGTTTTCTCTGCTTATTTGCATTACTTCCGAGAGGTTGACCTGGGTTTGCAAATTAAGCCAAGCCACCAAGCCACCAAGCCACCAAGCCAGTCTGTTGGGGGAGTCAAGCCTTACACCATCCAGCCTGTCTTAAGTACCAGCCTTGCCTGCTAAGCCAGCTTTCCACCCCTGCTGTGCTCATCATTACAAGTTCTCAAGCCAGACTGTGTGAAGGATTAAGCCAAGCAAGCCATCAACTAACCCAGGTGACTTAACCCAGTATTCAAGCAAGCCATGTGAGTTCCAGCCTTCATCATCGCTTGTTCTCCAAGTTCCAAGCCATCCTGAGTGCTTGTACCATCCCTGTGGTGTTGTGGTATTTTGTGGGTTTTTAAGCCAGCCTGGCTTAGAATATCTTCATGCCTAGTGCGGGTTTACCCAGAGCACGTGGATTATGCCACTTTTACCAGTCAGCCAAGCCACACCACATAGTGACTGCATGCTGCCTCAACCACCTTCCACCACCACCACCACTGTGTTTTTTATTACCCTTATATCGGGTTCTAGCACCTTATTTTATGGACCAAATAGGGAGTCAAGACGCACGATTGTTCCTTCGTACCTGTGTGCCAACGTAAAAGCCTCCTGTGTGAGTTTATCACTGATTTATGCACTAAAAACTTCGAGAAATCGCCGAGTAGTGGAGTGCCGCACCAGCTACGAACTACCTTCCTCCACCTCCACCACCCTCAATTCTTCTCTGATGTCGCCCCAGTTATAATAAATCTTGTTATAGAGACAAGTATTGTGACTTCTTTCCAGTGATTTCTTAAGTGACATTCAGTGACTTTTGATTCAGTGTTCATTACATTCTTTTTGCAATATTATTTTTTTTCTTCGGTGTTTAATTTTCGTGCTTTATTTTATGTCTGTTGTGTTGTATTCCTTTTTTTTATATATACTTGAAGTAAGTACTTTTCTGTTTTTCCCTGTTCATGTCTTGACAGACCATGCTCTGAAACCCTTATTCCAGAACAAACAACCTACTGGAAGGTTAGCCAGATGGACCTTGACTAACCATGAGTTCAATCTTACCTTTGAACACTTACCTGACAAGCCAAATGTAGTCGCAGATGCCTTATCGCGACATGTTAGTATAGTAACTGCAGACCCTCCTTTTACTGCCGAGGATGTAAAGAATGCTCAAGGAACAGATCCCATGTGGTTTGGTGTAATTGGATTCCTGCTCCAGGAAGACCTTATTCTGACTGTGAAGCCACCAGCACCCATTAGTGACTTTGTCATGAGTCAAGAATTACTGTATCGAACAGCTGAGTTGGGTACCCCAAGCAGAAGGGTATACCAATTAGTAATTCCACAGTCACTAGTGAAAGTACCTCTACAGCTAGTTCACGATGCACCAGGTGTTGCACACCCTGGTATGGATCGTTCTGTGAAACAAGAAAGAATGAAATACTTTTGACCACATATGGCAATTGATATTTCCGAGTATGTTAAGAAATGTAGTGTCTGTATGCAGCATAAAGGAAATGCCAACTGTCCAAATCCTATCCAGGTGTATCCCACCACGAGTGAACCATGGGAAAGAGTTGCCATAGATCTGTTAACCAATTTTAAATGTTCCCTCCAAGGTAACAAACATCTGTGTGTTATGGTAGACTATTTCACCTGTGGCGTTCCACAGGGATCAGTCTTGGGCCCGTTGTTGTTTATAATATATATCAATGATCTTGATGAAGGAATTACTAGTGATATGAGCAAATTCGCCGATGACACGAAGATAGGTACGATAATTGATTCAAACGTAGATGTTAGGGAACTTCAGGAGGATTTAGACAAACTCTACTCTTGGTCAGAAAAGTGGCAGATGCAGTTCAATGTAGATAAATGCAAGGTTCTGAAGCTCGGGAGTGTCCATAACCCTAGCACTTATAAGTTAAATAATATAGAACTTAGCCATACAGATTGCGAAAAGGACTTGGGGGTTATGGTAAGCAGCAACCTTAAACCAAGACAGCAATGCCTAAGCGTACGTAATAAGGCAAATAGATTACTGGGATTTATATCAAGAAGTGTAAGCAACAGAAGTCCAGAGGTCATACTGTAGCTTTATACATCATTAGTAAGGCCTCACCTAGATTATGCAGCTCAATTCTGGTCTCCATATTACAGAATGGACATAAATTCGTTAGAAAACATTCAGCGTAGGATGACTAAATTAATACATAGCATTAGAAATCTTCCTTATGAAGAAAGATTGAAGACTCTTAAGTTACATTCACTTGTTAGACGAAGAATAAGGGGAGACCTGATCGAAGTGTATAAGTGGAAGATAGGTATTAATAAAGGGGATATTAACAAGGTCTTGAGGATATCTCTCCAAGAGAGAACCCGCAGTAATGGATTTAAATTAGATAAGTTTAGATTTAGAAAGGACATAGGAAAGTATTGGTTTGGAAATAGGGTAGTTGATGAGTGGAACAGTCTACCTAGTTGGGTTATTGAGGCTAGGACTTTGGGTAGTTTCAAATTTAGGTTGGATAAGTACATGAGTGGGAGGGGTTGGATTTGAGTGGGACTTGCACATCGGAGCTTGTTTCTTGGGTGGCATTGAAAGTTGGGTTGGTCAAATGTTTGTTAGTGGGATGAATTGTAAAGGACCTGCCTAGTATGGGCCAACAGGCCTGCTGCAGTGTTCCTCCTTTCTTATGTTCTTATGTTCTTATATTGTGAGTTAGTTCCTATTACAGATAAGACTGTCATTATCTGCAGGCATAGAACCCCTAAGTCCCTAGTAACAGATAATGGAGGTGAATTCTGTAATGAGATTCTTGAAAATTTGTGTACCTTGTACAAGATCTCTAAGTCAACCATTGTTCTCCATCATCCTGCGAGTAATGGTTTGGCAGAACTAACAAATAAGAAAGTACTTGATGTTTTGAGAGCCACTATCAATCCCAGCAGTGAAACTTGGGATGAAGTTATACTGGATGTTCAATGTGCCATAAATTCTGCTTACAGTGCTTCCATAGGTGACACTCCACATTATGCATTGTATGGTGTAGACAAGCGTTTGCCTTATTACAACCCTGGTGATTTCATAGCAACTCTTACCAGCTTAGCTCAAAGTGTTTTTAGAAGAATCCATGAGACACTTCGTAAGTTAACAGCAGAAATCACAAGAGTAACTAATAGCCGTGCTAAGCCAACCAAAGTTAAAGTGGGTTCGAGAGTAATGCTGACTAACTTCAACAAAACATCCGCAATGCCTAAGCTCGATCAAAAGTTTGCTGGTCCTTATCGAGCACTTGAACATATCAATGGCAATAAGTATAAGGTTAGAGAAATTAGTACTGGTCAGTATAAGGAATCGCATTTAGATCATATGGAGTTAGTATGTGATGTTGAAGATATTCCTACTCAGACTAATGTGACAGACGCTGACAATCCTCCTGACTTTGTACCCTCTACTTCTAATATTCAGTCAGATGATCAACCTGAATGTAATTATTCTTTGCGTACATGACAAGTAATGAGAAACCCCCAAGTATCTTTTGTAGATACTTGTTCAGATCTCCCTCAGTCAACGCATGTGTTAGCCATTGCAAAAGAATTCGATCCTAAAGACGATAACCATTCTGCATATGTAAATATTACCCTCGGTTTTAAATGTACATAGCCTGTATAATTAGATGTTCAAGATGAATGAAGTTGTCCACTGTGTGTTTATTGTTAGCTGATCAGTTTCCAGAAATAATTTTTTTGTGTGTGTGCTCACGTTCCCTCTGAATTCTGAGATTTAGCAGTAATGATCTGTGCGTGCCAGATCTGTCTTTGCTATTAATTACTTTTATCTTTGTAAATATATATAGTATATTCTTCCTCGGAATCCATAGAGTGCATGAATACAGATCAATCAATCAATTCCATCCTTTATTATACTATGATTTGTTCTTATAATTCGTAATGTATTATGATACCACCCATTACGTTACCTTCCATTAGTTCTAAGTTACATATGTCTTTGCTATTGTATGGAATCAGCCCAGAGCTACCTGCCTGTTCAGCCTATAGCATAGTATGGTATGTCGAGACGACATCCCGTACTATGCAAGAGTGGGCTTGAAGCTCTGGAGGAGTGGTGAGGGTGAAAGGTGTGCTTGTCAGTGGCCTGGTGTGAGTGGTAATTGGATGATGTGTAACTTGGTGGGCGATTACGCAGCTGGAGGTAATGAGCGGTGTGGGTAACTAAGTGATTAGGTATGTGGACGGCATGTTAGGGTAAGGGTCGGGTGAGGTTATAGGGGATATGTGGCCTTCAGGGAACGGTAGTTGTGAGGAAATGGTGGTTGTGAGGCAATGGTGGTTTTCAGGGAATGGTGGTTTTCAGGGAATGGTGGTTGTTGAGAAATGATATAGGTGCGAACGTGTGGTCACGGGGGAGGGGGGGAGAATTGTATGAGTCTACCTACCTGGAGGTCATTCCGGGGATCAACGCCCCCGTGGCCCGGTCCATGACCAGGGTGGATGGTGTGGGTGAAGATATGTGGCTGTGGGGGAGTTGTGTGGGTAGAGGTTGCTGGTTGGAATGGTGTGTGTGAATGTGAGTGGCCGTGGGGGAATTATAATTATACGGGCAGAGGTATGGGTTGGAGAGGCAGGATTGAGTTAGAGGCGTGGTATGGGTGAAGGCATGTGACCGTGGGGGATTTATTGAGGCTGGTGGTATGTTGTTGCTGGTCATACAGCGAGGGTATGGCCGCGGGGGTGGGGTGAATGAACAGTCGGTGTGAGCGGAGGTGTATGGCTGAGGTGGCACTGGATGACTATGGTATCTGTGCCAGCCGTGTATGAACTGTCTCAAACACTAGTGTGCCTCCGCTCTCCCTAGTGTGTGATAACCTCCTCCATCTCTCTAACATACCTAATGTTGATTTTAATATATTAAAATCATCACCTCCACTACCACCCACCACCATGACTCACCACCCACCACCACAACCCACTGCCACCACCACCCACCACCACCACCACCCACTGCCACCACCACCTACTGCCACCACCACCCACTGCCACCACCACCCACCACCACCACCACCAACTGCCACCACCACCTCGACCACCACGACCTCCCACTTCCACCACCACCCACTGACACCACCTCCCACTGGCACCACCACCCACCATCACCACCACCCCCCACTACCACCCACTTCCACCAGCACCCACCGCCACCACCACCTCGACCGCCTCCCACCGCCACCATCACGACCCACCACCACCAAGACCCACCACCATCACCACCCACCACCACCCACCATGATCACCACCCACTGCCACAACAACCATAACCACCACCACGACTACCACCGCTACCACCACCACTCACCGTGACCTCCACCCACTGTTACCACCACCACTACCCACCACCACCATCATCACCCACCACCACCACTCACCACCACCACCACCCACTGCCACCACCACCATCACCACCATCCACTGCCATCACAACCACAACCTGCCACCACCATCACCACCCACCACTAACACCACCACCACAACCACCACCACGACCCACCACCACCATCATCACCCACCACCACCACCACCCACCACCACCACCACCCACCGCCACTGTGAACCAGCCATTAATTGGTAATATGGTAGCGGGGTTCAATGATACATCTTCGGAGGCTTCTTACTTTATTGTTAAGTCGTGGTGGGTACACAGGCTTGTGTGTTGTGCCCATGGCCCGGGAGGGCCATCCCACGAGAGAGAGCTACTAGGCCTTGTGTCTTCCTGCTAGGCCGCTGTGTGAGTGAGTGTGGGACCAGCTTCCCACAGACTTGGACAGGCCCAGAGGGCAGCACCTTAGTGGCGCAAAATATGAACTAAGCTGGCAGACAGCATGACTGTCTGTGCAGACAGTACAGGCTGTCTACATACGCTCGGCCACCTACCACGCATCGTCCCGATGAGAAAATACTGGTGGTAAAAAAACTCGGTCTCTCGTAGGAACAGGGCACAGAACGCAAAATAAAAACATATATATACATATGGACATGGAAAAAAAAAACTTGCTACAGGGAGGGAAGAAAAAAACATGTGGGGTGTGCTAAACATCGTGGTCATAGGCAGTGAGCATTGAAGGGCATCACTGCACGCCTTCTTGCGTCTGGACAGATACTGCAACACAGGAGACATCGCTGCGGCTGAGCTGTGACATAACAGGTTACGGTCTCCTCTGGAATGGTGAAGCAATCATCGTAGGAGTCGCTGCAGGTTTCACTCAACCTGGGGCATGACATGCTGGTGCCCTCGAGTGAGGCGTCGACAAAACTCGGTAACTGGGCAGGACTTCTGGCAATCGACTCAGGAGGACACTTCTCGACTGGTACTGTCGCTGAGCTGTCACTGCCAGCGAGCGTGGAGCGAGTCATGGCAGAGACAACTGGGCAAAACATCTGGGAGTCGTAACATCATACACCAGACTGCAGTGAGCGAGCTAGCAGTCAAGGTGACATCTTTGTGCAGGAGCTCACTAAAGCTTGTGACATGAGGCTGACACAGCGCCTGCCGACAGGGCTAACTGCGGCTTGACGAGTGTCATTCTCTCGGCAGTTGGAGTTATAGCAGAGGTTAGTCTAAGCGTTCCCAGATTTGTTTCTCTACATATAACTGCATTCTGAAGGTCTGGAAGTGAAGTGAAACAAACCTCGATGGGAATCATAGCAGGTACGATTCTGCAGAACATCACGAGCAACGAGCATAAGAGCTTTCTTTACAAGGGGGCTCGGGCTCAGAGCTGACTGATATCTGGTCACACCGGGTGATTAACACAGTGGTGCTACTCAGGTCTGGCTCAGACCACTGGACACTCGAAAACTACACACACCCGCGGTACATGCGATACAACATGGCTTAAACTAGCAAATGATGCTTTTCTGTGCACAAAACTGACACTAAGCCATACACTAACATGTGAGAACACTGACTGAGAGGAATTAATTAATACACGACATATCTTCTCTCAATCTTCTCGACAATACTGAAATAATTACTAGAAACACTCGATGTGACATGTGTGATGTCAGGCGTGATGTCGCGAGGTGACGTCAGCAGCACTGTGACGTCAGCAGACATCTCGAGGTGATGTCAGGCAGACATCGTGGCGTCATGAAGTCGGGCAGCATCGTCGGTGACGTCAATGTGATGCAGGCAGCAGACCACAGCATGAGGCCTGGGATATCTGGTAACTCACGTGGCTTGTAGATCCACGTGACATCACCCACACCCAACGTGGCGTCGGGATCCACGTGGCGTCGTGATCTACGTGGCAAGCTGATCTACGTAGCTTCGAGTGGCCTCGGGCACTCGGACACACAGCTCTGGCAATGAATTCACATGGAAAACAGCAGAAATCACAGCAGCAGAGGGAGTGAGTAGTGGTGAGTGTATGGTAGTGTGGTGGCGAGGAGCGTGGGTGAGTGTATGGCGAGGGAGTATCTGGCCACTTCCACCTCCTCCCACCCACAAACACAGGGAAACACACTGCACGCAGAAATCACCACGAAACTCACCTCTGGCTTGCTGAAACAGCTGTGCTGAGCTGAACAACAATAGCAAGTTACAAGTGACGCTGAACATGAGACTTGAGAAACAGCGTGGGACGCTGTAGCGTGAGATCACTGGGACGCCACTTACAATTCTCGAAGAAATTCGGCAAATTTCGGCTAGATCCTGCTTGTACCTGTGTCTGGATGCTCAAACGTGCAGACACGATGTCAGGATAACTCATTGAGAGATGGATGCTTCTTGTATTGGGTGATAAAGTGAAGATGACTTCATACCTTCCTTCCTCTCTCTGGGCAAACGCAACTGCTGCGACCACCACTTCCCACCAATGTGAACCAAGATTAATTGGTATTATGGTAGTGGGGTTCAATGATTCGTCTTCGGAGGCTTCTTACTTTATTGTTAAGTCGTGGTGGGTACACAGGCTTGTGTGTTGTGCCCAAGGCCCGGGAGGGCCATCCCACGAGAGAGAGCTACTAGTAGTAGGCCTTGTGTCTTGCTTCCCGGCCGCTGAGTGAGTGAGTGTGGGACCAGCTTCCCACAGACTTGGACAGGCCCAGAGGGCATCACCTTAGTGGCGCGAAATATGAACTAAGCTGGCAGACAGCATGACTGTCTGTGCAGACAGTACAGGCTGTCTACACCACCACCACCACAGCCCACCACCACCCACCACCACCACCATCACCACCACCCACTGCCACCACCACCACAACCACAACCCACCACCACCAACACCACCCACCACTGCCACCAACCACAACAACCACCACGACCCACCACAACCATCATCACCCACCATCACCACAACCACCACCACCCACTCAAACACCACCGACTGCCACCACCACCACAACCCACCACCACCATCACCACTACCACAACTACCACCACGACCCACCACCACCATCATCACCCACCACGACCACCACTCTCCGCCATCACCACCCGCTGCCACCACCACCACAACCCACCACCACCCACTGCCACCACCACCATCACCACCACCATCACCACCACCCACTGCCACCACCACCACAACCACCACCACGACCCACCACCACCATCATCACCCAGCACCACCCTCTGCCGCCGCCACCACCACCACAACCACAACCCACCACCACCATCAGCTGCTGCTGCTACTGATGCTGCTGCTGCCGCTGCCGCTGCTGCTGCTGCTGCTGCCGCTGCTGCTGTTACTGCTGCCGCCGCTGCTGCTGCCGCCGCTGCTGCTGCTGCTGCTGCCGCTGCTGCTGCTGCTGCTGCTGCTGCAGTTTTCGAAATAAGTCAGCGGAAATCTATTTGAGGATTACGAGGAAATATATATCATTGATTTAAAGAAATAGTAAATAAATTTAAATTAGTCTGATACAAATAGCAGAATTTAATTTAAAAAAATCGTAAATTTAATGGAGGTTAAGTGAGTTTTTTTTATGTTAACTTGAGGAAAAAAATACAAATCTTTATATTCTTTTCAATGAGAAAAAGTGATCAATTAAATATTGATCAATCAATTAAGTTAATTAAATATATGCCATCGTAAATAATTCAAACTGGCGAATTAGATTTTAAAACAATAGTGTTTCTGCATAATAAACAAAATAATTTTTTTTTACAAAAATCTAATAAAACCCATGAAAATATTATAAGAAAAATATATTTCATGGATTTTATGTAATACTAAATAAATTTAAACTGACCTATGATATATAAAACGAAATTTAGCCAGAAAAAAACACGTTAGCATAGGTTAGATAAGGTTCCTAAAATAGGCAAAATAATGAAAATATTTTTATTATTCTCAGTGAAAAAATATGTCGAATTATTAATCTGTTAATAAAAATTGGAAAAGTCTAGTTTTTAAGGGAATTCGGCTTATTAATCACGACATATATATAAAAAACATGTTGAAAAATGACCACATAAACCTGAAATCTTTCATAAATGTCAATAAAATAGATTGCAAAATATTCAGAATTATTTAGTATTTATTTACATAAGCAACTAAAATATAATATCAGTTCAGTCTGATCAAAAATGGAAAGTATTAATGCTACAATATATTTTAATAGAATTTATATAAACCCGCAAATTTTCGAGTTTGGTGCACCTCTGACCAGTTCTTACAATGATGAGCTGCCGTTCATCCTGTTACACATGATAAATATGTTCAGGTTGTATACTTGAGTGTCTAAACGTGAGATCATTTTCGTACTGTGAAAAAAACTCATAATAATAATATATAAGCTTTTTTATCACACTCTCTTCCTGGTAGGTTTGTGATGACTGAGACTGGTAGAGAGAATGTTGTGCTGGCTCAGCGGAGGATGACACAGGCATAAGCTGTCTGGTGAAGGTTGCTGGCTCAGCGGAGGATGACACAGCATAAGCTGTCTGGTGAAGGTTGCTGGCTCAGCGGAGGATGACACAGGCATAAGCTGTCTGGTGAAGGTTGCTGGCTCAGCGGAGGATGACACAAGCATAAGCTGTCTGGTGAAGGTTGCTGGCTCAGTGGAGGATGATACAGGCATAAGCTGTCTGGTGAAGGTTGCTGGCTCAGTGGAGGATGACACAGGAATAAGCTGTCTGGTGAAGGTTGCTGGCTCAGTGGAGGATGACACAGGAATAAGCTGTCTGGTGAAGGTTGCTGGCTCAGTGGAGGATGACACAGGCATAAGCTGTCTGGTGAAGGTTGCTGGCTCAGTGCAGGATGACACAGGAATAAGCTGTCTGGTGAAGGTTGCTGGCTCAGTGGAGGATGACACAGGAATAAGCTGTCTGGTGAAGGTTGCTGGCTCAGTGGAGGATGACACAGGAATAAGCTGTCTGGTGAAGGTTGCTGGCTCAGTGGAGGATGACACAGGCATAAGCTGTCGGATGAAGGTTGCTGGCTCAGTGGAGGATGACACAGGCATAAGCTGTCTGGTGAAGGTTGCTGGCTCAGTGCAGGATGACACAGGAATAAGCTGTCTGGTGAAGGTTGCTGGCTCAGTGGAGGATGACACAGGAATAAGCTGTCTGGTGAAGGTTGCTGGCTCAGTGGAGGATGACACAGGCATAAGCTGTCGGATGAAGTTTGCTGGCTCAGTGGAGGATGACACAGGCATAAGCTGTCTGATGAAGGTTGATAACTCAGTGGAGGATGACACAGGCATAAGCTGTCTGATGAAGGTTGCCGGAACGTTCCATCCATATAAATTCAAAATACATTTTCTGCCATGTGATCGTCCAAATTTGTTTTTCATCTTCCACTGCTTAATCCACTTATAAACTGTGGAAACGCTAATCTTATAACTTATAGAAATTTGCCTCGCTGACAAGCCATTCAGCCAGAGCGCTACAACCAGGGTGCGTTCCGCTACTGATGCTCGCTTTCTTGACATTCTTAATACCATTCAGTGGGCTCTGTTGAGCAAGATATATACTGCAGATATACATACATATGCATACATATATGTCGTGCCGAATATGTAAAACTTGCAATTTTGGATTAAATAGCAAAGCACTTCTTGCCGAATAGGGCATGCAAAAATTGTGTATGAAATAATTTCGCAAAAATCATCCAGAACCTAACGAGAGAAATATATTTCATTGTGTTCTTTTATTATTAAATTATTTAAACTTATATAAAATATATTTAGCTGGATTAGGCTAATTAATTGAGCTGTATATCAAGAATCTATTAAAATTAAATCCTTCATCTTATAAATTAAAATGTATTTACTTTTATCTATTAAATAAAAATTAATGATTGTACAAAGAACCTTTGAAAACTTAAACTAACCTTATTTCAAGCACAATTTAATAGCCTGATTAACTAATATTATCAATTAAAATAATTCATAATAAACAACACTTAATTATTTTTTCCATTAGCCAGGAAACTATACAAATTCGCTTGCCTATCGCCAAGAAGTTTTGCTAATTTAAGCCATCGCAGTTTTAATACGCATAATATATATATAATTTATAATAATTATATATAAAATACAAATGAAATATATATTTTTATTAGTTAGATATTTTTGATATTATATTACAAATTTAGCTGCCATAACGAAGAAAACTGTGTTAATTTTTGGGAGGTTAGGTTAGGTTTCTTAGTTAATTTTAGCCCAAAAATAAAAACCATTTATAACTGTTAATGAAAAATAAAATTATCAGTCTATAACCAAAAAAAAAAAATGATAATTTTTATGTTTTTGGGAGTTCGGCCGCATCGGCTAGTTCGGCTTATTTATATATTACATGAGTAATCAAATATATAGTTGAATGTGCGATCCAATCTTATGATCAGCAGTTCGCTAGGTAATCCAATCATAATTGTTTAATTAAACCATTTCATACTAAAACGTCATTATTTCTCAGACTAGTTTACTTATAATGTTGTTTATATGAATTAAGAATAACGAGACACTGAAATACATGTAGTTCTATCATGGAGTGTAAAAGTTACACAAATTTGGAAGTAAACTCGAATGCCTATAATTATATCCTTGATGTCTAACTAAAGCTATGACCTGAATATTAATAAAATATATGACAGACAGCATGTGCCTCGTTATATTAAAAATAACAGGAAAGCGGAAATTATATTACTGTGATATTGCAACTGCAACATTGTAAACAGAAGTAATTTATGTAAATTAGAAAATAAACTCATGCGGCAATACACCCTTCCATATTTAAACTACTTAATATTTGTGATAGCATAATACTGCTTGTAAATCGATACACAGAACGTACAATAAATTTTGTCAACTAAACTCTATCATCGTTACAAGGTGTGTTACTTCATTCATAAAAGCTGGTGAATGAAGTGAACGTAAGTGATTAATGACCACATGACCTGAGTGACGTAAGTGATTAATGGCCACATGACCTGAGTGACGTAACTGATTAATGACCACATGACCTGAGTGACGTAGCTGATTAATGACCACATGACCTGAGTGACGTAACTGATTAATGACCACATGACCTGAGTGACTTAACTGATCAATGACCACATGACCTGAGTGACGTAACTGATCAATGACCACATGACCTGAGTGACGTAAATGATTAATGAAAACATGACCTGAGTGACTTAACTGATCAATGACCACATGACCTGAGTGACGTAAATGATTAATAACCACATGACCTGAGTGATGTAAAACTGATTAATGACCACATGACCTGAGTGACGTAAATGATTAATAACCACATGACCTGAGTGACTTAACTGATCAATGACCACATGACCTGAGTGACGTAAATGATTAATAACCACATGACCTGAGTGACGTAACTGATTAATGACCACATGCTGATTGTGGCTCCGTATGCTATTACATATAAATATAAACAGAAAATCAGTATATTGTGATCCTTTATTGACAACGTTTCACCCACACAGTGGACTTTATCAGGTCACAAACTTGATAAATTTCACTGTGTGGGTGTAACGTTGTCAATAAAGGATTACATTAAGCTTCTTTTGCGTTTATATTTCCGTTATGTCGGTATTTTATACCATTTATTTCCACGGTGTTACATACTGACACCAAAACGAAAGCTAAACTTTATGCTAATAATACATTATACAAACATTATACAAACCCCAATGGAAATAAGTCACTCTGTCTGACTTTTTTGGGTTATCCCAGGTTCTCTACACATATGCTGCTATGTATGATAATTCTATGTAACTGTATTTGTGTATACCTGAATAAACTTACTTACTTACTTAACGTATTTTCATTATTACTTAAATAGTCCTTATATCTTAGAGGCAACAAAGACATTAGACGTCTATCCAATTATATATCATTTACTTGAATGACTTAACTAAGGATTCTTAACATAATAAAATTAAATTATACTTTTAACATCCTTATAACAAATTGTTATTATATTAGGTATTTTCTAGGTTTTAAGAAATTATATCATAAAATTTCTATGTTCCTGAAATATTGTGAATAAAAATAAAATTGAGGATATAATAAAAATCATCCCCAGGAAGTCCTCTAAATAAGGCTTTTTAAAAGTCCTCATTGTGAAAACAATAAAATTTTAAATGGTATTAATATAATTATTTTAATTTCGTAGCTGTCAGGTAGATGTATTCTTAAAGAGAATTTTTTTTTTTTTAATATTTTGGATGTTCAATAATGATATACCTTCTCATTTATTTATATTTGAAGATAAACTGAAAAATAAAATTATTAGAAAATATCAAATGAAATATTAGTGAAATTGACCATAAGGAGTAATTTTGAACTCGTTTTAGACAAAGTTCCCAAAACTGTATTCTCTGATCTACATAAAATTTTTGCGATTTTAAGAAGAATGTTTCCTGGGTGCTCTTAAGACCCAGTGTGTTCTCTTTCTTGATAGTTTTCAATTTCCAGTGATATTTTCGATGTTTAAATGCCAGGTTTCCGAAGAACACATGTTTGGTGATCACATTGCAATAATCCTGGAATTCAGGATCATTGCAATTTCCAGTTCTGATGTAAACACAAGAGATTCGTTTAAATCATTATTGACTTTGAACAACTCGATTACATCTAGAATGTTAGAAACAATTTTCATGTTTTATACCCGATTTTTTTTTCCCCACTTCTAAGTTGGTTTGGTTTTTATCAATTTTTTTCCTAATACATTATCAATATTTATTAATAAAAATTAGCTACGGTGCTTCAAAAAATGTAAGAAAGATTTTATTTATTTTTAAAACATTTACTGTACTGAAAATAAAGTTAAAATTTATTATAAAAATTCTATCAGCGCCATCAGAATATTTTTCTTTCGAAACAAATTAATCAGATCTAAAACAAACAAGGACAATAAAAATTTTATTACAAAGAGGTGAACAGAAACGTTAAAATATGAAAAAAAAATATATATTTCATTAATAGACAAAGTTTAGGTCAAAAGCGAAATTAATGTCACAGAAAAAGAAACATTAACATAAATAAATTAGAATTGCCTTTTTTCAAAGTTAATAATCCCACTCCAGACCTAAACTTGAGATCCGAAATAAAATATTTATCATATTAATTTGGGAGAAAATGTAATTATTTCAAATTATATTAACATTGCTAGATTTACCGGCAATACGTTAAGTAAAAGGACACAAGTGCAACTAATGTGACATTTTATTGTGGCAACGTTTCGCTCTCCAGGAGCTTTGTCAAGCCGTTCGGCTTGATAAAGCTCCTGGAGAGCGAAACGTTGACACAATAAAATATCACATTAGTTGCACTTGTGTCCTCTTAACATATTTCAAATTGAACGAGTTAATTAAAAAATGTGTTATATCTGGCTTAGCTGCTCTCTGGAACACTTAAATCTATTAATAAGATAATTTCGCTTGAGGGGTGAATCTCCTACCTGTTACTCTTCAATATTCAATGATTCTAGTTTAAAAAATCAGAAATTGATTCTGTTATAACTGAAGCTATTGTTAAAATACGAGAACAATACACAAATAACCGCACATAGGAAGGAGAAGCTCATGACGACGTCTTGGTCCGACTTGGACCACTTACAAGTCAGACTGACACACGAGAGTGAGGACGCCAGTAACACAGGCAATGGTGATAGAGACGGGACAAAGCGAGTAAGAAAGAAGGTAGTGGAGAAGTAGTGGTAGAGATAATAAAGGTAGTGGAATTAGTAGTGGTAGTTGAAAGTAGAGAGAGTAGTTTCAGTGACCAAAGACAGAAAGAGTAGTGAGGGAGGCAAAAGTAGCGGTAGTAGTAGTAGTAGTAGTAGTACTACTAATAATATTAATAGTAGTAGTAATAAAATGGTAATTGTAGTAGTAGAAGTGAAGTCTACGGACAAGAAAAATGAGCTAATGGGAGCTAATGGCCCATAAGGGGTAGAACCAAAAACACAGGGAGGAAAAAACTGAAGGACAGAGCACACCTAGGCAGAAGAAAGGAAGACAAAAACAGCAAAAAAAAAAAACAGAAAAGGAGAAGAGTAAGGAAAGGAGAACAAAAGATCATGTCAAGTCATGAGCGTTCTGAAGTTTGAAACATTTGATATACGAAAACTGATGAACAAATACTTGAAGTGACTGGCCACCTGAATTAACATTGAAGGTAACTGGCTGGAAGAATTCCAGAATATTACAACTTAGATTACAGTCAAATTAAATTTCAATATAATGGAATTTAATAGAACTATGAGTTTAGGTGTTTGGATATAATTACAATTAAAAATAATTATCAAAAATTAATTTTTAATTAATTAATACGTATGTTGTAACGGATAAAATATAGTGGCCCGATAGAGTGGATGTAGACTTTCGTTATATTGCATTGAGGAAAATAACTTGAAAATATCGATCATTTACATAATTACTACTTTCCTTATGAACAAGCATAGAAATATTGCATTCAGTTGACTAACCCTCCAACTGGCCTTTCCGGTTACTGCCATAGATACTACCTTCCACGTACTTGAACCAGTCGTATCTCTAAGTTCACTTGACTCCACCCTGAGTAAACACTGGCACTAATTTTTCAGCCCCTACCACACCAAACCTTTTACCTTCTTCCTGTAATAAAGTTGGTAGAATTACCGACAATATGTAAAGTAAAAGGACACAAGTGCAACTAATGTGACATTTATTGTGGCAACGTTTCGCTCTCCAGGAGCTTTATCAAGCCATTACGTAATGGCTTGATAAAGCTCCTGGAGAGCGAAACGTTGCCACAATAAAAGTCACATTAGTTGCACTTGTGTCCTTTTACTTTACCTTCTTCCTCTAACTTTACCTGCGACGTATCACCTATGATTTATTCATCCTCGTGGCTAAATTAGTGTGCTTTATCCTTTCTAAATAAACAAATTATCTCAAGAACCTCTCTCTCCCACTATTAATTTCTATTTCTCATACCATCACACCTTCATTTGATTTCTTCACTCGTAACTCTCTGCACTAATATTAATACACATAGACTGCTTCCAGCCTCCTTCGTGCTGCATCACTCCAACACCATTTTACAGATCATTATTCTCAGACATTTTTCCTTCCTTTTCGCATCCACTGCTCAACGCCTAAATTACCTGAGTTACCTAAATTACCAACGTTTAAATTACCAACGAAAAAAAAAATCTGACAATACATTCACCTACAAATATATAAAAATATTCGCTTTCTTCTCACCCTTTTCCTCCAGTATGCTATTTAATCTTTCAGTATGGAATACAGTGGACCCCCGCATAACGATTACCTCCGAATGCGACCAATTATGTAAGTGTAATTATGTAAGTGCGTTTGTACGTGTATGTTTGGGGGTCTGAAATGGACTAATCTACTTCACAATATTCCTTATGGGAACAAATTCGGTCAGTACTGGCACCTGAACATACTTCTGGAGTGAAAAAATATCGTTAACCGGGGGTCCACTGTATTTCTTTTTGTCTTATTTTTTTAAAGCACACACTCTCGAAACTATTTTATCAACCACTGCTGACCAGCAACATATTACTAAACGCAATGTACAAACTCCCAGTGTTTGAAAATTTTTATCTAACTGTCCAATGGAAAGTTGATAAATCTTCTTCCATCATCATATCGACAAGAGATTTTCCAAGTGCTAACAATTTGATCCAAATTTCTCATCAAATAAAAAAAATTGCAGTACGAGACCTAAAAAATATTTTTTTCAGGCATCAAAAAATTTAAAGGAAAGATAGATAATAAATAACGGCAACACAGCTGAGGTTGTGAAAATGTTTGGCATCAGAAGTAAAAGAGTTATAACTTTCCTGCAGAAAAACAGTTATAACTGTGCTGCAGAAAAACAGTTATAACTGAGCTGCAGAAAAACAGTTATAACTGAGCTGCAGAAAAACAGTTATAACTCTGCTGCAGAAAAACAGTTATAACTGTGCTGCAGAAAAACAGTTATAACTGTGCTGCAGAAAAACAGTTATAACTGTGCTGCAGAAAAACAGTTATAACTGTTCTGCAGAAAAACATTTATAACTGTGCTGCAGAAAAACAGTTATAACTGTGCTGCAGAAAAACATTTATAACTGTGCTGCAGAAAAACAGTTATAACTGTGCTGCAGAAAAACAGTTATAACTGTTCTGCAGAAAAAGTTATAACTGTGCTGCAGGAAAAGTTATAACTGTGCTGCAGAAAAACAGTTATAACTGTGCTGCAGAAAAAGTTATAACTGTTCTGCAGGAAAAGTTATAACTGTGCTGCAGGAAAAGTTATAACTGAGCTGCAGAAAAAGAGTTATAAATGTGCTGTAGAAAAAGAGTTATAACTGTACTGTAGAAAAAGAGTTATAACTGTGCTGCAGAAAAAGAGTTATAACTGAGCTGCAGAAAAAGAGTTATAACTGTGCTGCAGAAAAAGAGTTATAACTGTGCTGCAGAAAAAGAGTTATAACTGTGCTGCAGAAAAACAGTTATAACTGTGCTGCAGAAAAACAGTTATAACTGTGCTGCAGAAAAACAGTTATAACTGTGCTGCAGAAAAAGTTATAACTGTGCTGCAGAAAAACAGTTATAACTGTTCTGCAGAAAAAGTTATAACTGTGCTGCAGAAAAAGTTATAACTGTGCTGCAGAAAAACAGTTATAACTGTGCTGCAGAAAAAGTTATAACTGTTCTGCAGGAAAAGTTATAACTGTGCTGCAGAAAAAGTTATAACTGCGCTGCAGAAAAACAGTTATAACTGTTCTGCAGAAAAAGTTATAACTGTGCTGCAGAAAAAGTTATAACTGTGCTGCAGAAAAACAGTTATAACTGTGCTGCAGAAAAAGATATAACTGTTCTGCAGGAAAAGTTATAACTGTGCTGCAGGAAAAGTTATAACTGAGCCGCAGAAAAAGAGTTATAACTGAGCTGCAGAAAAAGAGTTATAACTGTGCTGTAGAAAAAGAGTTATAACTGTGCTGTAGAAAAAGAGTTATAACTGTGCTGCAGAAAAAGAGTTATAATTGAGCTGCAGAAAAAGAGTTATAACTGTCCTGTAGAAAAAGAGTTATAACTGAGCTGCAGAAAGAGTTATACCTGTGCTGTAGAAAAAGAGTTATAACTGTGCTGTAGAAAAAAGTTATAACTGTGCTGCAGAAAAAGAGTTATAACTGAGCTGCAGAAAAAGAGTTATAACTGTCCTGTAGAAAAAGAGTTATAACTGAGCTGCAGAAAAAGAGTTATAACTGTCCTGTAGAAAAAGAGTTATAACTGTGCTGCAGAAAAAGAGTTATAACTGTGCTGCAGAAAAAGAGTTAGAACTGAGCTGCAGAAAAAGAGTTATAACTGTGCTGTAGAAAAAGAGTTATAACTGTGCTGCAGAAAAAGAGTTATAACTGTGCTGCAGAAAAAGAGTTATAACTGAGCTGCAGAAAAAGAGTTATAACTTTCCTGTAGAAAAAGAGTTATAACTGAGCTGCAGAAAAAGAGTTATAACTGTCCTGTAGGAAAAGAGTTATAACTGTGCTGCAGAAAAAGAGTTATAACTGTGCTGCAGAAAAAGAGTTATAACTGAGCTGCAGAAAAAGAGTTATAACTGTGCTGCAGAAAAAGAGTTATAACTGAGCTGCAGAAAAAGAGTTATAACTGTGCTGTAGAAAAAGAGTTATAACTGTGCTGCAGAAAAAGAGTTATAACTGTGCTGCAGAAAAAGAGTTATAACTGTGCTGTAGAAAAAGAGTTATAACTGTGCTGCAGAAAAAGAGTTATAACTGTGCTGCAGAAAAAGAGTTATAACTGTGCTGCAGAAAAAGAGTTATAACTGTGCTGCAGAAAAAGAGTTATAACTGTGCTGCAGAAAAAGAGTTATAACTGAGCTGCAGAAAAAGAGTTATAACTGTGCAGTAGAAAAAGAGTTATAACTGTGCTGCAGAAAAAGAGTTATAACTGAGCTGTAGAAAAAGAGTTATAACTGTGCTGCAGAAAAAGAGTTATAACTGTGCTGCAGAAAAAGAGTTATAATTGTGCTGCAGAAAAAGAGTTATAACTGTGCTGCAGAAAAAGAGTTATAACTGTGCTGCAGAAAAAGAGTTATAACTGTGCTGCAGAAAAAGAGTTATAACTGTGCTGCAGGAAACGTTATAACTCTGCTGCAGAAAAAGAGTTATAACTGTGCTGCAGGAAAAGTTATAACTGTGCTGCAGGAAAAGTTATAACTGTGCTGCAGGAAAAGTTATAACTGTGCTGCAGGAAAAGTTATAACTGTTCTGCAGGAAAAGTTATAACTGTTCTGCAGGAAAAGTTATAACTGTGCTGCAGGAAAAGTTATAACTGTGCTGCAGGAAAAGTTATAACTGTGCTGCAGGAAAAGTTATAACTGTTCTGCAGGAAAAGTTATAACTGTTCTGCAGGAAAAGTTATAACTGTGCTGCAGGAAAAGTTATAACTGTTCTGCAGGAAAAGATTCGAACTCTGAATATATGAACATTATTTTCGAACTATAAAGAACTGTTGCCTGTTATAGTTAATGCCATTCTTAATTTTGATGGTTTAATTGCCAAGATTTATCAACTTAAACTGTATTATACATTAAGTGAAATAAGTATATCTTTGGATATTACTAGACAGTAATCATCTAATTTCTAAACGAAATGTAAAATCAAGTTGTGGAAAGCCAGCGGGTTATTATACGGGTTTTAAACTAACAAAATCCTGAAAGTCGAACTGTCACACTGTATCGTCAGAGACAATGATGACAGTAATGTGCTAATGAGGATACCATGAGCAGGTCAGAAACAATGTTGACAGTAATTTGATAATGAGGATACCATGAGCAGGTCAGAGACAATGATGACAGTAATTTGATAATGAGGGTACCGTGAGCAGGTCAGAGACAATGATGACAGTAATTTGATAATGAGGATACCATGAGCAGGTCAGAGACAATGATGACAATAAAGTGATAATGAGGATACCATGAGCAGGTCAGAAACAATGTTGACAGTAATTTGATAATGAGGATACCGTGAGCAGATCAGAAACAATGTTGACAGTAATTTGATAATGAGGATATCGTGAGCAGGTCAGAAACAATGTTGACAGTAATTTGATAATGAGGATACCATGAGCAGGTCAGAGACAATGATGACAATAAAGTGATAATGAGGATACCATGAGCAGGTCAGAAACAATGTTGACAGTAATTTGATAATGAGGATACATGAGCAGGTCAGAGACAATGATGACAGTAATATGCTAATGAGGATATCGTGAGCAGGTCAGAAACAATGTTGACAGTAATTTGATAATGAGGATACCATGAGTAGGTCAGAGACAATGATGACAGTATTGTGCTAATGAGGATACCATGAACAGGTCAGAAACAATGTTGACAGTAATTTGATAATGAGGATATCGTGAGCAGGTCAGAAACAATGTTGACAGTAATTTGATAATGAGGATACCATGAGCAGGTCAGAGACAATGATGACAATAAAGTGATAATGAGGATACCATGAGCAGGTCAGAAACAATGTTGACAGTAATTTGATAATGAGGATACCATGAGCAGGTCAGAGACAATGATGACAGTAATATGCTAATGAGGATATCGTGAGCAGGTCAGAAACAATGTTGACAGTAATTTGATAATGAGGATACCATGAGTAGGTCAGAGACAATGATGACAGTAATGTGCTAATGAGGATACCATGAACAGGTCAGAAACAATGTTGACAGTAATTTGATAATGAGGATACCATGAGTAGGTCAGAGACAATGATGACAGTAATGTGCTAATGAGGATACCATGAGCAGGTCAGAGACAATGATGACAATAAAGTGATAATGAGGATACCATAAGCAGGTCAGAGACAATGATGACAGTAATGTTGTAATGAGGGTACCGTGAGCAGGTCTGAGGCAATGCTGACAATAAAGTGATAATGAGGATACCATAAGCAGGTCAGAGACAATGATGACAGTAATGTTGTAATGAGGGTACCGTGAGCAGGTCTGAGGCAATGCTGACAATAAAGTGATAATGAGGATACCATAAGCAGGTCAGAGATAATGATGACAGTAATGTGATAATGAAGATAGCATGAGTAGGTCAGAGACAGTGATGACAGTAATATGATGATGAGAATACCATGAGCAGGTCAGAGACAATGATGACAGTAATATGATGATGAGGATACCATGACCAGGTCAGAGACAATGATGACAGTAATATGAATGTTAATGATAATACCTTGAGCAGGTGCTTCACACAGTGCTTCACGTCCCGTGGTAGCTGCTCCAAGCAAGTGTCCCCAGCAGTGTTAGTCTGGCTTATATATACACTGAGAGTGCCACCCTGCCTCCTCCACCACCACCCTAACCATTACTACCATCCCCATCACCATCACCCCTACCACCCCACACCATCATTACAATTTAAAACCCCCCACAAAAACCTCCTTATAACTATCACCACCACTAAAACCACTAAGATCGCTAACCACCTCGCAACCATCCCCCTTAACATCACCCCCACGATATAACATACCTCACCCATAAGTCCCCATCCCCTAAGTCCCCACCACATAACAAAACCACTACCCTTTATAACAAAGACTGTCCCAACCCTTACCATCCTTCACCACCAAAACACCACCTTTTACTTCTACACCTTATACCCCACCATCACGATCACCTAACCACAACTACTACACTAAAAACACCACAAAACCCCTCCCCCACCAGCAACACCACCACCATGCACCCCTCCGCCCTTTACCACTATTTCAAAACCCCACCACCCCCACCACCTCTTCCCCGCTGCTAAACCCCCCAAAACCCCATTCAGCACCCCACTACCTCCCCTCCCATAACAATACCACAACTTTTTCATCCCTAACCAACCACCAAAACCTCCCCCACCATACTCCCCCACCACACTACTGCTAAAAACCACTCCCTTTACTAAAACAAACCCCATTCCCCTCACCTCACGAAAAACCTCCACCAACGTACTAAAACCCACAACCACAAAACATTACTATATCAACACCACGAGCGCCCCAAAACCATGAATACCCCACCATCAAAAACGAACATCAACACCCATAAACCATTTCCACCATCCCACCACCACCCAAAACCCGCACCACCACCCCAAACACCGCACCCCACCACCCAACGCCCCACCCTATTCAATCACTAAGCCAAAGCAAAATTGTTCCCCCTTTATCACTACTCTTCCCCTCCCCCACCCTCACTACCATCCCCCCCCCTTCACCCACACCCCCCCCACTTCCCCAAATACAGCCCATCCCTCACCACCCACTTCCACCTACAGTCACCTCTACACCTACACCACCCCCACTTCCCCAAAAAAAGTCACCTCACCCCTTCAAAACCACCACTTCCCCCATACAGCACCCATACCTTCAAAAACCCCCACTTCCCCCAATTCACACCTCACCCCCTTCACCCCCACCAAAATTAACCCAGTCACTTCCACCACCTACACCACCACCCCTTTTCCCCAAAAAACAGTCACCTCCCACCCCAACACCCCACTTCCACCAATCAGTCACCTCTATACCTAACCACCCCATTCCACCAATACAGTCCATCTCTTCACCTCACCCCACCACTTCCACCAATCAGCACTTCCCCCACCTCACCACCACCCCTTTCCCCTTTTACAGTCACTCTACCACCTCAACCCACCACTTCCACCAATTACAGTCCCCCCTCTACTACCACACCACCACCCTTCCACCATCGTCACCCTTTCCCCCTTCACCCCCCACCCCCACCCAGCACCCCCCACAACCACCCCCATTTCCCCAAAAACAGTCACCTCTTCCCCTACCACCCCATTTCCCCCCAAAAAGTCACCCCTTCCTAAACCACCCCAATCCCCCCAACAGCACCTCTAACCTACACCACCCACTTCCACCATACAATCACCTCTACTACCTTCACCACCACCACTTCCACCATACAGCACCTCTATACCTCACCACCACCACTTCCCCAAAATAGTCACCCCTTCTACCTACCCCCACCACTTCCCAATTTTCAATCACCTTACCCCCTCCACCACCCTTCCCCAATACTCACCTCTACCACCTTCCGACCCCCACTTCCACCAAAACAGTCACCCCAACCTTCACCCCACCCTTCCACCCAATTTGTACCTCACACCTTCCCCACCAATTCCCCAAAACAGTCACCTCTACCACCTTTCCCCCAACCACTTCCCCAATCAAACCCTCTACTCCTTCACCCCCACCACTTCCACCACTCATACCTCTACCACCTTTACCCCCCCACCCCTTTCCCCAATACAGGGCCCCCCCCACCTCCCACCACCCTTCCCCACTTCCCCCCACTACGTCACCTTTACACCTACACCCCCTTTACTTCCCCCCAATACAGTACATTCTACCCCCAACCCCCATCACTTCCACCTAGTCACCCTCCACCTACACCCCACTACTTCCCCCAAACAACACCTCACCACCACCCCCCCCACTTCCCACCAATACATCACCTTACCCCTACCCACCATCAATTTTACCAATAAAAACACCTTAAAACCTACACCACACTACTTCCCCCAAAAACATCCCCTCCCCACACCCCACCCCTACTTCCACCAATAAAACACCTTCTACCCCTACCCATCACAACTTCCACCAATACAACACTCTACCCCCCACACCACCACCCACCACCCAAAACATCCCTCTATCACCTACACCACCACCACTTTTTCCCCCTTTCCCCCCTTTCATCACCTCTACCACCTCACCACCACACTTTCCCCCAAAACAGTCAAACCCCCTACCACCTACCCACCCCCTTTCCCCAATACAGTCCCTCTACCACCTTTTAAACCCCCACCACTTCCCCATACGTCACCCAACCCCTTCCCACACCCCCTTCCACCAAATCAATCACCTTACTACCCCCACCACCATTCCCCACTACAGTCACCTCTACCACCTTTACCCCACCACTTCCACCTCAGTCCCCTTACCACCCACACCCCTCACCACTTCCACCACTAAATCACCTTTCCACTACACCACAATCATTCCACAATTTCAGTCACCTTTACCCCCTACACCACCACCCATCCCCCAATACGTCACCCCTATACTACCCCCACTCTTTCCACCCAATACAAACACCCCTACCCCCTACACCACACCAAATTCCACCATTACAATCCCTTACCAAAACCCCACCCCCATCACTTTTACCCAAAAGAAAACCTCTTCCACCTACACACACTATTCACCCAAAACGTCACCTCTACCACCAAAACCACCACTACTTTCCCCCAATACAATACCTCTACCACTCACCCTCAAAACTTTTCCACCAATACAATCACCTCTCCCCCCTACAACCCCCCACCACTTTCCACCAATCAGTCACCTCTATCACCTACACCACCACCACTTTTTCCCCCAACCCCCCAATACCAAACACCTCTCCACCTACACACCCCACACCCCCCCTTCCACCAATCATCACCTCCCACACCCCACCACCAAATTCCACCAATACAATAAATTTTACCACCAACACCCCCAACCACCACTTCCACCAAAAATCACCCCTACCCCTACACCACCACTACTTCCACCCAATACAATCCTCTACCACCTACACCCCATTCCACCAAAACAACACCCCTTTCTCCCCACCCACCACCACTTCCACCAATACAGTCACCCCCTACCACCTACCCACCATCAGTGGTTTTTACATTTTAATTTTCAGCATTTCAAAAGGGCACAAAAAGTTAGCGACTTTTTTCTATGGGGGGCCCCGTTTCCCCCTGGGGGGCCAGTTTCCACTGGGGGGCTAAAGTTTTTCCCTGGGGTTTACGTTTTCCCTGGGGGCTACGTTTCCCCTGGGGTCCCCCGTTTCCCCGGGGTTTCCCCGTTTCCACTGGCGTCCCCGTTCCATGGGGTCTACGTTTCCACTGGGGTCCCGTTTCCCCTGGGGGCTCGTTTCCAGGGTCCCGTTTTCCGGGGTCCACGTTTCCATGGCGTCCACGGTTCCACGGGGGCTACGTTTCCCCTGGGGTCCACGTTTCCCCTGGCGTTTCCCTTTCCACTGGGGTCCAGTTTCATGGGTTTCCCTTTCCATGGGGGTCAAGTTTCCACTAGGGTCAGTTTTCCCCTGGGGTCCCCGTTTCCATTTTGGGTCCACGTTTCCACTGGGGTCTACGTTTCGTTTCCACTGGGGTCCACGTTTGCACTGGCGTCCACGTTTCCACTGGGGTCCACGTTTCCACTGGGGCCAACGTTTCCACTGGGTCCCCTTTTTCCCCTGGCGTTCCGTTTCCTTGGTTGTCCCGTTTCCCTGGGGTCGTATCCATTGTGTCCCGTTTCCAGGGGTCCCCGTTTTCCCCTGGAGTCTACGTTTCCCTGGGTCCCGGGTTTTCCCCTGGGGCCTGTTTTCCACTGGGGGGTACGTTTTCCACTGGGGTCTACGTTCCCTGGGGTCCACGTTTCCACTGGGGTCCACGTTTCCACTGGGGTCTACGTTTCCACTGGGGTCCACGTTTCCAATGGGGTCCATGTTTCCACTGGGGTCTACGTTTCCACTGGGGTCCACGTTTCCCCTGGGGTCTACGTTTCCACTGGGGTCTACGTTTCCACTTGGGTCCATGTTTCCACTGGGGTCCACGTTTCCACTGGCGTCAGCGTTTCCACTGGGGTCTACGTTTCCACTGGGGTCTACGTTTCCACTGGGGTCCACGTTTCCAATGGGGTCCATGTTTCCACAGGGTCTACGTTTCCACTGGGGTCCACGTTTCCAATTAGGTCCATGTTTCCACTGGGGTCTACGTTTCCACTGGGGTCCACGTTTCCCCTGGGGTCTACGTTTCCACTGGGGTCTACGTTTCCACTTGGGTCCATGTTTCCACTGGGGTCCACGTTTCCACTGGCGTCAGCGTTTCCACTGGGGTCTACGTTTCCACTGGGGTCTACGTTTCCACTTGGGTCCATGTTTCCACTGGGGTCCACGTTTCCACTGGCGTTAGTGCTTCCACTGGGGTCTATGTTTCCACTGGGGTCTACGTTTCCCCTGGGGTCCATGTTTCCACTGGGCTCCACGTTTCCACTGGCATCAACGTTTCCACTGGGGTCTACGTTTCCATTGGGGTCCTTGAATGTTTTATTCATTAGGGTTCACCAGATCATCACCGTTACTACTACCACTACCACTACCACCACCACCACCACCACCACCACCACCACCACCACACCACCACCACCACCACACACCACCACCACCACCACCACCACCACCACCACCACCACCACCACCACCATCACCACAACCACACCACTACCACTACCACCACCACCACTCCTGCCACCAAAACCACCAGTCCCACATCTTTCACCGTCACCACCACGACTATCACCATTATCACATCTTCACCAATATCACCTCTTCACCACCCCCAACACCCACTTCATGCCGCTATCTCTGCAAGCATTATCACCACTTCTGTTACAATGCCACCATCACAACAATAAGCACCACCTACTCCACCCCACCTACCACTACCACCGGCACACAATAACCACAACATTACCATTATCACCAGCACCATCACAACCACCACCACATCCAGCACTACGACCTCTTCCACTTATACAAACGTATCTAGCACCACCACCATCACTGCTCACACTAACACCACCTCTACCACTAGTACTTCCACCACCACCAAAATTATTTTCTTTTTTGAGGTTAGGTTAGGTTAGGTAAGGTTCGTCAGGAAACAGGACAAATGTTTCCTGACGCGGGTCTTAGTCAGATGATGACCCGCCTTTGGAGCTTTTGGTCATCTGACCGAGGCCTTCCGCTGGCTTACCGGTCCACCCCTTTAAAAATTATGGTCATTTATCACCTTCCAAAAATAAAAAGGAAGAAAAAAGTGATCTTTTTTGAGGATTTTCTTTCTTTCTGGTCACCCAGCTCGGTGGGAGAGGGAGCGGCCGATTGTTGAAAAAATATCTCTCTCGAGAATGGATAAAAAGGCTTCAAGAATTTACACCACGGTGTACCCCAAAATTATATATATATATAAATATAATATATATATATATATATATATAATATATATATATATATATATATTATATATATATATATATATTTCAACAATCGGCCGTCTCCCACCGAGGCAGGGTGACCCAAAAAGAAAAAAAATCCTCAAAAAATTAGATACTATCATCATCATTCAACACTTTCACCTCACACATAATCACTGTCACTCAAGAGGCGCCCAGATACAACAGTTTAGAAGCATATATTAAGATACACAACATATCCCTCCATACTGCCAATATCTCAAACTCCTCCTTTAAAGTGCAGTCATTGTACTTCCCATTTCCAGCACTCAATTCCGGCTATATAAAAATAACCAGATATAAAAATAACCGAATTTACTTCATTCCTAATATATAAATTATCACCAAGCAGGAATGTGTATAGTATATGTAAACACATTGTTTACTGTAAATACGTAAATTATTAATGGAAAATGATTTTATGCAGAAATATTTTATTTTCTTCAAATTTAAATAAAAAATAATATACTGTGTTAGAGTGAATCTACATTAAATATAAATATTAACCGCAGCATGGAGAGGGTAAAATATTTTTTAACACACCGCCCGTCTCCCACAGTGACTAGGTGACCTGAAAACGAAGAAGAACTTTCACCATCACTCACTCCATCATTGTTTTAACAGATGCGCGCCGATACTATAGTTAAAAACTGTTAATAACCCCTCCTCTCTTTCAGAGTGGGAGCTCTGTGCTTTCCACTAACAGGACTCAAGTCCGGCAACTGGCCTCCTTGTATCCTTGCTGACACTCCAACAGCATGTTAAATCATGAAAACCACCTGCCTCTACTCACTTCCATCAAACACGATTAAACACATTGTTGAATGTCTAGGCCCCCCTCACATACAAAATCTCCTTTTACCCCTCTTCCTACAGCATTCCCTCTACTAAAGATTTATACATCCTTCCAGTCATCCTATTTTACTCCATCCTCTCTAAATGTTCAAACTACCCCAACAGCTTCTCTGACCTCCGGGTAATACATTTAGTATCCCCGCACCTTCTAATCTCCAAACATCTAATTCTCTGCATAATATTCACACCACAGGGGTCAGTCCTAGGACCGGTGCTGTTTCTGGTATTTGTGAACGACATGACGGAAGGAATAGACTCCGAAGTGTCCCTGTTTGCAGATGATGTGATGTTGATGAGAAGAATTCAATCGGACGAGGACCGGGAAGAACTGCAAAGGGATCTGGACAGGCTGCAGGTCTGGTCCAGCAATTGGCTCCTGGAGTTCAACCCCACCAAGTGCAAAGTCATGAAGAGTGGGGAAAGGCAAAGAAGACCGCAGACGGAGTACAGTCTACGGGGACAGAGACTACAAACCTCACTCAAGGAAAAAGATCTTGGGGTGAGTATAACACCAGGCACATCTCTTGAGGCGCACATCAACCAAATAACTGCTGCACTATATGGGCACCTAGCAAACCTAAGAACAGCATTTCGACATCTTAATAAGGAATCGTTCAGGACCCTGTACACTGTTTACGTTAGGCCCATATTGGAGTATGCGGCATCAGTTTGGAACCCACATCTAGCCAAGCACGTAAAGAAATCAGAGAAAGTGCCAAGGTTTGCAACAAGACTAGTCCCAGAGCTAAGAGGTATGTCCTACGAGGAGAAGTTAAGGGAAATCGACCTGACGACACTGGAGGACACGAGAGATAGGGGAAGGGGCATAATTAATGACATATGAAATACTGAGAGGAATTGACAAGGTGGACAAAGACAGGATGTTCCAGAGATGGGACACAGCAACAACGGGATACAGTTGGAAACTGAAGACACAGATGAATCACAGGGATGTTAGGAAGTATTTCTTCAGTCACAGAGTAGTCAGGAAGTGGAATAGTTTGGGAAGCGATATAGTGGAGGCAGGATCCATACATAGCTTTAAGCACAAGTATGATAAAGCTCATGGTGTGGGGAGAGTGACTTAGTAGCGGCCAGTGAAGAGGCGGGGCCAGGAGCTATGAATCGACCCCTGCAACCACAACTAGGTGAGTACAACTAGGTGAGTACACATTGCCCTCAGACACGACATTACGCTACTTCCAGCCTCCTCCTCGCTGCAACATTTCAACCCATGTTTCACACACATGTAAGATCATTTGTACCACTATACTCTCATATATTCCTCTTTTTGCATCCATGGATAGCGTTCTTCACCTCCAAAGATGTCTCAATGCGCCACACACTTTTTTCCCATCAATTCTATGTTTCACATCATCCTTCATAGACCCATCTGTCTACAAGTCTACTCACAAATACATAAACTCATTCTCTTCCTCCTCATACCGTCCTTCCACTGATATCCGATCTTTCATTAACATTTTATTTTACTACCCTTATTACCTTGTCTTTCATGTGTTCACTTTTAATTCTCTTTTTTTTTTACATATTGTCCCAAATTCATCCATCAGTCTTTGCAACTTTTCATCAAAATATCTCAAAAGTACAGTGTCATCGGCAAAAAACAACAGTGAAAATTCTCACTCTGCCTTGGATTCTTTACCATTTAATCCCACTCCTCTCTCCAACATTCCATCATTCACTTCTCTTTCAACCCCATCTGGTGGTTAACGCTCTCGCTTCACACGGCGAGGGCCTGGGTTCGATTCCCAGCCAGAGTAGAAACATTGGACGTGTTTCTTTCCACCATCAGTAAAATGGGTACCTGGGTGTTAGTCGACTGGTGTGGGTCGCATCCTGGGACACTGACCTAAGGAGGCCTGGTCACAGACCGGGACACGGGGGCGTTGACCCCCGGAACTCTCTCCAGGTAAACTCCAGGTAAAACCTGTCTAAGGCCATTTTTTACTGAAAAATAATCTCCCTCTTTCCTACGTACACTAAATTAAACCTCACTATCCTCTCTAAATTTGAGCAATGTATAATATTTCTCCATTCAGCGACCTCACACTGAAAAACAAAGAAGTACTGAAAAGGTTAAATCAGTAATAGCATAACAGATTTTAGGTTCCTGTTACATTATAGTCGATAATCTCTCTTATGTTTGTTATTATAAACATATACCTCAGTACTATGATTTTGAATAGCAAAATAATTCTGAAATAAAAAAAATGAAGCAATAGCGATCCCCCAAAGTAAGATCAAGAAATTTAGATCAAGCGATGGTATCCACATAATGCTAAACTAGATAAGAATATTTCAGTTCTTGTTCTACCAGCTCTCAGCTCGGGGGATCAGAAATACCGAACAATGAGCCTTTGACGTTACACATAGTGATCACTGATGAATTTCCTTAGAAAAATTTAGAAGAGAGGAATATCACCTACACCTATATAAAATACATGTTGACGCTCAGTCAACAGTTTTCTGATTACAAAATCGACGGACGTGACTGAGGAATCAACTAGATCAAAGGATTATTACACACACGTTGAGAGGCCTAATATATGTGTTTCGAAGTTTACTGGGAAATTTAGTTGGCTGACGTGAAAAGTTATACAAAGTGTCTTCACCAGTTGTTGGTCCTCTAGCAGGGACTCTTCAGTACCTGCCAGAGTGCCATCATCCAAGTACCAGATGTCGAGCTCGCTGCACAGGCTGGAAGTTAGTTCTCTTACTGCCAAATAAAAGAATTGAAGATTTGCTGTAGCCAGCTGAAATGAAGGGACAAAGACTGGGGAACCGATTCCGAACGACTATCAAGACTACATCTCTTTACACCATATTAAAAGCATTTCTAAAGTCAAGCTTGACAACGGCCTTGTCTTCTGGTAAGTCTCTGATGTAGGACCTCGCTGCATAAGTTGCCGCTGAGACCCCAAATCCCAGTTGGTGTGTTTGGAGTAAACTGGCGGCTTCTAGGCGAATGTTTCTTACTGTTGCTTTGGCAACGAGACGACGAAGAGTGTTACCGACAGCAATGGGACTGATTCCTCCGCCCTACTTCTAATTAAAAGCGCATAATGAAACTCCAAAAAAGAAAGATTTAATTTCTTCTGGAACCCGCCCAGCCAAACAGTTGTTGACGAAGGTTGTTTATATATATATATATATATATATATATATATATATATATATATATATATACATATATATATATATAATATATATATATATATATATATATATATATATATATATATATATATATATATATATTTATTTAAATATATATATATATATATATATATATATATAATATATATATATATATATATATATATATATATATATATATATATATATATATATATACATATATATATTTATATATATATGGATATATATATATATATATATGGATGTATATATATATATATATGGATGTATATATATATATATATATATGTATATATATATATATATATATATATATATATATATATATATATATATATAATATATATATTGCGACCAGGAAGCAGATGAGCCAAGGTGGGCTGGGCAGCAGGTGGGTCAGGGGTGGGCTGGGCAGCCGGTGGTTCAAGGGTGGGCTGAGCAGCAGACGGTCTGGGGTGGCCAGGGTAGCAGGTGGGTCAAGTGTAGGCTGGGCAGCAGGTGGGTCAGGGTTGGCTGGGCAGCAGATGGGTCGGAGGTGGGCTGAGAAACAGATGGGCCTGGGGTGGCCTGGGCAGCTGGAGGGTCAGGGATGGCCTGGGTAGCAGGTGGGTCAAGGATGGGCTGGGCAGCAGGTGAAACAGGGGTGGGCTGGGCAGCAGGTCAGCCAGGTGTGGATTAAGCTTCTGAGGTTGGGATATTTAAGGCAGTAGTAATGCCTCCCGTGTTGGAAAAGATTTCCAGAATTTCTGCTGATGGTGCAGTGTCAGGAAACGTGAAGCAGGGAAGGTTGTCAAGATGGAAGAGTTCACTGACTGTGGTGTTGAAGGTTCCAGGGCAGGTGGCGTTCTTCATGTGGGCATAAATCATGCAGTACGTGGTCTTGGGAGTATAGGAATAATGATCGTGTTGGCTAACTTGGAGAATTTTTTGCCTGAAGTCTTGTGATTGCAGCGTAAGTCGGGACCTCGAGTATCTTCTTATTTACAATTTCCTTCGTGAGAGGGCACTTGACTGCAAGAATGTGATGATCATTCTTGCAGTTGATACATTTTCGTTGAGAGATAGAGATGCAGTCCTAATGAGTGTGTCCTTCATTTGTGCAGTTGGTGCATTAGTATTTCTTTTCCTTCGAAGGACAGTTTTGGCGAGGTAGGTATATGCATAACAGTTCCAGCGTGGACTGATGATGTGGTAGAACCGCTCAGTTTCTACGTTACTGGGGTTATTCCAGACATCTCAGGCACTTAATGCCTGAGATGCATTGGATATTTTAACAAATGTGACCTTGATTATACAGTTGGCAGCTGGAATTCGTATGGTAGGTTAGACGGTGGCCCAGTCATTTCGATCTTCATTGAGTTATTGAAGTCGTCAGATGATTGGTTGGTGATGCAGTGATCAAATTTTTTATGAACACTTATTTCTTGACCCTGAAGGCAGTAGGAGCCACTTCGAAGTTAGGGTACTTAAGAACACTAATAGTCAAGGAGATGATGATTTTGTCGGATTCGTCATCGTGAAAGTAGAAGGCGATAATAGAATCCTTCGTAGTGAGGTGGACGATTTCACCTGCGGGATGGTTGTCAGGAGTGTTCCAGAGTTTTCGTCGTCTCTGAGATGTTACCACGAAGTCAGCGAATATGCACTCTGTTGCTGATAACCTAGGAGAGAGCAGTCTCTGTACATGGCTGAAACTCGTTACAGTGATTTGTTTTCCTCTCTGGAAGTGAGAAGGGAAAGCAGACAGAATATATACGAAAGATGGGCAGGGAAAGGGAGTGATAGAACGAGAGGGAATAGTAGAAATAGTAATAGCAGTGGAAGTAATAGTAGTAGCGCAGCAGTGGTAGAGATAGAAATAAGAAAGTGGTAGTAGTGAAAAGTAAATGGCAGATAGTAGATTATTACCGAAGAAATAGTAGTAGTAGAAGTAATAGTGGATGTAATGGAGAACTGAAGATTCTGGCTCGAGGAGGTAGGACAAAATACAATGCAGAACAAAAACCAATCTAGGCAGAAGACTGGAAAGACACTGAAAATATAAGAAAGGTAAAGAGAGGAGGAGACAAAAGTCAGATCAAGTCCAGAGTGTTCTTAAGTTTAAAGCATTTAACAGTGCAATAAGACAGAAAGTCAGCTACAAAGACAAAGTCTCAAATTACGAATTATGTGAATAAGAGATGCTTTAACAGGACGGAGTCAATGCAGGCTGGAAAAAGGGTACAGTTTTGGCAGGGGACCAGTTAATAGAATGACTGTGATCTCTAACACGTCAGGCATCACCCTGGATTTGTCCAGAGTGATATCGCCTATGACTGCTTCACCTCTACTGTCTACAGTATATGAGCCACGTCTTACCGCATATGCTGCATTTTTTTCAATATTGAAGAGCTAATTACATCGAATCGAGGAAAAGGGACTGATTACCTCAAACTCCTGATTTTCACCAGATTTTCTTTGTATAGGACTGATGATGCCAATGTGTGGCGAAACGTTTCCTCAGTAAAGATACCCAAGTGCTGCACATTTGTCTAATTTATCCAGTGTTGGCCTTGCAGACACAACATTTTTTTGGAAATATAAACACAAATGCAGTATAATGTGATCCTTTATTGACAACGTTTCACCCACACAGTGGGCTTTCTCAAGTCACACACGGATCTACCTGGGGTTGGAAGGTACGAGAGTATTTATAGTCAGAATGTTGAGGTGTGACTTGAGAAAGCCCACTGTGTGGGTGAAACGTTGTCAATAAAGGATCACATTATACTGCATTTGTGTTTATATTTCCATTGTGTCGGTATTTTATACCATTTATTACCACAACATTTTTTTTCTGTAATGTTAAAGACCACAGTCAGCCTATTAACTGTTCCCTTGACTTAACTGTTCACTCTTCTAGCACTCACAGAGGCCGTCTTGTTGAAGAATAACATACACAACATTATTAGCACGAAATTAGTTCCAGCTTTGTCTCTGTAGACAGCTTTATTTCTCAATCAACTTGTCAAATGCCCTGTCGACAAGGACTGAGTGGTGAACCGGTGATTTCAGGAGCAACTTCAGATCAACCTTCTCGACTGGCCGACTAATTAATGACTGACTTTAATCCCATAGAAAATAAGGGAAAATATTCAGAATGTGTGGGTGCCCGTCCAGGAACGGACTTCGCAATAAATGAATTGGTGTAACCGGTCAATGGATCAAGTTAGACCGAAACTTAAATCATAAGTTACAGTCTCCTAAGTTCTCCTTATTTATATACCATCACAATATTTGGAAATGTCTGATATTTTATTAATGAATATCACAGTAAGTTGATAATATAAAATATTACTGAATGATTTCAAATATTTAAGGAACCTGCTCAGCTTAATACATAGTACTGATGTGTATTGGTAATACGTTACTTCTACTGTATTCATGAGGGAAGTGTTAAACCCGTATGGGTCGTGCTGCACTTTGAGGATGGTAGGCATTCAGGTTCGATGCAAGGGAGGAGTACAGTCCACTTCCATGCATCAAGAGCACCTCACTGGCATCAAGGAACCCCCATTGAAAGGGGATATTACACTAACACATTTCTTCTCATACTTAGTAATCCATTCTTGCATTCTAACGTTTTTCAAATATTTATATCCAAAGTACACCAACTCCTCCTTCCTTCCCCAACCACTGCCTTCCTACATTCCCTACTGCCCCTTCACACTACACATTTGTTTGCTTCAAGAGATGGTAAGAGCGAGTGGTCTCTCCTGTCTCTCCCTCCCCCTCATAACACAGCTCAAGGGGTGGTAGGAGAGAGTGGTCTCTCCTGTCTCTCTCTTCCCCCCATAACACAGCTCAAGGGGTGGTAGGAGAGAGTGGTCTCTCCTGTCTCTCTCTTCCCCCCATAACACAGCTCAAGGGGTGGTAGGAGAGAGTGGTCTCTCCTGTCTCTCTCTTCCCCCCATAACACAGCTCAAGGGGTGGTAGGAGAGAGTGGTCTCTCCTGTCTCTCTCTTCCCCCCATAACACAGCTCAAGGGGTGGTAGGAGAGAGTGGTCTCTCCTGTCTCTCTCTTCCCCCCATAACACAGCTCAAGGGGTGGTAGGAGAGAGTGGTCTCTCCTGTCTCTCTCTTCCCCTCATAACACAGCTCAAGGGGTGGTAGGAGAGAGTGGTCTCTCCTGTCTCTCTCTTCCCCTCATAACACAGCTCAAGGGGTGGTAGGAGAGAGTGGTCTCTCCTGTCTCTCTCTTCCCCCCATAACACAGCTCAAGGGGTGGTAGGAGAGAGTGGTCTCTCCTGTCTCTCTCTTCCCCCCATAACACAGCTCAAGGGGTGGTAGGAGAGAGTGGTCTCTCTGTCTCTCTCTTCCCCCATAACACAGCTCAAGGGGTGGTAGGAGAGAGTGGTCTCTCCTGTCTCTCTCTTCCCCTCATAACACAGCTCAAGGGGTGGTAGGAGAGAGTGGTCTCTCCTGTCTCTCTCTTCCCCTCATAACACAGCTTAAGGGGTGGTAGGAGAGAGTGGTCTCTCCTGTCTCTCTCTTCCCCCCATAACACAGCTCAAGGGGTGGTAGGAGAGAGTGGTCTCTCCTGTCTCTCTCTTCCCCCCATAACACAGCTCAAGGGGTGGTAGGAGAGAGTGGTCTCTCCTGTCTCTCTCTTCCCCTCATAACACAGCTTAAGGGGTGGTAGGAGAGAATGGTCTCTCCTGTTTCTCTCTTCCCCCCATAACACAGCTCAAGGGGTGGTAGGAGAGAGTGGTCCCTCCTGTCTCTCCCTTCCCCCCATAACACAGTAAGTACCAACTGTACAAACACGCACTGCTCTTTCACTGTCAGTGCATATACTAAACACTGAAAGTTGATTATAAAATCCAATAAGACAGGAGGAACAATGCAGGACGTCTACTGGCGCATACTTGACAAATTTCATTTATTTTCACTTATTCTCACTCATATAATAGCTTAACATTTTCCCAAAGATACTTGAAGCACTAAGATCAGTAAACCTAATAATTTATGTTAGGTATAGTTTACTGAAGGTTATTGCACTGTACTTTAACTGCTGGTTATGCAAATGATAATGCATAAACCAAGTAATAGGGGATTTTAAATGAAAACGTAGTAATAGATTTTATATTAACCGGTAATCTGGGCCTCAGTGGTCTTTTTCAGATATATTCTTGGACAACTTTCTTGGAAAGTTGTCCAAGAATATATCTGAAATAAATGGTATTAAATCTGGAGTATCTGAGAGAGTTAGAGCAAAGGAAGGGGTAGCAGTAATGTTGAAGGATCAGTTATGGAAGGAGAAAAGAGAATATGAATGTGTAAATTCAAAAATTATGTGGATTAAAGTAAAGGTTGGATGCGAAAAGTGGGTCATAATAAGCGTGTATGCACCTGGAGAAGAGAGGAATGTAGAGGAGAGAGAGAGATTTTGGGACATGTTAAGTGAATGTATAGGAGCCTTTGAACCAAGTGAGAGAGTAATTGTGGTAGGGGATCTGAATGCTAAAGTAGGAGAAACTTTTAGAGAGGGTGTGGTAGGTAAGTTTGGGGTGCCAGGTGTAAATGATAATGGGAGCCCTTTGATTGAACTTTGCATAGAAAGGGGTTTAGTTATAGGTAATACATATTTTAAGAAAAAGAGGATAAATAAGTATACAAGATATGATGTAGGGCGAAATGACAGTAGTTTGTTGGATTATGTATTGGTAGATAAAAGACTGTTGAGTAGACTTCAGGATGTACATGTTTATAGAGGGGCCACAGATATATCAGATCACTTTCTAGTTGTAGCTACACTGAGAGTAAAAGGTAGATGGGATACAAGGAGAATAGAAGCATCAGGGAAGAGAGAGGTGAAGGTTTATAAACTAAAAGAGGAGGCAGTTAGGGTAAGATATAAACAGCTATTGGAGGATAGATGGGCAATAGGCAATGGGGTCGAAGAGGTATGGGGTAGGTTTAAAAATGTAGTGTTAGAGTGTTCAGCAGAAGTTTGTGGATACAGGAAGGTGGGTGCGGGAGGGAAGAGGAGCGATTGGTGGAATGATGATGTAAAGAGAGTAGTAAGGGAGAAAAAGTTAGCATATGAGAAGTTTTTACAAAGTAGAAGTGATGCAAGGAGGGAAGAGTATATGGAGAAAAAG
This sequence comes from Cherax quadricarinatus, assembly GCF_026875155.1. Classification (NCBI taxonomy): domain Eukaryota; kingdom Metazoa; phylum Arthropoda; class Malacostraca; order Decapoda; family Parastacidae; genus Cherax; species Cherax quadricarinatus. The sequence continues at coordinate 45,838,585 of NC_069421.1, forward strand.
AGAGAGGTTAAGAGAGTGGTGAAGCAATGTAAAAAGAGAGCAAATGAGAGAGTGGGTGAGATGTTATCAACAAATTTTGTTGAAAATAAGAAAAAGTTTTGGAGTGAGATTAACAAGTTAAGGAAACCTAGAGAACAAATAGATTTGTCAGTTAAAAATAGGAGAGGAGACTTATTAAATGGAGAGTTAGAGGTATTGGGAAGATGGAGGGAATATTTCGAGGAATTTTTAAATGTTGATGAAGATAGGGAAGCTGTGATTTAGTGTATAGGGCAAGGAGGAATAACATCTTGTAGGAGTGAGGAAGAGCCAGTAGTGAGTGTGAGGGAAGTTCGTGAGGCAGTAGGTAAAATGAAAGGGGGTAAGGCAGCCGGGATTGATGGAATAAAGATAGAAATGTTAAAAGCAGGTGGGGATATAGTTTTGGAGTGGTTGGTGCAATTATTTAATAAATGTATGGAAGAAGGTAAGGTACCTAGGGATTGGCAGAGAGCATGCATAATTCCTTTGTATAAAGGCAAAGGGGACAAAAGAAAGTGAAAAAATTATAGGGGGATAAGTTTGTTGAGTATACCTGGTAAAGTGTATGGTAGAGTTATTATTGAAAGAATTAAGAGTAAGACGGAGAATAGGATAGCAGATGAACAAGGAGGCTTTAGGGAAGGTAGGGGGTGTGTGGACCAGGTGTTTACAGTGAAACACATAAGTGAACAGTATTTAGATAAAGCTAAAGAGGTCTTTGTGGCATTTATGGATTTGGAAAAGGCGTATTACAGGGTGGATAGGTGGGCAATGTGGCAGATATTGCAGGTGTATGGTGTAGGGGGTAGGTTACTGAAAGCAGTGAAGAGTTTTTACGAGGATAGTGAGGCTCAAGTTAGAGTATGTAGGAAAGAGGGAAATTATTTCCCAGTAAAAGTAGGCCTTAGACAAGGATGTGTGATGTCACCGTGGTTGTTTAATATATTTATAGATGGGGTTGTAAGAGAAGTAAATGCGAGGGTCTTGGCAAGAGGCGTGGAGTTAAAAGATAAAGAATCACACATAAAGTGGGAGTTGTCACAGTTGCTCTTTGTTGATGACACTGTGCTCTTGGGAGATTCTGAAGAGAAGTTGCAGAGGTTGGTGAATGAATTTGGTAGAGTATGCAAAAGAAGAAAATTAAAAGTGAATACAGGAAAGAGAAAGGTTATGAGGATAACAAAAAGATTAGGTGATGAAAGATTGGATATCAGATTGGAGGGAGAGAGTATGGAGGAGGTGAATGTATTCGGATATTTGGGAGTGGACGTGTCAGCGGATGGGTCTATGAAAGATGAGGTGAATCATAGAATTGATGAGGGGAAAAGGGTGAGTGGTGCACTTAGGAATCTCTGGAGACAAAGAACTTTGTCCTTGGAGGCAAAGAGGGGATTGTATGAGAGTATAGTTTTACCAACGCTCTTATATGGGTGTGAAGCATGGGTGATGAATGTTGCAGCGAGGAGAAAGCTGGAGGCAGTGGAGATGTCATGTCTGAGGGCAATGTGTGGTGTGAATATAATGAAGAGAATTCGTAGTTTGGAAGTTAGGAGGAGGTGCGGGATTACCAAAACTGTTGTCCAGAGGGCTGAGGAAGGGTTGTTGAGGTGGTTCGGACATGAGGAGAGAATGGAGCGAAACAGAATGACTTCAAGAGTGTATCAGTCTGTAGTGGAAGGAAGGCGGGGTAGGGGTCGGCCTAGGAAAGGTGGAGGGAGGGGGTAAAGGAGGTTTTGTGTGCGATGGGCTTGGACTTCCAGCAGGCATGGGTGAGCGTGATTGATAGGAGTGAATGGAGACAAATGGTTTTTACTACTTGACGTGCTGTTGGAGTGTGAGCAAAGTAACATTTATGAAGGGGTTCAGGGAAACCGGCAGGCCGGACTTGAGTCCTGGAGATGGGAAGTACAGTGCCTGCACTCTGAAGGAGGGGTGTTAATGTTGCAGTTTAAAAACTGTAGTGTAAAGCACCCTTCTGGCAAGACAGTGATGGAGTGAATGATGGTGAAAGTTTTTCTTTTTCGGGCCACCCTACCCTGGTGGGAATCGGCCAGTGTGATAATAAAAAAATAATAACTTTCTTGGAAGCAATTTATAACAGAACCATCGAGAGATAATTATCTAAGTTTGTCACACATGTAGACACTTATAAATGCTGCAGAGATCACTAAAGAGCTTAACACATGTCATCATAAATCTAATACACTTACGGAGTATAAGTAGTACAATAAATATCCCCGATTATCCTTTTGTTGATTATAATGGACTCAAGAAACACCGCTTTTTAATTGTTACCTGTCTCAATGACCCAGACGTGTTCTAAGAAATGTCTTAGTGTTTACTCACGAGTCTTATTAAACCAGCACCTCTCTAGCCTTGACTGGAGTTATCTGGCTAGTGATTCTGTTGACGAAGATCTGTCTTTCAGTCCACCTTTCTTATTCATGACAGTGAGTCCGAAGACATGTATTTCCCAGAAAGAAATTAAGTTTGATAAAAACGATCTCAAATGGATGAATAGGAGAATAAAGAAATTATTGATGAAAATAGTATAAAATATAAAGAAGCTGAAGAGTGAGATACAAGCACAACAGTCGGGTATGTTTATTGTAGAAACGTTTCGCAGTTGTTTTCATCAGTCAAATATAGAGGAGAATGTATTGTAGGCATCAGCAGTGGCAAAGAGAAGAGTTCAGCTCCATGATCTGCAACAATATGAAGCTGAAGTATGAAGTATCGAAGGTGTAAAAGATTGACCATAGTACTGTGTGGACGTAAAGTTTTAATAATAAACTTACCCAACTGTTGCATATGTGTCTTACTCATCAACTAATCGGATTTTTTTTTACCGTTTACAACATACTTGTTAGACACAGCAAGATAACGGTATCTTGTTACAGAGGAAATCTCTCACAACTTAATTGACTTACTTAGTTATGAGTGAGAAAGGTTGGATTACTGAGGGTCTTGCCTAGCATGGACCCGTAGGCATCCTGTAGTACTCCTTAGTTCTTACCTTCTTGCTTCTATTAGTCGACCCCGACACCTGCAGCGTCTTCGAGATCTTACACACCTCGCCATCGACGGTAGTTAAGATCCATTCTCATACTTCATTTTTATATTGTTCCAAACTATAAAGTTCAACTTTTCTCCAGGATGAGGGACTGACCACCTCAAACTATTTCTTCAAGGTTGATGGACTGATTGCATAATTTTTACCACGCCACTTATACTGATGCTTTCAATACACTCTCCTCTATATTTGATTGATGAAGCCTACCACGTAGGCGAAACGTTTCAACAATAGAGGTTACCAACTATTTTACATGTCTTACCCATGAAAGTATCGGTAAGCAGAGAAGAGACGAGTTTATAAGTGAATCAGAAGAGGAGAAGACAACCTCATGTTCATATTAAAATAGAAGTAAAGATAAGAATTAGTAAGGTTAAATGCAACGATGATATTATGGAATCAAATAAATTCAATAATTATACAAAAACATTCTTTTAAGTGAACAGGACGAAGATTAGGGGAAACTCGGTCTCTCAGAACGAAGTCTGGACAATTTACTGTTAATGAGCAGGAAACGTGTTCTCATTTAAATATTTCTTGCCAGTCTTCACACAAAAAACAAATGATATCCTAATAATCAATAATTCTAGAAGTCTAATATTAAATTATCCACGAGATAATTTAATTCCATCAGATAAGCCTGACCTCTACAGTAGGCGAATTTATTTTTTTTATAAACCCATCGGCGGGTTCCCACAGAGTCAGGATGCTCACCAAAATTAAGAAACACTTTCATCATCACTCACTCCATTACTGTCATGCAACATATCTCCATCCCTTCTTCGGAGCGTAGGCACTATACTTCCACCTCCAAGACTCAAGTCTGGCTAACCAATTTCCTTGAATCCTTCCATAAATGTTACTTTGCTTACACTCCGACAGCACGTCAAGTCAGAGAAACCATTTGCCTCAACAATCTCCTATTGAACACGCTCACGCAAGTTTGCTGAAAGCCTAAGACCCTCGCTCACAAAATCTCCTTTACCCCCTCCCTCCAACTTTTCCTAGGATGACTCCTACCCCTTCTTTCCTCCACTACAGATTTGTACGCACTCAAAGTCATTCTGTTTTGTGATATCGTTTCTAAATGTCAGAACCACGTCAGTAACTCCCTCTTCAGCCCTCTGGATAATACTTCTGGGAACCTTGCATCTCCTTCTATTCACTTAGCTACGGATTCTCTGCATAATATTCACACTGTACATTGCCCTCAGACACATCGTCGCCACTGCCTCCAGTCTTCTCCTTGTTTCAACATTCGCCACCCATCCTTTACCTCCATATAAGATCATTGGTACCACTATACTCTCATGTATTATCCTCATTGCTTCCGTGGATAATGTTGTTTGTCTCTACAGTCTTCTTAGTGCACCACTCACATTTTTTACATCAATAGTTCTATGATTCAACTCGTCCATCATAGACCCATTTGCCAACAAGTCCACTCCCAAATTTCTAAACACATATTCACTTCTATTTTTTTTTATCTTCAACACATTTCTCTTCCTATGTTCATTTTTAATTTCCCTCTTTTACATACCCTCCCAAAAGTGTCCACCAACTTCTGCAACATCTCTTCAGAATCTCCCAAAAGCACAGTGTCATCAGCAAAAAAGCAACTGTGACAACTGCCACTTTGTGCTAGATTCCTTATCTTTAAACCCCACATCTCTTGCCAACAACCAAGCATTCACTTGTCTTACAACCCCATCTACAAATATACTGAACAACCATAGTGACATCACGCATCCCTGTCTTAGGCCTCTATTTACTATGAAATAATCTATCTCCTTCTCTCCTACATACTCTAACCTGAGCCTCGCTATCCTCATAAAAACTCTTAACTGCTTTCAGTAACTTACCACCTATTCCATGCGCTTTGAACATCTGTCTCATTCCTCCCCTATCCACCCTATCATATGCCTTTTCCAATTCAATTAATGCAACAAAAACCTCTGTTCCCTTCTCTAAACACTGTTCACTTAAATGCTTCACTGTCAACACTTGACCTACATACCCCCTACCCTTCCTCAAGCCTCCTTGTTCATATGCGATCCTGCTCTCCGTCTTGCTCTTAATTCTTTCAGAAATAACTCTACCATACACGTTACAAAGTATACTCAACAGGCTTATTCTTCTTTAATTTTTACACTCTTATGTCCCCTTTGCCATTATACAAAGGAACTATGCATGTTCCCTGCCAATCCCTAGGTACCTTCCCCTATTTCACATTTTTATTAAAAAAAAGCACCAACTATAGCCCTCTTTCATGCATTTTTTAAAGAAAAGCTAAAGTCATCCCACCTGCTTTTAACATATGTGTTGATCCAATCAATACCAGCTGTTTTAAGTTCTTTAATTCTACCCACAGCCTCATGAACCTTCTCACTCACATCTGGCTTTTCTTCCCTCCTACAAGATATTATATCTCAAGATGGAGTTAAACTGTTTTCTCATCAATATTTTTGAGAGCTTTACGAATTTGTAGTCCAGAGTTCAAAGATGAATAAATCTTCAAAATTTATGGAATAGCTAATGATCTAAAATACCCGAGAAATGTTATTGATAAATCTTTTAAAATAGCTAGAAATAATTGTGACAAACTAAAAAGGGACAACCAACCTCATTCAACTAAAAATATGTTGGTTCTCCCTTACCATGAAAACTTGGTTGATATGCCTTCTCTTCTTAAGACTTTTAATATCAAAGTTGTTTTGAAAAATCTTGATACAGTAAAAAAAATTGATGAAGAATTCCCACCAAAATGCTGATGGATGTGTCTATAAGATCCCTTGTAAAATACGTGATAAAGTTTATTACGGTCAAACTGGTAAAAGTCTCGAACTAAGATAAGACATAAGAGATAAGATTTCGTTCGGATTTTTAACCCCGGAGGGTTAGCCACCCAGGATAACCCAAGAAAGTCAGTGCGTCATCGAGGACTGTCTAACTTATTTCCATTGGGGTCCTTAATCTTGTCCCCCAGGATGCGACCCACACCAGTCGACTAACACCCAGGTACCTATTTGCTGCTAGGTGAACAGGACAACAGGTGTAAGGAAACGTGTCGAATGTTTCCACCCGCCGGGAATCGAACCCGGGCCCTCCGTGAGTGAAGCGGGAGCTTTAGCCACCAGGCCACCGGGCCACCCACCAGGCCACCGGGCCAAGATTAAAACAACATAAATATAGCATTAAAACTGGACAAAATTCTAATGCTCTGTATATTCACGTGAGAGATTTTAACCGTCTAATTGATTTTCAAAAAGTTGAAAAAGTTGTATCAAGTCCATGGTCGACAGGAATATAATAGAATCATGTTTCATAAAAACCTGTTTTGAAAATAATATGAATATTTTTTGGGGTTTATATAAATTGGATCCATTTATAATTAGTAAAATTTGGGAAGAATTTAATTATATATTAGAAAAGGAAAAAATCCTAATGTTTGGGTAGAGTATCAGGTGGGTTTCACAGAGTCGGGTGTTTTCACGCGTCTGTGAAGGGACTCGTGTGGTGACGTGATTGTGAGGTGTAGTCTTGACCTATCATATGCCTTCGTGTCGTTTTGTTTGTTATAGCTCCTTGATAATGTGAAAAGTCACGAAAGCGATCGAAATTTCGCTATTCTCTCACAGTGGTTGTCTTGCATATATATACATTATATATATATATATATATATATATATATATATATATATATATATATATATATATATATATATATATATATATATATACATATACATACATATATATACATGTATATTATTTTATATATATATATATATATTATATATATATATATATATTTATATATATATTTATATATATTATATATATATATATAATTTTTTTTTTTTCAACAAGTCGGCCGTCTCCCACCGAGGCAGGGTGACCCAAAAAAGAAAGAAAATCCCCAAAAAGAAAATACTTTCATCATCATTCAACACTTTCACCACACTCACACATTATCACTGCTTTTGCAGAGGTGCTCAGAATACAACAGTTTAGAAGCATATACGTATAAAGATACACAACATATCCCTCCAAACTGCCAATATCCCAAACCACTCCTTTAAAGTGCAGGCATTGTACTTCCCATTTCCAGGACTCAAGTCCGACTATATGAAAATAACCGGTTTCCCTGAATCCCTTCACTAAATATTACCCTGCTCACACTCCAACAGATCGTCAGGTCCCAAGTATCATACGTCTCCATTCACTCCTATCTAACACGCTCATGCACGCTTGCTGGAAGTCCAAGCCCCTCGCCCACAAAACCTCCTTTACCCCCTCTTTCCAACCCTTTCGAGGACGACCCCTACCCCTTTTTCCTTCCCCTATAGATTTATATGCTTTCCATGTCATTCTACTTTGATGCATTCTCTCTAAATGACCAAACCACCTCAACAACCCCTCTTCTGCCCTCTGACTAATGCTTTTACTAACTCCACACCTTCTCCTAATTTCCACACTCCGAATTTTCTGCATAATATTTACACCACACATTGCCCCTTTGACAGGACATCTCCACTGCCTCCAACCGTCTCCTCGCTGCTGCATTTACCACCCAAGTTTCACATCCATATAAGAGTGTTGGTACTACTATACTTTCATACATTCCCTTCTTTGCCTCCATAGATAACGTTTTTTGACTCCACATATACCTCAACGCACCACTCACCTTTTTTCCCTCATCAATTCTATGATTAACCTCATCCTTCATAAAACCATCCGCCGAAACGTCAACTCCCAAGTATCTGAAAACATTCACTTCTTCCATACTCCTCCTCCCCAATTTGATATCCAATTTTTCTTTATCTAAATCATTTGATACCCTCATCACCTTACTCTTTTCTATGTTCACTTTCAAACTCATCCACTAACCTTTGCAATTTTTCTTTAGAATCTCCCATAAGCACAGTATCATCAGCAAAAAGTAACTGTGTCAATTCCCATTTTAAATTTTGATTCCCCATAATTTAATCCACCCCTCTCCCGAACACCCTAGCATTTACTTCTTTTACAACCCCATCTATAAATATATTAAACAACCATGGTGACATTACACATACCAGTCTAAGACCTACTTTTACCGGGAAGTATTCTCCCTCTCTTCTACACACCCTAACCTGAGCCTCACTATCCTCATAAAAGCTCTTTACAGCATTTAGTAACTTACCACCTATTCCATAAACTTGCAACATCTGCCACATTGCTCCTCTATCCACTCTATCATATGCCTTTTCTAAATCCATAAATGCAATAAAAACTTCCCTACCTTTATCTAAATACTGTTCACATATATGCTTCAATGTAAACACTTGATCTACACATCCCTACCACTCTGAAGCCTCCTTGCTCATCCGCAATTCTACATTCTGTCTTACCTCTAATTCTTTCAATTATAACCCTACCGTATACTTTTCCTGGTATACTCAGTAAACTTATTCCTCTATAATTTTTGCAATCTCTTTTGTCCCTTTCCTTTATATAAAGGGACTATACATGCTCTCCGCCAATCCCTAGGTACCTTCCCCTCTTTCATACATTTATTAAACAAAACTATATCCAACACTATATCCCCCCCTGCTTTTAACATTTCTGTCATGATCCCATCAGTTCCAGCTGCTTTACCCCCTTTCATTCTACGTAATGCCTCACGTACCTCCACCACACTTACATTCTGCTCTTCTTCATTCCTAAAAGATGGTATACCTCCCTGGCCAGTGCATGAAATTACCGCCTCCCTTTCTTCCTCAACATTTAAAAGTTCCTCAAAATATTCTCGCCATCTACCTAATACCTCCATCTCCCCATCTACTAACTCCCCTACTCTGTTTTTAACGGACAAATCCATACTTTCCCTAGGTTTTCTTAACTTGTTTAACTCACTCCAAATTTTTTTCTTATTTTCATTAAAATTTCTAGACAGTGCCTCTCCCACTCTTTCATCTGCTCTCCTTTTGCACTCTCTCACCACTCTCTTCACCTTTCTTTTACTCTCCATATACTCTGCTCTTCTTATAACACTTCTGCTTTGTAAAAACCTCTCGTAAGCTACCTTTTTCTCTTTTATCACCCTTTACTTCATCATTCCACCAATCACTCCTCTTTCCTCCTGCCCCACCTCCTATAACCACAAACTTCTGCCCCACATTCTAATACTGCATTTTTAAAACTATTCCAACCCTCTTCAACCCCCCCACTATCATCTTTGCACTAGCCCACCTTTCTGCTAATAGTCGCTTTATCTCGCCCGAACTTCCTCCTCCCTTAGTTTATACACTTTCACCTCCCTCTTACTGTTGTTGCCCCCTTCCTTTTTTCCCATCTACCTTTTTCCCCTAACTGTATTTTACAACAAATAATATCTGTTTAAAATCATTTTCCCCCCCTCTATAAACATGTACATCCTGGAGCCCTATTTCATCCCCTTTTTAAATCCCCAATAAATAATCTAAAAAACTACTTTCTTTCGGCTGCTTTCATACCTTGTATTTTTATTTATCCTTTTTTTTCATAAAATATTTTACTTATTACCAAATTTTTTTCCCACTAGCTAATTTAAAGGCTCCCCTTTTTAAAATTTCCCCCGGCCCCCCAGTTTTCCCTACTACCCCCCTCCATAACTTTTTTTTTTAACCCATTTTAAAGAAATTGAAACCCCAAAAACCCCCTTTTACCCCTACACTTAAATTAAAAACCTCCCGACCCCTTATCAAAAATTTCCCAAAAAACTCTCCCTTCCTCTACACTTCCTCTTCTCCAGGTGAAATACACGCTTACTAAACCCCCACTTTTCACACCCAAATTTCTTTTTTTTTACCCCAAACTTTAAACCCTTTGGGAATTTATGCTTTTGTAGCCCCCTCTTTTCCTCCCATAGTTACCCTTTTCAACATTATTTTTTACCCCTTCTTTAGTTTCTAACCCTATTTAAAACCCCTGCCCTAATCCCTTTTAAATTCCTTTTCCACTGAAACTCTCCCACCCCCTTCCCCCTTTTTTTTTCCCCCTTAAAGCCGGAAATTTCCAAATTTCTTTCTTTCAAAACCATCCAAATCATCTTTTTCTTACATTTGCAAAACCCACCCACGCACTTTCAGATTCCCTTTTTGGGAAAATTTTTTCCTTCTTCTTATTCTTTTTAGTAATCTTTAGGGAAAAAGGGGGTTAAACTAGCCCTTGGGTTCCGGGCTTTTTTATTTGATTTTTTAAACAACAGCATGGGCTTAGGGAGCAAAAAATTTTATTCATTTCCCCCATGGATAAAAAAGGGAAAAAAGTAAAAGACCAAGAACTATTAAGATAAAATCAAAAAAAAAACCAGAGGGAATGGTTTTTAAAAAAATAAACCCCCCCCCCCCCGGGTACAGTATTTTTGTAGTGTGACCTAAGGTAATTTAAAAATTTAATTCTTGCTTTATTTATGAAAACAAAAAAAAAGACACCAGCAACCTACCTCTTTGAAAAAAACAATTAAAAGGTTTTCATTTTACACTCACTTGGCAGGAGGGTTTAGAAAGGGTCCCTGGGGGGGTTTGCTGTCTCCCAACCCTTTCTACCTAAATATATATATATATATTAATAATATATTTATAAAATATATATATATAAAATATATAAAAATATTATATATAATATATATTTATTATATATATTTTATATTTTTTAATATAAAATAATACTTAAATACATATATTTTTTTTCATATATTTATAATAATATATATATATATATATATATATAAAATTTTATATATAATATATATATAAAAATGTCGGCCGAAAAATGAAAAACGGGGCCCAATTTAGCAAAACTCTTTTAAAAAATTAAGTCGTTTCCCAAATTTTTTTTTCTTATACTTTAAAGATATTTTTTTTTTTCTTTAAATTGTTAATTTTTAAAAATTTTAAAATTTTTTGCACCGAAGAAACTTAAAAAACTTACCAAACCCTTTGTTTAAAAAACAATTTTTTTTTAAGCCAAAACCCAACTAAAAAATATTTTAATTTGTTTACAGTAATTTAAAACTAAACAAACACAATGAAATATATTTTTTTGGGTTGGTTCTGAATTGTTTTGGCGAAAATTTTTTGCATACACAAATTTTCACTTGTTCTATATGGCAAGATGAGGGGTTTCCCATTTTAAACCAAAATCGCAAGTTCTCCTATTCGGGCCGACATATATATATATTATATAATATGTATATAAAATATATTAAAAAAAAATAAAAAATTTTCGTGCCGAATAGGCAGAAAATTGCGATCTTGGGGTTTAAAAAGCAACGCTTTATTTTTGCCAATAGGACAAGGGGGAAAAATTTTTGAAAGCAAAAATTTTGCCGAAATCATTCTGAACCAACGAAAAAAAATTTTATTTGATTTTCGTTTTTTTTTTATTCTAAATTACGTAAACTAATTTAAAATATATTTTTGTTGGGGTTTGGCCTTTAAAAAAAAATTGTTCTTGTTATAAAAGGTTAGGTAAATTTTCAAAATTCTTTTTTTGCCCCAAAAATTTAAAAATTTTTTTCATTTAAAATTAAAGAAAAAAATATGTCTTTAAACATATAAGAGAAAATTTTAGAAAGGACCTTTAATTTTTAAAAGAGTTTTTTGCTTTAAATTTTTGGGGAAAAACCCGTTTTACCTTTCGGCACGACATAACAACCCTACATATATATATATACAAATATAAATATATCTATAATATAATATATTATATATTATATATATATAAAATATATATATATATAAAAATTATTCGTGCCGAATAGGCAGAACTTGCCCTCTTGGCTTAAAAAGCAACCCCTATCTTGCCATATAGGACAAGGAAAAATTTTTGGTATGCAAAAATTTCGCCAAAAACTTTTAAAACCCAACGAAAGAAAAAATATTTCCCCTGTGTTTGTTTTGTTTAAATTACGTAAACAAATCTAAAATATATTTAGTTTTGGGGAAGGCTAAAATAAATTTGTTTTGTTAAAAAAAAAAAAATAATGTTAGGTAAGTTTTTTAAGTTTCTTTTGGTGCAAATTTTTAAAAAAAATTACATTTTTAAAATTAAAAGAAAAAAAAAATATATCTTTAAACTTATTAAAAGAAAATTTTGGGAAAAGGGCTAAAATTTTTAAAAGAGTTCTTGCTAATTTAAACCCGTTTTTTTTTATTCGGCACGACATATATATATATATATATATATATATATATATTAAAATTTTAAAAAATAAAATATAATATAAAATAATATATATATTATATTTATATAAATATATATATTATATACAGTAGACCCCCCAACCCGCGATATTAATCCGTTCCCGAGACTCATCGTTTGTCAAAAAAATCTTTAGTCAATTTAATTTTTCCCCCTAAAAATAAAAGGAAATCAAATTTTAAACCCCTGCAAGGGCACCCAAAAGTTTTTAAAAAAAAAAATTTTTCCACATGAAATATTTTTTTTAAAAACACACAAAAATGAAGAAGGAAAATGCCCCAGTTACATGACAAATTACCTTTATTTTAAGATCTGGTGGGTGATTGATGGGGAAAGGGAGGAGGGGGAGAGCGTTATCTTCTTTCTGTTTAGAAGGGAATCCCCTTTCCCTTTGCACTTGAGGCAGCAAGTCCCTTTTCTGGGGTTACTTCCCCTTTTTCTTTTAATGCCCCTTTGGGCCAGCTTGAAGTCAATGGACTTCTGCGCCCCAGCAATCTGGGCCATAGAGGCCTGACCTTTTCGTTTTCCCTTTTTGACTTTCCTAAAGTGGGGTTTACAAAAATTGTCAGTTACAGGTTTTTAACCGGCTTGCAGTAGCTGTGTTAGGGTGATTATCATCCATAAAGCTTTGCACTTTAAGCCACATTGCACAGACTTCCTTAATCTTAGAAGTAGGCAACTTCTTCAATTTCTCTCTTCCCTCCTCCGAAGCAGTTTCCTCAGGTCTGCCCTCTTGCTGTTCAAGATGATCTAGCAGCTCATCAGTGGTTAGTTCTTCACTGTCCTCCACCACCAACTCTTCCACATCCTCCCCACTAACCTCCAACCCCAAGGACTTCCCCAATGCCACAATGGATTCCTCAACTGGCATAGGATTCTCAGGGTTAGCCTCAAACCCTTCCAAATCCCTTTTGTCTACACATTCTGGCCACAGTTTTTTCCAAGCAGAGTTCAATGTCCTCTTAGTCACTTCCTCCCAAGCCTTACCTATAATGTTTACACAATTGAGGATGGTAAAATGATCTTTCCCAAAACTCTCTTAGAGTCAGTTGAGTTTCTGAGGTCACTACAAAGCACCTTTCAAACATAGCTTTTGTGTACAGTTTCTTGAAGTTGGAAATAACCTGCTGGTCCATGGGCTGCAGGAGAGGAGTGGTATTAGGAGGCAAAAACTTCACCTTAATGAAGCTCATGTCCCTAGAAAGTCGCTCTGCCACATCTGTAGGATGACCAGGGGCATTGTCTAATACCAGGAGGCACTTAAGGTCTAATTTCTTTTCAATTAGGTAATTTTTCACATCGGGGGCAAATGCATGGTGTAACCAGTCATAGAAAAAGTCCCTAGTGACCCATGCCTTACTGTTTGCCCTCCACATCACACACAAATTAGCCTTGATGACATTGTTTTTCCTGAACACTCTGGAGGTTTCAGTGATACACCAATAAAGGCTTCACTTTGCAATCACCACTAGCATTGGAACACATCAACAGAGTAAGCCTGTCTTTCATAGGCTTATGTCCTGGGAGTGCCTTTTCCTCCTGAGTAATGTAGGTCCTGCTTGGCATTTTCTTCCAAAACAGGCCTGTTTCATCACAATTAAACACTTGTTCAGGTTTCAGTCCTTCACTGTCTATGTACTCCTTGAAGTCCTGCACATATTTTTCAGCCGCACCATGCCTTATCACACTATGAATGCCACTACGCTTCTTAAATCTCTCAAACCAACCTTTGCTGGCCTTAAATTCACTCACATCACTAGTTGCTGGCATTTTTTTAATTAAATCGTCATGCAACTTCCTAGCCTTTTCACATATGATCGCTTGAGAGATGCTGTCTCCTGCTATCTGTTTCTCGTTTATCCACACCAATAAAAGTCTCTCAACATCTTCTATCACTTGCGATCTCAGTTTCGAAAACATAGTTGCACCTTTGGCAAGAACAGCTTCCTTGATTGCCGTTTTCTTGCCCACAAGAGTAGCGATGGTTGACTGGGGTTTATAATACAACCTGACCAGCTCAGAGATACGCACTCCACTTTCATATTTATCAATGATCTCTTTCTTAATCTCCATAGTAATTCTCACCCTTTTTGCTGTAGGGTTGGCACTAGAAGCTTTCTTGGGGCCCATGGTGACATATTTTGCAGGTGCAATCACTAAAAAGGCTGTGATAATATGAAATGTTCCAGTTGTATGTTTTGAAGCGACCGCGCGGAACGAAAAGTGCTGCTCGGGTTTTTAAGCGCTAGTCGAGGCAAAATTTTTGAGTTTAAATGAATCGTTAGTCAGATTTATCGTTAATCGATGCCATCGCTGGTTGAGGGTCCACTGTATATATATACATATATGTCGTGCCGAATAGGCAGAACTTGCGATCTTGGCTTAAATAGCAACGCTCATCTTGCCATATAGGACAAGTGAAAATTTGTGTATGCAATAATTTCGCCAAAATCATTCTGAACCTAACGAAAAAAATATATTTGATTGTGTTTGTTTAGTATTAAATTATTGTAAACGTATTTAAAATATATTTAGTTAGGTTAGGCTAAAATAAATTGTTCTTGTTATAATAAGGTTAGGTAAGTTTTCTAAGATTCTTTTGAAGCAAAATTAAATATTTTTACATAAACATTAATGAAAAAAAATATATTTAAACGTATAAGAGAAAATTTTAGAAAGGACTTAATTTTAAATGAGTTCTTGGTAATTGACCAGTATATATATAATATATATATATAAAATATATTATATATATATATATATATATATAAATATATATATATATATATATATATATATAATATATGTAAAGTATATATTGTATGTATTATGTGAAGGAGGGGTGTTAATGTTGCAGTTTAAAAACTGTAGGTTAAAGCACCCTTCTGGGAAGAGAGTGATGGAGTGAATGATGGTGAAAGTTTTTCTTTTTCGGGCCACCCTGCCTTGGTGGGAATCGTCCAGTGTGATAATAAAAAAATAAAAAAAAATATGTATATATATATATATATATATATATATATATATATATAATATATAAAATATATATATATATATATATATATATATATATTTAATTATTAACAGACTGGCCGATTCCCACCAAGGCAGGTGGCCCGAAAAAGAAAAACTTCACCATCATTCACTCCATCACTCTCTTGCCAGAAGGGTGCTTTAACCTACAGTTTTTAAACTGCAACATTAACACCCCTCCTTCAGAGTGCAGGCACTGTACTTCCCATCTCCAGGACTCAAGTCCGGCCTGCTGGTTTCCCTGAATCCGTTCATAATTGTTACTTTGCTCACACTCCAACAGCACGTCAAGTATTAAAAACCATTTGCCTCCATTCACTCCTATCAAACACGCTCACGCATGCCCGCTGGAAGTCCAAGCCCCTCGCACACTAAACCTTCTTTACTCCCTCCCTCCAACCTTTCCTAGGCCGACCCCTACCCCGCCTTCTTTCCACTACAGACTGATACACTCTTGAAGTCATTCTGTTTCGCTCCATTCTCTCTACATGTCCGAACTACCTCAACAACCCTTCCTCAGCCCTCTGGACAACAGTTTTGGCAATCCCGCACCTCCTCCTAACTTCCAAACTACGAATTCTCTTCATTATATTCACACCACACATTGCCCTCAGACATGACATCTCCACTGCTTCCAGCCTTCTCCTCGCTGCAACATTCATCACCCATGCTTCATACCAATACAGGATTCACACTGTATTCAATTTTCTTCTTTTACATACCCTACCAAATTCATCCACCAACCTATGCAGCTTCTCTTCAGAATCTCCCAAGAGCACAGTGTCATCAGCAAAGAGCAACTGTGACAACTCCCACTTTATGTGTGATTCTTTATCTTTTAACTCCACGCCTCTTGTCAAGACCCTCGCATTTACTTCTCTTACAACCCCATCTATAAATATATTAAACAACCACGGTGACATCACACATCCTTGTCTAAGGCCTACTTTTACTGGAAATAATCTCCCTCTTACCTACATACTCAAACTTGAGCCTCACTATCCTCGTAAAAACTCTTCACTGCTTTCAGTAACCTACCTCCTATACCATACATCTGCAACATCTGCCACATTGCCCCCCTATCCACCCTATCATACGCCTTTTCCAAATCCATAAATGCCACAAAAACCTCTTTAGCCTTATCTAAATACTGTTCACTTATATGTTTCACTGTAAACACCTGGTCCACACACCCTCTACCTTTCCTAAAGCCTCCTTGTTCATCTGCTATCCTATTCTCCGTCTTACTCTTAATTTCTTTCAATAATAACTCTGCCATACACTTTACCAGGGATAACTCAACAGACTTATCCCCCTATAATTTTTGCACTCTCTTTTGTCCCTTTGTCTTTATACAAAGGAACTATGCATGCTCCCTGCCAATCCCTAGGTACCTTACCCTCTTCCATACATTTATTAAATAATAGCACCAACCACTCCAAAACTATATCTCCACCTGCTTTTAACATTTCTATCTTTATCCCATCAATCCCAGCTGCCTTACCTCCTTTCATTTTACCTACTGCCTCACGAACTTCCCCCACACTCACAACTGGCTCTTCCTCACTCCTACAAAATGTTTTTCCTCCTTGCCCTATACACGAAATCACATCTTCCCTATCTTCATCAACATTCAACAATTCCTCAAAATATTCCCTCCATCTTCCCAATAACTTTAACTCTCCATTTAATAACTCTCCTCTCCTATTTTTAACTGACAAATCCATTTGTTCTCTAGGCTTCCTTAACTTGTTAATCTCACTCCAAAACTTTTTCTTATTTTCAACAAAATTTGTTGATAACATCTCACCCACTCTCTCATTTGCTCTCTTTTTACATTGCTTCACCACTCTCTTAATCTCTCTCTTTTTCTCCATATACTCTTCCCTCCTTGCATCACTTCTACTTTGTAAAAACTTCTCATATGCTAACTTTTTCTCCCTTATTACTCTCTTTACATCATCATTCCACCAATCCTCCACTTCCTCCCGCACCCACTTTCCTGTAACCACAAACTTCTGCTGAACACTCTAACACTACATTTTTAAACCTACCCCATACCTCTTCGACCCCATTGCCTATGCTCTCATTAGCCCATCTATCCTCCAACAGTTGTTTATATCTTACCCTAACTGCCTCCTCTTTTAGTTTATAAACCTTCACCTCTCTCTTCCCTGATGATTCTATTCTCCTTGTATCCCATCTACCTTCACTCTCAGTGTAGCTACAACTAAAAAGTGATCTGATATATCTGTGGCCCCTCTATAAACATGTACATCCTGAAGTCTACTCAACAGTCTTTTATCTACCAAAACATAATCCAACAAACTACTGTCATTTCGCCCTACATCATATCTTGTATACTTATTTATCCTCTTGTTCTTTAAAAAATATATTACGTATAACTAAACCCCCTTTCTATACAAAGTTCAATCAAAGGGCTCCCATTATCATTTACACCTGGCACCCCAAACTTACCTACCACACCCTCTCTAAACTTTAGCATTCAGGTCCCTTACCACAATTGCTCTCTCACTTGGTTCAAAGGTTCCTATACATTCACTTTAAAACTCCCAAAATCTCTCTTTCCCCCTCTACATTCCCCTCTTCTCCAAAGCATATCGCTTATTTTACCCACTTTTTGCACCAACCTTTTTCTTTAATCCAAATCCTTGAATTTAAACATTCAATTCTCTTTTCCCCCTTCCATAAAATCCCTTTACATTATTTCTACCCCTTCCTTATATATAAATATAATAAAATATTATAAATATATATATATATATATATAAAAAAATTATATAAATAATATATATATATAATATATATAAATAAAAAAATAATATATTTAAAATGTCGTGCCGAATATGTAAAACGGGCAATTAAAAAGAAAATCATTTAAAATTTAAATCCTTCTAAAAATTTTTCTTTTACGTTTTTTTAAAAATTATTTTTTCATTAATGTTTTTTTTATGTAAAAATTTATAATTTTGCCCCAAAAAGGGAAATTAGAAAACTTTCCTAACCTTAATTTATAAAAAACAAATTTTTTTTAGCCTAACCCAAATAATATATTTAGATTTTGTTTACTTAATTTTAAAACAAACAAAAACAGGAAATATATTTTTTTCGTTAGTTTTTAAAAATTTTTTGGGGAAAATTTTTGCATACACAAATTTTCACTTTTTCCCAATGGCAAATGACGTTGCTATTTAAACCAAATCGCAAGTTCTGCCTATTCGGCACGACATATATATATATATATATATATATATATTATTAATAAATTATTTTTTAAACTTATCTATAATATACTTAGCATGATTAGGCTTAAGTAAATTTCGCTTTGTCATAATAAGGTTACGAATTTACTAACATTTTTCACTAAAGTGCTTGAGGAGGTTGATCATGGTAATGAATATGATATTGTGTATATGGACTTCAGTAAGGCTTTCTATATAGTTCTACATCAGAGACTATTGAGGAAACTTAAGGCACACGGAATATGAGGAGAATTTTTTTCCTGGGTAGAGGCATGGCTGACAAATAGGCAGCAGAGAGTTTGCATAAATGGGCAGAAATCAGAATGGGGGCAGGTCACAAGCGGTGTTCCTCAGGGGTCAGTGTTGGGCCCGTTGTTGTTCACAATTTACATAAATGACATAGATGAGGGAATAAATAGCGACATAAGCAAATTCGCTGATGACACCTAAATAGGCCGCCCAGTTCACTCTAATGAGGACACTAGAGCACTCCAGGATGATTTGAATAGACTGATGCAATGGTCGGAGAAGTGGCAGATGCAGTTTAATATAGACAAATGCAAAGTTCTAAATGTTGGACAGGAAAATAACCATGCCACATATAAACTTAATGATGTAAATCTTAATACTACTGATTGTGAAAAGGATTTAGGAGTTCTGGTTAGCAGTAATCTAAAACCAGGACAACAGTGCATTAGTGTTCTCAATAAAGTTAACATTCTTGGCTTCATATCTAGAAGTATAAATAATAGAAGTCCTCAAGTTGTTCTTCAACTCTATATATCTTTGGTTAGGCCTCATTTAGACTCTGTTGCTCAGTTCTGGTCACCGTATTACAGAATGGATATAAATCCACTTGGAAACGTACAGAGGAGGATGACAACGATGATCCCATTTATCAGAAATCTTCCCTATGAGGATAGAATGAGGGCCCTGAATCTGCACTCTCTCGAAAGACGTAGAATTAGGGGGGATATGATCGAGGTGCATAAATGGAAAACAGAAATAAATAAAAGGGCTATAAATAGCGTGGTGAAAATTTCCAGCCAAGACAGGACTCGCAGGCATGGTTTCAAGTTGAAAAAATTCAGATTCAGGAAGGATATAGGAAAGCACTGGTTTGGCAACTGTCTGGAACTGGACCTCACAACAGTCATGAACACCTGTGACCTCACTCCACCAGGCAGAACTACAAAGGGATCTAGACATGCTGCAGGCCTGGTCCAGCAACTGGCTCCTGGAGTTCAACCTCACTAAGTGCAAAGTCATGAAGATTAAGGAAGGGCAAAGAGGACCGAGACGAAGTACAGTCTAGGGAGCCAGAGATTACAAACCTCACTCAAGGAAAAGGATCTTGGGGTGAGTATAATACTGGGCACATCTGAAGCGCACATCAGCCAAATAACTGCTGCAGCATATGGGCGCCTAGCAAACCTCAGAACAGCATTCCGACATCGCAATAAGAAATCGTTCAGGACCCTGTACACCGTGTATGTTAAGCCAATATTGGAATATGCAGCACCAGTTTGGAACCCACACCTAGCCAAGCACGTAAAGAAACTAGAGAAAGTGCAAAGGTTTGTAACAAGACTAGTCCCGGAGCTAAGGGTATGTCCTACGAGGAGAGGTTAAGAGGAATTGACCTGACGACACTGGAGGACAGGAGAGATAGGGGGGATATGATAACGACATATAAAATGCTGAGAGGAATCGACAAGATGGACAGAGACAGGATATTCCAGAGATGGGACACAGCAACAAGGGGTCACAGTTGGAAGCTGAAGACTCAGATGAATCACAGAGATGTTAGGAAGTATCTCTTCAATCACAGAGTTGTCAGGAACTGGAATAGTCTGGGAAGTGATGTAGTGGAGGCAGGATCCATACAGAGCCTTTAGAAGAGGTATGATAAAGCTCACGGAGCAGGAAGAGTGACCTAGTATCGACCAGTGAAGAGGCGGGGCCAGGAGCTGTGACTCAACCTCTGCAGCTACAACTAGGTGAGTACTCCAGCGTTCCGTTACACTCCAGGTATTCACGTGCGCCTCGCCATAACATCGGCAGACTCAGAACATCTTTCTACATAAACTAGGCTTGTCCATTTGATTTATTTACTTTAGTTTGGACGATTTCATGTTTAATTGTTTTATATTCTAAGATATTTTTTTATATTCAATGAAAAGTTGCTTATCTTATTTCGCTATAGTTTTTTTTTCTTTTCGTGACGAGGAAGGGGGCTTTTTCAAAACCTCTTGAGAGCGTGAAGGGCCTATGAACCTTCACACTGGTCGTAAGATTTCAGTCATTAAATACTGAAGCCAATACAGGTAGATTCAAATAGAATAAAAAATTCACATCATTTTTACACATAAAAATTGGTTGATCTGCATCTATATACTTGAATTTCATTCTTCATGTTGGATCAAGTTACGATGTACCATTCTTGAACTTCTGAAGCCAAACACCAGATGGTTTTGGAAACATAAACACATATGCAGTTTAATGTGATCCTTTATTGACAACGTTTCGCCCACACAGTGGGCTTTTTCAAGTCACAAACAGATCTACCTGGGGTGGAAGGTACGGGAGTATTTACAGTCACATTAAACTGCATTTGTGTTTATGTTTCCATTGTGTCGGTATTTTATACCATTTATTTTCACCAGATGGTTTTGCAAGTTGCCGCCCTTCAAGGATGCTGGTGAGAGGCTCTTGATCTAGGGAATTGGATCTGTGCTCCTGTTCCTTGAATTAAGCCTGAGTACCTTCCATATCCCACCACAGACGCTGTATAATCCTACAGGTTTAACGCTTCCCCCTTGATTATAATAATTTGCAAGTTGCCTGATCAATTCCAGGAGCCTTTTAATAGGTTATACAACTCTAGTCATAAGACACCCGCAAATGTCCATTGATTCAAGAATCTTGTTCTTGTTACAGTACACTATGCGATCATATGAGGCCTCCTGATGAAAGAGAAATGAAAATGAGATCTTTGCTGGAGACGGAACTTTCTTCTTCAGGCTTTCATATTTATGCCAATATATGCAAGATAGCTGAAAAATCTGTTAGTAAAAAAAAAATAAGCAAGGTTCTCTCTAAGGAACAGTATTTGGAGTAGTTTCCACATGCTTACCAGGAGAAGGTTTTGGGGGTCAACGCCCCCGCTACCTGGTCTGAGACTAGGCCTCATGGTAGATCAGGGTCTGATCAACCAGGCTGTTACTGCTGACCGCGTGTAAACCTACGTAAGAACCACAGCCTAGCTGATCAGACACTGACTTTAGGTGCCTGTCCAGCATCTTCTTGAAGACAACCAGGAGTCTATTAGTAATTCCCCTTATGTATGCTGGGAGGCAGTTGAACAGTCTTGGGGCCCGGACACTTACTGAGTTGTCTCTTAGTGTACATGTGACGCCCCTGCTTTTCATTTCTGGAATGTTGTATCTTCTGCCGAGTCGTTTGCTTTCGTAGGGAGTAATTTTCGTGTGCAAGTTTGTTACTAATCCCTCTAAGATTTTCCAAGTGTATATTATGTATTTTTCTCGCCTGAGTTCCAGGGAATACAAATCAAGGGATTTCAACCGTTCCCAGTAATTTGGGTGCTTGATCGCACTTGTGTGCCGTGAAAGTTCTCTGTACACTCTCCGGGTCAGCAATTTCACCTGCCTTGAGAGGGGTAGTTAGTGTACAGCAGTATTCCAGCCTATACAACAAGCGATTTGAAGAGAATCATCATCGGCTTGGCGTCCCTAGTTTTGATGGTTCTCATTATCCATCCTATCATCTTTCTAGCAGATGAGGTAGATATATTATTGTGGTCTTTAAAGGCGAGATCCTCTGACATTATCACTCCTAGGTCCTTCACATTAGTTTTTCGCTCTATTGCATGGTTAGGATTTGTTGTATACCCTAATAGTTTTAATTTTCTCAAGATTTCTATATCTGAGTAGTTGAAATTTCTCTTCATTGAACTTCATATTGTTTTCTGCGGCCCATTTAAAGATTTGGTAGATGTCCGTTTGGAGTCTTGCAGTGTCTTCGACGGAGCACACTGTAATGGCAGTTCGGGTGTCATCCGCAATAGACACGGAGCTATGGCTTACATCTGTGTGTGAGATATGAGGATGAGGAAAAGAATGGGAGCAAGTACTGTGCCTAGTGGAACAGAGCTTTTCGCTGTAACCGCCTCAGGCTTTACTCTGTTTACTATTACTCTGTCTTCTATTTATTATGAAGTTATAGATCCAATTACCAACTTTTCTTGTTATTCCTCTATCACATTCTGTGCGCTATTACACCATGGTCGCACTTGTCGAAGACTGTCTCAAAGTCTGTGTATTGCATCTGCATTTTCTTTATACTCTAAATCATCCAGGACCTTGTCATAATGGTCCAGTACCTGGAACAGGTAGGAGTAACCTGCTCTAAACTCGCGTTGCCCTGAGATGTGTAATTGATGGGTATCTAGGTGGTTGGTGATCTTGCTTCTTAGAACCCTTTCAATGATTTTTATGATATGTGATGGAAATAAATCGTATAAAATACCGACACGATGGAAATATAAACACAAATGCAGTATAATGTGATCCTTTATTGACAACGTTTCACCCACACAGTGGGCTTTTTCAAGTCACACACAGATCCGTGTGTGACTTGAAAAAGCCCACTGTGTGGGTGAAACGTTGTCAATAAAGGATCACATTATACTGCATTTGTGTTTATATTTCCATGATATGTGATGTTAGTACTGTCTGTTTGTAGTTCTTTGTAATTGCTTTGCTGCCACCTTTTTAGAGTGGGGCTGTGTTTGTTGTTTTCAGTGACTGTGGGATGATCTCTGTCATTCCATAGAATGCTGAAGGCACGTAGCAGGGCCTTCTTGCAGTTCTTGATGAAGACGGAGTTCCAGAAGTCCGGGCCTGAGGCCGAGTGTATGGGCATATCATTAATTGCCTTTTCGAAGTCTTGTGTTCTTAGAATAATATCAAATATTTTTGAAATGACCAAATTTTGTGTCTCGGTCATAAAAAATTAATTTATATTGCCGTCCCTTAGTCTGGTTAATGGCTCGCTGAACACTGAGTCGTATTGGGAATTTAGTATCTCACTCATTTCTTTGCATATTTGTTTTTCTTTCAATTTCCTTTATGGCTTTAAGTTCTTCCGGAGAATCTTGTTTCCTGTAAGATTCCTTAAAAGTGAGGTCAAAAATGTACTTGTGTTGTACTGGGTAATACAACAAATTCTGAAGCAAACAATGAACTGTGATTGTAAGAGCAAAGCTTTGATCTTGCTTAATGCTTTGAAGATAGTACTGGTGATTTGGGCATCTTTGACCACAGTTAGTCAAGAACACCACCAAGGATTCCTTCTAAACAACAAGAATTTGCCCGGTTTTGTTCCTCTCCAAGTCCTGTATAAAAGTCTGCAGGGTTAACCTCAGGCAAAAACAGGTGCACTCCACACCAGCTCCAAGGTTGAGGGACTGATTACCTCAACTTCTGTATATAGTTCTACTGCCTTCAAATTATGTCCTAGAATTTGTATTGATAAAGCCACTGGATGGCGAAACGTCTACAATAAAGATAACCAGATGTTGCATGTGTGTCTAAATATCATCTTGTCGGTATTGCATACCATTCTTGTGGAACTGAGGTGAATATCCAGTCGGTTGTTTTAAAGATTACTAATCGAATTTCGACAGTGCCAACAGACATGGAAAATGAGGAAAAAATAACATGATAAGGTGTGTGAAAGGTGCTGTGGAGCCTTCAGAAAATTAATCTGTCTTCAGGAATTACACAATAGCCGGTCTTGAAGAGGCTCGACATCTGAATGAATTTGAGAAGACGAATCCCATCACCAACAGGAGGAAAGGATGTCTATCCACCAATTATATTCATGTGACATTTAAAAAGAACACTTAAGATCCAGACAAAGCATACTAAGCAGAGCTCATTGCTCAAGTCCATCTTCAGTTATAGATTGCGATGCAGAACCAAGAAGCAGACACACGTTCTTCTAGCAATAAAATTGCCTATGTTCTTCGCTGTCTGACAGGACAAAACAACGGCTAAAAAAAAGTCTTTTCGGCCGGATATGCATATCCTAGCCATACTACCAGAACCCTCAAGATTATTTGAAATGAATTTTCTAGAGGGTACGACTGTCGTGAAGCTTCTTTCACAGAGCAGTGAAAGAATCACCAAGAGAGAAAATAGGCAAAGGTATTCGCATGAAAGTAGCTAGCTGGCCAAACTAAAATCCTGGGAACTGGCGTTACTCCTTGAGGTACCCAAACAAAAAGCCGGAACTTTGTTAATCCTTCTTCATCAAGATTGTAAGAATAGAGTTCCCGCCTGAGAAAGGTGTTCCTCACCTCTGGTGAGGGAATGATCTCCAGAAAAGAATCACAGCAAGCTGCTATGTTTTCCTAGATAAGTGAACATAAGTGAGTATAATCGGTTGATGTGTAGCATGTTAACTGCCAGATTTGGATAGTGGATGTGGCCGTAGTTTTCCTCCTGTTTCAAAAGTTCTGTTATCTGTTGATGGCATGTCCAATATTCCATTTGATAACTATACTGAAAACTATATATGGGTGGCCATTCGTACAGTACACAATTTCACATATATTCATTTCAGTGAAAAGTAGAGGCCTTGCCAGTCTTCCACAGCTTTACAGACTGTGAGTCTGTGTCTTCCCTCTTTCGCCAGGGTAAGAAATGTACAGTGAACTCGTTAATCCTCGCTGAACTGGA
>NC_069421.1:45868966-46195742 GCF_026875155.1 Cherax quadricarinatus
TTCATGCTCTCCGCCAATCTCTAGGTACCTTCCCCTCTTTCATACATTTATTAAACAAAAATACCAACCACTCCAACACTATATCCCTCCCTACTTTTAACATTTCTGTCATGATCCCGTCAGTTTCAGCTGCTTTACCCCCGTTCATTCTACGTAATGCCTCACGCACCTCTCCCACACTCACATCCTGTTTTTCTTCACTCCTAAAAGATGGTATACCTCCCTGGACAGTGCATGAAATGACCGCCTCCCTTTCTTCGTCGACATTTAAAAGTTCCTCAAAATATTCTCGCCATCTACCCAAAATCTTCATCTCCCCATCTACTAACTCCCCTACTCTGTCTTTAGCTGACAAATCCATTTGTTCCCTAGGCTTTCTTAACTTGTTTAACTCACTCCAAATTTTTTTCTTATTTTCATTAAAATTTCTTGACAGTGCCTCTCCCACTCTATCATCTGCTCTCCTTTTGCACTCTCTCACCACTCTCTTCACCTTTCTTTTACTCTCCATATACTCTACTCTTCTTATAACACTTCTGCTTTGTAAAAACCTCTCATAAGCTAACTTTTTCTCTTTTATCACACCCTTTACTTTATCATTCCACCAATTACTCCTCTTTCCTCCTGCACCCACCCTCCTATAACCACAAACTTCTGCCCCACATTCTAATACTGCATTTTTAATGGAGCGGTCAGGTTCACGCGCGCGGAGCAAAAAACAATTCGAAAAAATATGAAAATGGAGTTATTGTTACCAAAAAATAGCTGAACTTTCTGGCTACACTCTGGTATAATTATTATCCTTGTACGATGTTTCTAAAAGGAATTACAGCCATTTATAACAGGCATGGTGACAGCGCTGACGCGTCATATTGCGTAAGAAGCGCTGACGCGGCTTTGTTTATTCCAACCCTCTTCAACCCCCCCACTGCTCATACTTGCACCAGTCCGCCTTTCTTCCAATAGTTGCTTATATCTCACCCGAACTTCCTCCTCCCTTAGTTTATACACTTTCACCTCCCTCTTACTTGTTGTTGCCACCTTCCTCTTTTCCCATCTACCTCTTACTCTAACTGTAGCTACAACTAAATAATGATCTGATATATCAGTTGCCCCTCTATAAACATGTACATCCTGGAGCCTACCCATCAACCTTTTATCCACCAATACATAATCTAACAAACTACTTTCATTACATGTTATATCATACCTTGTATATTTATTTATCCTCTTCTTCATAAAATATGTATTACTTATTAATAAACCTCTTTCTGCACATAGCTCAATTAAAGGCTCCCCATTTTCATTTACCCCTGGCACCCCAAATTTACCTACTACTCCCTCCACAACATTTTTACCCACTTTAGCAGTGAGATCCCCAACCACAAGTACTCTCACTTGGTTCAAAACTCCCCACGCATTCACTCAACATTTCCCAAAATCTCTCTCTCTCCTCTACACTTCTCTCTTCTCCAGGTGCATATACGATTACTATAACCCACTTTTCACATCCAATCTTTATTTTACTCCACATAATCCTTGAATTAATACATTTGTAGTCCTTCTTTTCCTGCCATAACTTATCCTTCAACATTATTGCTACTCCTTCTTTAGCTCTAACTCTATTTGAAACCCCTGACCTAATCCCATTTATTCCTCTCCATTGAAACTCTCCCACCCCCTTCAGCTTTGTTTCACTTAAAGCCAGGACATCCATCTTCTTCTCATTCATAACATCCACAATCATCTCTTTCTTATCATTTGCACAACATCCACGCACATTCAGACTTCCCACTTTGACAATTTTCTTCTTCTTATTCTTTTTAGTAATTATTACAGGAAAAGGGGTTACTAGCCCATTGTTCCCGGCATTTTAGTTGACTTTTACAACACGCATGGCTGACGGAGGAAAGATTCTTATTCCACTTCCCCATGGATATAAAAGGAAAAGTAATAAGACCAAGAACTATTAAGATAAAATCTAAGAAAACTCAAATGAGTGTATGTAACTAAACATGTACATATATGTGTAGTGTGACCTAAGTGTAAGTAGAAGTAGCAAGACGTACTTGAAATCTTGCATGTTTATGAGACAGACAAAAGACACTAGCAATCCTACCATCATGTAAAACAATCACAGGCTTTCGTTTTACACTTACTTGGCAGGACGGTAGTACCTCCCTGGGCGGTTGCTGTCTACCAACTTGCTACCATAAAAAGAATTCTGGAGGTCGCTGCTGCAGCCTGCTCAGTGCGCCTCATATATATATATATATATATATATATATATATATATATATATATATATATATATATATATATATATATATATATATAATATATATATATATATATATATATATTATATATATATATATATAGAGTTTGTACTCACCTGTTTGTTATTGCAGGGGTCAGTTCATACCTCCTGGCCCCGCCTTTTCACTGACTGCTGCTAGGTCCTCTCTCTCTCTCTGCTCCATGAGGTTTATCAAACCTCGTCTTAAAACTATGTATAGTTCCTGCCTCCCCTACTTCCCTTTCTAGGCTATTCCACTTCCTGACAACTCTATGACTGAAGAAATACTTCAGAACATCCCAATGACTTATAGGTGTCTTCAGCTTTCAATTGTGTCCTATCTCTGGAACATCCTATCTTTCTCCACCTTGTCAATTCCTCGCAGTATTTTATATGTCGTTATTATATCTCGCCTGACCCTCCTGTTCTCCAGTGTCGTCAGGCCGATTTCTCATAACATTTCTTCGTAGGACAATCCCCGTAGCTCCTGAACTAGTCTCGCTGCAAACCTTTGCACTTCCTCTAATTTCTTAACGTGCTTGACTAGGTGTGATTACAAACTGATGCTGCATACTCCAATATTGGCCTGACGTATATGGTGTAAAGAGTCTTGAACGATTTCTTACTGAGGTATCGGAACGCTATTCTTAGGTTTGCCAGACGCTCATATGCTGAAGCAGTTATTTGACTGATGTGCGCCTCAGGAGATGTGCTTGATATTGTGAGGTTTGCAGTCTTTGGCCACCTAGACTATACTCTGCCTGAGGCCTTCTTTACCCTTCCCCAGTCTTCATGACTTTGCATTTGGCAGGGTTAAATTCAAGGAGCCAGTTGCTGGACCAGGCTTGTAGCCTGTCCAGGTCTCTTTGTAGTAGTGTCTGATCCTCCTCCGATTTAATTCTTCTCATTAACTTCACATCATCTGCAAACAAGGACACTTCTGAGTCTATCCCTTCCGTTATGTCATTTACATATCCTAGGATTGACCCCTGTGGAACCCCGCTCGCCAAAGGTGCCCACTCTGACACCTCGTGGCGTACCATGACTCGTTGTTGCCTCCCTGTCAGGTATTCTCTGATCCATTGCAGTGCCTTTCCTGTTATGTGTGCCTGATCCTCTAACTTTTGCATTAACCACTTGTGAGGAACTGTGTCGAAGGCCTTCTTGCAGCCCAAGAAAATGTGTGTAGTGCCGAATAGGTAAAATTGGTCAATTATCCAAAACTCAATTAAAATTAAGTCCTTTCTAAAATTTTCTAATATTTTCTAAAATTTTCTAAAATTTTTCATTTATGTCAAAGTAAAACTTAATAATTTTGTACCATAAGAACCTTAGAAAAATTACCTGTCATTATTTTAACAAGCGCAATTTAATTTAGCCTAATCCAACTAAATATATTTCAGATTAGTTTACAGTATTTTTTTTCGTTAGGAACAGAATGGTTTGCAAAATTCCATAACTAAATTTTCACTTGCTATATTCGGGAAGAAGAGCGTTGCTAATTAAGCAGAAATAGCCAGTTTTACCTACTGGGCACGATATATATATATATATATTATATATATATATATATATATATATATATATATATATATATATATATATATATATATATATATATATTTATATTTAATCAGTAACAACATTGTGACTAGCCAAGGACTCGAACCCATGCCGTTTTGGCCCGCCTTATGATGAGCGAAAATCATATTAAGCCCCAACCCACAGGACCACGCAATCCTACAAGAATCAAGCACCCAGCAGAGCTAGGTGTTTCACCTTAATCCGAGGACATACGATGGTGTGGGTGCCTCTGATCTAATTTCATTCTACTCTCCTTTTGGTGTACTAGCCTCCACGAGCAGTATATATATATATATTATTGTAACCACGAACGAGTGGTATTGAATCAATAACAACAAATAATAATAATACGTCAAATAATAATATAAAGCAATATATTTTCATTTTACCTATTAATGAAAATATTAGCTATATAAAATTATATGAAAATAGATAACATACAAAATAGTTACTGCGTCCTTTCTCTGAGGTCGCACTACTTCGACTCCTAGCAGCCAGTGACCCTTTTCCTCTACTCAAAGCAGCCACGGGCCCTTGACTTAGGATCTTAGGCGCCACTGACCTTTGTCGCTCGGCTCCTAACAGCTACTTGCCTTCAATTTTGGCTTATAGCTGCCACTGGTTCTTGTCTTCGGCTCCTAAAAGCCACTGACCCTTATCTTTCGCTCCTAACAATCACAGGAACTTACCTTCCGCTCCTAGCAACCATTGTCCTTTTCCCTCGGCTCCTTGCAACCATTGGCCATTTGGCCTTGGTTCCTGGTAGCTAATGGCTCTTATCCACGGCTGCAAGCAGCCACTAACTCTTGTCCTCGGGTCCTAGCAGCCACTTGCCCTTGTCCTCGCTTCCTAGCAGCTATTGGCCCATGTCCATGGCTCCTAGTAGTTACTGTTTCTTGTCCTCGACTCCTAACAGCTACTGGCCTTTGTCTCGGCCACCACTCTGCTAGCTGATACTTTCCACCCGACCTAGTAACATACACATCACCAGTACAGCACAACTCATTACACCACCATACACAGGCCATACACACCTTCATACACCGGCTAGACATACCATCGTACACTAGCAATACACACCATACACTAGCCATACACACCATCATATACTAGCCATACACGCCATCATACACTAGCAATACACACCATCATACACTAGCAATACACACCATCATACACTAGTCATACACACCATCATACATTGGCCATACACAGCATCATGCACTAGCTATACACACTTCATCATACTCTAGCCATACACATAATGACATTCTGATTATGCACATCATACACTGGCCATACACAATGATTTTCTGATTATACACTTTATCATACACTTTTTACACACCATCACACACGACTATTTAACCCATCATACACTGATTATAGATTCCATCATACTCTGATTATATACTCCATCATACACTGATTATAGACTCCATCATACACTGATTATAGACTCCATCATACACTGATAATACACTCTATCACACACTGAATATACACTTCACATACACACTCAAAATACTGCAATCATATACGACCATACACATCGCCAAAGACTTTATACACATCATTATAAACCGCCATGCTCATCACCATATTCCTAATATTCACAAAATTATATACTCAAGATCATAAACTGCTTTACTAATGTTATTCACTGACTATATTACACTGACTCGACGGTCGGTCATACACTCATATCAACGACAGTTTCAGGGAAGAGAAATCCTGTGTCACAAACCTACTGGAGTTCTATGACAGGGTGACAGCAGTAAGACAAGAGAGAGAAAGAGAGTAGACTGAATTTTCTTGGACTGTCAGAAGGCTTTTGACACAGTTCCACACAAAAGATTAGTGCAAAAACTGGAGGACCAGGCAGGTGTAACAGGTAAGGCACTGCAATGGATCAGAAAATACCTGTCAGGAAGACAACAGCGAGTCAAGGAACGTGACGAGGTGTCAGAGTGGGCGCCTGTGACGAGCAGGGTTCCACAGGGGTCAGTCCTAGGACCAGTACTGTTTTTGGTGTATAACAACATGATGGAAGGAATAGACTCAGAAACATCCCTGTTTACAGATGATGTGAAGTTCATGAGAAGAATTCAACCGGACGAGAACCAGGCGGAGCTACAAAAGGATCTGTACAGGCTGCAGACCTGGTCCAGCAATTGGCTCCTGGAGTTCAACCCCACCAAGTGCAAAGTCATGAAGATTGGGGAAAGGCAAAGAAGACCACGGACGGAGTACAGTCTAGGGGGTCACAGACTACAAACTTCACTCAAGGAAAAGGATCTTGGGGTGTCTATAACACCGGGCACATCTCCTGAGGCACACATCAACCTAGTAACTGCTGCAGCACATGGGCGCCTAGCAAACCTAAGGACAACATTCCCACATCTCAATAAGGAATCGTTCAGGACCCTGTACACTGTGTATGTTAGGCCTATATTGGAGTATGCAGCACCAGTTTGGAACCCACACCTACCCAACAGTCTAAGGAAATTAGACAGGACTAGTCCCGAAGCTAAGAAGCATGTCCTACGAGGAGAGGTTAAGGGAAATCGAAATGACGACACTGGAGGACAGTTGAGATAGGGGAGATATGATAGCAACATATAAAATACTGAGAAGAATTGACAAGGTGGACAGAGACAATGTTCCAGAGATGGGACACAGCAACAAGGAGCCACAGTTGGAAGTTGCAGACTCAGATGAATCACAGGATGTTAGGAAGTATTTCTTCAGTCACAGAGTTGTCAGGAAGTTGAATAGTGTGGGAAGTGATGTAGTGGAGGCAGGATCCATACATTGCTTTAAGAACAGATATGATAAAACTCATGGAGCAGGAAGAGTGACCTAGTAGTAACCAGTGAAGAGACGGGCCAGGAGATGTGGCTTGACGCCTGCAACTACAGCTGGGTGAGTACTCATTCATACGCACCTTCTTACACTAACCATAAACACCACCATACACTTGCCATACACTCTATCATACAATTGTCGTGTCGAATAGGTAAAACTTGCAATTTTAGCTCAAACAGCATCTCTCTCCTTACCGAATAAGGCAAGCGAAAAAATTTGTATGCAATAATTTCGCAAGAATCATTCTGAACCCAACGACAAAGAATATATTTCATTGTGTTTGTTTGTTTTTAAATTATTGTAAACTTATCTAAAAGATATTTAATTGGATTAGGCTAAATTAAATTGAGCTTGTTATAAGGTTAGGTAAGTTTTCTAAGGTTCTTTTGGTACAAAATTATTAATTTTTACATTAACATAAATGAAAAAAATGTATCTTTAAACATATAAGAGAAAATTTTGGAAAGGACTTAATTTTAAATGAGTTCTTACTAATTGACCAATTTTACCTATTCGGCACGACACAACAAAAATACGCACCAAATTACACTGATCATTTATACCACCATTCATTCACTGTACGCAGCACCATACACACACCACGTATTTCATCATACAATGATTGTACAGACGATCATTCAGTGAAAATAAACGCTGTAATACACTAAACATACTCACCATCATACTCTGACCATACATGTAATCATACACTTGCCATACCTTTCATTATACACCTACCACACACTACATCATACAGTGACTATAATCATTCCAATAATTCAGCCTCGGTAATAATTCTGAGTGTGTTCAATGAAGAAATTTCTCCTGGTATAAAAGTTAGGTATAATATTTAGTTTTAAATCACATATAAACTCCTAATTTTACGAAATTTATTGAATAATTAGTGGCTTTTATTGTTTTTTTGTACTACTGTTTTGTACTAATTCACTATATCTACTGCATTAAATTGAATGGCTCGGAGAAATAAAATTATTTTTATTATTATTATTATTATTATTATTATTATTATTAATTATTATTATTATTATTATTATTTAACAGTAAGAAACGTTAACCCAGAGATGGTGTACTGCTGAAATTAGTGAGGGTAACGTAGTTACAATTATAGATATTTATACATTGTGTGCATTTTCCTTCATTCTGAAAGGTTCCATAGAGCAAAGTTTCACTAAGCCCAGTGATGTAGAGACATCCGGAGACCAAGGAAGTTCAGATCACTTGCCAGGTAACTGTTCAAGGTGTAAAGACCCAGCTTTCCACTACTTCCATACACAGAACCAACACAGCTACTGTGTGACCTATAAGTAGGATCACAAACATGCCCTGTAATGAAAAGGGAAAGAGATATTTACACTGTGTACATATACAGACAAACTACGAGGGGTGGAAATCTTAAGCTCAAGCACTTTCACACCTCTCAGTGCGTCATCAGGAGCCATGCAACGTTGCAAGGGCAGCAGCAGGAGAAATAACTGGAAGTTCTTCAGAGTAAAACCCCCGTGGTTTGTCTTGCATTGTCAAAATCGCCTTTCTGCGATTGCTTTTATTATATATATATATAAATTTTATATATATATATATATATATATATATATATATATATATATATATATATATATATTTTTTATATATATATATTCATAACAACACTGCAACTAGCCGAGGATTCGAACCCATGTTGTTTTAGCCCGCCTCTTGGTGAGCGATAATTCCATGACGCTCTAACCCGCGGAACCATACAATCCTACAAGAATCATGCACCCAGCAGAGTTAGATGTTGTACCGCGATCCGAGGACCATGCACCCAGCAGAGTTAGGTGTTGTACCGTGATCCGAGGACATTCGATGGTGTGGGTGCTTCAGAGCTCTGAGGCACCCACACCATCGAATGTCCTCGGATCACGGGTGCGTGATTCTTGTAGGATTGTATGACCCGGTGGGTTAGAGCGTCATGGAATTTTCGCTCACAATGATGCGGGCTAAAACAACATGGGTTCGAATCCTCGGCTATTGCAGTGTTGTGATTGATTAAATACCACTTGTTGGTGGTTACAACAATATATATATATATATATATATATATATATATATATATATATATATATATATAAATATATATATATATATTATATATATATAATATATTATATTAATATGTATAGGGAAGTACCACCTCTATAGCTGGAATGGGGACCATCATCCTCAGAGAAGACAATAAACGTACCTCAGGGAAAACTCAAGGTTCTCCCCGGAGCTATTTGAATATTTTCTTCTCCTACCAACCCTATATATTTTATATTCTATGTGAACATTTATTAATAAACAAAATACATTTACAGAAAAAAACATAAACATGAATACAATGGCACAATGTATCAAATATCATGAATTTCCTCTAGCTCCTCCGAGGCTGGACGTGAGCCAAGTATGCAGCAAGCA
Source organism: Cherax quadricarinatus (assembly GCF_026875155.1). NCBI lineage: Eukaryota > Metazoa > Arthropoda > Malacostraca > Decapoda > Parastacidae > Cherax > Cherax quadricarinatus. Next base: position 45,878,178 of record NC_069421.1, read on the forward strand.
TTTCCCCTCTGGATGGCGATGCTGAGGCGCTGGAACATGAAAGTGGCTGCCCTTGGGTCCCTGGTGGTGTCGATGAGTCTGGAACCCGTGTGGCATTTTTTCCCCATGATCCCAAGGTCTCTGATCCCACTAGGACAAATTGATACTGTTGGCTAATGTCCCTGTACTTGCTGATTTTGTGGTCAGCAGCTCCTCCCTGTCGCCCCACACTGTGATGGATATAGGTGTCAGCCAGTGTGAACACACAGGTATAGTCCCATGCTAAGAGCTTGCCATTCTTCCAAGGATAGATGGTGATCCCGTTGCGGCGGTTTGCTGGGTTGTAGGTATTGTTGGCTGCTAGTGATCGGGGCTCCCTCTCGGCAGGGCATCCAGCTGTAGCAAGGGTTCTCTTAATGATGTCCTTGACTCATTGTGTCTTGCATGCCAGCCCTTGGTTTTGGAACAGTTAAGACCATGTAGACCGTACTGGTCTGCTTGCACTTCGCCGCAAATACACATGTATTCTGTGTGAATTGGGGCAGCAAGGCGCAGAGCCACTGCAATACGGAGGGTCTTAGGGTCGAGTCGCGTTCCTATTGCCGGTATGGGAACTGTTTGGAGGAAGTCCCCGGAGTGAGGTGCACTCACAGCCTGGAGAAGGGCAATCTCCCTATCTGATGTTGCAGTCCTGAGCATGTTGGCCAGCACCTTTTCAACATTGGGCCATCCCAGCTTGACTGTTTCTGAGCCAGTGCTGCACTAGGGTTTGGTGCTGGAGCAGCAAGAGTCTCCCATTCGGTGATGGCACTGGCATAGCTAGGGTCTTCTATTCCTGCTGAGTCACTGAGGGTGTCAGGAAGAATTTGTCTTATCAACTCGTTTGATGCTATGGAAGAGGATAGGAAAGCTGGTAGAGCAACCTGGGAGGATCTGCGTACTTCTAGCCCTCCAAGCCTGACCGGAAGTGAGGCTTGCAACCACTGTCCATCGTCAAGGAAAAGATTCAATACACTCTCTAGCATGGCCTTCAGGAGAGAGTCATATTCCTTGAGTTTTGGACTGCTGAAGGCTGGGGAGCATCTCAGAAAATAGGTAAGTTTTGGGATTGATAAGCACCTGGTGAGTAGGTAGAAGGCATCGTGTGTGTCAATGTCTTTCATCCTGCCTTCCATCGTCCTGAGGTCTGATACTTTTTTTTTCTAGGATCAGATCGATGACATTGGACCCAAGAGGAGCACCAAGGAGAGTGCTATTGGCTGGATCAATGGCTCGTGCTCCTGGTAAAACGGCACTAATATTCTGGATCATCTGTTGATTGGTAGAAACTATTTCACATTTAGTGGGGTTTAAAGAAAGGCCCAGGCTTTCTCCCATGTCTTTAATTTTACTGATGTCCTCCAGGAGAGATTCTGTTGTGCCAGCCAGGGTACCGTCGTCCAGGAACCAGATATTGAGCTCGCTGGAGAGTGCCTCCGTGACTTCCTTGATGACCAAACAAAATAGAAAGGGGGCGAGAGGGTCCCCCTGTTGCACGCCCTCACATGAGTCAATTTCATGGTCCCCAAACAATAGTTTGGAAGTCACACTATAACACGATTCTATGAAGGGATAAAGGGAAGGGAAGTTTCTATAAACTGCTTGGAGAGCAGCATCCCTTCTGACAAAGTTGAAATCGTTGGCAAAGTCCAATTTGACCAAGGCTTTTTCATCGTACATGTTTTTGATATATACTCGTGCTGCGTGGGCAGCTGCTTCACAGCCCTGTTGAACGCCGAAACCGAGCTGAGTTGGTTTCAGCATTGCAGCAGCCTCTTGACTCACCCTTCTTACTGCAGCCTTGGCGACTAGGCGCCGAAGGGTGTTACTCACTGCAATGGGCCTGATTCCGCCATCCTTTTTCCGGAGGGCACACAATGAGGCACCAAAGAAAAGGGGTCTGATCTCCTCTGGGACACTGCTAGCCAGGCACAGGTTGGAAAATTTGGTGAGTTCAGACAGCAGCCTCTCTGAAACCTCACCAAGTGCTGGATTGAAGTATATATATATATATATAATATATATATATATATATATATATATATATAAATATATATATATATATGCAATAAGATCACAGTAAACAGGTGATTTCAAAATATGCAAAACAACCACTCTGAAAGAATAGAGAAATTCCAAGCGCTTTCGTGACTACTCACATTATCAAGCGCTTGGAATTTCTCTATTCTTTCAGAGTGGTGTTTTGCATATATATATATTATATATATATTATATAATATATTATATATATATATATATATATATATATATATATAATATATATATATATATATATATATATAATGAGAGAGGGAGAGAAAGAGAACGAGAGAAAAAGAAATACACGCAAAATTATCTGTGAATGTTATTTACAAGGTGTTTTACCCATAGGTTGGTGAGAGAGAGGGACGAGCTGACTGTTATCTTGTTTGGTGAGTATACACAGGAGGTAGCATTTGGCACCACATACTTGAACCACAGATCGTATAACCCAGCCTCTGTCAACGATATCATTCTGACAAACACAACACAGAAATTAGTGTACATTACAAGAAAATAATTTATTTTTTTCTTATCACAGACTTTTGGTGTATTTTGAGTTATAATATAAAAAATTTGTTCTTAATTGGTATTTGCCTTGTAAAGCATTGTAATGATTTTATTAGTGAATGAACGAGCTATCACTTCCAGTTATCTATATTAGACACATTGTTTGATTCGTTTGTTAGAGATAAATAATTCATTGAATAATTCAATAAATTTTATAATTTTATGAGATAAAATTAACTTCCTAAAACTCGTTTAAGTATATAAAACTTTGTTTGCCGGTTTAATAATCACAATTTTATTTTAATCTTTAAAACACACACGCGCACACACACACACACACACACACACACACAAAACACAAACACACACACACACACACACACACACACACACACACACACACACACACACACACCACGCACGCACACACACCCCACACACACACAACACCACACACACACACGCACACACACACACACACACACACACACAACACACACACACACACACGCACACACACGCACACACACACACACACAAACACACAGAACTACAAAGGGATCTGGAAAGGCTGCTGGCCGGGTCCAGTAAATTGCTCCTGGAGTTCAACCCTACAAAGTGCAAAGTCATGAAGATTTGGGAAGGGCAAAGAAGACCACAGGCGGAGTACAGTCTAGGGGGGCCACAGATTACAAACCTCACTCAAGGAAAAGCATCTTGGGGTGAGTATAACACCAGGCACATCTCCTGAGGTGCACATCAACCAAATAACTGTTGCAGCATATGGGCGCCTAGCAAACCTCAGAACAGCATTCCGACATCTTAATAAGGAATCCTTCAGGATCCTGTACACCGTGTACGTTAGGTTTATATTGGACTATGCAGAAGCAGTTTGGAATCCACACCTAGCCAAGCACGAGAGGAACCTATTGAAAGTGCAAAGGATTGCAACAAATCTAGTCCCGGAGCTAAGGGGCATGTCCTACGAGGAGACGTTAAGGGAAATCGACCTGACGACACTGGAGGACAGGAGAGATAGGGAGGATATGATAACGACATAGAAAAGTAACGTATATCATTTATTTAATACACAAATAGCTGCTCATAAGAGAGAGAAACTGATGAGGACGTTTGAGTCCGACTTATACCATTTACAACATACGAATGTGAATGAGCAAGAATGTATAGGAGAAGGAGACAAGGACGGGACAAAGAGAGGAAGAAAGAAGGAAGTGGAGAAGTAGTGGTAGTTAGTAGTAGAGGCAGTAGTAGTAGTAGCATCAATAATAAGTAGGGAGAGTAGTGGTAGACAGAAAGGGAACGAAGAGAGGTATGTAGTAGTAGTAGTGAGGTATTATAGTAGGAGTAATGGTAGTAGCGTAAAGGAAGAAGTAGGTAATGGGTAGTGAGTAGTTGAAAGTAAAAACAGTATAAATGACATTATTTCCATGAGATTCGGATAAATCGCGGATGCTTATAGCAAAATCAGTATTAATGATATATTATTTCAATTTGCAAGATGAAATTCCCCTGTATGGCAAGACATCAAGTTTTAATTGGGTGATATTTGTAGAGGACATAGAACTGAAACTAGATGGAGGACGGGAAGTCAATGTTAATCAGCATTAGTAGAAGATAAAATGCCTAGTAATCTAGATGGTGACGAAAGAATTAATCATATTAGATGAATACCTTATACTTTCCCTAAGAAGTGAATTCTTCTCACAGTTTTCTGATCCATTCAGAACAATTCCTGCCTCTCTGAGAGAGGCACAGGCGGACGTGAAACTGTTTCCTGAAGAAATACATGACACAAAATTGCAGAAACTTCACTAGAAGATAGAATACAGCATGTATATGAAACATTATGTATATATATAAAATAATCTAGAAATTTAATAATTATGAATAAATTATATACATATATATATATATATATATATATATATATATATATATATATTATATATAATATATATATATATATATATGTCGTGCCGAATAGGCAGAACTTGCGATCTGGCTTAAATAGCAACGCTCATCTTGCATATAAGACAAGTAAAATTTGTGTATGCAATAATTTCGCCAAAAATTCTGAACCTAACGAAAAAAATATGTTTCACTGAGTTTGTTTAGTATTAAATTATTGTAAACAAATCTAAAATATATTTAGTTAGGTTAGGCTAAAATAAATTGTTCTTGTTATAATAAGGTTAGGTAAGTTTTCTAAGATTCTTTTGGGCAAAATTATAAAATTTTTACATTAACATTAACGAAAAAAAATATATCTTTAAACGTAAGAGAAAATTTAGAAAGGACTTAATTTTAAATGAGTTCTTTGCTAATTGACCAGTTTTACATATTCGGCACGACATATATATATTATATATATATATATATATATATATATATATATATAATATATATATATATATATATATATATATATATATATATATATATATATAATATTTTATATATATAATAATAACAAGGCTTAATTACTCCATGTGAGACTACGACACTTAAGGCGATTCAAAACATTTCTATAGGAATCCGGCTTCAGGTTATACTACACGATGGCCTCAATTATAAATGAATCGAGTTTGAATAATTCAAAACTATCATTATTTTAGGTCAGTGGTTCGAATTCTCGTCTATCCTTCTGAATATTCATATCTTATATGATCACATTTCTTTTCTCTTTTTTTTACTGAATCTAATTTTGTACTACTCTCTGCTGTACTAACTTTTTTCAACACTGAAAACATCTTTTGATCATATCACCTGTGTTAGTGAAGTACTGTCCGATAAACACAGTTATAACGATCTCCAGATCCATCAAGACGTGGTCGCCTCTCCTCACTAGTGTGTTGATAGCTTGTGGGAACTCGGAGAGCAATTTGTACGTGATACGTCCCTTGATCTCTGAATCAGCTATTTCACGAAAGATGCCGGACTCAACGGACTTTAAGGAGAAAAAAAATGATCACTGGTAATACTGGCTTTAATTTTCGATTATATATATATATATATATATATATATATATATATATATATATATATATATATATATATATATATATATATATATATATATAATAGATATGAGAGAGAGAGAGAGAGAGAGAGAGAGAGAGAGAAGAGAGAGAGAGAGAGAGGAGAGAGAGAGAGAGAGAGAGAGAGAAGACAGACAGACAGACAGACAGACAGAGAAAGATTGCGGTCAGCAGGATTCGAACCTACTACAAGGAGACCGGCATTGTTCTCTAAGTAACGCTCTAGACCACTCAGCCACAAATGCCTCAAAAGCTGGGAAGCCTGGTTTACAAGCCATAGCTTGTAAAGAGGGGAATAGACTCAGTAAGTAAGAGAGAGGTGAAAGTGTATGAACTATAGGAGGAGGAGGTTAGGGTAAGATATATACAGCTATTGGGACAAAGATGGGCTAGTGAGAGTACAGGCATTGAGGTTGAAGAGGCGTGAGGTAAATTTAAGAATGCAGTGTTAGAGTGTTCGGCAGAAGTTTTTGGTTACAGGAAAGTGGGTGTGGGAGGGAAGAAGAGCGACTGGTGGGATGATGAGAAAAAGTTAGCATATGAGAGATTTCTACAAAGTAGAAGTGATACAAGGAGAGAGGAGTATATGGAAAGAAAAGAGAGGTTAAGAGAGTGGTGAAGGAATGTAAAAGAAGACCAAATGAGAGTGTGTGTGAGATGTTGTCAACAAATTTTGTTGAGAATAAGAAAAAGTTTTGGAGCGATATTAATAAGTTGAGAAAGTCTAGTGAAGAAATGGATTTGACAGTTAAAAATAGGAGAGGATAGGTATTAGATGGAGAGTTAGAGGAATCGTATAGATGAAGGTAATTTTCTAAGGGACAGAGAAGCTGTGATTTCGTATATGTGCCAGGGAGATGTAACATCTTGTAGGAGTGAGTGTGGAGAAAGTGCGTGAGGTAGTAATAGAATGAAAGGGGTAAAACAGCTGGGACTGATGAGATAAAGACAGAAATGCTGAAAGCAGGTGGGAATATAGTTTTGGAGTGGTTAGTAATTAACTTCATAAATGTATGGAAAATGTAAGGTACTTAGGGTGTGTACGAATGGTATACGTCTTGTGTCTTACGTATGTGTCTTACTCTCATCAAGGTACTTAGGGATTGGCAGAGAGCATGCATAGTTCCTTTCCATAAACGAAAACGAGAAAAAGTCTAAAAATTATATAGGAATAAGCCGGTTGAGTATACCTGGTAAAGTATATAGTTGAGTTATTACTGAAAGAATTAAGAGTAAGACGGAGAGCAGGATTGCAGATGAACAAGGAGGTTTCAGGAAAGGTTGGATGTGTAGACCAAATGTTTCCAGTGATACATATAGGTAAAGAGGTTTTTGGGGCATGTATGGATTTGGAAAAGGCGTGTGATAGGTTGGACAGACACAACACACTAAAATGCACCACCAAACACAACACACTAACATGCACCAACAGACATAACACTAACATGCACCACCAGATACAACACACAAACATCCACCACCAGACACAACACACTAACATGCACCACCAGACACAACCACACTAACATGCACTCACCAGACACAACACACAAAACAATGCACCACCAGACACAACACACTAACATGCACCACCAGACACAACACACTAACAAGCACCACTAGACACAACACACTAACATGCACCACCAGACACAACACCAACATGTACCAACAGACACAACACTAACATGCACCAACAGACACAACACTAACATGCACCACCAGACACAACACTAACATGCACCACCAGACACAACACCAACATGTACCAACAGACACAACACTAACATGCACCACCAGACACAACACTAACATGCACCAACAGACACCAACACCAAAATGTACATAACAGACACAACACTAACATGCACCACCAGACACAACACTAACATGCACCAACAGACACAACACTAACATTCACCACCAGACTCCCACAACAAACCCACATGAAAGTACTGGACGTTAGCTGAGTTGGTCTGCCACAGCATGGTAACAGAGGGGTCGTCCAGCACGTCACGGATGCTCTGGTAGGGCTGCTGTATGTGTCTCACTGCCAGCGATGACATGAGGTTTCCACCATAGCTCTTACTGAGCACTAAGGCCATGATCACCCACCCACCAATGATCAACCTCTTCCACCATGCCAGCGCCCAAGTCCTGTAATCTTGATGAATGACAGAAGATAGAAAGTTGTAAAGCTATATTTATAGTTTTTTTCTGAAATATCTTTTCTGAGGTGTTTACAGTGGAAATTCTTATTACCGTTTACCTTATTTTTTTAGTTAGTAATTCAACTGCACATGTGCGCATCTGCCAAATTCATAAGAAAAATATAGTGGAAATTTTACTTCCGTTTTGTTGTAAACTTCTGCACTTTCTCTAATTTTTTGACCTGTTTGTCCAGGTGTCGGTTCCAAACTAGTGCTGCACACTCCAACATGGGCCTGACGTACACGGTGTACAATGTCGTAAATAACTCCTAACTTAGATATCGAAATGTTATTCTGAGGTTGCCAGGCGCCCATATGCTGCAGCGGTTATTTGATTGATGTGTGCCTCAGGGGATGTGCTCGGTATAAGACTCAACTCAAAATATTTTTCCTTAACTGAGGTTTGCAGCCTTTGTTCCCGAAGCCTGTACTCAGTCTGCGGTCTTCACTGTCCTTTCCCAAGCTTTGTAACTTCGCACTTGTTACGGTTAAACTCAAGGAGCCATTTGTCGGACCAGGCTTGCAGCCTGTCAAGATCCTCTTGCATTTTTACCTTGTCCTCGTCCGCTTTATTGTCCTCTTTAGTTTCACATCATCAGCTAACAGGGACACCTCTCAATACATTCCTTTCATCAGGCCATTCTCATATATAAGAATCAGCACCGGACCTAGGAATGACCTTTGTGGAGCCTCACTCGACACGTGGGTACAATCTAACCCTCATCACGTACCAACACTCGTTGTTTCCTTCCTGTCAGGTATTCCCTGATCCATTGTAGTACTTTCCCTACCATTTCTGCCTGCTCCTCTAGTATTTGAACCAGTCTCTTGTGTGATACTGTGCCGAAAGCCTTCTTCCAGGAAAAAAGAAGCAATCTACCCATCACTCTCTCTCTTGACTTCTCTGTTACTTTGTCGTAGAACTCAAGTAGATATATGACAAAAGACGTCCCATCCTTGAAACAGTGTTGATTGTCATGTATGAGTCCAGTCCTTTTAATCCTATGTATGTCAGTGACACTTGTCTGTTGTTCAATGCTGCCTGTTTGTCTCCCTAACAACTGAAACTGCATTTGCTGTCTTCCACACCTCAGGCAGTTGCCCTGTTACGAGAGATTTATTGAAGATTGCTGTCATTGATAACAGTATCAAAGACAATACAATCAGATCATTATATAACAGAAGTACAGACATGAATTCACAGGGCTCCTGACCAGCATAAGGAGATCAGGTATGAGGGTGCTTGCGCCAAATTCAACTTCAATAACAAAACCATACAGTGGGATCAAATCAACCGTGTCCAAAATGAAACGAGATAGGAAGATATTCTCGACAACACGGATCAAAACCTTTGACTAGAAACAATTAAGGCTATGGTACTTGACGTATACTCAAGGCACATTCCTGTAAGAAAAAAAGAAGAGAAGATGTAAACTAGAAAGAGGAAGAAGCTTCCTATACAATCGAAGGAGAATAATCACAGAGCTGCTGAAAGGGGCCAGTATATATGAAATACGAAAGGAGCCACTGGGCAGAGAAATAGCAAATATCGAACTTAAGCTTAAAGAATCTTACAGGAGACACGAATCTCAGGAAAAAATTAAAGCCATAAAGAAAATTGAAAGAAACCAAATATACTTCCTTTCTTATGCCAAATGTGGGACAAAAACAACATCCAGTATTGGACCCCTGCTTAAACGATATGGGACTTATATAGATGACAGTAAATAAACGAGTGAGCTACTGAATCTCAACATGACTCAACGTTTAGTGAGCAGTTAACCAGACTAAAGGTCGACAATCTATGTGAGTTTTTTATGACCGAGACTCAAATTCTGGTTATTTCAAAAATTTCTGATATTATCTTAACACCACAAGACTTTGAAAAAGAAATAAATAATATACCCATGCAGTCTGACCCAGACCTGTGGAACTCCACTGTGATCCCACCTCTTCCTGCCACATCTCCGGCCCTAAGCTGTACTTCCTACAAGATTGATGGACTGAACACATCGATTTCAGGCTGAGGGACTGATTACCTCACCTCCTCCTCTCCTTACACCCTTCTGCTTTGTATTGGACTGATGAAGCCACTGTGTGGCGAAACGTTTCTTCAATAAAGATTCCCATACGTTACATAAGTGTCTCAATCTTCAACTTGTCGGCTTTTTAAACCATTTATGATCACCTAGTTCTTGACTGTTGTTTTCCTCCTGATGTGTGTACATAGCAACTTTCGGTTATTATATAAACACATCAGGTGTCTATATAACAACTTGTTGCTCAACTTCTAATTTTCTAGAGACTTTTGACTTCTATATTTTTCCATTCTCTTACACACTTGGTTTTGACCTCTTTACATCCCAGGAAAATCAAGGACTTATTCTAATCTTTCCATTTTCTTTCCGGTTATTCCTTGGTATAAACTTCTCTATAACATAAATCCTCAATAAACATAATGATAAAAACGGGTTACGCTTCCTTAATTAATGCTTCTCGAATAACGTTTAATAACTTTATCCTTTGATAACAAGTTTAAATTCAAAAACTGTCCAAATCACTGATATCTATAAACATTAAATTTTTCGCTTTTTTTTTTTTTTTTGCTTATTTTGTAAAAGGTATTTTATAGTAATAGTAGTAGTAATAGTAGGGGTAATAGTAGCAGTATGAGTATTAGTAAAAGTAGAGGAATAGTGGTTAGAGTAGTAGAAATAACAGTAGTAGTAGTAATAGATGTTGTAGTAGTAGTAATAGTAGCAGGATTAGTACTTGTAATAGTAGAGGAAAATATATGGTAATAATTACATAAAAGTATTGGTAGTAACAGCAGTAGTAATGCAGCAGAAGTAGTAGTATTAGTAGTTGAAGAAGTAGCAGTGGTAGTCCCAGTAATTCTAGAAGGTGCTGACGATAGCAGTAGAACTACGAGTAGTATAATAAATATTTAGTAGAGAACTAGGACTAGTAGAATAGTACCACCAGTTGTAGTAACTACCAGGGTAATGGAAGAATTTATACTTTGTGCTTTAAAAAGATTATCTTAGACAAATTGTAGTGATAACGATTCCTGTAGACACATTTATCATTTAGAAGTGCCAATAAGATCATTATTTTTATTTAAAAAGTAAACATTCGGGATATATCTAACCTTGCTGTAATATTATTCGTGTCAGGTCAAAAATGTCCTTGACCCAGGTATGCTGATTAGTTTTGAAGGAGAAGCATGTAGACAGTAGCAGCATTGCAGCAGGCAGCATCATGAGCGCCCCCAGGGTGGCTGCCCACACAGGCAGCTCTAGAGGCAGCAGGAAGCCCCAGGGATCCACCATCGGCCTGCCTCGACTACCAGGATCCTGCAGTACTGTATCATCACTGGCCAGGTGAAGTCCACCACCTCACTGCGACTCTCAGAGAAACCAAACGGCTCAAGTGCAAAGTCTGCTTCCTGATTTTGGAAGTTGATGTGGACGATGTTTTATAAAAAAAAAATTGATGTATGAATACGCTTTACTATATATCATGTTACTACACTTTTGTATTATGTAATAAGTAATGTAAATTCTCAGGAAATATATATGATGCAATGGCTTAGGACTAATTAAATTAACCAATGATACTCAAGAGTTTCGCCTATTCACTGTCCTTCTCAACACCGCCCCCCCACCCACAAGCCCTGTTGCTACCCCCACCCACACGACCCCTCCTTCCCTCCAAAGCGACCCACCTGCCTCCCACCACGACCGCCGCCCACGCCCACCCTCTCCTGCTCACTGTCTCGCACCGTCATTGGTCCCTTCTCCTCAAACTGACTACCACCTCATACACCACCTCATACACCACCTCATACACCACCGTGCTGTGCTCTGCCACACAATATATGTAATAGTACTAAAACAGAATGACCTAAAATAGTTGAATATTAATTAGCAGAACGAGTATGCTGGGAAAATATGTTTACAAGTGCCCAGGGTGACCGGTTGCCACAGTCTCGGGTACACTTAGGTTTGAAGTAATTATAATTGAACCTGAATGGAGTTAATTACATTTTTGAGTAATTGTAACGAACTTTTAGATTCAACGGTAATTGCAATTGACTGTTCTCAAGCTAATACTTGTATTTTATTATGGTATAAAACTAAGGCACTAAGATGGGCTAATAACAAAATATATGTACTTGTTACATAATATAGAATTGTACATTCTGATGTGACTCACGTTGTTTGAGTCACGTATAGTACTTGTACTGTTGAGAGTTACGTTCGTGTGTCCCCTCAAGGGAGGTTCCTTGACGCTGGTGAGGGGCTCTTGATCTATGGAATTGGATCTGCGCTCCAGTTCCCTGAATTAAGCCTGAATACCTCCCATCCGCCCACCCACATGCACTGTATAATCCTCTGGGTTTAGTGCTCCCTCATGTTTATAATATGTGTGTGTGTGGGCTGTGTGACTGGTAGTCTGGGATCCTCCATCAGTCCGAGTCGTGACTTGTTTATGGTTGGGTGAATTGTTTCGTGAATAAAAATATAAGTTACACTTCTCTTGTGTCAAAAGTTTAGTTCGTTATGATTTTACCGAGAATCATTTTGAAAATAAAGTGAGACAGTAGGGGCAAAGTTCTTTTTTTTAAAAAACATGAAACCCCTATTTATAAATTCACAAACAGATAAGCAGTTATGAGTTTCTTGAATTATTCTGACTCAGTAACGGTTTTGGATGAGTTAGAAAATAAACGAGAAGAAATAATTCCTTGTTATATTTCATATTTATAGTAATAATAATATTCTGTGTGAAGTTCTATTCTAGTTGGTTCTCAAATTATTTTTGTATTTTATGCAGTTTCAAGAGAGCACAGGGGCCGGGAACTGTGACTCGACCCCTGCAGCCACAACTAGGTGAGTACAGAGCCAAGAAGGACATTGAAAGTAATGGAAGATAATGGAAATGGGGTTATTACCTCGCGAATATTAAAAATTTCCTATACTTGTTTTTAAATTACATTTTTCACAGTTGTTAAATAAATGATATTAATTAACAACATAGTCTGATTCCTGAATATTTATCATATAAGTGGGATTGAAGAAGATCAGAAATGTTATAGAATGTTGTTCAGTGTCATACATTCACGAAGTATGTAAAGTAAAAGGACACAAGTGCAACTAATGTGACATTTATTGTGGCAACGTTTCGCTCTCCAGGAGCTTTATCAAGCCATTATCAAGCTTGATAAAGCTCCTGGAGAGCGAAACGTTGCCACAATAAATGTCACATTAGTTGCACTTGTGTCCTATTACTTTACATATTGTCGGTAATTCTACCAACTTTATTACATTCACGAAGTAGACTGATAGTTCACTCAAGTGAATGTTGCTTGTGAGAAACGTATGCTTCTCCTTTAACACAATAAGGTCTTCGCTTATTGGTGGGTTTGAGCCTGAAGCAACAGCGTATTGAATAAAATAAGTTTGAATAAAACTATTTGCATACATTCGTGTTGCATCTTTTGCCTCGCAGTCTCATTCCTGTGTTTCGAGTTATGGATTCATTCAGCAGTTCAAATAGCTCTTCATGTTTGAGCTTATCAAAGCCATTCAACATTTTAATGGTATGAATGAGATCCTTCATTCTATTTAACCCTGGGAGAAAAGGGTTAAATGCCTTGAACCTTGACTAACGTAACGAAGTTGGTTTCTTTTTTCTGTATTCTCTTCACTATACCTTTGTATTTTGCGCGATTTGGAGGACTAAACCTCCTGGCAGATTCGAGATGAGGTCTAATGAATACTTTATATAGAATTATGTCCGAATCATGAAAATGCAGAGGCTTAATGACATACAATCATCATGCAGAGGCCACCAGAGATAATGAATCTCCCAACTTTGACAGACCTAAGTTAGATATTGGTATCATGGCAGCTTTTAAACAACGTTGGTTTAGTAGGTCGCCTTCTTTGATTGACTAACTAGCTTCATTCAGTATCAAGAGAAGCCCACGTTTACTATGATATATCACACATGCGTTGTTTCGAATGTCAAGGCTATATGAGTATTTATGTTCCATAACTCGCTGGCCAATAATTCTTGTTAATTGTTTAGTGCCCTGGAAATATTCCTGGCCACGTTACTGACAGAGAGGACGTATCTGGTGGCTGCTCTTTCTCACGTAGTAGTGTTAAAGATGTGGAAGGCGCAGTTTTAACAGTTTGAGATGAGGAATAGCGGGAAGTGAAGGTGCATATTTCCCGTGTTATGTAGTCACACTTCTCTTCGAGGAACTGTGAGCTGGAAATCCTGTGTGAATTCTCAAGAGTAATCCTCTCATGGTCCCGGAGTCACTGACTGAAAGTGTACGAGGTTGCCCTTGTGATTTGGTTTCCTATATATTTTAGAGAATAAATTGTCATTGCCTGCGTTTACGAAATCTATGAACGAAAGCTGGATGCTGCTTTCATAATCGATCGTAAACAGGATAGGAGGTTCCATCTTGTTGTTAGTATGAAAGATGGAGTGAATATGCAGTCTTCGTTGTAAAATTATTAATACAACGTCTAATTAATATAGCTAAGCTATGTGAATTTAATAATGATATACAATATCGACAAATTGATAAGTAAGACACATGTGTAACGTTTAGGTAGCTTTATTCCGAAACGTTTCTCCTACACAGTAAGCTTCTTCAGTCGACTACAGAGGAGGCAGCAAAACCTTCCTCTCTTTTAGTCTCTTCGTCTGTACTGCTTCTGCTGCCTAGGTATTCGACTCAAGAAGTCTACTGTGTAGGGAATACCAATATCTAACTGTTGTACATGTGTCTTATATAGTTATTTTACGTTCCTGTGATAGCTGGAATGACGTGATCTGGTTCGTGGTGCTCAATGGCCTTCCGTGCCACTTTCACCTTTCTGAGCACCATATCTACCATACCACGCACTCACACTTTTCACTACCATGTTCATCACGCTACACTCAGCCACCTGAACACTAAATCACCCTTACCACACACCCACTCACTCTTCTCAGTACTTGTCCAAAATGTCACACTCATCCTCCTGAGCACCACGTCCACTAGGCCACACACCTTCCTCAGAAATATATCTACCATGATTCATTCACCCTCCTCGGTAATATGTCCACCATGACACACTCACCCTCCTCAACACCTAGTCCTCCATGCTAAACTCATTCTTTTCTGTACCTTCCTCAGCATCATACTCACTATGCCACACACTTTCCTTAGCATCATACTCACTATGTCACACATCTTCCGTAGCACCATATTCACCATGCCATACACTTTCCTTAGCACCATACCAATCATTCCACAAACCTTCCTCAGCAAAATACCTACCATGCTACACACCTTCCTGAGCATCACACCCACCGTGTCACACCTTTCTCAGCACCATCACCATACCCACCATGCCACTCACACTTACCCTCCTGACTACCATGCCCACCATACCAGTCCAGGCTCCATCTTTCTGCTTGGAGCCAAACGTTCCATCAGTCGGAATTACATAGATGTACCTGTAGAAAGAACACCCGTCAGGCTCTGTCATTATGTATGTACTGAACACTTACAAACTTTAAAACTTTGTTTGAGGTGCTGAACGATCTAAATGCACAGTCACGTAGCAGTGTAGAGAGAAGTATGGCTTTCTAATGCAGGAAAATATCAGTATCGACAATCTGAAGCTGATCAGAAGGTACATTCACTTGAAAATCAATATCCCAATCTTTTTCCTGTCACCACTTGGAAAAGGTCCGGACAGGGCGATTATACCGGCGAATCTACAACAACAACAACTGATAAATTTATGCTTACACAACAGAAAAAAAGCAAATCCTATTCTAAATACGGTATGTGGAGGATTTTCTTAACTTACTGTGGTTGACTGACTCGTTATTAGAATCAGTCTGTCACCAAGGATTTGCCAGCTGCCCCACAAATTCTGAAGCCTAGTGACCATGCACTCCTCAATTTGGCTTTCTTGCAAAGTATACTCAACAGTGGCTACTTACCAATCTGAGGTACTTAGTGACACTTGGTATCTGGTCCATTATCAGACAGGGTGATCCAGTACACATAGTCACTGAATTGAGTGTAGAGCTGACATGTTGGCGCTTAGCTGCACGCGGTGAAAACACTTGAGCACCTCTGGGATTAACGCCCATTAATCTTTGAACCAATACCACTGTGCTTACATTAGGTCCCTGCCTACCTTGCACACGATTAGCGATGACAATATACTTAATGAACAAGGTGAGAAAATGATCTTACGTGGCCCCAGGTCTCGACTACCTCTGGACTCAGATTAAAGTCGTCAGCTCAATACACCCTTTAACTTTTTTTCCTGTTTGATGATGAGCGGTCATTGTATCTGAAATTCACCCATTTACTTTAAGTGACACCTAGCCCGTTTAACCTAAGGACGAGTAACACCCACAAGGTCACAGTTCACTCCTCTGACTGTGAATTCCTGCTTAGGTCCAGAGATCCATGAATCACTTAAGTCTTCGTTACTTTCAAATGGCTATCTTTAACTGGACTTCGAAGCGCAATTCAAATTACATGTCAGACATTAGGGTGGCCTGAAGTAGGCGTTTTCACACAAAATGTTAGGCTCGATTAAGACTGCCTTCTCCCGGTATTCAAACTGGACTAGGACGCAGTGCAAACTCTGCCTTAGGCTGCCAATGTTGCCAATAGTTAATTAAATGTTCTTGACATGTAAGAATAAAAGTCTCAATGACATTCATAAATTCAAAATTCTGAGACCAGAAGAGACAACGCCTCATTTTTTAATATTGAACCATTGAATATTTAAACATGGCAGGAATTATGAGATATAAGTATAAGTTAGTAATTTGAGGTATAATGGATAATGAGTGAGTACTGAAATCTCTGAGGGGGTGAGGATGGTTGGATTAGTACTTTAAGGAGCATTGAAGTCACTAATATTCAGTGCTTAGAACACATGCTAGGTATGGATCTCTACATTTCAGGGTTAAAAAATTCCTTGAAATATGAATCTTGGAGTTTTCTCCTAATCCGAAGTTTGAAGATTCATTAAAAAAATTAATACAAAACTAATAAGACTTTTAAGATATAATGAAATTCACTCTTTTGCCAAGTTGTTCTGTTTGTGTATTAATAAGGTAAAATATCTAACTGGAGAGAGTAATGAAGAATGTTGCAGAAAGAGAACCAGAGATTAGAACTATCTGCGCGTGAAGAGGCTGTAAGCTTGATGAATCTTCTAGGAAGAGTTATGGAAATAAAGAACATTTGCTGAATAAAAAGGGAGATTTTATATTTCATTTTTAATAAAATATTTAGCGTTTAATGTAGAAACACAGTGTTGCATGTAAACTTAGCCAGGGTTTAAACTATAATTTCAATTTGAAATACTTCAAATGCTAAACACAAATAACCCGCACATAGAAGAGAGAAGTTTACAACGACGTTTCAGTCCAACTTGGACAATGAAAGCCACATTTACAAAGTCACACTGAGTAAATGGTCCAAGTCGGACCGGAACGTTTCCGTAAGCTCCTTTCTTCTATTTGTTCATTGTTCCAGTCACGGTATTATGCCTCTTTGTTATTTTCAAATGCTAAAGTTAAACATCTAGTCAGTTTCTTGGAAAGAAAAAAATTAACAAATGAAAAAAAATGTATATAATAAAAATTATGAGATAGACATGAAATCCACACTTCCTTGTGGTTTTGGTATATATTACTATTTCTGTCTCTTAATTTCTTTGATTGGGATTAATTGTATTCATTAAATGAAAGAATAATTTTTGTGGATATTGAGTGATAATGTTGATTTATCCAAGAAATATCTCAGGGGAGAAAAATTTGGTCTGTGAACACCCACGTGTACCTCTATATTGTATGATTTTGAGCAACGATATTATTTTTGAGTTTTACTGAGAAGTATTCTATTCTTGAATAGAGGAATAACCTTAAATGTGTGTGGTTATGGTTGTGTTTGTGTGTGTGTGTGTGTGTGTGTGTGTACTCACTTAATTGCACTCACCTAATTGTGGTTGCAAGGGTCGAGTCCTAGCTCCTGGCCCCGCCTCTTCACCGGTTGCTACTAGACCCTATCTCTCCCCGCTCCATGAGCTTTATCAAACCTCGTCTTAAAACTGTGTATGGTTCCTGCCTCCACTACGTCATTTTCTAGGCTATTCCACTGCCTTACAACTCTATGACTGAAGAAATACTTCCTACTATCTCTCTGACTCATTTGTGTCTTCAACTTCCAATTGTGGCCTCTTGTTTCTGTGTCCCCTCCCTGGAACATCCTGTCCTTGTCCACCTTGTCTATTCCACGCAGTATTTTATATGTCGTTATCATGTCTCCCCTGACCCTCCTGTCCTCCAGTGTCGTCAGGCCGATTTCCCTTAATCTTTCTTCATAGGACATTCCCCTTAGCTCTGGAACTAACCTTGTTGCAAACCTTTGTACTTTCTCTAGTTTCTTGACGTGCTTTATCAAGTGTGGGTTCCAAACAGGTGCTGCATACTCCAGTATGGGCCTGACATACACGGTGTACAGTGTCTTGTGTGTGTGTGTGTGTGTGTGTACTCACTTAATTGCACTCACCTAATTGTGGTTGCAAGGGTCGAGACTCAGCTCCTGGCCCCGCCTCTTCACTGAGTGTTAATAGGTCCTGTCTCTCTCCCCCTGCTCCATGAGCAGGGTTTCCTGCCTACACTACATCACTTGCAGAACTATTCCATTTCCTAACACCTCCGTGGCTGAAGACATACTTCTTAACATCCCTTTGACTCATCTGAGTCCTCAGCTTCCAATTGTGACCCTTTGTTTCTGTGTCCCATCTCTGGAACATCCTGTCTCTGTCCACCTTGTCTATTCCCCGCAGTATTTTGGATGTCGTTATCATGTCTCCCCTAACCCTCCTGTCCTCCAATGTCGTCGGACCGATTTCCCTTAACCTTTCTTCATAGCACATTCCCCTTAGCTTTGGAACTAGCCTTGTTGCAAACCTTTGCACTTTCTCTAATTTCTTGACTGGTGCTGCGTACTCCAGTAAGGGCCTGACGTACACAGTGTATAAAGTCTTGAACGATTCCTTACTAAGGTACCGGAATGCTATTCTCAGGTTTGCCAAGCGCACATATGCCGCAGCAGTTATCTGGTTAATGTGTGCTTCTGGCAACGTACTTGGTATTATACTCACTCCTAGATCTTTCTCCTTGAGTGAGATTTGCAGTCTTTGGCCTCCTAGCCTATACTCTGTCTGCGGTCTTCTTTTCCCTTCTCCGATCTTCATGACTGCATTTGAAGATTGAGACACTTATGCAGAATATGGGAATCTTTATTCAGGAAACGTTTCGCCACACAGTGGCTTCTTCAGTCCAATACAAAGAGGAAGGCATAAGGAGAGGAGGAGAATGAGGTAATCAGTCCCTCAACCTGGAGTCGATGTGTTCAGTCCATCAATCTTGTAGAATGTACAGCATAGGGCCGTAGACGTGGCTTATATACTGTAGAGATGTGAGGTGAAGCAGGTTGAGGGACTGATTACCTCATTCTCCTCCTCTCCTTATGCCTTCCTCTTTGTATTGGACTGAAGAAGCCACTGTGTGGCGAAACGTTTCCTGAATAAAGATTCCCATATGCTGCATAAGTGTCTCAATCTTCAACTTGTCGGTTTTTCAAACCATTCATCACAACTGTCAGACACTGCAGCATCATGGGATCTTGTTACAAAGAATTCTTCTACACTTGTTCAACCTTTGGACGAAGACCTACTTCGACTAATGGATGGTACCACTATGACCCCGCCTCCGCCTGCTTCACCTCACATCTCTACAGTATATAAGCCACGTCTACGGCCCTATGCTGTACGTTCTACAAGATTGATGGACTGAACACATCGACTCCAGGTTGAGGGACTGATTACCTCATTCTCCTCCTCTCCTTATGCCTTCCTCTTTGTATTGGACTGAAGAAGCCACTGTGTGGCGAAACGTTTCCTGAATAAAGATTCCCATATGCTGCATAAGTGTCTCAATCTTCAACTTGTCGGTTTTTCAAACCATTCATCATGACTGCATTTGGCGGGGTTAAATTCTAGGAGCCAGTTTCTGGACCACACATCCAGCCTGTCCAGGTCTCTTTGTAGACCTGTCCGGTCCGCATCTGATTTAATTCTCCTCATTAACTTCACATCATCTGCAAACAGGGACGCTTCTGAGTCTATCCCTTCCGTCATGTCGTTCACATATACCAAGAATAGCACTGGTCCTAGGACTGGCCCCTGTGGGACCCCGCTCGTCACAGGCGCCCACTGTGTGTGTGTGTGTGTGTGTGTGTATGTACTCACCTAGTTGAGGTTGCGGGGGTCGAGTCCGAGCTCCTGGCCCCGCCTCTTCACTGATCGCTACTAGGTCACTCTCCCTGAGCCCTGAGCTTTATCATACCTCTGCTTAAAGCTATGTATGGATCCTGCCTCCACTACATCGCTTCCCAAACTATTCCACTTACTGACTACTCTGTGGCTGAAGAAATACTTCCTTTAACATCCCTGTGATTCATCTGTGTCTTCAGCTTCCAACTGTGTCCCCTTGTTACTGTGTCCAATCTCTGGAACATCCTGTCTTTGTCCACCTTGTCAATTCCTCTCAGTATTTTGTATGTCGTTATCATGTCCCCCCCTATCTCTCCTGTCCTCCAGTGTCGTCAGGTTGATTTCCCTTAACCTCTCCTCGTAGGACATACCTCTTAGCTCTGGGACTAGTCTTGTTGCAAACCTTTGCACTTTCTCTAGTTTCTTCACGTGCTTGGCTAGGTGTGGGTTCCAAACTGGTGCCGCATACTCCAATATGGGCCTAACGTACACAGTGTACAGGGTCCTGAATGATTCCTTATTAAGATGTCGGAATGCTGTTCTGAGGTTTGCTAGGCGCCCATATGCTGCAGCAGTTATTTGGTTGATGTGCGCTTCAGGAGATGTGCCTGGTGTTATACTCACCCCAAGATCTTTTTTCCTTGAGTGAGGTTTGTAGTCTCTGACCCCCTAGACTGTACTCCGTCTGCGGCCTTCTTTGCCCTTCCCCAATCTTCATGACTTTGCACTTGGTGGGATTGAACTCCAGGAAGCCAATTGCTGGACCAGGTCTGCAGCCTGTCCAGATCCCTTTGTAGTTCTGCCTGGTCTTCGATCGAGTGAATTTCTCTCATCAACTTCACGTCATCTGCAAACAGGGACACCTCACAGTCATTTCCTTCCCCTCATGTCGTTCACAAATACCAGAAACAGCACTGGTCCTAGGATGACCCCTGCGGGACCCCGCTGGTCACAGGTGCCCACTCTGACACCTCGCCACGTACCATGACTCGCTTGCTGTCTTCCTGACAAAGTATTCCCTGATCCATTGTAGTGCTTCCCTGTTATCCTGCTTGGTCCTCCAGTTTTTGCACCAATCTCTTGTGTGGAACTGGGGTCAAACGCCTTCTTGCAGTCCAAGAAATGCAATCCACCCACCCCTCTCTCTCTTGTCTTACTGCTGTCACCATGTCATAGAACTCCAGTAGGTTTGTGACACAGGATTTCCCGTCCCTGAAACCATGTTGGCTGCTGTTGATGAGATCGTTCCTTCTAGGTGTTCCACCACTCTTCTCCTGATAATCTTCTCCATGATTTTGCATACTATACATGTCAGTGACACTGGTCTGTAATTTAATGCAGTTATTTGGTTGATGTGCGCTTCAGGAGATGTGCCTGGTGTTATGCTCACCCCAAGATCTTTTTCCTTGAGCGAGGTTTGTAGTCTCTTGGCCCCCTAGGACTGTATGGGGTTTTGTGTGTGTGTGTGTTTTGTGTGTGTGTGTGTGTGTGTGTGTGTGTGTGTGAGTGTGTGTGTATATGTGTGTGTGTGTGTGTGTGTGTGTGTGTGTGTGTGTGTGTGTGTGTGTGTGTGTGTGTGTGTGTGTGTGTGTGTGTGTGTGTGTGTGTGTGTGTGTGAGGGATGTGGGTTTCGGTGGTGGCCGTTTGAAGATCTGGGTTTAAGATAAGGTTGAGTGCGGATGCTCTTGCATGGTGGTGATGGTATCAAGATTCAAGGATTTTGAACATATGAGTCAATTATTGTGAATTCTTACTTCTTATATGTATTACTTTGAAAATGTTTCTAGAAGATAAGAGTTTTACTAGCTAATGTTCCAAAAAATTTTGTCTATTGCTTATCATTTTTTGAATACTGTGCAATGTTTAAACTTGCATAACTTATTCAGAAAATTGCTTACGTTAACATGACTCGCGAAATCGTAATGACACGATTGCAAACAAACCATACCACGGGCAGGGATAGAACCCGCGGTCAGAGAGTCTCACAACTCCAGCCCGTCGCGTTAGCCACTGGATAAGCTAGCCACAATAAGATTCGTCCAACTACGTATATTTCTACACCATAGGAAGGTTAGATTCGTCTGTAAAAAAACTTGCATTGTTTTCACAGTGGTGCCTATGCTAACGTTCCTATGGTGTAGAAATATACCAAGTTGGGCGAATTTTATTGTGGCTAGCTGGTCCAGTGGCTATCGCGACGGTCTGGAGTTTTGAGACTCTCTGACCGCGGGTTCTATCCCGCACGTGGTGTGATTTGCTTACGTTTTGAGAATTTTTAACCTCCGTTTCTTTATTTGAACAATGAAAGTCACTTGAGTGGTCATCTGTCACATGAATGGTCACCTGTCACATGAGTGGTCACCTGTCACATAAATGGTCCCCTTTCCCACATAAATGGTCCCCCTTCACATAAAGGGGTACCTGTCACATGAGGGGTCACCGTCACTGATGGTCACCTGTACAAAATTGGTCACCTGTCACATAAAGGGGGTCCCTGCCCACATGAGGGGTTTAAACCTGTCACATAAAGGGGCCCACCTGTCACATAAGGGGTTTCACCTGTCCCATGAGGGCCCCACCTGTCACATGAAGGGTCACCTGTCACATGAGTGGTCCCCTTCACATGAATGGTCACCTTCACATGAGGGGTCCCCAATTCACATGAGGGGGTCACCTGTAAACAGAAGGTCACCTTCACATAAATGGCCCACCTGTCACTAAAAAAGGAAAAGTTGGGGTTTTTTCACCTTCACATAAAGGGGGTTTAACCTGCCCACATGAATGGTCACCTTTTCAAAAAAATTAAAATAGTGGTCCCCCTGCCCACATAAATGGTCACCGCCACTGAGTGGTCACCTGTCACAAATGGCACCTGTCAAAATGAGTGGTCACCGTTCACATGAGGGGGTCATCTGTCACTTTATGGTTCACCTGTCACATGAATGGAAAACCTGTCAAAATGATGTCCCCCTGTCACATGAGTGGTCACCTGTCACATGAAGGGTCCCCCGTCCCCGGGTTGGTCCCCGGTCACATGTTTGGGTCATCTGTCACTTTAAGGGTCACTTTTCACATAAAGGGTCACCTTTTCACAAGAGTTCACCTGCCCACATAAATGGACCATTTTCCCACATAAAGGGGTCACCTGCACATAAATGGTCACCTTTTTCACATGAGGGGTCACCTGTCACATGAGTTCACCTGCCCCCCATGAAGGGTCCCCCTTCACATAAATGGCCCACCTTTTCAAAATGATTCACCTGTCACAGGGAAGGGGTAAACTGTTCACCTGAGTGGTCACCTGTCACATGAGTTCCCCTGTCACTTGAATGGTCCCCTGTCACAGATGGTCACCTGTCACATGAGGGGCCCCCCCGTCACATAAATTGGTAAATTTTGTCCATGAGTGGTCCCCTTTCACATAAATGGTCACCTGCCCACATAAATGGTAAACCGTCACATGAGTGGGTCCACCTGTCACAAGTCCCCTTGTAAGGGTTGGCTTTTCCCATGAGTGGCCCACCTGCCCACATGATTTGGTAAACCTTAAAATGAGGGGTCCTGTCACATGAGTGGTCACCTGCCCACATGGTGGCCCACCTGTCACAAAAAGGGGTAAACCTGTCACATGAGTGGTCACCTGTCAATAAAGGGGGTCACCTGTCACATTTTGGGTCCATCTGTAAACATGAGTGGTCCCTGTCACATGAGTGGTCACCTGTCATTTGAGTGGTCATCGTCACATAAAGTATCCCTGTCACAGAGTGTCCCCTGTCACAAAAGGTCACCTGTCACAGATGGTCCCCCCTGTCCCCATAAAGTTTTCACCTTCCATGATGGTCACCTTTCACATGATGGTCACCTTCACATAAAAGGTCACCTGTCACATAAATTGGTCACCTGCACATGAGTGGTCCCCTTCACAAAAAGGGCCCATGCCCAAAATGAGGGGTCATCGGGCACATGAAGTGGAACCTGTCAAAAGATGGTCATCTGTCACATGAGTAGTCACCTGTCACTATTAGTCCCCTTTCCCACATGAAGAAGTCACCTGCCCACATGGGGTGGTAAACCTGTCCCCTAAAGGGGGCCCCCATGCCCACATAAATGGTCACCTGCACATGATGTCACCTGCACATGAGTGGCCCCCTTTCCAAATGGCCCACCGTCACATGAGTGGTCACCTTTTCACATGAATGGGTCACCTGCCCCATAGAGTCACCTGTCACATGGGGTTTCCCTGCCAATGAGAAGTCCCCTTAAATTTTAAGGTATCACCTGCACATGAGGGTCACCTGCCCACCAGGGGCCCGGTCCGGCCCTGCCACATGAGTGGTAACCTGCCCAAAAACATTGAAGTGGTCACCTGTCACATGGGGGGGGGGGGCCCCTTTGTCCCATAAAATGGTCACCTGTCCCTTTAGTAACCTGCAAAATAAGGGGGCCCGCCTGCCAAAAAAAACATGAATTGGGTCACCTTTTCCAATGATTGTCACCTGTCACATGAGCGGTCGCCGGCCACTTAGGGGTTAACCTGTCACTTTAGGGGTTCCCCCTGTCACATAGTAGTCACCGCCCACATGAGTTGTCACCCCCACTTTGGGGTAACCTGTCACATGAGCGGTCGCCTCCCAAACATGAGTGGTCACCTTAAATTGAGGGGGTCACCTGTCACATGAGCGGTCGCCGGCCAATAGTGAAAACCTGAAAAACTTTAGGGGCCCCACCTGTCACATAAGTAGTCACCTGTCACAGGGAGTTAGCCCACCGGTC
The DNA here is from genome assembly GCF_026875155.1 of Cherax quadricarinatus. Lineage (NCBI taxonomy): Eukaryota > Metazoa > Arthropoda > Malacostraca > Decapoda > Parastacidae > Cherax > Cherax quadricarinatus. Next base: position 45,903,177 of record NC_069421.1, read on the forward strand.
ACATTTGGGGTCCCCCTTTTCAATGGGGCGGTCGCCTCCACATGGGGTGGTCCCCTTTTCCACGGATTTGGTTTCACCTGCCCATAAAGGGTCCCTGCCAATGGGGTGTCACCTTTCACATGAGGTTCACCTTCACAAAGTGGTCCCCTGCAATTGAGTAGTCACCCCCACAAAAATTTTCACCTGTCAATGGGGTTCCCTGCCACATATTTGGCCCCGTAAAAAAAGGGGGTCACCTGTCACATGGTAGTCACCTGTCCCCATAAAGGTAGTCACCTTAAACATGGGGTAATCACCTGTCCACATGAGTTCCCCTGCAATGAGTAGTCCACCTGTCCATAAGTTTCACCTGTCACTGAGGGTCCCTGTACATGAGGGGAAACCTTTTTCAAAAATAAAGTTTTCCCCTTTGTCACATGGGGTGGTCCCCCTTGTCACATGGGGAAACCCACCTGTCACATGAGAAACACCTGTCACATAAAGAAACCCCCCCTTTCCCACATGAGAAATCACCTGCCATGAGTGGTCCCCCTGTCACAGGGGGGGGGTCCCCTATCCCTGAAATGAGGGGTTTACCTGTAAACATGGGTTTCCCCTTTCCAGGGAGTATTCACCTGCACTTGAGGGGCACCTTTTACATGATGGTCACCCCCCCAACATGAGAAAATCACCTAAAAACATAAAGGTTCCCCTGTCCATGATTGGTCCCCCTTTTTCCCTGAAGGGGTTCACTTTCACAGAGTGGTCACCTGTCACTTGAGGGACCCCCTTAACATGAGGGGTCCCCTTTCCCCACATGAGTGGTACAATGTAAAAGTTTCCCCTTAAATGGGGAGGTCCCCTTTAACCTAGGGGGTCACTTTCACATGATGGCCCACCTTTCACTTTGAGTAGTAAACCTTTTAACATGAGTGGTCCCTTTCAAATGAGTGGCACCTTTTTTCCCCTTTTGAGGGTCCCCTTCGTAAAAAGAGGGGTCACGTCACTTTATTTCACCTTCACATGAGTGGTCCCTTTTACTTTAGTGGTCCCTTCAATATGGTCACCTGCCCACATGAGTGGTCCCCCCCCCCCCCCCCCCCCCCCCCCCCCCCCCCCCCCCCCACCCCCCCCCCCCCCCCCCCCCCCCCCCTTTCCCCCACATGATGGCCCCTGTCACATGAGAGTCACCTATCCATGAGTTGGCGCCTGCCCATATGAGGGTAAACCCAATCACATGAGGGGTCCCCTTCACATGATGGTCACCTGCCACAAAAGTCTCCCCTTTTTACATAATGGTTCCCCCCCCCCAAATCCATGGGGTGGTCACCTATAAAAATGAGGGGCACCTGCCAAATGGTGTCCCCTTTTTCCATGAGGGGCCCACCTGCCCACATGAGTATCACCTATCACATATTTTTATACCTCTCACATGAGTGGTAACCTGTCACATGAGTAGTCACCTGTAAACATGAGAATCACCTGCCCAGATTAGCCCACCTGTAAACATGAGCGCCCGCCTGCCACATGGATGGTCCCCTGTCTTTTGAGTGGTAAACCTGCACATGATAGTAAACCTTCATATGATGGTCACCTTTCCTAAAGTGGAAACCACCCACATGATACCCAACTTCAAAATAGATTTCACCAAACACTTAGGGGTTTCACCTGTAAAGAGTGGCCCACCTTCACATGAGGGGTTTCACCGGGTCACATGAGTAGTCACCTATCACATGTTTGGGGGTCACCTGTCACATGAGTGGTCACCTGCCACTTTTTTTTTGGGTCACCTGTCACATGAGGGGGTTCACCTTCACATGAGTGGGTTCACCTACAAAAGAGGGGTCCCCTTTTCCCACTTTAAGGGGTTTCCCCCTGTCACATGAGTGGCACTTATCAATGAGAAGTCACCCTATCACATAGTGGGTCCCCCTGCACATGATTGGTCACCTGTCAAAATGAGTGGCACCTGTCCAGATTTTTTCCCCTTTTCACATGAGGGGGTCCCCCCACAGATGGTACCTGTCATATGAGGTCCCCTTTTCCCATAAAGTAGTCACCTGTCACATGAGGGGCCCACCTGTCACATGATGGGCCCACCTGCCCCCTGAGTAGTAAACTGTCACTTTTACCCACCGGGTCACATGAGGGGGTCGCCGCCACATGGGGGTCACCGTCACATGAGGGGTTTCCCCGGGGTCACATAAAGGGGTCGCCTCCCCACATGAGTGGTAACCTGTCACTTTGAGTGGCCCAAACCTGTACATTTTTTAAGTCACCGTCACATGATAGTCACCTTCACTTTAGTCACCTGTCACATGAGCCTCGTTTCCAATGGTGGTCACCTAAAAACTGGGGGTTTCCACCTTCACTGAGTAACCCACCCCCTCACATGAGGTAAGTCACCGTAACTGGGGTAGTCACCTGAAAAAAGGAGTGGGTCACCGGTCACTTTTATATCGCCTGTCACATGAAAAATTTCCCCCTGACACATGAGGGTAGACACCTTTTCACTTTATAGTAAACCAAACCACATGGATAGCACCTGTCAAAAAATGAGTGGTCAAAAGCACAGGGAAGCTTTCGCCTGTAAACGTGGGGTGGAAAAACCTTTTTCCCAATAGTGGTAACCTGTCACATGATTTTCCCACCTGTCACTGAGTAGTCACCGGTCACTTTGAGGATCACCTGTCGCATAAAGGGGGTCCCCGGGTCACTGAGCGGTTTTCGCCTGCCACAAAAAATTGCAAACCCTTTTCCCAAAAGAGTGGCACCGGGCCCATAATAGTCCCCTGCACATGTGGCAACCTGTCACATAAAAGGGGGTTCACCGGCACATGTATCCCCCCCCTTTTCGCATGATTGGTCACCTTCACATGAGTATCCCTGCCACTTAAGGGGCACCTGCACAGGGGGAAGTCCCTGTCACAAGAGTATTCCCCTTTCATTTAAAAGTGGTCCCCTTTCCCAAAATGAGTTTGGTTTACCTGTCACTTTAGTGGGTAAACCTGCCCACATGTTTGGGTTCCCCCCTTGCCCCTTTGAGGCCCCCATGCCCACATGAGTGTCACCTATCAAAATGATTAGCCCACTATCACAGATTGGCCCAACCTACACATGAGGGGTTTCACCTTCACATAGTAGCACCTATCACATGAGGTCACCTGCCCACATGAGGGGGCACCTGCCCAAAAATGAGGGGGTCCCCTGTCACATGAAATTCACCAATCCCCTGATTGGTCACCTTTCACTTTGAGGGGTCACCTGCCCACATGAGGGGTCACCTGTCACTTTGAGTAGTCACCTATCACTTTAGGGGTCCCCCTGTCACATGAGTGGTCACCTTTTCCATGAGGGGTCACCTGTCACTTTGAAAATCAACATGACATGGGTTTTCACATGTCACATGATTGGTCACCTTTCACTTTGAGGGGCCCCACCTGTCACATGAAGGGTTTTTCCCCACCGTCGCATGAGGGGTCACCTGCCCACGGGAATTTTTCCCCCTTCACAGAGTTGTCACCTGTCCAAAAGGAGTGGGTCACCTGCCCACTGAGTGTCACCTGCCCACATGAGGGGGCCCCCTGTCCCTGAGTGGGTCACCTATCACATGAAGTCCCCCTGTCACTTATGGAAAACCCGGCCCACATGAGGGGTCATTTAACACATGAGTATCCCCTTTATCACATGAGTGGTCCCTGTCACATGAGGGGTTTTCACCTTCACATGAGTGGTCACCTGTCAAAAATGTGTAGTAAAACTATGACTTTAGGGGGCAAAATGTCACATGAGTGGTCACCTGTCACATGAGTGGCCCCCCGCCCACTTGAATGGTCCCTGTCGCATGAGTGGTCCCCTTCCACATTAGAAAGTCACCAATCACATGAGTGGCACCTTTTCCCCTTGAGGGGTTCCCCTGTCAAAAGGGGGATTGGTCATTTTTGTCACATGAAAATCACCTCCCACATGAGGGGGCACCTTCACATAGTGGCCCACCGGTCCAATGGGGGGCACCTGTCACTTAGTGGGTCACCTTTCCCCGTGAGGGTCCCCCTGTCACATAGTGGTCACCTTCCCCAGGGTTGGTCACCTGTCACTTAGTAGCCCACCAACACAGGAGGGGGTTCACCGGCCCCATGAAGTAGTCATCTGTCACTTTGGGGAAGTAATCCAAACAATGGGGTGGTCACCTGCCCACTTTAAGTGGTCACCTTGTCACATGAGGGTTATTATGTAAATATCCCTTTTGAGAAATTATACAAAAGACAAAAGGAAGTAAAGGGGAATAAACCCACAGAAAATACATTTCCCTGTAAAAAAATTTAAAAAAAAAAGTGTTTGGGAAATAATAAACTTGATTCAATGTGGGGGAAAGCATGGGAAAGAAGGGAAGAGGGGGAAATGGGGGGTGAGATAAAGTGGGTGATAAAAGGGGTAATGGGATCTTTTTCCCAAGGGAAAATTGGAGATTTTAATATCTTTTTTCGAAAGAAAAAACCCTTTGGGGTGGGGGAGTGGAGGGTAAGGATGCTTTTGATCCGAGCATTTTGAGCAGAAAGAAGATGCCCCAAAAACCAAAGGGAGAGGGAGCTGGGTTTGGTTTTAAGGTTAGGAATGGACCAAAAGTAAATGGAAGGCAAAAAGGCTGTGATTACCCTTGGGGGTTTTGGGGCAGGAGGCAAAGTGGATCTTGATCCAAAAAAAATTACTTGATTGGTCTTGTTTCATAGCGGGTGCATGTATAAATTGAAGAACTGGAGTAGGGGGGGAGGAAAAAAGGGGGTGAAGGGGGTCTTATAAAAAGGGGGTGGAGATAATTTTGGTTTTTCCAGAACCTAAACCCTCTTTTAATCTAGGGCAGACATGAAAAAAGCTTCCCACTATGAAGCCCCACTCTGAGTGAAAAACCCCCCAAAAACCTCAGTGACCGTTGATTAAAAACCCCTGGTAATAAATTTATCACTACCGCCCAAAACTTAAGGTTCCTTTCAGGGGCCTCTGGTCCCCTTCCGGGGGAGCAAAAATTAAGGAAAAGATCACTTGTAAAACCACCCGACGAGTGAATATTTTACTCCAGCTTTTTTTTTGACACTCATTTCCGCGTATGTCGCCCAAGGTTTGCACTAAACACCCCTACGGGGTAAGTTTAAAAAAGGGCCCAGCCTGAAACTTTTCGGGCAAACCCAAATTCTAGTTCCCCGTTTTCTAAAGGCAGTGATGACATTTCCCAACCCAAAAAAATTGACTCAGTGGAAGAGTGGCAAAAGTAAATCGGTTAAAAGTGAATTCAGCACCCCGAAAGGCAAACAATGTGATGTTTTTAAAGAGTGCAGCCCCTCACATGGAAAACCAATGTGATGAAAGAGTGCGCACTCAAAAGGCAAAAAGGGAAATGATAAGATTTGCGGGCACTAGTATGGAATAAGTGTTTGAAAAGGCAGCCCCTCAGCTTTGGCAACAATTTTATAAATAAGATTGAAACCCACTCGCTTTGGCCCAACAATGTAAATTAAAGAGTGCACACTCACATGGCAACAATTTATGACAAAGATCAGCACTAAAGAAATGGCAACAATGTAAATGACGAGATGCAGCACTCAGCGGGCAAAAAAGTGTTTGATAAAGTCCCAGAAAACTCAGCATGGCAACTAGTGATGACGAGAGTGCAGATCATAGGGGCAACAATTGATGACGAGAGTGCATAAACCTAAAGAAAGGGGCAACAATGTGATGACGAAGGGGCAGCCTCAGCATGGCAACAATGTGAGAGGGAAAAAGAGAGAAAATTTCTCATCTTTGTCATAGGGAAAGAAATAACTACCTTTCCTTCTCTTGTGGTAAGATATTTAGACTCAATCCTTCTCTTGTGGTAAGATAGTAGACCCATCCTTCCTTGGGGAAATATTAGATTTCATCCTTCTCTTGTGGAAAGATAGTAAACTCCATCCTTCTCTTTGGTAAGATAGTAGACCCCAAATCCTTCTCTTGGGTAAGATGTAGACTCCACCCTTTTCTCTTGGGTAAGATAGTAGACTCCATCCTTCACTTGTGGTAAATAGAAGACTCCATCCTTCTTTTGTGGAAAGAAAGTAAATTTCCATCCTTCCTCTTGGGGTAAATAGAACCCCCATCCCCCTCTTGTGGTAAGATAGTAGACCCATCCTTCTCTTGTGGAAGATAGTAGACCCCATCCTTCTCTTGTTAAGATAGTAGACTCCATCCTTTTTCTTTTTGGTAAGATAGTAGACTCCACCCTTTTCCTTGTAAAAAAGATATTTAGACTCCCCCTTTTCCTTTGGTAAGATAAACTCCATCCTTCTTTGTTTTTAAAAATAGTAACCCCATCCTTCTCTTTTGGTAAAAAGCAGACCCTTTCCTTTCCCTCTTGGGGTAAGTAGTAACTCCGCCCCTTCTCTTGTGGTAAGTAGTAGACTCCACCCTTTCCCTTTTGTGGAAAGGGAAAAGCAACCCCCATCCTCTCTTGGGGTAAATAGTAAAATCCACCTTCTCTTGTGGTAAGATAGTAAAAACCTCCACCCTTTCCCTTTTGTTTTAAGAAATAGACCCCATCCTTCTCTTGGGGTAAGATAAAACCCATCCTCCTTTTTGGTAAATAGTAGACTCCATCCTTCTCTTGGGGAAAGATGTAGACCCCCACCCTTTCCCTTCTTTTGGGTTAAGAAAAAAGACTCCCATCCTTCTCTTGGGGGAAAAAATAGTAACTCCACCTTCTCTTGGGGTTTAAATAGAAAGACCCACCCTTTCTCTTGGGTAAGAAAAATAGACCCCATCCTTCTTTTGTGGTAAGATAGAAAGATTTCCACCCTTTCTCTTGGGGTAAGATATTAAACCCACCCTTTCCCTTTTGTGTAAGATATAGACCCCCTTTCCCTTCCTTGTGGTAAGTTTAGTAGACTCCATCCTTCTCTTTGGTAAGATAGTAGCCCTCCACCTTCCCTCTTGGGGTAAGATAGTGGGACTCCGTCCTTCTTTTGGGGTAAGATGTAACTCCGTCCTTCTCTTTTTAAAAAAGATAGTAGACCCCCCTTTCTCTTGGGGAAAAGATAGTAGACTCCACCCTTTCTTGGGGTAAGATTTAACTCCATCCTTCCCCTTTGGGTAAGATAGTAGACCCCAAATCCTTCTCTTGTGGTAAGAAAGTAAAAATTCCATCCTTCTCTTTTTTGGTAAGATAGAGACTCCATCCTTCCCCCCTTTTTGGTAAGATAGTAGACCCCCTCCTTCTCTTTGGGGTAAGAAAAGTAACTCCGTCCCTCTTTGGGTAAAATAGTAGACCCCGCCCTTCTCTTGGGGTAAATAGTGGGCCCCCCATCCTTCTTTTTGGGGAAAAGATATTAGCCCCCATCCTTCTCTTTTGGTTTAAGATAGTAGACTCCATCCTTCTCTTGGGGTAAGATAGTAGACCCACCCTTTCTCTTGTGAAAAATAGTGGGACTCCATCCTTTCCTTTTGGAAGATAGCAACTCCATCCTTCTCTTGGTGGAAAGGGATAGTAACTCCGCCCCTTCTCTTTTTGTAAGATAGTAAAACCCCCATCCCTCTTTGGTAAGATAGCAACTCCACCTTTCCCCTTCTTGGGGGTAAGATAGTAAAACTCCATCCTTCTCTTGGGGAAGATAGTAGCCCCCCACCCTTTCTCTTGGGAAAGTTTGTAACCCCATCCTTCCTTTGGGGTAAGATAGTAGACCCCATCCTCTCTTGTGGTAAGATATAGACCCCAAACCTTCCTCTTGGGTAAGATAGTAAGACCCCAAACCTTCTCTTGGGGTAAGATAGTAACTCCTCCTTCTTTTTGGGGGTAAAGATAGAAAACCCCCCATCCTTCCCTTTGTGGTAAGATAGTAAAAACTCCACCTTCTTTTGGGTAAGATAGTAGACTCCCATCCTTCTTTTGGGGTTTAAAGATAGAAAGACTCCACCCTTTCTCTTGTGGTAAGCCCGTAGTTTCCATCCTTCTTTTGGGGGTTAAGATAGAGACTCCTTTCCTTCTCTTGTGGTAAATAAGACCCATCCTCTTTTGTGGTAAGATATAACTCCATCCTTCTCTTGTGGTAAGAAAGAGACCCGCCCCTTCCCTCTTGGTAAGATATAGACTCCGTCCTCTCTTGTGGTAAGAAGTAGACCCACCTTCTCTGTGGTAAGATAAAACTCCACCCTTCTCTTGGGGTAAGATATAACTCCATCCTCTCTTGTGGTAAAAATAGTAACTCCATCCTTCCCCCTTGTGGAAAATAGTAGATCCACCCTTCTTTTTGTGGTAAGATAGTAAAACCCCATCCTTCCTTGTGGTAAGATAGAAAGACTCCATCCTTCTTTTGGTGTAAAATAAAACCCCCCGCCCCTTCTCTTGGGTAAATAGTAAAAACTCCGTCCTTCTCTTGTGGTAAGATGTAGACCCATCCTTCTTTTTGTGGTAAAAATAGAGACTCCACCCTTTTCTCTTGTGGTAAGATAGTAGACTCCATCCTCTCTTGGGGAAATAGAACTCCGCCCTTCCCTTGTGGTAAAAAATATTTTTTAGACTCCGCCTTCTTTTGTGGAAAGATAGTAATTTTCCGTCCCATCTCTTTCGGGAAAGGGATATAGACCTGTCCTTCTCTTGTGGTAAGATAGAACTCCATCCTTCTCTTGGGGAACATGGGTAGACCCTGTCCTTCTCTGGGGTAAGATAGAGACCCCGTCCTTCTCTTGTGGTAAGATATGGGACTCCGCCCCTTCCCCTTGGGGTAAATAGTAGACCCCCACCCTTCTCTTTGGTAAGATAGTAGACCCCGCCCCTTTCTCTTGGGGTAATTTAATTAGACCCGTCCCATCTCTTGTGGTAAGATAGTAAACTCCATCCTTCTTTTGTGGTAAGATAGTAGACCCATCCTTTTTAAAGGTAAGAATAGTAGATTTCCGTCCTTCTTTTGGGGTAAAAATAGTGCTCCGCCCTTTCTCTTGTGGTAAATAGTAGACTCCGCCCCATCTCTTGTGGAAAGATAGTAAAAACCCAAACCTTCCTTGTGGTAAAAATAGTAAAACTCCATCCTTCTTTTGTGGAAAGGGATATTAGACCCCCGTCCTTTTTTTGTGGTAAAAGTAACTCCGTCCTTCTTTTGTGGTAAGAAAAGTAGACCCCACCCCTTCTCTTTGTGGAAGGGAAAGTAGACTCCGCCTTTTTTTTTGTGGAAGATAGTAGACTCCGTCCTTCTCTGTGGAAAGATAGTAACTTCCGTTTTTCTCTTGGGGAAAAGATATTAACTCCCCCCCTTTCCCTCTTGGGGTAAAAATTTTAAAACTCCATCCTTCTTTTTGGGGAAAATTTGAACTCCGTCCTTCTCTTGGGGTAAAAATTAGTAGACTCCGCCATCTCTTGTGGAAAGATAGAAGACCCCAAACCTTCTCTTGTGGTAAGATAGTAACCCCGTCCTTCTTTTTGGGGTTTAAGTTTAAGTAAAACTCCACCTTTCCTTGTGGTAAGATAGTAGTCTCCCCTTCCCCTTGTGGAAAGTTTAGAGACCCCAACCTTCTCGGGGGGGAAATAGTAGCTCCGCCCCATCTTTTGTGGTAAGAAAAGTAGACTCCACCCTTCCCTCTTGGGGTAAGATATAACTCCTCCTTCTTTTGTGGAAGATAGTAGACCCCCGTCATCTCTTGTGGTAAGATAAGCCCTCCATCCTTCTTGTGGTAAATTTGACCCGTCCTTCTCTTGGTAAGATAGTAACTCCGTCCTTCTCTTGTGGTAAGAAAGAAGACCCCGCCCTTTTCTTTTGTGGTAAGATAGTAGACCCCGGGCCCTTTCCCATTGTGGTAAAAATAGTAACTCCATCCTTTTTCTTTTGGTAAGATGTAACTCCGCCCTTTCCCCTCTTTTGGTAAGAAGAAGCCCCCCGTCCATCCCCCTTTTGGGGGTAAGATAGTAACTCTGTCCTTCTTTTTGGGGTAAATAGTAGACCCATCCCCCCCCTCTTTTTGGTAAATAGAAGATCCCGCCATCTTCTTGGGAAAGATAGTAGACTCCGAAACTTTTGTGGTAAATGGGTTAACTCTGTCCTTCTCTTGGGGGTAAGATATAGACCCCATCCTTCTCTGGGGAACATGGGGACCTGTCCTCTTTTGGGGTAAGAAATTAACCCCTGCCCCTTCTCGTTGGTAAGATAGTAGACCCATCCTTCTCTTGTGGAAAAGAAAAAAAAAGACCCCGTCCATCTCTTGTGGTAAGAAAAGTAAAAAACCTCCTTTCCATCCTTGGGGGAAAATAGTAGCCCTCTGCCTTTCCTTTTTTTTGTTTTAAGATAGTGACCCCATCCTTCTCTGGGTTTTTGGTAACTTTATTTTAACCTGCCCCTTCTTTTTGTGGAAAGGGATAGTAGACTCTGTCCTTCTCTTGTGGTAAGATAGTAGACTCATCCTTCCCTTGGGGTAAATAGTAGACCCGTCCTTCTCTTTTTGGTAAGATATAGACTCCGCCATCTTTTGGGTAAGATAGAAAGACTCTGTCCTTCTCTTGGGTAAGATAGTAGACCCCAAACCTTCTTTTTGTGGTAACATAGTAGCCCCTCGGGCCTTCTCTTTGGGGGAAAGATGAAAATCTGCCCTTCCCCTTGGTAAGATAGTAGACTCCACCCTTTCCCTTTTGGGGTAAGTAGTAAACTCTGTCCCTTCTTTTGTGGTAAGATAGTAACTCTGTCCTTCTTTTGGGGTAAGATAGTAAAACTCCCCTTCTCTTGTGGTAAGAAGTAGACCCCCCCCTTTTCCCTTCTCGTGTGGTAAGATATTAGACACCATCCTTCTCTTATGGAAAGATAAAATTTCCGTCCTTCTCTTGGGGGAAAGAAAAAGACTCCGCCCTTTCTCTTGGGGTAAATAGTAGACCTGTCCTTCTCTTGTGGAAAGATAGTAACTCCGCCTTTCTCTTGGGGTAAGATTAAGACTCCGCCTTCTCTTGTGGTAAGAAGTAACCCCCGTCCTTCTTTTGGGGTTTAAGATAATAGACTCCTTTCCTTCCTCTTTTGGTAAGATAGTAAAAACCCCCATCCTTCTCTTGGGGTAAAATAGTAGCCCTTTTTCCCTTTCTCTTGGGGTAAATAGAAAGACTCCGCCTTTTCTCTTGGGGTTAAGAAAGTAGACTCCGTCCTTTCTTGTGGGAAGAAGTAAACTCCGTCCTTCTCTTGTGGAAAATTTATAACTCCCCATCGATCTTGAGAATTAAAAAACCCCGGGAAATTCCCCAAAAAAACGCACAACCCCCGGGCAACAGGGGTTTCGGGGGCGGGTTTCCGCTCCGCCCCCAAAACGACTTTTGGATTCAATAATTGGGCCTTTGGAAGTAACGGGAAGAAATCAAAATCCCAGATGTAATATACCCGACTTTGCAAAAGCGTTTGACAAGTGCGATCATGGCGTAACAGCGCACAAAATACGTGCTAAAGGAATAACTGGGAAAGTGGGGAGATGGATCTTCAACTTCCTAACAAACCGAACACAAAGAGTAGTGGACAACAGAGTTAAATCGGAGGCTGCCATAGTGAAGAGCTCTGTTCCACGAGGCACAGTACTCGCCCCCATCCTGTTCCTCATCCTCATGTCAGACATAGACAGAGATATAACCCACAACATCGTATCATCCTTTGCAGATGATACTAGGATCTGCATGAGGCTGTCATCTATTGAGGACACGGTTCACCTCCAAGAAGATATAAACAAAGTTTTCCAATGGGCAACGGCAAACAATATGATGTTCAATGAGGACAAATTCCAACTACTCCGTTATGGAAAACTGGATGAGATAATAACTAGAACTGAGTATACTACAAACTCTGGCCATACAATAGAGCGGAAAAATAATGTAAGGGACCTGGGAGTAGTAATGTCTGAGGATCTCACGATCACAAGTGCAAAGAAAATGATAGGATGGATAATGAGAACGTTCAGAACGAGAGATGCCAAGCCAATGATGATACTTTTCAAATCACTTGTTCTCTCTAGACTGGAATACTGTTGTACATTAACATCCCCGTTGAAAGCAGGTAAAATTACGGATCTAGAGAGTGTACAGAGATTCTTTACTGCACGTATAAGTTCTGTCAAGCACCTTAACTACTGGGAACGCTTGCAAGCACTTGACTTGTGCTCGTTGGAACGCAGGAGAGAGAGATATATCATAATCTACACTTGGAAAATCCTGGAAGGATTGGTCCCAAATCTACACACAGAAATCACTCCCAAATAAAGTAAAAGACTGGGCAGGCGATGCAGGATACCCCAATTAAAAGTAGTTCGGGGCCCAAGACTGTTCAACAACCTCCCAGCAAGCGTAAGGGGAATTATCAATAAACCCCTGGCTGCCTTCAAGAGAGAGCTGGACAGATACCTAGAGTCAATGCTGGATCAGCCGGGCTGTGGCTCGTACGTTAGACTGCGTGCGACCAGCAGTAACAGCCTTGTTGATCAGGCCCTGATCCACCGGGAGACCTGGTCGTGGACCGGGCCGCGGGGGCGTTGATCCCCGGCATAGCCTCCAGGTAGTCTCCAGGTAGATAGTAGACTCCGTCCTTCTCTTGCGGTAAGATTTTAGACACCGTCCTTCTCTTGTGGTAAGATAGTAGACTCTATCCTTCTCTTGTGGTAAGATAATAGACTGTCCTTCTCTTCTGGTAAGATAGTAGACTCCATCCTACTCTTATAGTAAGATAGTAGACTCCATCCTTCTCTTGTGGTAAGATAGTAGACTCCATCCTTCTCTTATGGTAAGATAGTAGACTCCATCCTTCTCTTGTGGTAAGATAGTAGACTCCATCCTTCTCTTGTGGTAAGATAGTAGACTCCATCCTTCTCTTATGGTAAGATAGTAGACTCCATCCTTCTCTTGTGGTAAGATAGTAGACTCATCCTTCTGTTTTGGTAAGATAGTAGACTCCATCCTTCTCTTGTGGTAAGACAGTAGACTCCATCCTTCTCTTGTGGTAAGATAGCAGACTCCATCCTTCTCTTGTGGTAAGATAGTAGACTCCATCCTTCTCTTATGGTAAGATAGTAGACTCCATCCTTCTCTTGTGGTAAGATAGTAGACTCCGTCCTTCTCTTGTGGTAAGATAGTAGACTCCATCCTTCTCTTGTGGTAAGATAGTAGACTCCATCCTTCTCTTGTGGTAAGATAGCAGACTCCATCCTTCTCTTGTGGTAAGATAGTAGACTCATCCTTCTCTTATGGTAAGATAGTAGACTCCATCCTTCTCTTGTGGTAAGATAGTAGACTCCATCCTTCTCTTGTGGTAAGATAGCAGACTCCATCCTTCTCTTGTGGTAAGATAGTAGACTCATCCTTCTCTTATGGTAAGATAGCAGACTCCATCCTTCTCTTGTGGTAAGATAGTAGACTCATCCTTCTCTTATGGTAAGATAGTAGACTCCATCCTTCTCTTATGGTAAGATAGTTGACTCCATCTTTCTCTTTTGGTAAGATAGTATACTCCATCCTTCTCTTGTGGTAAGATAGTAGACTCCATTCTTCTCTTGTGGTAAGATAGTAGACTCCATTCTTCTCTTATGGTAAGATAGTAGACTCCATCCTTCTCTTGTGGTAAGATAGTAGACTCCATTCTTCTCTTGTGGTAAGATAGTAGACTCCATTCTTCTCTTGTGGTAAGATAGTAGACTCCATCCTTCTCTTGTGGTAAGATAGTAGACTCCATCGATCTTGATGAATTATAAACACTTACAATATTTGTGTATCTTTATATTGTAGACGTTACGTTAACTAATGGCTTTATCACAACAATATAGGGGCATAAGTGGAACATTATAGAAAACGAGTGAATCAGTTTCTCAGGCTAGCACTGTCCTGTATTGTAGTGATAATGCCGTCGATTCGCGAAACGTCTCTAAATTAAAGATACCGAAATGTTGCATATGATTCAAATTTACCATCTTCTTGCTGTTGTATACCTTTGTTTCCCAGTTTAAGTTACTTAAGGTACTGGTATTTCATGTTTGCATTAACCACTTGCTCTATGAACCGCTTGCTCTATGAACCGCTTGCTCTATGAACCGCTTGCTCTATGAACCGCTTGCTGTATGAACCGCTTGCTCTATGAACCGCTTGCTCTATGAACCGCTTGCTGTATGAACTGCTTGCTGTATGAACCGCTTGCTGTATGAACCGCTTGCTCTATAAACCGCTTGCTCTATGAACCGCTTGCTCTATGAACCGCTTGCTCTATGAACCGCTTGCTCTATAAACCGCTTGCTCTATGAACCGCTTGCTCTATGAACCGCTTGTTCTATGAACCGCTTGCTCTATGAACCGCTTGCTCTATGAACCGCTTGCTCTATGAACCGCTTGGATTAGTACTTCACTAAGACTATAATTAAAACCTTAAGTTTGACCTGTATCTTTTATACAAGCGAATTGTTGTGAAGGATTCAAGTTGCTTGAATTACTTACAGATGTATATTAAATAATACTTAACTGGTCCAGTAAAACATGAAATATTGAGAGTTTTATCACGTAGTGATTTAAACTATTTAAACCACGAAATGAAATTACGTAAGTATCTAGAGTAGCACTGTATTGTGACTACTAGACAAACTATGCAGCTAGTAACTAAGTAACAAGCCGATAATAATTCTACTGTAAACCCTTTAAAAGGGGTAACAAAATATACTTTGATGTGAGACTCGGTTAAGTAAATATTTTAAAAAGTCTTAAAGCACACAGTAATTAACGAAAGTTTGCAAAAATCCAATAGAGAGAAACTGCACGTTTCTAGCCATTGCTGGATAACAGTTAATCATCATCTATTTACAAACCTCTGGAATAAATGACACAATAAGCAAAAGCAACCAAATCGAAATGAGCCTCAACAAGGGAACTTAGCTTTCTAATTTTTATCTTACGTAAAGTTGATCCCCTGAGCTAGGTAGTCCAGCATATGATCTTGATGTCTCCAGTCACTGTGGACTTTTCCTACTTCTTTAGTGTGAAAGGTACTCGTCGCCACTCTTAGTGTCGGTCGTCGTAAAAGCCTGAAAACAACCCACCGCGTTTAGTTCCATTCCTTTGCTACCTATTTACATTTTCACTTATTCATTTATATCTAATTCACATTTAATCCAAATTTTGGAGAATGTTTTTTTTAGACGATGTTTCGGACCACCAAGGACTATTAACGGAGAAATAGGTATTCAAAATATGACCCAGAAGGGACTGAAATGCAGATCAAAGGTTAATTCTGACTTGTTTCCCAATTTGTCTATATTCCACAAAGTATATAACAAAAACAGTGTCTGAGGAAAACTAATATCACGCACGTGTAATCCAAATAGAAAAAAAAAATATCAATGACACAATACTGTTCTAAACAGATGATCTTACACATCCAACAATGCTAAGAATCTCACCTGGTGAATTTATCGGGAAATAACGGTAGATTGGTAGCTAGCGTGAGACCTCGTTGGGGTGACCAGGTAGCAAGCAATATTGCATTGTCACTTGGTAAGCTGTAGGGCAGGTATGTATACATACTGCACAGGGAAAAAAATCTCTCTACATTCTTTCTTTCTTATTAAATTCATTAATTTAGAGACTTTCAGTCAGACTATCACGTATAGCAGAGAAATTACTAACTTCTTAGTTTAAAATTATGAAATACACAGACATTCACAACCGGTTATTCATTACCTGAACATTTTCGAACCGTCATTCACTACAAGCAACATGGAGTTGGTCACCGAGAAGGCTTCGTGGAGGTGATGCAAGTGCAGAAGAGACAAGCGGGTTACGACAAGTAGTCTCGTTGACCACACAAGGAAGTTCTTTAGGGACCACTCGACGAGAACTGCGAGAAAGACTGGGTCGTCACTCATCACCATCACAGTCGTACACCACGACTCCCGTCGCAGCTGTTGACGACAGCTTGGTAAATGTTATGAGACCGTCCAATTTAAATGGCAATGTAACTTAACCACTTTAGTAGAAATGTGAAGGTGACGTACCCGCCGAGCCTTGGCAACCACAGTGATGAGCTGCACCAACGTCTCATTAGCGTTGCGGATGTTCGATGTCACCTCAAACACTGCTACACCCCAGGGAGACCACGGATAAATTGTCTCCTGTATAAATAGGAACAGATGCGTGAATCGCATTTATTCAGCGAATTAATTTCTATAAGATTTATTTACGACAGTGTCAGATATTTTCACTATAAAAAAAACTGCCTACCCTTAATACATAGGTAGTAGATGGGGATCCGTCAGCAAAAAAGAAGACAGCGCATCTTGAGTCAGATTCTTCTCCAAGAACTGCTCTTATAACCTGAGGTGTTTCAGGGCCGTGACTACCTGAGGAAAACATTGCCTCTAGCATTACCAGGTAAGAAAATATTATGATACAGAAGATACAACTGTTGTAATGATGTTTACCTGTTCTTAGTATACTGTAAAAGGACGAGTTGAGGAATTGCATTTGTTTTTAATATGATTTCTTTACGTATCTGTTAAATGAAAAACAAATGATAAAAAAATGAATTTCAAATTGAGTTTTTTATGTAGATCGTCTTATATTATGAGACAATTTAACGGGAAAATTCTTGAGTCATGTAGTTTTAATATTTGTAGTTTTATGACATGTTAGTATTTATAAGAAAAATAATTTTTTTCCTTATTTAAAGAACAATGGAATTATTTATTTTTATACAAGAAATGAAAGTCATTTTAGTAATTAAAATATAGGTCAAATAAAATGCAATTTCGGTAATGTAATTAAACGTCTTTGCTATCAGTAAAATGTAATTTTATTAGACGAGAAAAAAAGGTAATAGACAGTTAAGTATAATCTTACATGGGATTCAAGGTCCAAGAATTTTCCAATAACTTTGAAGATGGTGAGATTTTCTTTATTTGTGTGTAAGGGTTTAGGTCTACTCACAGCCTACAGTAATTTCAGGATTTGTCTTGAAGCTTAATTTTTAAAAACATGATGTGCTCTAGGCCATCTAAAATCTCAAAAATATTTAAAATATATTATGGATTTTAGAATTCAAAATAAGTTTTGCGTCAAGAATTTAGTAACTGTCTTGCCAGTAGCGCCTGAGATAAAAGTTCAGATGATCCTCTGAACTGCAGCATCCTCACCCGTTGAAATATAAACACTTAAGCAGTATAATGTGATCCTTTATTTACAACGTTTCGTCCACGTAGTGGGCTTTATCAAGTCACACTTATCTGTATATCCAACAACTTCAACCAGAACAACGGCTTCTATAACATAGCTGAACATCTTACCAAGAAACTTCTTCATCGCTATCCCACATAACATAAGAATGGAGGAACACTGTAAAAGGTCTACTCATATACGTATCCAATCTCTTTTTAAAGCTACCCAAGGTCCTAGCCTCTATCACCCTACTCGGAAGATTGTCACATGCAGCATTCTCCACCTGACTCCATCTTATAAATACTCTCGTACCTTTTTTGTGACCTGATAAAGCCCACTGTGTGGGCGATACATCGTCAATAAAGAATCACATTATATTGCTTAAGTGTTTATATTTCCATTGTGTCGGTATTTTATACCATTTATTTCCATCTTCACTCATAATTCACAGTGCAGGCACTGTGCTTCCCACCTCCAGGATTCAAGATTGCCTAACCGGTTTCCTGAATTTTCCTTTTGAATTTTTCCTATAAATAAAAGCTTAATTTCTTATCATACTGCAAAAAGACTGTGTCTGCTTTCTTAACATATGACCATAATTTTTAAAGGGGTGGACAGGTAAGCCAGTAGAAGGCCTCGGTCAGATGACCAAAAGCTCCAACGGCGGGTCATCATGTGACTAAGATCAGCATCAGGAAACACTTGTCCTGTGTCCTGACGAACCTTACCTAACCTAACCTACATGAGAGAAGGATGGCGACTACTCTTTTGCCATATAGGAGACAGATGGAGCCTCCTGTCTTACCATATGTTTGAAGCTGATGAGCGGCATTAAGGTAGACAGCAGCAGACAGCAGCAGCGACCACAGAAGCGCCTCACTCAGCCACACCATCTCTGACCAACCACTGCAAACATGTCACAAGCTGTTATGTCCCTAATGGAAATAAGTCACTTTGTCTGACTTTTTGTGTTATCTTGGGTAATATACACGTGCTACTGTGTATGAAAATTTATGTAATTGTATTTATGTGTACCTGTACCGGAATAAACTTAGTTTTGTCAGTATTTGAACCATGCATGGTGGTGTACACTCACTCTACATCACATTGTTACCATGCTCAGTGCTTCACTATCATCATCACATTGTTACCAGTTCCAAACTGAGTGCAGCAATCTCATCCTCACATTTGCACTATTGACGGTATCTAATTATTGGTCATAAATCTGAGACTCCTGTGGGTTTGGTTTATTCACATCAGTACCTATGACGCTTAAATTTCACGAATTATCCATCGGTTCATTCATCACTTCCATTAATAACATTTTCTGAGGTGTGACATGAACTGTGGTGTTCCTAGTAATTAAAACATTCTTCACAGTGTCAACACAAACTTATGTTTCAGCTTAAAAGTTGCGAATCTGTTCAAAATGATATGGCCAACTGTTGTAGAAAGTAAGGAATTGTGATCCTTTCTCGCTATGTTCTGCACAAAACAATTATAGTAATCACTTCAGATAATTAACTGAATTAGGCTGACTCTGTATATTTGCTAAGACAGGTCTACTCTACTGAATGTAACAGTTGTAATTTGAAACTTTAGACACGGGCACTAGTTTGGAAGTTATCCATTACCGCAGTTTCCACCGTCTTTGCAATATTCCCAATACTGTCAGTGGATTTAGCTTAGTCACACATTTTATTAAAGACCCGGCGACATTAGGTTGTAGCTTGGTAAGAGACTTCTTGCCTAGTTAGAGCAATGTAATCTTCCTGCTGGACGACCTTTGTGAATCTTGTGTGATTCCTTACTAAGATTTAATTGAGCGATTGAAAATGCTGCAGACTTAGTGTCATCATTGAAGATTTATTCGTATTTTGTGGCACACCACTGAGTGCGGTAGCCTGGCTGGCTTCGTCTCCTATTGAAAACATTTAACAATCATTGTGATTTCCTTTGCACTTGAAACACGTCTCTTCTTCCTGGTTACCTGGACACTTGTCGCACAGGTACATCAGTTGGGCTCTTCCACGAACGGTTGTTGGCAGTGTACACAATCTTGTATCTTAGCATTTCAACGCACATATACATAGAAGCGTTTTTAAAATTATGGCTTGTCCATTCGTCATATTTTTTTATTTTTTTTATTAAATAAGTAGGTCCATTTGCCCCTGATGACAATTTACTGGCTGGATGTACTCTCCTTGATGAGACAATGTTTGGCCCCCACTTGTAAGAAAAGGAGTTTCGCAGTCGGGGTATCTTGTATACAAAAACAACGCCCTTTCAAACACGGTAATATCCACAGTAACAGTAGTTTGTATTAAATTTTAATTTTCCAAGCTTTCTTAACATGCCACGCTCCTTTCTTAGGCAACCCCAAAAGGACCTTCGAGGGGGTACCCGAATTGTATTTCCTTTCGTTACTTTTTCCTACAATTCGAGGCGTCACCTGCTCAGTTTCAAATTCTCATTAAAATAACTGGCATCTGCACCTGCCTGGTGACCAACGTCGGTAAACTCATTCCCAGCAGTCGAAGGACCGGATAACGCCCAAAAAACAATCAGTGGGAAATTAGAAATTCAAATAGGTGAATTTAATTTCGACGACGACGGGGGGGAATTCAAGTGGATGGTAGGATTTGGAATTTTTTATATGTTAAACAATATATTTTTTTAAGCTCGTTATATCACGTTAAAAAACTGCTCCTTACATTTTCTGAACGGCTGCAGTATTTGATAAATGACGCTTCTCATGGCTAGGAGAGTACCCATGAAATTCAATTGGCGAGTTATAATTTAAAGAAATTTAAAATAAAACGGGAATAGGATAGCAGATGAACAAGGAGGCTTTAGGAAAGGAGGGGGTGTGTACCAGGTTTTTTCAGTGAAACATAAAGTGAACAGATTTAGATAGGGTAAAGAGGTCTTTGTGGGATTTATGGATTTGGAAAAAAGGGGTATGACAGGGTGGATGGGGGGCAATGGGCAGATGTTGCAAGGTATGGTGTAGGAGGGAGGTTATGAAAGCATGAAAGTTTTTACGAGGATAGTGAGCTCAGTTGAGATGGGAAAAGGGGGAAATTTTTTCCCCCGTAAAAAAATAGGGCCTTAGACAAGGATGTGTGATGTCCCGTGGTTGTTTAAATATTTATAGATGGGGTTGTAAGAGAAGTAAATGCGAGGGTCTTGGCAAGAGGCGTGGAGTTAAAAGATAAAGAATCACACACAAAGTGGGAGTTGTCACAGCTGCTCTTTGCCGATGACACTGTGCTCTTGGGAGATTCTGAAGAGAAGTTGCAGAGATTGGTGGATGAATTTGGTAGGGTGTGCAAAAGAAGAAAATTAAAGGTGAATACAGGAAAGAGTAAGGTTATGAGGATAACAAAAAGATTAGGTGATGAAAGATTGAATATCAGATTGGAGGAGAGATATGGAGGAGGTGAACGTATTCAGATATTTGGGAGTGGACGTGTCAGCGGATGGGTCTATGAAAGATGAGGTGAATCATAGAATTGATGAGGGAAAAAGAGTGAGTGGTGCACTTAGGAGTCTGTGGAGACAAAGAACTTTGTCCTTGGAGGCAAAGAGGGGAATGTATGAGAGTATAGTTTACCAACGCTCTTATATGGGTGTGAAGCGTGGGTGATGAATGTTGCAGCGAGGAGAAGGCTGGAGGCAGTGGAGATGTCATGTCTGAGGGCAATGTGTGGTGTGAATATAATGCAGAGAATTCGTAGTTTGGAAGTTAGGAGGAGGTGCGGGATTACCAAAACTGTTGTCCAGAGGCTGAGGAAGGGTTGTTGAGGTGGTTCGGACATGTAGAGAGAATGGAGCGAAACAGAATGACTTCAAGAGTGTATCAGTCTGTAGTGGAAGGAAGGCGGGGTAGGGGTCGGCCTAGGAAGGGTTGGAGGGAGGGGGTAAAGGAGGTTTTGTGTGCGAGGGGCTTGGACTTCCAGCAGGCATGCGTGAGCGTGTTTGATAGGAGTGAATGGAGACAAATGGTTTTTAATACTTGACGTGCTGTTGGAGTGTGAGCAAAGTAACATTTATGAAGGGATTCAGGGAAACCGGCAGGCCGGACTTGAGTCCTGGAGATGGGAAGTACAGTGCCTGCACTCTGAAGGAGGGGTGTTAATGTTGCAGTTTAAAAACTGTAGTGTAAAGCACCCTTCTGGCAAGACAGTGATGGAGTGAATGATGGTGAAAGTTTTTCTTTTTCGGGCCACCCTGCCTTGGTGGGAATCGGCCGGTGTGATAATAAAAAAAAATAAATTTTTGTTAATATAGTGAAATAATTATAAAGCTTGGAATTGTTGGAATATGTAATGTATATTGGAGAATGACTCTTCTGATCGGTTTTAATTTTCCATCGCTGGTCTTGTATCCTGAAGACAACGTTCGTGATGACACTGAGTGGCCTACGTCACAGTTACCAAATTTTATTCAATAAATAACAATATTTATCTGTAGTCAATAACTAGACAATGCTTCTTCATATTGGCTTCAAACGTTATTGATGATACCCCAAAAGTCTAGTCACAGTAGGCTAGTAATTTGGAATTATACTGAAACTGTTAAAAAATCTGGAATGGTTTGAATCAGATCAGTTGCTGAAGAACGTTTTTTCTGATCGTTTTAAATATTCTCTGTTGGTGTATTTATTAAGAGAAAGATTCGCGTTCACTTTGAGTTGTCAACATTTCAATTTGCCAGTTTTATTAAACAAATTGTTTCCCAAGTAATAACTAGGGATTGACTTTCCTATCGGCTTCAAACTCTAAATGCAAATTTATCTTAATTGGAAGTACTATTTTGTTTTTATTTTGGGCTGAGCTACTGCCCATTTCATAATATCTTTTAAAGCAATTTTATCAAATATTTTCCTTATAGGTTCATAAAGAATTTGAAATAGAACATAAATGAGAAAAGAAAACTGAAAAAGAAAAGTCTGGTATGGAAGGAACTTTCAAAGTTAACGATAACTGACTTCTAAATTTCGGCCATTTCCTAATTTTGTGTCCGTGAGATGTAAAGAGAAAACCTTCTTTTTCCAGTTTAAAAATTTCAACACTTGAATCCTCCTTAAAAGAATATTGCTGACCAAATCATACCTCGCATGGCATCCTGACCAAATCATGCCTCGGTTCATGGATTATGTGGACCAGACACCACTGACTCAGTGATCAGGTTCATTACATCATGTAGTAATGAATCTACCCATGTTTTCCAGAATATTGAATTAAATTGTACAATAATGTAACTGGAACAATACACATAACCTACACATAAGTTGATAAAACTTATAACGGCGTTTTGGTTCGACTTGAACCATTAATTACCAACACAGAAGAGCGAAGAATTTCATTAACTGATTCGTCAGGAGCTGCGTCCTAAGATGACCCGTTGGAGGCTCTCGAATGAGACTCCTTTCTGAGTATGAGGTTGATAGCCACGAGTCTGTTGGACTCTTTGGGCACGACTCAGCAAGTTGTTTTCCTGACCAGTAACGTGTCTGACCAGGGATAATGTTGAATATCACCAGTCTGGTTCTCCCTTCCATACTCTCAGTATGGAAGGGAGAAAGAAGAGGGGAAATTTACATATACGGTAAATTCCAGTATTTCGCATTTTTCGAAGATCAAGAAGAGAGGTCAAGCCGACTGACAAGCTAGATTTGTAAATTTGCAATTTTTTTTTATTAATTTTCATTAGGAATATAAAGTACTCTAGAAGGGAAGGAGTATTATGTACGATGTTTTAACATTTATTGTAAAAGTTGTAACATGGAATTGTATCTTACCTTCAATCTTTTTGTGTAGTCTCTTGTTTTCTGTCACTCTTACTGTTTGGAGTTTAGGCTTTTGTTTTGTTTATGGATACTGTCGGTATACATGCCTGTTGGATGGCACCAGGATATTGATATTATACATTACATAAAACTTACGAAAATATTTTGCAAAAGTTTAACATTCTTAGATACACACTAAGTGGGAAACAATGAATAACGCCTGTTGATTATATTTTTAATGGAATTTTAATTAAACGATGTTGATACAAAGGCTGAAAAGTGAAGACGTAGCCCATTACAGTGGGCTTACTTAATACTATTCTGCTATATTATACATTATATGGGCTTATTGTATACTATACTGGCTACAATCTTATTGAAGCTACAATCTTGTTAGGTAAGACACATATGCAACAGTTAGGTATCTTTATTATGAAACGTTTCGCCTACACAGTAGGCTTCTTCAGTCAAGTACAGAAAAGTTGATAGAAGCAGAAGATACTTGAAGACGATGTAATCAGTCCATCACCCTTAAAGTTTTGAGGTGGTCAGTCCCTCAGTCTGGAGAACAATGCTCTTCTCCAGACTGAGGGACTGACCACCTCAAAACTTTAAGGGTGATGGACTGATTACATCGTCTTCAAGTATCTTCTGCTTCTATCAACTTTTCTGTACTTGACTGAAGAAGCCTACTGTGTAGGCGAAACGTTTCATAATAAAGATACCTAACTGTTGCATATGTGTCTTACCTAACAACCTGTCGGTATTTTATACCATTTTAATGTTCAAGCTACAATCTTATTGCGGCTATAATCTTACTGTAGCCAGTTGGCCCAGTGGCTTACCCACAGACCTCAACTTTCACGACTCATTAAGAATTTTAACACCACCAGTATTGTAATTTGTTTCTAATAGTGTTATTACTGTTTCGTGAGTTATACTAAGTAAGTGCCATTGCCATTTTCAGCGTCACCATCAAGAAGCAACAGTCTATTGCTATTTTAATTATCCACATTGAACATAACAGTCTTGTGTTCGGAGTTTAAATCACTCTTAAGCAAGTCACTCTGGGAATGGTTTCAAAAGGGTAGAATGTATTATCTAGATATCCCGTACTAAGTGTTAGTTTCAAATTCAGAAGCGATCATTAAATTACTGTAAACTTATCAAAATTTATTTAGTTGGATTAGGCTAAATTAAATTGCACTTGTTATAATAAGGTTAGGTAAGTTTTCTAAGGTTCTTTTGGTACAAAAATATATCTTTAAACGTATAAGAGAAAATTTTAGAAAGGACTTAATTTTAAATGAGTTCTTGCTAACTGGCCAGTTTTACCTCTTCGGCACGACATAATATACATACATACATACATACATACATACATACATACATAAGGATATATAAAATGAGTGATATCTCTGTGTATGTTTCATTGTTTACAATTTCTTATGTATCTTAGTTGTAACAAAGAGCTACAGTACCGTGGCTGGAGCAAATCATAAATAAGCAAATTATAACTTAATATTGAACGGCATTTAGATTCACCCTGAACCATAATCAAGTCACCAGTTCATAAATGAACTTTGACGTGTGTTAACTTCTCCAAGAATACAATAATAATATATCGGTTAGAGGCGCCCCCAGAATTTTTATAAAGGGAGTAGTGACTTATTTTGAAGAAGACTATAATTATTATTACTTTTTTTTATTTAGGCTGAGATGTCGAAGTTCTCACCCCAGCACCCGCCCTTCTTGACGTCTCCTGTGATGTTGGTTTTATGTAATTTATTGTCACCTGTAGCTTTCACCACATCTCTACTATGTTAAGTAAAATGACACAGATGCAACTAATATGACATTTCATTGTGGCAACGTTTCGCTCTCCAGGAGCTTTGTCAAGCTGTTATAAACAATATATGGATACATAGGGTATATATAGGCTCAGAGTGAGGTCGTAGTAGTAGTATAGTAGTAGCAGTAATATTAGCTGTAGTAGTAGTAATACAATATGGTAGAACAATCAACTTGCACATGAGTAAAAGGATATAAAAGCTATTACTTGTGTAGCATAAACAGCTTAGATACATATTTCTGCTGGAGGTTGAATCAGAGAAGGTCTGTTTCAGTGTTCATTCTCTGTAATGTGCTTGTGTAGTATTAACAGGAGAGACTATGTGATGGCAGGGTTTACTGTTTTCAGGAGGAT
Organism: Cherax quadricarinatus; assembly: GCF_026875155.1. Classification (NCBI taxonomy): domain Eukaryota; kingdom Metazoa; phylum Arthropoda; class Malacostraca; order Decapoda; family Parastacidae; genus Cherax; species Cherax quadricarinatus. Next base: position 45,928,314 of record NC_069421.1, read on the forward strand.
TCTTGCTAAGACTTCAGAGATGATGAAGCTACCGTTGTTTTGTTTAATTGTGTTAGAAGCAGCGATTATTGCTATTACACAAGCACATTACAGAGGAGGTGCACTGAAACAGACTTTCTCTTATCCAACTATCAGAAATATTTGTCTAACCTATTTTTATGCTACACAAGTAATAGTTTTTATAATCTTTTACTCGTGTGCAAGTTGATTGTTCTACCTTATTGTATTACTACTACTACTACAAGTAATATTACTACTACTACCACTAGTATTACACCTCACTCTGAGCCTATGTATACCCTCTGTGTTCATGTATTGTTTGTAACGGCTTGACAAAGCTCCTTACATGACTCTACACGTTAATACTTCAAATAGACTAATCTCATATTCTTATTGAGCATTGGATAATTAAACCAGTCAAATGGATGGTTAATGTTATGAAAGTGAGCAAGAAGACGCAGGCGATCAACGTAAGAATGCTGGCAGTGGTGTGCTTCTCTCTCCAGGAAATATTGGTAGTGGTCCTGGGCTCCGCTGGCAGCGTCCTTGTAATACTGGCTCTGATGCTATTCACCAAAGAAGTACTTTGGGACCTGTGTAACACGTCAGATATTGCAGCCGAATCCAAATTTCTGTACACTATGCGAGATCTGTATCTTCGAGGTTTTGTGTTAACGTTGCCTTCCTTCTGCCAGCGATGGACCCACCTGTAGACGGTGGTGACGCTGGCACCTGTCACACGAGCGATGGTCCTCAGTGACATCCCATTCACCCACATCCACACAATCCTTTTTCTGTCCGCCACGTCTGTTTGCTTCACTCCTGGCTGCCATTCCATGATATTCCTGCATGTGTGGAATTTAAGTCATTTTGCACTGTATAGCTTAATATGTTGTTAATGGTAACATTATATTTTATGAAATGTCAAAGAATCATGTTCCAATTTATGTCTATGATTTTGGACTACATGGACATGTATAAATATGCATCGTTTTAAAAAAAGTCCCCTTTATTTATCGGATAAAAATCGATAAGTTTATTGTCCATCATATATTGGAGATCACTGTTCCTGGATGTCAGGCAAATTCCTGGTAGAAACTTGCCAGTACGACACGGCCCCACGTCTAAACTGCTATTAACTACTCTTATTTCAACTCACCGTGACGGGTACTGGCGCAGGAGAGAATATTTCTCGCTGGTGCGAAGTTATCATAATTTTTTCAATGTTTTTGTAGTTAAATGATTAAATATAGGTTTATTCAAACGAACGCAATTTAACTAAGATACTGGGAGTGTTAAGAAATTAACATTGGGCAATGTGTAATAAAAGTATGAATGTAAAGTGAAAATAATTTGATACTTCTTAGAGATACATGAAATTTTCTTAGAGATTAATTGTCTTATAGATGACTTAACGAGCGGCAGTGTTGCCACTATTGTTGTATTGGTTCATTGACCAGAGTATAAGTGGCAGTGTTGCCATTGTTGCACTGGTTCATTGACCAGAGTACAAGTGGCAGTGTTGCCATTTTTGCACTGGTTCATTGACCAGAGTACAAGTGGTAGTGTTGCCACTATTGTTGCACTGGTTCATTGACCAGAGTACAAGTGGCAGTGTTGCCACTATTGTTGCACTGGTTCATTGACCAGAGTACAAGTGGCAGTGTTGCCATTGTTGCACTGGTTCATTGACCAGAGTACAAGTGGTAGTGTTGCCACTATTGTTGCACTGGTTCATTGTCCAGAGTACAAGTGGCAGTGTTGCCACTATTGTTGCACTGGTTCATTGACCAGAGTACAAGTGGCAGTGTTGCCATTGTTGCACTGGTTCATTGACCAGAGTACAAGTGGTAGTGTTGCCACTATTGTTGCACTGGTTCATTGACCAGAGTACAAGTGGCAGTGTTGCCACTATTGTTGCACTGGTTCATTGACCAGAGTACAAGTTGCAGCGTTGCCGTTATTGTTGTATTGGTTCATTGCCCAGTGCACAAGTGGCAGTGTTGCCACTACTGTTGTATTAATTCTGCGATGAGTGTTGTTACCATGTTAATTAAGAGTAGTAGAATGAGAGTTTGTTTAACATAAACGGGACTTATCAGCTGGGATAAAATATAGCTGCCATTTAACTATTATTAGAAGCTGACTACACTGGAAGATATTTTCCAACTAGGGTTTCTTCGAGCAGATCATGTTCTCAGAGCGCGGCGCACGGTGTTGCATCCTGCATGATCCGACGAGGAAGTCGTTCAGCAAATGCATGATTTTAGAAGTTCATTTCCCCATCAAACATTATTCTTGTGTCATCTTGTTCTCACTATAGACTTACTATAGTCACTTTAAATATAATAACATTCTGTCTATTCAGGTTTCTGTTTATAAACAAACGTGAATAAACAATGCTTATTCAAGTTGTGATCTCTCTATAATGGGTTACAGGAGCTGCATACCTCGATAGAAAGAGACAGCAGGGGATCTGCATTGTCCAGTTTGGAATGCTAACTTTTCCATTATATTGCAAACCTACAACGACTTCTTAAAAGGTTGATAACGATCAACCAAACCTGGCGCCTCAGTAAATGGTGGAGCTTCTTCCACTCTCTTCTTTTGAAAACGTTTATCGTTTGCTTTTCCTGGAAAAAAAAGTTGTTTTGAATCAGGGTTTGGTCCTAGCTGACTGAATAAGGTGACATGTACGTTGTGTTGTCTCTTGAGGCTGGCCAATGTGTCGTGGGGGTCGAACCCTGGCCTGCTGCAGTTTGGTAAATGATATGCGTGCGCACACACACACACACACACACACACTTTCACACACACATACGTATTTGTATATATATATACATATATATATATATATATATATATATATATATATATATATATATATATATATATATATATATATATATATATATGCAAGAATATTAACTTTTGAGTACATGCGTGTACATGAATATTTGTGCACATGTGTACGTAGGTATATGTATACATGTTTTCATCACGACCACACCATCACCACAATCATCACCACCATTATGTACGTATGTAAATATGTGAATTTATAGCCAATGATGATATAAGTCAGTTACCAGGCGATACTTTGCTGGCGATATTCTGTAGAGTTGTGGAATAATAATATTGGTCATTATTCAGGGGCTTCCTTTTTACATTTTCCAGATGATTTTCGCATCTCCATCACTGACACCAGTAGACTGAGTTCGAAACTTAGACAAGTTATTCAACTTAGAAATGACGTATTTATTTTAACTTCAGGTTAATTTTTAATATTTGCTATTGGTTTGTAATAAAAACTTAATACAGCAAGTCCTCACTTAACGTCGTTGATAAGTTCTTGGGTACTGCGACTTAAAGCGAAATGACATAAGAAAACCACACTTCGCTATCCATCGTCAAACCACCTTAAAACTTCTAGTTTTGTTTCTAATGTCACTTCTGTTTTTTCTCTTTGTGGCCACAGATATCACGGGTGGATATTTCACCTTTAACATTCATTGCAACAGGGTTAAATCAAGGAATATATGTGTGCAAAGCGAAAATTGCAAGAAGCGCCCTCTACCACCACGGAGTCCAAAAACAAACAATAACAAATACGGTGGACTCGCTGAGTGCTTTCGTACAGTAACACCTATTGTCGTGCATTAGTATGATTATCATATACTTTACGCATTTTTATTTTACAATAATTTGTATTCATTCGATTTTTTCTCATCACCGTTATAATGAAACGACGTTGAATGAAACGACGTTATTCGAGGACCTACTGTATATCCTAAATAGCTAAAGAGAATTGTGTAAAATTTACATATTAAAAGTTTAAACTATTTTAAAAGTGTTTAATGTTTGAGCTTGAAAGGCTTATTTCTTAGTTTAGAAAAGTATGATATTCACAAATTTTTAATAATGATAACATAAAAAAAGTAATAGGTAGAATATTAAATCTACTTCTAAGTGAGAAATATTAATGTTGAAAGTTTGAAGCAGATCCGATGAAGCATTGTCCATTTATCCAAAGATTCCAGGTTTTCATTAAATGTATTAATATATTTGCAAATTGACTCCGTCACTTTCTAAACTTATAAAAGCATAACTTTTTCCATTAAGAATATCAGTGTTAATGAAGTGAAGCCGATCAAATTAGTTATTCTTTATTTATTAAATGGAAATCAATATTTCAATTTATTAAAAAAAAACTGTATTTGTTATCTTCTGCTGCCTAATAACCTATCGAAGCAATTATTCAAGCAAGCACACCAGTGCTAAAAGTTTGAAGCCAATCAGAAGAGGCATTCTTCATGCCAACACAAACTAAACTTATTAAGTGTTATCCTATCCATTAGATACAACAATCTTTAAAGAGTATTACCTTTCAAAAGAGGCATATTCATGTATATATACAACATGATCTAACAAAACACAAAACGTGCAACTTTACACATCAACTTGTCACTCGCCGCCATTTTCGAATTAGTACACATTTTTTTTTAAACTCGAAGCCACGCTGAAAAAAACTTCTGAAAGTTACTGGGCCTATTCCAGGTAACTTAGAATGGGTTATAAAACTTTGATCATAGTGCATGGGCACATGCCTGTAGTTGCCTTTTTTACCGTAAACCAGCGTTGAGATTAATAAAAAACTGACCGGATAAGCATTCTCATGAATAAATAACAGAAAGGAAAATTGTGAGGAACAAAACATGAAAAACACAAGCAGTCGCTTAAAGGTATCATTGTGTATACATATTAGTGATGCGAAGTATCAGTTGCTCTGACAGAAATATTATCCTCCGGAATCGTACCCATCAACCTTTTTCTCCACCAGCACACATTCTAGCACACTGCTAAATAGAGATTAATGCAAAAGCTAGAAGATCACGCGCACATAAGGAAAGGCACTGCAGTGGATCAGAGAATTCCTGACAGGGAGGCAACAACGAGTCATGGTACGTGACCAGGTATCAGAGTGGACATCTGTGACGAGCGAGGTTCCTCAGGGGTCAGTCATAGGACCAATGCAGTTTTTGGTAAATGTGAATGACATGACGGAAGGAATAGACTGAGAAGTGTTTCTGTTTGCAGATGATGTGAAATTACTGAGGAAAATTAAAATGGATGAGGATCATCCAGGACTACAAAGGGACTTGGACAAACTGGAAGCCTGGTTCAACAAGAGGCTCCTCGAATTTAATCCCGCCAAATGCAAAGTCATGAAGATCGGGGAAGGGCAAAGAACACCGCAGGCAGGATATAGGCTAGGTGGCCAAAGATTGACATAATTTCACTCAAGGAAAAGGATCTTGGGGTGAGTATAAAATTGAGCACATCTCCAAATGCGCACATCAACCAGATAAATGCTGCAGCATTTGGGTGCCTGGCAAATCTAAGAACAGCGTTCGGATAGTTCAGTAAGGAATCATTCAAGACTTTCTACACTGATAAATTAGACACATGTGCAACTCTTGGGTATCTTTATTGAGGAAACGTTTCGCCACACAGTGGCTTCATCAGTCCATACGTAGGAGAAACTTGAAGAACAGGAGGAGAATGAGGTAATCAGTCCCTCAACCTTGAGTCGATGTGGTCAGTCCATCAATCTTGAATAGAATACGGCATATCAGCGGAGAAGCAGCTTATAAACCGTATGGCAGGAGAGGTGCAGCAGTCATAGGTCGTGTCACACTTGTTCAATGTGGAAGCAGGTCGCGCCCAAGAATTAGGCAAGCGAAGAATTCCTAAGTATTAAGATCTTTCCTCAATAAAGATACCCAAGAGTTGCACATGTGTCTAATTTATCAGATAAATGCTGCAGCATTTGGGTGCCTGGCAAATCTAAGAACAGCGTTCGGATATTTCAGTAAGGAATCATTCAAGACTTCCTACACTGTGTACGTCAGGCCCATATTGGAGCATACAGCACCAGCACATCATGGAATTAGAGAAAGTGCAAAGGTTGGCAACAAGACTAGTTTCAGAGCTGAGGGGAATGTCTTACGATGAAAGGTTAAGGGAAATTGGTCAGATGACACTGGGGGATATGATAACGGCATATAAAATACTGCCAGGAATTGACAAGGTGGACAGAGACAGGAAGTACCAGAGATGGGACACAGAAACAAGGGGTCACAATTGGAAGTTGAAGACTCAGATGAGTCAAAGGAATGTTAGGAAGTATTTCTTCAGTCACAGAGTTGTCAGGAAGTAGAATTGTCTGGAAAGTAAGGTAGTGGAGGCAGGAACCACAAATAATTGTTTTAAGACGAGGTTTGATCACGTTCATGGAGCAAGGAGAGACAGAGAACTAGATGCGATCAGTGAAGAGGCGGAGCCAGGAGCTATGAATCGACCACTGCATCCAGAAATAGGCGAGTACTGCCCTCACCACACACTGCTCTCGTCACACACTGCTCTCACCACACACTGCCCTCAAGACACACTGGTCTCACCACACACTGCTCTCACCACACACTGCTCTCACCACACACTGCTCTCACCACACACTGCTCTCACCACACACTGCTCTCACCACACACTGCTCTCACCACACACTGCTCTCACCACACACTGCTCTCACCATGCACTGCTCTCACCACACACTACCCTCACCACACACTGCTCTCACTACACACTGCTCTCACCACACACTGCTCTCACCACACACTGCTCTCACCATGCACTGCTCTCACCACACACTACCCTCACCACACACTGCTCTCACTACACACTGCTATCACCACGTACTGGTCTCACCACACACTGCTCTCACCATGCACTGGTCTCACCACGCACTGGTCTCACCACACACTGCTCTCACCACACACTGCTCTCACCATGCACTGGTCTAACTACACACTGCTCTCACCACGTACTGCTCTCACCACACACTGCTCTCACCATGCACTGGTCTCACCACGTACTGGTCTCACCACACACTGCTCTCACCATGCACTGGTCTAACTACACACTGCTCTCACCACGTACTGCTCTCACCACACACTGCTCTCACCATGCACTGGTCTCACCACGTACTGGTCTCACCACACACTGCTCTCACCACACACTGCTCTCACCACGCACTGGTCTCACCACACACTGCTCTCACCACACACTGCTCTCACAACGCACTGGTCTAACTACACACTGCTCTCACCACGTACTGGTCTCACCACACACTGGTCTCACCATACACTGCTCTCACCACGCACTGCTCTCACCACACACTGCTCTCACCATACACTGCTCTCACCATACACTGCTCTCACCACTGGTCTCACCACACACACTGCTCTCACCACGCACTGGTCTCACCACGCACTGGTCTCACCACGCACTGGTCTCACGACGCAATGGTCTCACCACACACTGCTCTCACCATACACTGCTCTCACCACTGGTCTCACCACACACTGCTCTCACCACGCACTGGTCTCACCACGCACTGGTCTCACCACGCACTGGTCTCACCACGCACTGGTCTCACCACACACTGCTCTGACCACGCACTGGTCTCACCACACACTGGTCTCACCACACACTGGTCTCACCACGCACTGGTCTCACCACGCACTGGTCTCACCACACACTGCTCTCACCACGCACTGGTCTCACCACACACTGGTCTCACCACACACTGCTCTCACCACGCACTGGTCTCACCACGCACTGGTCTCAGCACACACTGGTCTCACCACGCAATGGTCTCACCACGCAATGGTCTCACCATGCAATGGTCTCACCATACACTGCTCTCACAACGCACTGGTCTCACCACACACTGCTCTCACCACACACTGCTCTCACCACACACTGCTCTCACCACACACTGCTCTCACCACACACTGCTCTCACCACACACTGCTCTCACCACACACTGCTCTCACCACACACTGGTCTCACCACACACTGGTCTCACCACGCAATGGTCTCACCACGCAATGGTCTCACCACGCAATGGTCTCACCACGCAATGGTCTCACCATGCAATGGTCTCACCATACACTGCTCTCACAACGCACTGGTCTCACCACACACTGGTCTCACCACACACTGGTCTCACCACGCACTGGCCTTACCACGCGATGGTCTCACCATACACTGCTCTCACAACGCACTCGTCTCACCACACATGCTCTCACCACACTCTGCTCTCACCACACTCTGCTCTCACCACACTCTGCTCTCACCACACTCTGCTCTCACCACACTCTGCTCTCACCACACACTGCTCTCACCACACACTGCTCTCACCACACACTGCTCTCACCACACACTGCTCTCACCACACACTGTCACCACACACTGTCGCTTCTCTCGTAAACTTACTTTCTTTTCTTATTTTTTGACTAAATATAATTATCTTCAGGAAGCACACTAACCATCATTGACTTAATGTAATTCACTATAATTCTTTGCAAGAAGCATAGTAAATGTAATTATCAAGAAGCACACTAACTATAATTATCAACATGAAGCACAATAATTATAATTATCAACAGGAAGGACACTAACTATAATCATCAACAGGAAGCACACTAACTATAATTATCAACAATAAGCACACTAACTATAATTATCAACAGGAAGCACACTAACTATAATTGTCAACAGGAAGCACACTAACTATAATTATCAACAGGAAGCACACTAACTATAATTGTCAACAGGAAGCACACTAACTATAATTATCAACAGGAAGCACACTAACTATAATTATCAACAGGAAGCACACTAACTATAATTATCAACAATAAGCACACTAACTATAATTATCAACAATAAGCACACTAACTATAATTATCAACAGGAAGGACACTATGATTATCAACAGGAAGCACACTAACTTTAATTATCAAGAGGAAGCACACTAACTATAATTATCAACAGGAAGCACACTAACTATAATTATCAACAGGAAGCACAATAATTATAATTATCAACAGGAAGGATACTAATTATAATTATGGATAGGAAGGACAATAATTACAATTATCAACAGGAAGCACACTAACTATAATTATCAACAGGAAGCACACTAACTATAATTATCAACAGGAAGCACATTAACTATAATTATCAACAGGAAGCATACTAACTAAAATTATCAACAGGAAGCACATTAACTATAATTATCAACAGGAAGCACACTAACTATAATTATCAACAGGAAGCACACTAACTATAATTATCAACAGGAAGCACATTAACTATAATTATCAACAGGAAGCATACTATAATTATCAACAGGAAGCACATTAACTATAATTATCAACAGGAAGCATACTATAATTATCAACAGGAAGCACATTAACTATAATTATCAACAGGAAGCACATTAACTATAATTATCAACAGGAAGCACATTAACTATAATTATCAACAGGAAGCACATTAACTATAATTATCAACAGGAAGCACACTAAATATAATTATCAACAGGAAGCACATTAACTATAATTATCAACAGGAAGCATACTAACTATAATTATCAACAGGAAGCATACTAACTATAATTATCAACAGGAAGCATACTAACTATAATTATCAACAGGAAGCACATTAACTATAATTATCAACAGGAAGCACACTAACTATAATTATCAACAGGAAGTATACTAACTATAATTATCAACAGGAAGCATACTAACTATAATTATCAACAGGAAGCATACTAACTATAATTATCAACAGGAAGCATACTAACTATAATTATCAACAGGAAGCATACTAACTATAATTATCAACAGGAAGCATACTAACTATAATTATCAACAGGAAGCATACTAACTATAATTATCAACAGGAAGCACATTAACTATAATTATCAACAGGAAGCACATTAACTATAATTATCAACAGGAAGCACACTAACTATAATTATCAACAGGAAGCACACTAACTATAATTATCAACAGGAAGCATACTAACTATAATTATCAACAGGAAGCATACTAACTATAATTATCAACAGGAAGCACATTAACTATAATTATCAACAGGAAGCACATTAACTATAATTATCAACAGGAAGCACACTAACTATAATTATCAACAGGAAGCACACTAACTATAATTATCAACAGGAAGCATATTAACTATAATTATCAACAGGAAGCATACTAACTATAATTATCAACAGGAAGCATACTAACTATAATTATCAACAGGAAGCATACTAACTATAATTATCAACAGGAAGCATACTAACTATAATTATCAACAGGAAGCATACTAACTATAATTATCAACAGGAAGCATACTAACTATAATTCTTTGTAGAAATTCTCAATATGAGAGAAAACTAAACACCATAACTTTCATCAGGACAGATATGTCCATTTAGCGAGCAGTGTTCAGCAGTGTTCAGCAGTGGTCAGCAATGGTCAGCAGTGGTCAGCAATGGTCAGCAGTGGTCAGCAATGGCCAGCAGTGGTCAGCAATGGCCAGCATTGGTCAGCATTGGTCAGCAGTGGTCAGCAGCGGTCAGCAATAAGCAGCAGTGGTAAGCAGTGAACGACAGTGTTGAGCAGTAAGAAACAGTGACAAGCAGTGCGGTCAGCAGCAATGACGTGAAGTGGTCAGTTGTAATATAAAATGACAAGCACTGACGCAAAGTGGTCACCAGCGATGTGAAGTGGCCAGCAAAGACGTGAAGTGGCCAGCAGTGACGAAAAGCGATAAGCAGTGACATAAAGCCATCAGCAATAACTTGCAGCAATTAATAATGACGTGAAGTTATCAGCAGTGATAAACAGTGTCCAGCAGTCGTCAACATTGACGTGTAATGTTCGAAATTGACGTGTTGTAACGTGCAGTGACCAGCAGTTACCAGCAAGGACGTGCACTGACCAGCAGCGACTTGAAGTGAACAGCAGAAACATGAATTGACCGGGAGTGACATGAAGTGACCAGCAGTGACGTAATCAGTTATGTGCTGGTATGTGTTTGATGCTGGTATGTGGTGTCATTTGTTTGTCAGGATATTTGTATTGTGTAGATATATGTGAAGTGTGTGTGTGTGTACTCACCTAGTTGAGGTTGCAGGGGTCGAGTCCAAGCTCCTGGCCCCGCCTCTTCACTGTGTGTGTGTGTGTGAATGTGTGTGTGTGTGTGTGTGTGAATGTGTGTGTGTGTGTGTGTGTGTGTTTGTGTGTGTGTTGTGCTCTGAGAATCATCATAACATTCAACACAAATATAATCAACGACCAGCCGCTGAAAAGTGGTGTCTTCACCACTTTACCATAGTTAATGGTAATTTTATTTAACATTAACTCTGCTAATGGTAAATAAATTACTTCCCATGAATGAGATTTTTCACGAAACTAAATGTTCTACACATTCTGATAAATAATCTCTCTCTCTATCTATATTGAATAATCATGAGAGAATCATTACGATAACACATAAAATAATACAGAATAACCAGCTTTTCTTACAGAAACAAACTGGTTAATTTTTTAAACAACATCTATCAGAAAACAACAGTATATAAACAATGGAAATAAATAACCAGGAGGACATTGGGACGGAGATTACAGTAAACAATGAACAGAGTAACAAATTACTAAGGTCTTACACAGAGCTCCAGGGGTCTGTAAGGAAGATCCTCGGTGCCTGAAGGTTAAAAGAGGAATAATGGACTTAGGGGCTGGGACGAGGCTTTTATGACCGTGCGTATCATCTGGGGCAATCTCATTGGTCAGCGGCAGCTAGTAAACAGTGAGGCATCGGCCAATGAGAGGCTGAAAACCACTTCCTAATCCTGATGGGTGCTAACTATTATTTTTTATAACTTTTTGAACGCTATCTGCAGTGTGCAGTTAAAAATCATTGTTTACAAACACACACACACACACACACACACACACACAGGAGAGGTTTGTACCCAAGGGTAACAGGAGTAATGAAAAAGCCAGGATGAGCCCATGGTTTACCCAAAGGTGCAGGGAGGCAAAAACCAAGTGTGCTAGGGAATGGAAGAAATATAGAAGGCAAAGGACCCAGGAGAATAAGGAGAACAGTCGTAGAGCCAGAAATGAATATGCACAGATAAAGGGAGGCCAAAGACAATATGAAAATGACATAGCAGCGAAAGCCAAATCTGACCCGAAACTGTTGTACAGCCACATTCAGGAGGAAAAAAAACAGTCAAGGACCAGGTAATCAGGCTAAGGAAGGAAGGAGGAGAGACAACAGGAAATGACGGGAAGTATGTGAAGAACTCAACAAGAGATTCAAAGAAGTGTTCACAGAGGAGACAGAAGGGACTCCAGAAAGACGGAGAGGTGGGGCACACCCCCAAGTGCTGGACACAGTGCACACAACCGAGGAAGAAGTGAAGAGGCTTCTGAGTGAGCTAGATACCTCAAAGGCAATGGGGCCAGATAAACATCTCCCCATGGGTATTGAGAGAGGGAGCAGAGGCGCTATGTGTACCCCCAACAACAATATTCAATACATCTATCGAAACAGGGAGAAATTTCCTGAGGCATGGAAGACAGCAAATGTAGTCCCAATCTTTAAAAAAGGAGACAGACATGAAGCATTAAACTACAGACCAGTGTCACTGACATGTATAGTATGCAAAATCATGGAGAAGATTATCAGGAGAAGAGTGGTGGAACACCTAGAAAGGAATGATCTCATCAACAGCAGCCAGCATGGTTTCAGGGACGGGAAATCCTGTGTCACAACCTACTGGAGTTCTATGACATGGTGACAGCAGTAAGACAAGAGAGAGAGGGGTGGGTGGATTGCATTTTCTTGGACTGCAAGAAGGCGTTTGACACAGTTCCACACAAGAGATTGGTGCAAAAATGGAGGACCAAGCAGGGATAACAGGGAAGGCACTACAATGGATCAGGGAATACTTGTCAGGAAGACAGCAGCGAGTCATGGTACGTGGCGAGGTGTCAGAGTGGGCACCTGTGACCAGCGGGTCCCGCAGGGTCAGTCCTAGGACCAGTGCTGTTTCTGGTATTTGTGAACGACATGACGGAAGGAATAGACTCTGAGGTGTCCCTGTTTGCAGATGACGTGAAGTTGATGAGAAAAATACACTCGATCGAAGACCAGGCAGAACTACAAAGGGATCTGGACAGGCTGCAGAACTGGTCCAGCAATTGGCTCTGGAGTTCAATCCCACCAAGTGCAAAGTCATGAAGATTGGGGAAGGGCAAAGAAAGGCCGCAGAGACGGAGTACAGTCTAGGGGGTCAGAGACTACAAACCTCACTCAAAGGAAAAAGATCTTGGGGTGAGTAAACACCCGCACATTCTAACGCCTCAACCAAAAAACTGCTGCGCATATGGGGCCTACAAACCTCAGAACGATTCCGATCTCTCTTCCTTTCTCTTTTTTTCCCTCTTCCTTGGGGTGATATAACCCAGCACATCCCTGAAGCGACATAAACCCAAATAACTGCTGCAGCATATGGGCGCCACAACCTCGACAGCTTTCCGAATCTTAATAAGGAAATTTTTCGGACCTGTACCCCCGTATACGTTAGGCCATTTTGGGAGTATGCGGCACCATTTTGGAACCCCCCTACCAAGCAGAAAGAAACTGAAAAGTGAAAAGGGTTTTGAACAAGACTACCCCCAGATAAGAGGTAGTCCTACGAGGAGGGGTTAAAGGGGAAAATCAACCTGACGACCTGGAGGACGGAAATGGGGGGGACAGATAACGACATACAAAAATCTAAAATTTCAAGGGACAAAAACGGGTTTCCAGAGTTTGGGACACAGTAACAAGGGACACATTTGGAACTAAAGACACAGATGAATCACAGGGATGTTGGGAAGTATTTCTTCAGCCACAGAGTAGTCAGTAAGTGGTGTTTGGGAAAGCGATGTAGTGGGGGGATCCTACAAGTTTAAAGAAAGGTAGATAAATCCGGCTCGGGGAGGTGCCCTAGTAGCGATCAGTAAAGAGGGGGGGCAGGGTCGGACTCGCCCCCCCAAACCCCCAATAGGGAGAACTAGTGAGTAAAACCCCCACACACACCACACACCACACACCAGGAAAAGCACTTTAACTGAGTACAACGCAAACACACACATCACAGGATTTCCACCGTCTGTAAAATGCCCTTTGAACTTTTCCCTCCCCCCCTCTTCCTATCCTAAGTAGAGCCTATTCTACCTTTCTCATCTTTCCTATATTCTCTCTTACCTATCACTCTCTTACAAACTTCTTCTCTCTTCCCTCTCCCCATTTCCCCTCTAACATCTCTTCCCTCTAACACCCCCCCCCCCTCAAAATTTTCCCCCCCAAAACTCTCCCCCCCATTATCTTCCCCCCCCCTTTCCCCTCTCTTCCCCCCTCCCCCTTTCCCCCTAGCCCCTCTCCCCTCTGCTCTTCCTTCCCCCCTCTTTCCCCCTTCTCCCCTCTCTGCCCCCTCTTCCCCCTCTTTGCCCTTTTTTCTCTCTCTCTCTCCCTCTTCCCCCCCCTCTCTCTCCTCTCTCTTTCTCCCCTCTCTCTCCTCTCTTCTTCTCTCTCTCTCTCTCCTTCTTTCTCTCTCTCTTCTCTTTTGCTCTCTCTTTCCCCCTTTTTCCCCTTTTAAATCTCCCCTCTCCTACTCTTTTTTCACTCTCTCCCCCCCTTTCCTTTCCCTTTCTCTTCTTACAAAAAAAAAAAAAAAAAAAAAAAAGGGGGGGGATGAGGAACCAAGGGTCAGTGAGAAGGGTTTGGTGGGAGGAGTGGTGGGGGAGCGTGGAAAAGGGGGGAACAAAGTGGGGAGGGAAAATTTGGAGAGCTTTTTTAAAAAAAGGGGAAAAAGCCTCTGTGAAATTAAAAGAGGGTTGGGGAAGGAACAAAGAATTGGGAGGCACAAGCGAAAATCAGTAACCAAGTAAGGGGCCTAGAAGTTGAGTAAATAGGTGAAGCGAGTTACAGGGCAGTGACCAGGAAGACACAGATATGAAGCTGCGAGGCCGAACAGGGGGAAGGAATTATGAAATTTTACTAAGTCATATCAGCCTGCAAAGGGGGACAAGGGGAAGGGAAGAACAAACTGGTTGAGATGGGAGGGGGTGATGTCGAATCTGAGCACAAACAGGGTATAGAAGGCAAAGGCCCCAGGAGAAAAGGAAAACAGTCGTAGACCCAAAAACGAATATGCCAGATAAGAAGGGGGGCCCCAAAGACAATATGAAAATGACAAGCCGCGAAACCCAAATCTGCCCCGAAATGTTGTACAGAAAATCAGGAGGAAAACAACAGTAAAGGACCAGGTAATCAGGCTAAAAGGAAGGAGGAAGACAAAAAAAATGCCCTAAAGTATGTAAAGAATCAACAAGAGATTCAAAAAGGGGTTTTCCAGAGGAGAAAAAGGGGTAGAAAGAAGGGGTGGGGCACCCCCCCAAGTGCTGGACACGTGCACAAAACCGAGGGGGCCCAAGGCAAGAGTACGACGAGAGAAAATAGAGCGTGGTTGAACACTGGCTAGGGGGGCCAAAAGAGCTCATGCATAGGGCAAAGCCCTGATCATGGTGTTTTAAAACCAAAGGAGATCGTTTGGGGAGAACTTGGGGCCCCCAGGGGGGCCCAAAATTACATGGGGGGCTAAGTTGATGGAGGGGGGTACTGGAAAACTTCATGTGCCAAACGTAGGGACACTACAAGAGAGAGGGAGGGGATGAACCAGCGGGCTGGGCTTGATTCCCTTGAGTAGTGCAGATATCGAGGACTACATATGAAAGCCCCCGGGGGGCAGTGCCATGTGGTTTTAAGCTTCGAATACACAGTAGAGTAAAAGTGGAGGGAAGAAGCGGGAAAGGGCCCCGGACGAATAAAAGCCAAATACAAGAAAGGGGACTACAAGGAATGAGGAACTACCTAACGGGGTTCAGTGGGACAGGAACTGGGGGGAAAGCCAGTTAATAGATGAGGGAAATTGTAGCAACAAAATGAAAGGGAGGCTGAGGAGAGGTTTGCCCCAAGGGTAACAGGAATAATAAAAAAGCCAGGGAGCCCATGGTTTACCCAAGGTGCAGGGAGGCAAAAACCCATTTTGCTAGGGAAAGGGAAGAAATATAAAAGGCAAGGCCCCCAGGAGAATAAGGAGAACAGTCGTAGAGCAGAAAAAAATATGCCAGATAAGAAGGGGGCCAAAGACAATATGAAAATGACATAGCCCGCGAAAGCAAATCTGCCCCGAAATGTTGTACACAATCAGGAGGAAAACAACAGTCAAAGGGCCAGGTAATCAGGCTAAGGAAGGAAGGAGGAGAGACAACAAGAAATGACGTGAAGTATGTGAAACCCAAAAAGAGATTCAAAAAAAGGTTCCCGAGGAGAAGAAGGGTAGAAAGAAAAGGGGGTGGGGCACACCCCAAATGCTGGACACAGTGCACCAAAAGAGGAAGAAGTGAAGGGCTTCTGATGAGCTGATTTTTCAAAGGGAATGGGGCCAATAAATCTCCCCCTGGGTATTGAACGGGGGGCAGAGGCGCTATGTGTCCCTAAAACAATATTCAATCTCTAGAAAAAAAGGGAGATTGCCCGAGGCATGGAAAACAGCAATGTAAATCCCCAATTTTTAAAAAAAGGGACAGATAAAGCTTAATTAAGACAGTGTCACTGACTGTATGTACAAAAACTGGGGAAGATTACAGGGAGAGGGTGGAACACCCAGAAAGGAACGATCTCACAACAGCAGCCAAAATGGTTTCAGGGCGGGGAAAACCGTGTCACAAACCCACTGGAGTTTTTGACGGGGGGACGCAGTAAGACAAGAGGAAGGAGTGGGTGGATTGCATTTTTTGGATGCAAGAAAGGGGTTTGACCAGTTCCCACAAAAGATTGTGCAAAAAATGGAGGACCAAAGCAGGGTAACGGGAAGGACTAAATGGTCAGGGAATACTTGTCAGGAAGACAGCAGCGAGTCTGGTACGTGGCAGGTGTCAGATGGGCACCTGTGACCAGCGGGGTCCCGCAGGGGTCAGTCCTAGGACCAGTGCTGTTTCTGGTATTTGTGAACGACATGACTGAAGGAATAGACTTTGAGGTGTCCCTGTTTGCAGATGACGTGAAGTTGATGAGAAGAATTCACTCGATCGAAGACCAGGCAGAACTACAAAGGGATCTGGACAGGCTGCAGACCTGGTCCAGCAATTGGCTTCTGGAGTTCAATCCCACCAAGTGCAAAGTCATGAAGATTGGGGAAGGGCAAAGAAGGCCGCAGACGGAGTACAGTCTAGGGGGTCAGAGACTACAAACCTCACTCAAGAAAAAGATCTTGGGGGTGAGTATAACACCAGGCACATCTCCTGAAGCGCACATCAACCAAATAACTGCTGCAGCATATGGGCGCCTAGCAAACCTCAGAACAGCATCCGACATCTTAATAAGGAATCATTCAGGACCCTGTACACTGTGTACGTTAGGCCCATATTGGAGTATGCGGCACCAGTTTGGAACCCACACCTAGCCAAGCACGTGAAGAAACTAGAGAAAGTGCAAAGGTTTGCAACAAGACTAGTCCCAGAGCTAAGAGGTATGTCCTACGAGGAGAGGTTAAGGGAAATCAACTGACGACATTGGAGGACAGGAGAGATAGGGGGGACATGATAACGACATACAAAATACTGAGAGGAATTGACAAGGTGGACAAAGACAGGTTGTTCCAGAGATTGGACACAGTAACAAGGGGACACAGTTGGAAGCTGAAGACACAGATGAATCACAGGGATGTTAGGAAGTATTTCTTCAGCCACAGAGTAGTCAGTAAGTGGAATAGTTTGGGAAGCGATGTAGTGGAGGCAGGATCCATACATAGCTTTAAGCAGAGGTATGATAAAGCTCACGGCTCAGGGAGAGTGACCTAGTAGCGATCAGTGAAGAGGCGGGGCCAGGAGCTCGGACTCGACCCCCGCAACCTCAACTAGGTGAGTACAACTAGGTGAGTACACACACACACACACACACACACACACACACACACACACACAGTGAGTGGTGGAGCACCTGGAACGGAACAAGAGTATAAATGCCAACCAGCAAATCCTGTGTCACAAACCTTCTGGAGTTTTATGATAAAATAACAGAAGTAAGACAAGAGAGAGAGGGGTGGGTTGATTGCATCTTCTTGGACTGCAAAAAGGCCTTTGACACAGTTCCTCACAAGAGATTAGTGCAGAAGCTAGAGCATCAGGCGCATATAACAGGAAGGGCACTGCAATGGATCAGAGAATACCTGACAGGGAGGCAACAACGAGTCATGGTACGTAATGATGTATCACAGTGGGCACCTGTGACGAGCGGGGTCCCACAGGGGTCGGTCCTAGGACCAGTGCTATTTTTGGTATATGTGAACGACATGACGGAAGGGTTAGACTCAGAAGTGTCCCTGTTTGCAGATGATGTGAAGTTAATGAGGAGAATTAAATCTGATGAGGACCAGGCAGGACTTCAAAGAGACCTGGACAGACTGGACACCTGGTCCAGCAAATGGCTTCTCGAATTTAATCCTGCCAAATGCAAAGTCATGAAGATAGGGGAAAGGGGACAGAAGACCACAGACAGAGTATAGGCTAGGTGGCCAAATACTGCAAACCTCACTCAAGGAGAAAGATCTTGGGGTGAGTATAAACACCGAGCATGTCTCCGGAAGCACACATCAATCAGGTAACTGCTGCAGCATATGGGCGCCTGGCAAACCTGAGAACAGCATTCCGATACTTAGTAAGGAATCATTCAAGACACTGTACACCGTGTATGCCAGGCCCATACTGGAGTATGCAGCACCTGTTTGGAACCCGCACTTGATAAAGCACGTCAAGAAACTAGAGAAAGTACAAAGGTTTGCGACAAGGTTAGTTCCAGAGCTAAGGGGAATGTCCTATGAAGAAAGATTAAGGGAAATCGGCCTGACGACACTGGAGGACAGGAGGGTCAGGGGAGACATGATAACGACATATAAAATACTGCGTGGAATAGAAAAAGGTGGACAAAGACAGGATGTTCCAGGGAGGGGACACAGAAACAAGAGGCCACAATTGGAAGTTGAAGACACAAATGAGTCAGAGAGATAGTAGGAAGTATTTCTTCAGTCATAGAGTTGTAAGGCAGTGGAATAGCCTAGAAAATGACGTAGTGGAGGCAGGAACCATACACAGTTTTAAGACGAGGTTTGATAAAGCTCATGGAGCGGGGGAGAGAGGGGGCCCAGTACCCCCCGGTGAAGAGGCGGGGCCAGGACCCTAAGACTCGCCCCCGCAACCACAAATAGGTGGTACAAATGGGTGAGTACGCCACACCCCACACGCACACACAAAACACACGCCCCAACCCCGCCACACAGGATCCAAAACATAGCTTTAAGCAGGGGTATGAAAAAGCTCACGGTTCAGGGAATTTTTTACCTAGTAGCGCCCATTTGAAGAGGGGGGGCCCAGGAGCTGGACTCGACCCCCCCAACCCAACTGGGGGAGTTCAACTAGGTGAGTTCACACACACCCCACACACACACACACACCCCACCACACACACACACACACACACACACACACACACACAACCCCACACACACACACCCCGGGAGGTGCCCCCTGTTCGCAGATGAGGGAAAATTTAAATTTAGGAGAATTAAATAAATATGGGGAAACCAGGCGGGCTTAAAAGGAACCCGGGAAACAGCCCGGGACCCCTGGTCCAGCAAATGGTTTCTCAAATTAAAACCCTCCCAAATTTGAAAAGGGCATGAAAAATCGGGGGGAAGGCAAAGAAGACCGCAGACTGGGTATAGGCTGGGTTTTTGGCCCAAAACGACTAAAAAACCTCGCTAAAGGGAAAAAGATTTTGGGGTGGTTTAACACCGGGGCCATCTCCAAGCACACATAAACCCAAGATAACTGTTTGTGGGATATGGGGCCAGGAAAAACCCGGAACAGCATTCCGAAAACCCTTAGAAAGGGAATCTTTCAAGCCGCGGGTACACCGTGTACGTCGGGCCCCCATACGGGGAGTATCCCGCACCGTTTGGAACCCTCCCGGGGGTCAAAAAATTTAAGAAATTAAAAGGAAAGTCCCAAAGGTTCGCGAAAAGGGTTTTAGTTCCAGTTTTTAGGGGGAAGGTCCTACGAAAAAAGGTTTTAAGGGAAATGGGTCTAACAAAACGGGAAACCCCCAGGAGGGCCCAGGGGAACATGATAAACGACATACAAAATGCTGCTTTGGAATAAAAAAGGTGGACAAGAAAAAGGGATTTTCCAGGGAGGAGACACAAAAACAAGGGGTCACTCTGGGAAAGCTAAAGGGACTCAGACGAGTCACGGGGAAAGTTAGGAAGTTTTTTTTTTCATCATAAAGTGGTCGGGGAGGGACGCCTGGCGAGTGATGTAGTGAGACGGGAAACCATACATACTTTAAGACGAGGTATATAAAAAGCCCCGGGAGCAGGGAAGAGGGGGCCCTTTGTAGCGTTCAGTGAAGAGGGGGGGCCCCAGGAGCTGGGGTCTCGAACCCTGCAACTACAATTAGGTGAATTAGGTGAGTACACACACACACATACAAGCACACATAAACACAAACACACACACATACATACACACAGCTGTGAATCGACCCTGCAACCACAAATCGGTGAGTACAATTAGGTGAGCACACACACACGCACACACACACACACACACACACACACACAACACACACACACACACACACACACACACACACACACACACACACACACACACACACACACATTGAATGAAGGATCCATTCATAACTTAAAGAAGAGGTACAACAAAGCTCAGGGAGCAGGGAGAGAGTGGACCTAGAAGCGACCAAAGAAGAGGCGGGACCAGGAGCTGTGAATCGACCCCTGGAACCACTCACACACACACACAGCATGTTCCAGAGAGGGGACACAGCAACAAGGGGTCACACTTGAAGTTGAAGACCCAGATGAGTCAATGGGATGTTAGGAAGCATTTCTTCAGTCATAGAGTAGTCAGGAAGTGGGACAGTCTGGCGAGTGATGTAGTGGGGGCAGGAATCATACATAGCTTTAAGACGAGGTATGATAAAGCTCATGGAACAGGGAGAGAGAGGACCTAGTAGCGCTCGGTGAAGAGGCGGGGCCAGGAGCTGAGTCTTGACCCCTGCAACCACAATTAGGTGAGTACAACTAGGTGAGTATACACACACATACACACACACACACATGCGCGCGCCCGCATATAACAAGGGAGGGAGGCCCAGCGAAAGTACGAAAACAACATTGCATTGAAAGTCAAGTCTGACGCGAAGCTGTTGTATAGCCACATCAGGAAGAAAACAACAGTCAAGGACCAGGTAATCAGGCTGAGGAAGGAAGGTGGGGAGTTCACAAGAAACCACCAAGAATTATGTGAGGAACTCCACATGAGATTAAGGAAGTATTTACAGTGGAGACAGAAAGGACTCTGGAAAGGCAGAATAGAGGGTACACCATCAAGGGATATACCAACAAGTGTTGGATGAAATACACACAACCGAGGAGGAGGTGTAGAAGCTACTAAGTGAACTTGATACCTCAAAGTCAGGGGGACCGGACATCTCTCCATGACGTCCTAAGAGAGGGAGCAGAGATGCTCTTTGTGCCACTAAAAGCAAATTTCAACTGGGTAATTACTTGAGGTATGGAAGACGGCAAATGTAGTCCCCATTTTTTAGAAAGGAGACAGACAGGAGGCACTGAACTACAGACCACACTCACTGGCATGGATAGTATGCAAAGTCATGGAGAAGATTATCAGAAGGAAAGTGGTGGAGCACTTACAAAGGAATAAGCTAATAAATGACAACCAGCATGGATTCAGGGAAGAAAGTCCTATGTCACAAACCTACTGGAGTTTTATGACAAGGTAATGGAAGTAAGACACGACGAGAGAGGGGTGTGTAGATTGCATTTTCTTGGACTGCAAGAAGGTCTTCGACACAGTTCCTCACAGGACATTAGTGCAAAAGCTAGAGGATCAGGCAGGCATAATAGGAAAGGCAGTGCAATGGATCAAAGATTACCTAACAGGGAGGCAACAACGAATCATGGTAAGTGACGAGGTGTCGGAGTGGGCGCCTGTGAAGAGCGGGGTTCCACAAGGGTCAATCCTAGGACAGGTGCTGTTTTTGGTATATGTGAATGACATGACGGAAGGAATAGAGTGAGGAGTGTCCCTGTTTGCGGATGATGTGAAGTTAATGAGGAGAATTAAATCGAACGAGTATCAGGTAGGACTACAAAGAGACCTGGACGG
Source organism: Cherax quadricarinatus (assembly GCF_026875155.1). Taxonomy (NCBI): domain Eukaryota; kingdom Metazoa; phylum Arthropoda; class Malacostraca; order Decapoda; family Parastacidae; genus Cherax; species Cherax quadricarinatus. Next base: position 45,950,564 of record NC_069421.1, read on the forward strand.
GCTGGAAGCCTGGTCCAGCAACTGGCTCCTCGAATTTAACCCTGCAAAATGCAAAGCATGAAGCTCGGGGAAAGGCAAAGAAGACCACAGACAGAGTACAGGCTAGGTGGCCAAAGACTGCAAACCTCTCTCAAGGAAAAGGATCTTGGGGTGAGTATAATACAGAGCATATCTCCTGAGGTTCATATTAGCCAAATAACTGCTGCAGCATATGGGTGCCTGGCAAATCTAAGAACAGTATTTTGACACCTCCATAACAAATCGTTCAAGACTCCACACTCCGTGTACTATGGCCTATATGATGTACACAGCACCAGTTTGGAATCCACACATTGTCAAGCATGTCAAGAAATTAGAGAAAATGCAAAGGTTTGCAACAAGACTATTCCCAGAAGTAAGGGGCATGTCCTACGAGGAGAGGTTAAGGGAATTCGACCTGACGACACTAGAGGACATGATGAAAACATACAATAGTGATAGGATACGTCACAGGGATGTTAGGAAGTGTTTCTTCAGCCATAGAGTTGTCAGAAAGTGAAACAATCTGGAGAGTGATTTAGTTGAGGCAGGATCCACATATAGCTTTAAGAATAGATATGAAATAGCTTATGGACCTGGGAGTGGACCTAGTAGTGACCAGTGAAAAGACAAGGCCAGGAATTGTGATTCGACCCCTGCAACCACAAATAGGTGAGTTCACATAGCTGAATACGCACACCACACACACACACACACACACCACACACACACACACCAACACACACACACACAACACACACAACACACACACACACACAACACACTTACACACACATGCACACATTCGCACACCTCTACACACAAAGTTTGCAGACTGCAGAAGCTAGTGTATCTCATCAGGATAAAACAAAAATGGGATCTCCATAGGTAGGATGTAGAGACAAGGGAACCAAGGATAGCTGGTCCAAGAAGGAAGCATGAGCAGAAAGGCTCAAAAGCAAAATGGACGAAGAGTGAGGTAAAATGGATATTATGGATATCTGAAGAGAGCAAAAAAGTGAGAATTACGGGTTGCATCTGCTGAGGCAAATATACAGAGCCTGGCAGAAGCACTGAAAGGCTGAAGCAGGATATAAAGACGAGGACCTAAAGGAACAATTTGGTGAAAACAGGAATATCAGCAGAAAGCGGGGGGCCTTAAGGAGGGGAAGAAGCTAAGAGTTCCCTAACAAAAGTGATATCAGGCCACCAGCATGTCCGGGAGATAAGGGAAACAAAGGAGATACTTAAATCTGATTCAGTGATACAGAGGGAAAAGAAATGCGGAATAGAGGGAGAGGTCAATAATTGCTCATTGGCTTCAAGAAACTCAAAGGACGACCTATGATGAAAGAAAACATTGGGGAAAAAGAGATATTGAGAGCATCCCAGCCGGGCTGTGGCTCGTACGTTGGTTTGCGTGCAGCCAACAGTAACAGCCTGGTTGATCAGGCTCTGATTCCACCAGGAGGCCTGGTCACAGACCGGGCCGCGGGGGCGTTGACCCCCGGAACTCTCTCCAGGTAAATTCCAGGTAATAACAAGAATGGGCATGTCCCAGATGACAAAATTTTCAGACTTGGTGGGTGGTATTCAAGGATAAAAATCTCCCAGTCAGACTGACATTAAAAGATAGTAATGGTACAAAAGAGGATCCTAAAAAGTATCAGCAAGTTACTTTTACTGCGAGAGAAGACGAAAAGAACAAGAACAACTGAGAATGAAGCTAAGATTATGTCGGTGGAAGGAAAGAGAGACAAGGCAGACAGACAGGAGCGCTCATCCTAAGGGATGGGGGACGACACCAAACTATACTGCCTACAGATCCACACACAGAATTCTCTCACCCCCCTTCCACTCCATACCAATCGAACACAATAACCAGAAACAAGCCACACTCCAAAGTCTCTCGCCTCCCAGCACTAATACTACCATCTCAGCCCTGCCTTCCTCACCTCCTGCCCGCACCAACCCCTCCCACTCCCCAAAATACAATACTTGACAGGAAGCTAAAGGTATGGTACACCATCGCAGATGGAATAACAAATAAAAATGAGGAGTGGCAAGAACGAATCTTTGAGGCATCCCTGGACATCATGAGGGTGAAAACAGAGGCGATCTTTCCAACTGGATATCAGATCCTGAGGAAAGACAGAGTAAACAGAGGGTCCAAAGTTGATGATAGTAGTGATGTAAAACCCGCCAATGAACAGCAAAAGATCAAGATAAGAGCACGATGAGAGTAACTGAGCAATAATGGATACACTATACAAGGTGGCCAGAAGGGCCCACATGGGGGATTTCAACCACGAGGAGATTGACTGGAAAAACCTAAAGCCACATGGGGGACCAGAAGCTTGAAGGGCTAAGATGCTGGAGGCAATATAGGAAAATGTCATGCAGCAACATTCTAGGAACACAACCAGAGAGAGAGAGAGAGAGAGAGAGAGAGAGAGAGAGAGAGAGAGAGAGAGAGAGAGAGAGAGAGAGAGAGAGAGAGAGGAAGGAGAGGATGTACCTACAAAGCTTGACTTCGTATTCACCTTGAACAGTTAAGACATAGGGGATATTACACATGAAAGGCCCCTCGCTGCTAGTAATCACATGTTCTTGAGTTTTGAATACCTTATAGAGTTAACACTGGAGAGTGATGCAGCATGAGAAGAAGGGAAGAAGCCAAACTACACAAGAATGGACTACACAGGAACGAGGCAATTCCTACACGAAGCACAATGGGAAGGAGAACTAGAAGGAAAGACAGAGGGAAAGTTCGTACCAAGGGGCAACAGAAACAATGGGAAAACAAGAGACCATGGCTTACTTGGAGGTGTAAAGAGGCCAAAGCCAAGTGTGTTAGAGCATGGGAAATGTATAGAAGGCAAAGGACTCAAGAAAACACGGAGTTGAGCAGAAGATAAGAATCGAATATGCATGGATAAGAGAGCCCTAGCGGCAATACGAGAATGACATAGATTCAAAAACCAAATTTGACCCAAAATTGTTAGTCATATCAGAAGGAAAACAACAATCAAGGAGCAGGTAATCAGGCTGAGTAAGAAAGGAGAAGAGATCAAAGAATGACCAGGAAGTATATAAAGAGCTCGACACAAGATTTAGAGGCATTCGCAGTAGAGACACAAAAACTTTCAGCAAAGTGAGGACTCTACACAACCAAGGAGGAGGAAGAGGCAGAGTGTGTGCCGCTAGCATAGTCTTCAATAACTGTACTGAAACAGGACAACTGCCTGAGGTGTGAAAGACAGCAAATGTAGTCCCAGTTTTTAAGAACAGAGACTGACAGGCAGCATTAAATGTAGATCAGTCTCACCTTCATGTATAGTATGTAAAGTCATGAAGAAAATTATCAGGAGAAGAGTGTTGGACCACTCAGAATGGAATGGGCTCATACATGACAGTCAGCACGTCATGCATGAGCAAGACAGGAGAGAGAGGGATGCATAGACTGGTTCAAAAACTAGAGCAGGCAAGAATAGTAGTAAGGAAAGCGCCGCACTGGATTAGGGAATACCTGACAGGTAGGAAACAACGATTATTGGTATGTGACAAGGTGTCAGAGTGGGTGCATGTGTTGAGTGGGGTTCCACAAGGGTCAGCTCTAGGTACTATGCTGTTTCTTCTATATGTGAATGACATGATGGAAGGAATAGATTCAGAGGTGATTTCAAACTAAGGAGGAGGAGTACAAAAGAAGATGAAAATCAGGTAAGACTATAAGGGGATCTGGACAGGTTGCAAGCTTGGTCCGACAAATGGTTCATGGAGTCTAACCCCACCAAGTGCAAAATCATGAAGCTTTGGGAAAGAGAAAGAAAACCGCCGTTGGAGGTCAGGTTAGGGGGTCAAAGGAAAAGAATCTTGGAGAGAGCGTAATATTGAGCACATCCCCTAAGGTGCACAGCAACTAAATAACTTCTGCAGTATATGGGCACCTGGCAAATCTGAAAAGAGCGTTTTGACATCTAAGTAGTCATTCGCGCCACTGTACACCGTGTACGTCAGGCCCACATTGGAGTATACAGTACCAGTATGGAACCCACAGCAGGTCAAACACGTCCATAAATTTTAGAAAGCGCAAGAGTTTACAACAAGGCTCGTCCCAGAGCTAAGGGAACTCAACCTGTTGGCTCTAGAGGACAGAAGAGAACGGGAGGATGTGAAAACAACGTATAAAATGCTGTGAGGAATTGACAGGGCCAGAATGTTTCAGAGTTGGGAAACAGGAACAAAAAGACACACCTGGAGGTTTTAGACTCAGATGTTAGAAAGTATTTCTTCATCTTTAAAGTTGTCAGGAAGTGGAACAATCTGGATAATGAACTATTGGTGGTATGGTCCATACATAGCATTAAGAAGAGGTATAATAAGGTTAATGGAACTGGGAGACAGTGACCTATTAGCGACTAGCGAAGAGATAAGGGTCAGGAGGTATGATTCGACTCCTGCAACGACATATAGGTGAGTACATATTGGTGAATGTACACACACACACACACACACAACACACACACACCAGGAGCTGTGAATCGACCCTTGCAACCAAAATTAGGTGAGAAAATTATGTGAGTAGGTTAGTACACACACCCACACATAAACACACACACACATCACACACACACACACACACAAACACACACACACACACACACACACACACACACACACACACACACACACACACACACACACACACACACACACACACACACACTCACACACACACACACACACACACACATACACACACACACACACACACACACACACCACACACACACACACACATACACACACAAACACGCACACACACACACACACACACTGCTGTAGCCGAGATAACCAGAGGAGGCATCTCAGATGAAAACTAACACACTCACGAGCTTTTAAATCTTTGTACCAAATTCACCTTAAATTAGCAAATAATAGAGCCTACAAGACTGGAGAATACACAGGACCTCATCTTCACTAACAATGATGTTCTGATACGAAATATTACCAAACCAAAAACAATAAACTTAGATCACAATACAATAGAGGTTCAGACATGTATGTGCGGAGCCCCAGACCAACAAAATGTGATCAGTCACGAGGGAACCTTCACCAAATTCAACTTCAGTAACAAAAACATAAGGTGGGACCAAGTCAACTAGGTCCTAAATGATATAAACTGGAAAGATAGACTAAGCAACACGGATCCAAACCCATGTCTAGAAAAAATTAGCTCTGACACACGAGGTATGCTCACGGCATACCTCGAGAAGATCTAAACTGGAAAGAAAGAGAGGTGCTCCCTATACAGGCGAGGGCAAAGAATAACAAGGCGGCTAAAAGAGGCCAATCTATCTGTAATACGAAGGGAGACACTGGTCAGAGAAATATCAAACACTGAACTTAAGCCAAGTGAATCTTACAGGAATCACGAAATACGGGAAGAACTAAAAGCCATAAATGAGATTCAAAGAAACCCGAAATATTTCTTTTCTTATGCCAAATCTAAGTCGAGAACAACATCCAGTATTGGGCTCCTACTTAGCCGAGATGGATCCTACACAGATGGCATCAAGGAAATGAGTGAGCTACTCAGGTCACATTATGATTCAGTTTTTAGCGAGCCACTAACCAGTCTAAGAGTCAAAGACCTAAATTAATTCTTTTTAATAGCGAAACTCAGAATTTGGTAGATTCATACTTATCTGACATTATCCTAACACCAAATGACTTCTAAAAGACGATAAATGACATCCCCATGCACTCTGCCCCAGGGCCAGACTCATGGAACTCCACGTTCATCAAGAACTGAAAGAAACCCCTATCATGTGCTTTTAACATTCTGTGGAGAGGGAGCATCCACACAGGGGTCATCCCACAGCTGCTATAAACAGCAGACATAGCACCACTCCACAAACGGGGCAGTAAAGCAATAGTAAAGAACTACAAACCGATAGCGCTAATATCTTGTGTCATAAAAGTCTTTGAAAGCGTTCTAAGAAGCAAGATCACCACTCATCTAGATATTCAGCATTTACACAACCCAGGGCAACATGGGTTTAGAGCAGGTTGTTCCTGACTATCCCAACTACTTGACAACTATGACAAGGTCCTGGATGCTCTAGAAGACAAACAAAATGAAGATGTAGTATACACAGACTTTGCAAAAGCCTTTGACAAATGTGACCATTGTGTCATAGCACACAAAATGCGTGATAAAGGAATAACAGGAGAAGTTGGTAGATGGATCTATAATTTCCTAACAAATAGAACAGAAAGAGGAGTAGTAGTAACCAGGGTAAACTCTGAGGCGGCTACTGCGAGAAGCTCTGCTCCACAAGGCACAGTACGCCCTCCCATCCTGTTCCTCATCCTCATATCCGACATAGACAGGGATGTAAGCCAGAACATCGTGTCTTCCTTTGCAGGTGACACTTTAATTTGCATGACAGTGTCCTCCATTGAAGACACTGCAAGACTCCAGGTGGACATCAACCAAATCTTTAAATGGACCGCAGAAAACAATATGAAGTTTAATGATGATAAATTTCAAATACTCCGATATGGAAAACATGAGGAAATTAAAACTATATCGGAGTATAAAACAAATTCCAACTACACAAAGGAGCGAAAAACTAATGTAAATGACTTAGGAGTTATATTGTTAGAGAATCTCACTTTCAAAGACCACAACATTGCATCAATCACATCTGCTTGAAAAATGACAGGATGAATAATGAGAACCTTCAGAAGTAGCGATGCCAAGCCCATGATGACTCTCTTCAGGTTGCTTGTTCTATCTAGGCTGGAATATTGCTGCAAACTAACAGCACCTTTCAAGGAGAAATTGCTGACCTAGAAAATGTACAGAATACCTTCACGGCACACGTAAGTGCGATAAAACACCTAAATTACTGGGAACGTTGGAAGTTCCTCGACCTGTAATTCCATGAACGCAGAAGGGAGAGATACATGATTATATACACTTGGAAAATCCTAGAGGAATTAGTACTAAATTTGCATACGAAAAATCACTCTCTATGAAAGAAAAACACTCAGCAGACGATGCAACATCCCTGCAATGAAAAGCAGGGGCGCCACTAGCACGATAACAGACAACACAATAAGTGTCAGGGCCCAAGACTGTTCAACTGCCTCTCAGCATACATAAGTGGGATTACCAATAGAACATTGGCTGTCTTCAAGAAGGCTTTGGACAGGCATCTAAAGTCAGTGAGTGACCAGCCGGGCTGTGGTTCATACGTCAGTTTACATGCAGCCAACGGTAACAGCCTGGTTGATCAGGCCCTGATCCACCATTAGGCCTAATCACAGACCGGGCCGAGGGATCGTTGACCGCCGAAACCCTCTCCAGGTAAACACACTCACACACACACACACACACACACACACACACACACACACACACACACACACACACACACACACACGCACACACAGATGATGGAGGTGGTACTGGAGAACTTCATGTACCAACACGTAAGGGACACTACAAGAGAGAGAGGAGAGGATGAACCAGCAAGGCTGGACTTAGTATTCTCCTTCAGTAGTGCAGATATCGAGGACATCACATATGAAAGACCCCTTGGGGCCAGTGACCATGTGGTTTTAAGCTTCGAATACACAGTAGAGCTACAAGTGGAGGGAGAAGCAGGAAGGCCAGGACGAATGAAGCCAAACTACAAGAAAAGGGAATACACAGGAATGAGGAACTACCTGAACGGGGTTCAGTGGGACAGAGAACTGGCAGGGAAGCCAGTTAATGAGATGATGGAATATGTAGCAACAAAATGCAAGGAGGCTGAGGAGAGGTTTGTACCCAAGGGTAACAGGAGTAATGAAAAAGCCAGGATGAGCCCATGGTTTACCCAAAGGTGCAGGGAGGCAAAAACCAAGTGTGCTAGGGAATGGAAGAAATATAGAAGGCAAAGGACCCAGGAGAATAAGGAGAACAGTCGTAGAGCCAGAAACGAATATGCACAGATAAGAAGGGAGGCCCAAAGACAATATGAAAATGACATAGCAGCGAAAGCCAAATCTGACCCGAAACTGTTGTACAGCCACATCAGGAGGAAAACAACAGTCAAGGACCAGGTAATCAGGCTAAGGAAGGAAGGAGGAGAGACAACAGGAAATGACCGTGAAGTATGTGAAGAACTCAACAAGAGATTCAAAGAAGTGTTCACAGAGGAGACAGAAGGGACTCCAGAAAGACGGAGAGGTGGGGCACACCACCAAGTGCTGGACACAGTGCACACAACCGAGGAAGAAGTGAAGAGGCTTCTGAGTGAGCTAGATACCTCAAAGGCAATGGGGCCAGATAACATCTCCCCATGGGTATTGAGAGAGGGAGCAGAGGCGCTATGTGTACCCCTAACAACAATATTCAATACATCTATCGAAACAGGGAGATTGCCTGAGGCATGGAAGACAGCAAATGTAGTCCCAATCTTTAAAAAGGGAGACAGACATGAAGCATTAAACTACAGACCAGTGTCACTGACATGTATAGTATGCAAAATCATGGAGAAGATTATCAGGAGAAGAGTGGTGGAACACCTAGAAAGGAATGATCTCATCAACAGCAGCCAGCATGGTTTCAGGGACGGGAAATCCTGTGTCACAAACTACTGGAGTTCTATGACATGGTGACAGCAGTAAGACAAGAGAGAGAGGGGTGGGTGGATTGCATTTTCTTGGACTGCAAGAAGGCGTTTGACACAGTTCCACACAAGAGATTGGTGCAAAAACTGGAGGACCAAGCAGGGATAACAGGGAAGGCACTACAATGGATCAGGGAATACTTGTCAGGAAGACAGCAGCGAGTCATGGTACGTGGCGAGATGTCAGAGTGGGCACCTGTGACCAGCGGGGTCCCGCAGGGGTCAGTCCTAGGACCAGTGCTGTTTCTGGTATTTGTGAACGACATGACGGAAGGAATAGACTCTGAGGTGTCCCTGTTTGCAGATGACGTGAAGTTGATGAGAAGAATACACTCGATCGAAGACCAGGCAGAACTACAAAGGGATCTGGACAGGCTGCAGACCTGGTCCAGCAATTGGCTCCTGGAGTTCAATCCCACCAAGTGCAAAGTCATGAAGATTGGGGAAGGGCAAAGAAGGCCGCAGACGGAGTACAGTCTAGGGGGTCAGAGACTACAAACCTCACTCAAGGAAAAAGATCTTGGGGTGAGTATAACACCAGGCACATCTCCTGAAGCGCACATCAACCAAATAACTGCTGCAGCATATGGGCGCCTAGCAAACCTCAGAACAGCATTCCGACATCTTAATAAGGAATCGTTCAGGACCCTGTACACCGTATACGTTAGGCCCATATTGGAGTATGCGGCACCAGTTTGGAACCCACACCTAGCCAAGCACGTAAAGAAACTAGAGAAAGTGCAAAGGTTTGCAACAAGACTAGTCCCAGAGCTAAGAGGTATGTCCTACGAGGAGAGGTTAAGGGAAATCAACCTGACGACACTGGAGGACAGGAGAGATAGGGGGGACATGATAACGACATACAAAATACTGAGAGGAATTGACAAGGTGGACAAAGACAGGATGTTCCAGAGATTGGACACAGTAACAAGGGGACACAGTTGGAAGCTGAAGACACAGATGAATCACAGGGATGTTAGGAAGTATTTCTTCAGCCACAGAGTAGTCAGTAAGTGGAATAGTTTGGGAAGCGATGTAGTGGAGGCAGGATCCATACATAGCTTTAAGCAGAGGTATGATAAAGCTCACGGCTCAGGGAGAGTGACCTAGTAGCGATCAGTGAAGAGGCGGGGCCAGGAGCTCGGACTCGACCCCCGCAACCTCAACTAGGTGAGTACACACCTTAATACCATCCCTCTCCCACACATGCACACACACATACACAAGCACATGTACACTTGACACAAACACATACTCCCCTCCCCGTAGCCACCTACCCCTCCTCCAAACCATCTAACCCCTCCCCCAAACCATCTAAACCCTCCCCCCAACCACCTCTCCCCCTCCAATAACCATCCTCCCCCTCCCCCATAAGCATCCATCCCCACTCCCCCTAACCATCTATTCCCCTCCCCCTAACCATCTCTCCCCCTTCCTTTTGTGGTGCAATGGGGCAACCTAGAACTAGGATGAGAACAAAGGGCCAGATGGATGAATCTGGGAGGGAGGACTGGGAGGCAGAGCTCAAAAAAAGGGAGGAAGACTGGGGAAGGAGGCTAGATGAGCTTGCAAGGAAGATGGAGGAGAGGTTAGCAGCAGAATGCAGAAGGTGGGAGCAACATGCCACAGTAGCAGAAGCCAAGATACAGAGATTAGAAGAGGAGCTGAGACATCTGAAACAGCCTAGAGACAAAGATAATACAGAAGTAGCATCAGCAATGTTTACATCAGACACAGACAAAGGGTCTGAAGGGGAGCATGGAAGCTAAACTGTATGCAGAGGTCTGTCAAAACCCACATGGGGCAAACAAGACCAGGGAGCACACTAGAACAGAATGAGGGTTGGAAGACTATTGAAGGAATAGGACGTGTTCAGGGCTTACAAGGACACTTGTGGGGGCGGGAACAGGTGAGCAGGAAGGACAAACCAATGAGCACTAGGGGGCCACAGCTAGGAAGGGGATGAAGGGAAAGGAGGGACCACTTCACGGAAGGAAACTAAAACACCTCAGAGGATACAATGAGAGTACGGTGGGAGGCGAAAGGGAGTGATCAGTTTTTGTCTATGGGCTAGTCAAAGCTGAAGGGGAAACTTTTGATGAAAGAAAGCAGAACAGAAGGAGGAAAAAAGCGATTGAAAGGTATCATGAAGGTGATAGGTGAGGGAGACAAGAAACCCAGGTGGCAAATTTTCGGAGAATTGGGTGGGGTTCACGAAGAAAAGGAATCGGCTCTCAAAAGTTAATTTTCAAGGCAGAATCAACTGAACCAGATCCTGCAGGAGAAAGCACGGCTGAGAGGCAAAACAGGAGTTCATGAGTGTGTACCTTGATCCCCCCCCGCTACCCCCAGGAACACAGGGAGGAAAAGGATGATATGAAAGAGAGAGTGACAAAAAAACGCAAGAGGAATGGGAGGAAATGAAAAAGGAGAGAAGAATATCCCCGGACAGGTGGCAAGGAACAAGTCACACCCCCCAGAAACACCCTGCAGAAAGGACTCAGCCACGACACCCCAAGGCAAAATGAACAATCCCACCAGCCATCACACACGATCCACATCTGTTACCCCCTCCACACCACGTACAAACCTAACCTTACAGCAAAACCCCCTATGGGGAGCTCTTCCTCCACTCACTGCCAACCCCCCACAGGCCCCCACTAGGGCTCCTACTCTCCCAACCCCAGTATTCCCCCGGTGATGACCAACAGTTTTACATTATTTAAAACAGTGTTGAAGGTTTCGGTACAACAAATGCGGATGGATTAACGAATAATATGATGAATGGCAAGAAAAGAAAGAAAGATTCAATGAGAAGTCCTCAGACATCATTAGCAGCTACAGAAACAAAACTACACAGAGACAATAACAGATGCAACTTTCCCGCCAGGTACCAGATCATGAGGAAAGATAGAAGGGGCAGAGGGGGAGGGGGGTACTGCTCTGCTTGTAAAAAATCCGATGGAAATTCCGAGAAAATGGGAGGCATAGACGAGACAGGAGAAAGGGACTACATTAGTAGGTACAATTCAGGTCTGAGCGAGCACAAGGTGGTATGGCAGTGATGTATAAACCACCACAGATACTGCAGGAGGCAAGCGAGGAATATGAAGAGAACAAACAGAGCAATGGTGGACACAATTGCTGATGAGGTGGCAAGAAGAGCTCACTCCAGCAGAGCAAAGTTGCTGGTTATGGGTGATTTCAACCACAGGGAGATTGACTGGGAAAAACATGAGCCACATGGGGTCCCGAAAACATGGAGAGTCAAGATGTGGATGTGGTGCTGGAAAACCTATGGCAATCAACATGTTAAGGACACTACCAGAGTGTGAGGGGTTGATAAACCAGCAAGGGGATTGGATCTTGTGTTCACCTGGCTGTTCAGACATTGAGGCCATCACATATGAGAGTCCCCGGGGAGTAGTGACCACGTGGTTCTGTACTTTGAATACATAAGAAGAGTTGCAAGTGGAGAGGAATACAGGAGTTGAAGGGAAAAACCACGCAGATCGTAACTAAATGGGGGACTACATAGGGTTGAGAAAACTTCCTTGCAGGAGGGTTTCATGGGACAGAGAATCTGGCAGGAAAGCCAGTAATGAAATGATGGAATATGTAACAACAAAATGCAAGGAGGGCATTGGAAAGGTTTTTCCCAAGGGCAACAGAAACAATGGGAAGTCCAGAATGAGCCCCTGGTTACCCGATGGTGTTTTTAAGGATGGCAAAACAAAGTGCAATAGAGAATGGAAAAAGTATAAAGAAGGCAGAGAACACATGAAATAGGGAAGATTAGTCGCAGAGCCAGGAACGGAGTATGCACAGGTAAGGAGGGAGGCCCCTAGCGACAGTATGAAAAATAAACATTGCTTTGAATTAAAGAACTGGACCGAAACTGTTGTATAGCCACATCAGGAGGAAGACAACAGTCAAAGACCAGGTGATCAGGACTGAGGACAGAATGTGGGAATTAACAAGAAAGATCAGGAGGTTTGTGAGGAGCTAAAATGAGATTTAAGGAAGTTTTTACAAGAGAGACAGGGAAGGGCTTTGGGAAGACAGCAACAGAAGGGAACATCAAGAGGGGATATACCAACAAGTGTTGGATGACTACGAACAACCGAGGAGGAGGTGCAGAAGTGCTAAGTGACTTGATACCTCAAAGGAAGATGGGAGTGGACAACATCTCAAAAAAAAACGTGGGTCTTAGTGAAGGGAGCAGAGATGCTGTTGCGTGCCCCTAACCACAATCTTCAACACATCCCTTGAAACTGAGCAAATACCTGAGAAATGGAAAGAGCAGAAATGTAGTCCCCATATATTAAGAAAGGAAACAGAAATGAGGCACTAAACTACAGGGGACTGTGTTTGTAGATGAATGGTTCAGAGAACCGACATGTTGATAATATATTAGACAATTGTGAAACCTCTTGGGGGTATCTTTTATTGAGTGAACGTTTTCGCCACACAGTGGCTTCATCTGTCCATTCTTACAAAGGGAGATTCTTGAAGAACAGGAGGAGAATGAGGTAATCAAAGTCCTCAACCTTGTGTCGATGGGTCAGTCCATCAAATCTTGATAGTATAGGGCATTTACGTGCGGAGAAGAAGGAGCTTATAAAACCGTAGGCCAGGAGAGGGGGCAGCAGTCAATAGTCGTGTAACATTTGTTCAATGTTGAAGTAGGTCGTGCCCAAGAATTAGGCAAGCGAAAAAATTCCCCAAAGTATTAAGTCCCAAGAAGTTGCAGTGTCTGACAGGTTTGTAGATGAATGGTTCAGAGAACCGACATGTTGATAAATTAGACACATGTGCAACTCTTGGGTATCTTTATTGAGGAAACGTTTCGCCACACAGTGGCTTCATCAGTCCATACGAAGGAGAATCTTGAGAATCAAGATTGATGGACTGACCACATCGACTCAAGGTTGAGGGACTGATTACCTCATTCTCCTCCTGTTCTTCAAGATTCTCCTTTGTATGGACTGATGAAGCCACTGTGTGGCGAAACGTTTCCTCAATAAAGATACCCAAGAGTTGCACATGTGTCTAATTTATCTACAGACCTGTGTCTCTGACATGTATTGTGTGCAAAGTCATGGAGAAGATTATCAGGAGAGTGGTCGAACACCTGGAAAGGAACAAGATTATAAATGAAAACCAGCATGGGTTCATGGAAGGCAAATCTTGTGTCACAAACCTTCTGGAGTTTTATGACAAGGTAACAGAAGTTAGACACGAGAGAGAGGGGTGGGTTGATTGCATTTACCTAGATTGCAGGAAGGCCTTTGACACAGTTCCCCACAAGAGATTAGTGCAGAAGCTGGAGGATCAGGCGCATATAACAGGGAGAGCACTGCAATGGATAGGGAATACCTGACAGGGAGGCAACAACGATCATGGTACGTGAAGAGGTATCACAGTGGGCGCCTGTGACGAGCGGGGTCCCACAGGGGTCAGTTCTGGGACCAGTGCTATTTTTGATATATGCGAACGACATGATGGAAGGAATAGGGCTCTGAAGTGTCCCTATTCGCTGATGATGTGAAGCTTTATGAGAAGAATTAAAAAACGGATGAGGATGAGGCAGGACTGCAAAGAACATGGACAGGCTGGACATGTGGGCCAGGGAAACTGGCTTCTCGAATTCAACCCTGCCAAATGCAAAGTCATGAAGAATGGGGAGGGGCAAAGAAGATTGCAGACAGAGATAGGCTAGGTGGACAAAGACTACAGACCTCACTCAGGGAGAAAGACCTTGGGGTGAAACCATAACACCGAGCACGTCACCGGAGGCACACATCAACCCAAAAAACTGCGCAGCATACGGGCGCCTGGCAAACCTGAGAATAGCGTTCCGATACCTTAATAAGGAATCGTTCAAGACAACTGTACACTGTGTATGTTAGGGCCCATACTGGAGTATGCAGTACTAGTCTGGAACCCACACCTGGTCAAGCACGTCAAGAAGTTAGAGAAAGTACAAAGGTTTGCAACAAGGCTAGTCCCAGAGCTCAGGGAATGTCGTACAAGGAAAGGTTGAGGGAAATCGGACTGACGACACTGGAGGACAGAAGGGTCAGGGGAGACATGATAACGACATACAAGATACTGCGGGGAATAGACAAGGTGGTCAGAGACAGGATGTTCCAGAGAGGGGACACAGAAACAAGGGGTCACAACTGGAAGCTGAAGACTCAGACGAGTCACAGGGACGTTAGGAAGTATTTCTTCAGTCATAGAGTCTTCAGGAAGTGGAATAGCCTAGCAAGTGAAGTAGTGGAGGCAGGAACCATACATAGTTTTAAGAAGAGGTATGACAAAGCTCAGGAAGCAGAGAGGGAGAGGACCTAGTAACGATCAGTGAAGAGGTGGGGCCAGGAGCTGAGTCTCGACCCTTGCAACCACAATTAGGTGAATTAGGTGAGTACACACACACACACACAAGGGGGGACTACACAGGCATGAGAAACTTTCTGCAGGAGGTTTAGCGGGAAGGAGAATTATTAGGAAAATCAATAAACGAAATGATGGACTACATGACAACAAAATGCAAGGTGGCAGAAGAGAGGTTTGTTCCCAAGAGCAACAGAAATAATGGGAAGACCAGAACGAGTCATTGGTTTACCCAAAGGTGTAGGGAAGGAGACAGACACTAAGCATTAATCTACAGAACAGTGTCACTGACATGTATAGTATGCAAAGTCATGGAGAAGATTATCAGGAGAAGAGTGGTGGAACACTTAAAAAGGAATGAGCATATCAACCACAACCAGCATGGTTTCAGGGACGGGAAATCCTGTGTCACAAACCTACGGGAGTTCTATGACATGGTGACAGAAGTAAGTCAAGAGAGAGGAAGAGGTGGGTAGATTGCATTTTCTTGGACTGTAAGAAGGCGTTTGACACAGTTCCCCACAAGAGATTAATGCAAACGCTGGAGGACCAGGGATAACAGGGAAGGCACTACAATGGATCAGGGAATACCTGTCAGAAAGACAACAGCAAGTCATGGTACGTGGCGAGGTGTCAGAGTGGGCGCCTGTGACAAGTGTGGTTCCACAGGGGTCAGTCCTAGGACCGATGCTGTTTCTGGTATTTGTGAACGACACGACGGAAGGAATAGATTCCAAAGTGTCCCTGTTTGCAGATGATGTGAAGTTGATGAGAAGAATCCAGTCGGACGAGGACCAGGCAGAACTGCAAAGGGCTCTGGACAGGCTGCAGGCCTGGTCCAGCATCTGGCTCCTGGATTTCAACCCCACCAAGTGCAAAATCATTAAGATTGGAGAAAAGCAAAGAAGACCGCAGACGGAGTACAGTCTAGGGGGCCAGAGACTACAAACGTCACTCAAGGAAAAAGACCTTGGGCACATCTCCTGAGGCGCACATCAACCAAATAACTGCTGCAGCATACGGGCGCCTAGCAAACCTAAGAACAGCAATCCGACATCTTAATAAGGAATCGTTCAGGACCTTGTACAGTGTGTACGTTAAGCCCGTATTGGAGTATGCAGCACCAGTCTGGAACCCACACCTAGCCAATCAAGTAATGAAACTAGAGAAAGTGCAAAGGTTTGCAACAGGACTAGCCCCGGAGCTAAGGGGTATGGCTTACGAGGAGAGGTTAAGGGAAATCGACCTGACAACACTGGAGGACAGGAGAGATGGGGGGATATGATAACGACATATAAAATACTGAGAGGAATCGACACAAGGTGGACAGAGACAGAATGTTCCAGAGATGGGACACAGCAACAAGGGGACACAGTTGGAAGATGAAGACTCGGATGAATCACAGGGATGTTAGGAAGTATTTCTTCAGTCACAGAGTAGTCAGGAAGTGGAATAGTTTGGGAAGCGATGTAGTGGAAGTAGGTTCCATACATAGCTTTAAGAAGAGGTATGATGAAGCTCATGGTGCAGGAAGAGTGACCCAGTAGCGGCCACTGAAGAGGCGGGGCCAGGAGCTGTGAATCGATCCTTGCAGCCACAACTGGGTGAGTACACACGCATACACACGCCCATATGTACATACAAGTTCGATCATAATGATGATGATAATAATAATAATAATAATAATAATAATAATAATAATAATAATAATAATAATAATATTAATAATAATAATAATAATAATAATAATGGAAAAAAAACAGGAGAAAAGGCTTCAGAAAAGAGCATTATGTTGTACTTTATATAGGTGAATTATATAAGGGACAACAATGAATCTGATGACAAGCGACAAGACTGTCTTGATGGAACGACATTGGCATGAAGAAAGAGGCCACTGATCTATGAGCTTAAGAATGTACCTTTTACGTTTCTAGAACTAGAGTCAACATTTCCACTTGCCGATCGTCGGTAGCTGACACTTATGACATTCACATTCGTTTCCTTCAGTATCTACATCCGTCAGCCCTTGCATTCAGCTTACGTCTTTGACGCAATTGGTTCTTTCTCAGTTGTAGAAATCCGCCGTTCTTCTGCCTTTTCATAAACCAGGTACTTCGAGCTTTCATGCCTCACACTATCGTCCCATTGCTCTAACCAGTGCAGTTTGCAAGTTTATGGAACGTCTAGTAAATAGACGTTTGGGTGGTATTTCAAGACACACAATAGTCTCTTCACTAGTCAATTTGGCTTCCGTAAGGGCCGCTCCATAATAATAATAATAATCTTTATTTACTACAAGTACATGTACAAGGTATACAGTCCTAGCTGACAACAATGACATACTACTACATAGAAAGCCACTTGTTATGCTGAGCATCTCGGGCAAATTAGGACAGTGTCCCAGGATGCGACCCACACCAGTCGACTAACACCCAGGTACCCATTTTACTGATGGGGAACATAGACAACAGGTGGAAAGAAACAAGCCCAATGTTTCTACTCTGGCTGGGAATCGAACCCAGGCCCTCGCCGTGTGAAGCGAGAGCGTTAACCACCAGGCCACCAGACCCTTTACTCCGCTTGGGTATTTATGTTCGTAATGGCTTTGCAAGTAACTGCTCAGTTATGGCAGTCTTTTTTTTTAATCTTGGAAAGGCATGTAACACTACTTAAAGATACAACATCTTATCCCAAGCTCATTCCTTTGGCCTCCCGGACAATCTGCAACTTTTCCTTAAAAACTTCTTGTCTGAGAGACATTTCCGTGTTCGAGTAATTAATTTGCTTTCTCTGGACTTTGTCCAAGCTGAAGGTGTTCCTCATAGATGTGGCCTTAGCATCGCTCTATTTCCTTCCGTGTAATATTTAGTCATCACTGTATATTGATGACTTTGCAATAGCTTGTGCAGGCGCTGACTGCTGCCTAGTAACAGACTCACTCCAGAATGCTGTCAACAGTGTTTCCCATTGGGCCACTAGTCATGGGATTAAATTTTCTGTTGCTAAAACGCACCAGATTACTTTCACCCGACGTTCTGATGTTTCAATGTATCTATCTGGCTCCCGTATCCCTGAATGTGATGCAGTCAGATTTCTCGGCCTTCTGTTTGATCGCCGGCTGTCCTGGAAATCTCACATTACTACCCTGAAAGTCACTTGCCAAAGCCGGCTGAACGCCCTTAATATCCTTGCTTATCTTTCATGGTGGGTAGATAGTCGAGCTGTTCTTCGACTGCATTCAGTGCTAATTTTACCGAAAGTAGACTATGGCGACCAATTTTCTGCGGCCTCTTCCGCAACTCTTTTTAAACTTGATTCTATATATCATCAGGGATTACCATTATGTCTAGGTGCTTTCCGTTCCTCCCCTGTCGAGAGTCTAAATGCAGAGGTGAATGTTCCATCCTTTAACGATCGACGTGATGCCCATTGCTTCCGTTATTTTGTCAGCTCTCATGACCTTCACGATCTTTTGCATACAAGATTGTAACGGTCGTTAGTAGAAATCTATTGTTTGTTAGCCGCTCCTGTTTACTCCGACCCTTTTCGCTTCGTCTTCACTCATTCTTGACTTCTCTTCAATTGCCATCTTTATACGTTCATCTAGCATCTAACTTTTCTCTTCCCCCTGAGAGCTTCCTATGTTCGAGGCTGTTTTTCGCCACTGTCGTGCGCAAAAGCTCAAGTACCTACAATTGCGTCTCGCTCCCTTTATCTCAGCTACTCCCGGTCTCATTTTCACTTTGTTGCAGTTTACACTGATAGTTCTAAATCCTCCGACTGTGTCGGGTTTCCAGTAGTGTTCCAGTACACTGTTCTCTGAGGTCATTTATTAGACTTGGCTAGCATTTTTACAGCTAAACTGTATGTAATTCTCAGAGCAAATATCCGTCTTTGCAAGCTATCAAAAATTTTAATTTGCCTCATGCCCTGGTTCTTCGTATACAATTGTGGTTGCGCCGCATTTTTAGCAAAAACAAAGAAATGGGTTTCTGCTGGGTCCCTGGTGGTGTTGATGTTCAGAGCAACGAGCAGGCAGACCGTGCTGCGTGGTCAGTGGTACATGACTTTCCAGTTTCATATAGAAGTATTTCATTCTCATACTATTTTGCTGTAATCTCTAGTCACCTTCGGAGCCGTTGGCAACAACATTGGTCTGAGTTGACTCGTAACAAATTACATTTTACCAAGCCGAGTTTAAGATCCCGGTCTTCTTATCATCGATGTCGTGGTTGGGAGACAACACTTTCCCGTCTTTGTATCGGGCACATACATCTCACTCTTGGGTATCTCATGGAGAGGCGCCCAGTTCCACTCTATGAGAACTGTCAGGTTCCAATATTAGTTTTCCATATTCTATTGGACTGTCCTATTTGCACCGAACATGCAGAATTTACCACCGACGTCGCCACCGCTCTAACACCCTTACTTTATCTTCCCTCTTCGCTGACGGTCCCACCTTTGACAAAGACTCCCTATTTGACATTTGGACAGCAACAGATATGTTACACATCCTTTGATTTAACTTCATTTAGCACTCTTCACCGTCCTTACAAACTCTACCTCCGTTATACTCTCCACCCTCATTAGTTTCAGATCAAGTATAATTCACCATTTAAACACCCTACCCTGCAGCACTGCATGACCCTTGTGGGTTTATCGCTTAGTTTTTATTATAATAATAGTATGAGCTTAAGACGGTTAACGATAAGTCAGGAAAAAATGAGATAGTAGAGAAACATGAAATTATAATCATCTATGAGTATACCTTGGCCATGGAGAATTTTTAACAAGGGATACTTTTATAAACAAGGTCCGATCCAACTAAACTTTTGATCAGAAGTAATATGAGGCCGGATCTTGTGACAGAGAGCATCACTGAGGCGCCTGACGAGATATCATCATCTTTACCTGGAATGGGACAGATTAGATTTTGCCACCGAAGTGGCTAGTTTATTGTGCACCCCATATCCATCCTGTGGACGGTAGCGCGAGAGCATATGGATACACAAAAGGCCTAGGAACTAGGCCCCAAAGGGTTAACAGGAATACATATGGATTTATATCTACATATCTATAGTTCACTTATCTGTTACAAGCAAATTTAGGAAATTTGCTTAGTATATCTGGTATCTTATTTTCATTAATAAGATATCTTGACATGTCACATAGGTTATTATACTGTCTGTCTCTGTATTCCTCAATAAGTGGACAATTAAGCACATAGTGTTCAAGAAGAGTGACCATATGCCTGATCACATAATTTACAATTAGTTTGATCATCATCTGTGTGTCTCCCAAACTGCCAGAAGTACTTGTAACCAAGCCTAAGCCTGGCCACTACAACATCAGTCAGTCTGTTCACATTGCAAGTTGCTCCATAAACATACTTATCTACGTTCATTATCATAGTGGGTTATAGATCTACTCAGGCTTCTAACTGCATTCCTATAACAATCATTTCATTATTTACTTCTCTCCTAATATTATTCCTAATGCTAGACACAGTTATACCAAAGTTATATTCTACATTCTCCTTCTGGGTACTCTTCTTGGCTAACATATCAACTTTATCATGAAGGAGTAATCCAATGTGTCATGGGATCCATAGCAATTGTACATTAATTCCTTTGTCCCTAATTTTGAGTATCTATACCTGGTTTTCCCCAATGAGCATGTTGTTGGAGTCATTATATGAGCCAAGAGCCTTCAATGATGACATAGAATCAGTAATGATGATAGAGTCAAGCTCAGTGTCATAGGTTAGCTTTAGCGCCATTAGGATTGCAAACAATTCAGTTTGCAGTGTAGACGCCCAGTTGTTAATTTTTATGCCTAACTCAACAAATTTATTATCGTTCTTAACTAGGGAGGTGGCAACAAGAGCAGATGCAGCCCTGCCAGAAGACTCCTGTTTAGATCCATCAGTGTATATAACTTGTGATAACTTGTTACTACCAGCTAGGTGAGAAATTTCTTCTTGAGCAGTTGCTCTAACAAGAGATTTTTAAAGGGAAAGGGGTTACTAGCAATGAGCTTCTTGGGAGGGGCTTGTAGGTATGTGATATTAAATGAACACATCTTCCATGGAGGGGTGAAATGCTCTTGTTGCTTACAGTGATACAGTTCATGCAGGTTATAAAACTTAATGCAATTGCACGTTTTCACAATCCATTTAGATCTGTGTGTATTTACCTCTAGACACTTGGTAAGATTCACTGTGACAGTGTCTGGTTCGTTTCTCAACATTCTAATACCGAGTACAGTGTTAATTTCAACAATCCTCTCACTGATGCTAGAAATACCAAGCTCCTTCCTCATGTTAAGAACTTTTGTAGATCTGGGACAGCCAAGAATAATCCTGAGAGCTTCATTTTGCATTAACTCCAAGGGTCGGAGAGAACTTTCTCTAGCTAATATCAACATGGGAGCAGCATAATCAATTAAGGACCTAACATAGGCTATGTACATCATTCTCACGATTCTCACATTTGCACCATAGGAATGGGACAGAACAAAAGTGAACAGGTATTTGAAACACCACAAAGCAGAAGGAAAAACCGGGTAATTAATGCACTAACAGACGGGAATTACCAATCTCAAGAAATATTCTCTCCCAGCTTACGCTGTGCTCAGCTCCCAGCAGTTAAGGTTCATTTCACCCTTACCCCAAAAGAACAACTAAATATCATTATTAACACTCCCCTTAACCCTTGTACTAATCTGTATCCATAATCTCAACGCCTCCCCCTTTAACTATTTTTCTCACCGCAGCGGGCCCCTCCACTTTTGCTTTTATCACATGGACATGAAATATTATTTGTGGAAAATACTGTATATATTTTCCAGAAATTCAGTATTTATATGTAAATAAATGGCCATACTGTATTTAATAATATTTATGTCACAGAAAACGGAAAGCCTGCGTCTGCGCAGACGAGACTAGCCATCTTGGTTTTGAATTGTGTACAACGTTGGTGTGATGGGAAGGAATTTTCGTGCTCTAGAGGTTGAAATTGGGCTGACACCTCTCAAATAGGAGGCGAAATTGTTGGACATGCATTCCTGCATAACTTGAGATATCAGACGACTGGACAAGACAACTCCAGGAACCTCAGATAAGCTCTCTAGATTTGTGTATAATTCTGGCCAGTGTTTTCGTAAATTTAGTTAGTGAGGTTTTTCTGAGTATGATACAACTTAATATCCAGTCAAATTGGTGAGTGATATTAAGATATATTTTCCTTCTGTTATGTAATTGTGTTTATATATAATCATTTTTTAATATAGAGTCTACAAATTTATATATTTACCAGTATTCCTGGTGTATGTATATTTCATTTATTATTAATAGGTCCAGAGCAACTTGTGGTTATGACAGTGGTAGGTATCGAAGGGAGACATTTTTTGCGACCTAGGTGTCCCAAATTCCTACTTGTCTATGTAACATTGATAAATAATAATTATCTTTGTTATCATTTACTGTTATGTACATAATTAGTTACATTCAGATAAATGCAATTTTCCACATTATTATTATTATTATTATTATTATTATTATTATTATTATTATTATTATTATTATTATTATTATTATTATTGTATTCCATAGTCATCAGCAAACTCTTTTGATCATAAAACGCCTGTGGAATGAAATTTAATCAAATGTGATTCAATTTAGGTAAATTAATTCACAGTTCGATGGCGTCGAGGATATCTGATGCAGGCAAGAGTAGGCTGAGTCAATCGTGAATTTTCACATGATGTAAATTGTGGTTTGGATGTCGGGCACGTTGGTGAACAAGGACGTCGCATCAAAACTTAGATATCTCATATTGATAATCTGTATGTCTTTGATCCTGTTGTGAATATCTTCATCGTATTTTTGGTGGGCTGTGTTTATAGTTCCTTACATTTGTGAAAGATGTGCAGGCAATAGGCTACATAGTTGATGTGGGATGCTACTATTGCCGAGCTAGTAAATCTCATTGAGACTTTTGGGCACAACTTTAATTTAATACTGGTCAAAGCGTGACAAGAATCATGTGAAGAAATAATTTTTCCAGTTCATATCTCTTAAGGATTATCCTGAAATTGGGTGCATTGCCAATATGTTTTCTTTTTTCTTTTTTTATGTGGAAAATCGGTAAAGCTCACAACAACGACTCTACCAGCCTTGTGAAATAAGCTCACGAGGATTTAGACGTCATTTACCTAAACAAACAAAGCTTGATGTATCTATGTGAGGTGACGCTTTTGGAAGATTCTGAAACAACTCCTGTAATTAGGCTTTGAGTATCGAATCGAATCGAATCGAATCGAGGACGACGAGAGTTGTCGTAAGATGGGAAGGAAGAAGGATAAGGAAGGATGGAAATAACTGGAAAAGGATGGGGAGGAGGGGAAGAGGAGGAATCAAGGCAAGTGGCCCAACCACTTTGGGACATGTGGTACAAAAGTACTGAGACGTAGATAGAGAGACTTGACTGATGTCATTGCTTAGCTCACTAGGAGAGGATGGCGAAGGCAGCGGTAGGAGCTGGGAGTGTCAGAAGGCAGCAAGCAGGATGAGATGGTTATGGTCTTAAACCGTTTATCAGTGCGGTAAATTGTTTTCGAGAGAGTTGTATCACACTTATGGGAGAGCTGTAGTAGTATTTGTTGGTTTGGAGTTGGTGGAGTATCTGGTTGTAGGTAGGGAATGGTCTTTCTTCGATTTGGTACGATACAGTGTTGTCTTGGAGATGTTGGATGAGTTCTAGGCGAGTCATGCTTGCAGGGTACAGCCTCGTGGTGTAGAATATGAGTCCTTTGTGTTTAAACCCATGGTGTTCCAGGTAATCGACGTGAGCTAAGTAGAGAAGGCGGTGGTGGAGTAGAGGAAGGTGGTGTTGCTTCGTTTTCAACTTCAGTAAAACGAATTAGAAGATGTTTCTGGTGGTAAGGCTTCTGATTGGTTGGATTCAGTGAGAGGTGGTGGCGGTGGAGGCTTCTCATTGGTCGTTGTTGAATTGACGTCACTAGTTGGTGGTGTTGAAGGAACTTCTGCAGAAGAGTTGGCGATTAAGTTTTTGGTGAATTTGAGAATTTCTTCAGAAGGTGGAGATGCTGGAAATGTAAATGAAGGCATGTTATTTAATGCAAATAACTCGTTGATGGTAGAGTTAAATGATCCAGGTACAGCCATGTTTTGCATATGAGCGTATAGTAGACAGTAGTGAATCTTCGTTACGTCACATGTTGGAGAGTGATGGTAGTGGTGGTGGTGGAGGCGGCTGAGTAGATGCTTGAAGTAATTTTGTAGTGTCTGCTTGTATTTTTGCAATTGCTGCATACGTTGGAGTGTTGCTAGTAGTTTTTTTCTTTGCTGCATCTTGTGTTTTCTTCATAATATCCTTTCTTGTAGGACATTTTGCTGCCAGTGTATGGTGATCATTACTCTTGCAGTTTAAGCACGCTGGTTGTGTTGGAGCAGCAGCGTTGCAGGAACTGAAGGCGTGTCCCTCACTACCACATGTAGTGCAGAACTTCTTGTCTTTTACTGGACATGCTTTGGTGGTGTGATGGTATGAATAACAGTTCCAGCAATGTTGGATGTAGTGATATCTCTCTGCTTCAATGTAGGAAGGGCTGATGTAGTAGTAGTAGACAGCAAGACCTTCGTTCAGTGCAGTGGCAGCCATGTTCATGTCGGTGAAGGTGACCTTGATCATGGACGTTGCATTTGGGATTTTTGTAATGCTGTCAACAGTAGCCCAAGTATTTTGCGTCTCGATGGATGACTTGAGTTCAGCAGGTGCTTGAGACGTCAGAATCTTGTCCAGTTTTTTTAGGAATACTGATTTCCTTGCCCTGAGGGCAGGAGATGACGTAACAGTAAACCCTTGAGTAGTAAGAGTAGTGATGGCTTCTGTAGTGGGGTAGCTTCTCTGCTTCAGCATCATCGTGACACACAACAATGAATGCTTCTTCAGTGACAATATGGTGTTGAATTTTACTTCCAGTGCTCCCTGAACAACAGTTGCAAGAGCAATCTTCGTTGAACATCAACGGTACCATTTCTTGGTTTGATCTTTACACGATTGCGTAGCTCATCGTGTAAGTCAAGGCGATGACAACGCTGGTAAAGGTTCCCCTCCCCAACGGGGATCGTAGGGAGACAGAGTAAGTAAGGAGAGCTGCTATGACCTGCCTGGGCGAGAGTCAAGAGCTTTGAGTATAGTGTTTCTGAAACGTAACCTGTTGTTTTCAGTAACTATCTTTATTCAATAGTTTTCTTGTGTATTTCAGTGGAAAATTATAATCCTAGGCTAGAGCTTCCTGTTGATGTAAATCATTTGTAACTTTAGTTAGTCTAAGTTTCAGTTGGGTATTAACCTAGTTAATTGCTAAGAATGTACTGTTAAGACGAGCAACGATGGTCGGCGCAGAAAGATGCACTCTGTAGAGGGAAGAGATGTCAGAAAGTGGAATGGTGCGATGATATAGAGTTCGATGAGTGTTTTCTAGGCAGTCAATTAGGAAAGAATATTAATTACTGAATCTGTGTGTCCAGAGTTGTATACTGAGCTATATGTACTGTGTAAACTCTCCATGACTACAGTGTGTCAGATAATATCATAGTCTTACACAGTGTCTTGACATTTCGATCACGCACAAAACCTCTTCATTAATAATAGGCCATAACCCACACATTACATCTTATTTATATGTTAAGCCCACATCTGAGAAAATATATCAAGAAACATAAACGACGTAAAGTTTGGCACTAAGATTTACCTGAGCTAAGTCAACTGTCGACTTAGGTCGACTGTCGACAATCGACAACTGACTTAGTTTTTCTGAAGTCGATTGAGTCGACTTCAGAAAACAGAAATTCCAGGGAAGCCATGACAGCGACATACAAACTGCAAAAAAAAAAAAAAAGTGATATGATACATTATCATGAATTATTTAAACAACAGAATATGGGTTCATGGGGATGTAGAGGAAAAATCCCTGTGCAAGCAGCAAGTTAAAAGGCAAAGCCAGGAAGTGAGACCTGCGACTACTAACAAGTGCGTACACAAACACGCATTTCAATTAATTTTCATTTAAGTAATAACTACTACTCTTTTCCAAATACATGGGAACAGAACTGCACTAATTAAATTGTAGCCGTTCTTATTAAAACCAGCATCACAATAACAAAATCAATAATCATTATATGAAGATTATAATAATTAATATGGGTTACAAAAATATTTACATGGGAAAATTCACAGTTGCGCAAATAATAATAATAATAGTAATAATAATAATAATAATAATAATAATAATAATAATAATAATAATAATAATAATAATAATATTATTATTATTATTATTATTATTATTATTATTATTATCATTATTATTATTATCATTATTGTTATTATTATTATCATTATTATTTTCAGTAGTAGTAGAAGTGGTATTAGTAGTACTAGTAATAACAGTAGTATCAGTAGTAGATGTAATAGTAGTAGCAGCAGCAGTAGTAGTAGTAATAATGGTAGAAGCAGTAGCTGTGGTAGTAGTAATAGTAGCAGTAATAGAAGTAATAGTAATAGAAGCAGTAGTTGTAGAAGAATTAGTAGAAAGTAGTAGTGGTAAGAGTGGTAGTAGTAACAGTAGAAGTAGTAGCAGTAGTAATAGCAGTAGAAGTAATAGTATTAGTAGTGGTAGTAGTAGTAGTAGTAATAGCAGTTGTAGAAGCAGTAGTAGTAATACTGTAGCTGTACCACGTAGTATATTTTGTCAACTTTCAAACCTAAACAATAACAATACAGTGTGTTTCAAAATAATGAACCCCGTTTCAAAACATTATATACTGAAACTGGGTCCATATCTTTGAAACACCCTGTATTACTACGAAGCATTAATCAAGGCGCATATCAACCTTTCGTCACAGCAATGACATTTACCAGTGAGGCTCCACACAACAGTGCAAAATGGCTGTCCCCGCGAGGCCTGACCAATGGGAGGCACGAGCCACGCCTCGCCCACACCTACAAAGAAATTCTTGCTAGAAGATCAATACACTTAGATCTGAGTTCAACACCGGCAAGCCAGCAGCCGCTGCTGCCGTGACTCACCATAGTGACACTCAGATCTGAGTTCAACATAGGTAACCCAGCGGTCACTGCTGCCGTGACTCACCATAGTGACACTCAGATCTGAGTTCAACATGGGTAACCCAGCGGTCACTGCTGCCGTGACTCACCATAGTGACACTCAGATCTGAGTTCAACATGGGTAACCCAGCGGTCACTGCTGCCGTGACTCACCATAGTGACACTCAGATCTGAGTTCAACATAGGTAACCCAGCGGTCACTGCTGCCGTGACTCACCATAGTGACACTCAGATCTGAGTTCAACATGGGTAACCCAGCTGCCACTGCTGCCGTGACTCACCATAGTGACACTCAAATCTGAGTTCAGCATGGGTAACCCAGCGGCCACTGCTGCCGTGACTCACCATAGTGACACTCAGATCTGAGTTCAATATGGGCAAGCCAGCAGTTGCTGCTGCCGTGACTCATCATAGTGACACTCAGATCAGAGTTCAACATGGGTAACCCAGCGGTCACTGCTGCCGTGACTCACCATAGTGACACTCAGATCAGAGTTCAACATGGGTAACCCAGCGGCCACTGCTGCCGTGACTCACCATAGTAACACTCAGATCTGAGTTCAACATGGGCAAGCCAGCGGTCACTGCTGCCATGACTCACCATAGTGACACTCAGATCTGAGTTCAACATGGGTAACCCAGCGGTCCCTGCTGCCGTGACTCACCATAGTGACACTCAGATCAGAGTTCAACATGGGCAAGCCAGCGGTCACTGCTGCCGTGACTCACCATAGTGACACTCAGATCTGAGTTCAATATGGGCAAGCCAGCAGTCACTGCTGCCATGACTCACCATAGTGACACTCAGATCTGAGTTCAATATGGGCAAGCTAGCAGTCACTGCTGCCGTGACTCATCATAGTGACACTCAGATCTGAGTTCAATATGGGCAAGCCAGCGGTCACTGCTGCCGTGACTCATCATAGTGACACTCAGATCTGAGTACAACCATACCCCCGGCCGGGATTGAACCCGCGGTCATAGAGTCTCAAAACTCCAGCTAACGCGACGGGCTGGAGTTTTGAGACTCTATGACCGCGGGTTCAATCCCGGCCGGGGGTATGGTTTATTTGCAATCGTGTCATTACGATTTCTTGAGTCATCTGAGTTCAACATGGGCAAGCCAGCGGTCACTGCTGTTGTCACCATATTAACATCAGCTACTCAACTTGCACATGCGTGTTTACACAGATCGTTGCGCCTCCTCCCAGCCAGGGAAACATTATCACTGAACAGTTTATCTTATGACACACCTGTGCCAAGATTCACTCTAGACATCACTGACATCAGAATCAATAATCTGAAAGGAAAGTAGCTGCGATCATCCCTAACAGGAAAGGAAGAATGCTCACAGCTATAGAATTTTATACTTACAAAATATCTAATTACTTATTCGACAGTTGCTGTGTAATTAACCAAGTTAAAACCAATTATCTAAAAATTATAATTATTTTAATATCATTAAGATACTTTATTAGATATAATTATTATATCTGAATTGTTATTCTTTTAAATTATTAACAAACGTAATAATAATAATAATAATAATAATAATAATAATAATAATAATAATAATAATAATAATAATAATAATAATAATAATAATGATGATGATAATAATAATAATAATAATAATAATAATAATATAATAATAATAATAATAATATAATAATAATAATAATAATAATAATTAATAATAATAATAATAATGATACTTTTCCTTTCCGGTTAACCGGACTCGAGTCCTGGAGAGGGGAAGTACAATGCCTGCACTTTAAAGGAGAGGTTTGGTATATTGGCTGCTTGGAGTGACATCCAAACTGTCGTATCTCTGCGCCTCTGCAAAAACAGTGATTAATGATGGTGAAAGTGTTGAACGATGACGATGAAAGTTTTTCCTTTCTTTTGGGGTTTTTCTTTCTTTTTGGATCACCCTGCCTCGGTGGGAAGCGGCCGAAGTGTTAAAACTATTATTATTGTTATTATTATTATTATTATTATTATTATTATTATTATTATTATTGACGTTGTTGTTATGATATTTTTTCGAAGGGGAACCTTTAATTAGGTGCGGATAAAAAATCCTTTTATTTTTCTCTATTTTTTTGGTTTGTATTTCCCTCGTAAAGAGAAAATGTCCTCCGATTGGCATCAAATTTTCAACTCTGGTGTGTAGTAGTTTTGCTTAGACTCTAGGAACAATTGTCATGTACGGGTGATCTATTATCAAAATTATAGGACCTATTCCTTATGTCCTGGATTTGATACGTCTTTATCAACTACAGAGGAAAGTGAAATTCAAATGTATGGGCGCACGTCTACTAATTTTATGTGAAAAATTGTGTGAAATTTTGATTTCAGTTAAATCAGGCTAAACATATTAGAGTTTACCTCCTCTATATAGCTTCAATAATTAATGTTTGATGCATCTTATGGCCAGGATAGTACTATTTAATCTTAGTTTGTGTGCGGGGAAATTTGTCAATGCACTAACTTGTTTTATGAAGCTTCGAATCGTTGGAATCTGTGAGATATCTGAAGAATGACTCTTCAGATCAGCTTTAAATATTCAACCTTGATATTCTGAAGCAATGTTTATATTGTTATTGAGCTCCAAACTTTTCAACGTGCGAATTTTACTCAAGAAATAGTGACATTGATTTCTTCTCAGTAAATAAATGCCTCATCTACTCTTCAAAGTTGATACTTGTAAAAATTTGGAGTTAGAATCAGAGTAATTACTGCAGAATGTTTTTTTTCTGATAGGCTTCAAGCTTGGTTTTCTCTTTCAGTTATCAAAATTTTAAATTGGTTTCAATATTATACCTAGATAATTGCTAGTCAGCTTAGTGTCAAATAATTAAGCGTTACTGTACCTTAATTAGAAATAGTTTGTATTGAACTTTAGGATGGGTTTTTGTGAAACTACTGACAAGTGCAGGTTCACTCTGCTTGGTTTTATATAACCCATTCCACAAGATTTTGAAAGCTAACCTTAGAAAGCCTATGTTGATCGTATTCAAAATATTGGCACTCACGTATCCTACTTAGGAGGCTGGTGATTAAGAAACATGTGCAACAGTTGGGTATCTTTATTCTTGAAACGTTTCGCCCACACAGTAGGCTTCATCAGTCAAATATAGAGGAGAAAGTATCGCAGGTAGTTGGAGGATGGTATTGTTGATTAAATGTCTAGTCGGTATTTTTGCCGTTTTTAATCTCAAAATGGTATAACAACAATCAGCATTGCATAACTGGATTTTAACTCCATAGTTGGGGGATCTTGATGCTGGTAAGAAGATCTTGATGCTGGTGAGAAGGTCTTGATGCTGGTGAGAAGGTCTTGATGCTGGTGAGAATGTCTTGATGCTTGTGAGAAGATCTTGATGCTGGTGAGAAGGTCTTGATGCTGGTGAGAAGATCTTGAACTGGACGTCTCCTTACCTTGCTTGTATCGGATCCGTTTGTCTCCCATTACACAGGCGTTATCTGACCCCTTTGGTTTACCATTTTCCCCCAGTTACAATAAAATTGATGGGAACACCATCAATCTTGAAGGGCTGATTAATGTTGTGAAATAAATTAAACGTTTCTGAAGTATAGTCTGTGTAGGTTGAAAATTTGTTGGATTCCGTATTATAACTACAGAATGTTGAATGTGTCTCCAGAGGAAGCTTTTCCATGTTTTATGCTGTGCAAGTTTTTATGTGGCAATGTCATCAAATTGATTTTTGTGAAATAACTGAAGACCGTGTTTGACTTTTTCTGGTTTTCCTAGGTTAATCTACATAACGTACTCTTATGTGCCCTTAAGACCGTTACAAAAATATTTACATGTTATTTAACCAAGGTGTAAATAAAATTTTCTTAATTATTTCCTTATTCTTTTAATTACCTACTTCTAGGCTGGCAAGACTTACCTAGTGAAAAGTTTGGTTTGATTTTCTTCAGTGGAGGTTCCGATATACGTTTGCCTTGAGGAAACTGGGAAAACTTAAGTTCTGCTTCTCGAGTGATAATTTCTTAGTGTCTAATCCAGCTAGCTTCGCTCTTCAACTCTGATAACTTGATAGTGAAGTTTCTGAGCGGCTTCAAGTTTAAGATGTTTGTAATTTTTTTTGTATTAGTCTCCCTGAGATAAGGAGAGTGTATCTTCACTTGAACTTCAAAACTGATGTTTCTCAGTGTAATATCTGAATGTGTCTTAGGTTCTTTATATCCTTATTTGGCATTTTCGTATTTTTTGAGAAATTTTGGGTATTTATTTTCAGATGACTTCTGAATGCCTCTTCTTATTCACTTTATATCTCTAATTCTAATATTTAACTTATTACAAAGTTATGTCGCACTAAAAAGGTACTCACCTAATTGTAGTTACAGGGGTCGAGACTCAGCTCCTGGCCCCGCCTCTTCACTGAACGCTACTAGGTTCATGACTTTGCATTTGGCAGGGTTGAATTCGAGAAGCCAGTTGCTGGACCAGGTGTCCAGTCTGTCCAGGTCTCTTTGAAGTCCTGCCTGATCCTCATCTGATTTAATTCTCCTCATTAACTTCACATCATCTGCGAACAGGGACACCTCTGAGTCCATCCCTTCCATCATGTCATTCACATATACCAAAAATAGCACTGGTCCTAGAACCAACCCCTGTGGGACCCCGCTTGTCACAGGTGCCCACTGTGATGCCTCATCACGTACCATGACTCGCTGTTGCCTCCTGTCAGGTATTCTCTGATCAATTGAAGTGCCCTTCCCGTTATACGCGCCTGATCCTCTAGTTTCTGCACTAATCTCTTGTGAGGAACTATGTCGAAGGCCTTCTTGCAGTCCAAGAAGATGCAATCAACCCACCTCTCTCTCTCGTCTCTTACTTCTGTTACTTTATCATAAAACTTCAGAAGGTTTGTGACACAGGATTTGTCTTCCATGAAACCGTGCTGGTTGTCATTTACAATTTTGTTCCGTTCCAGGTGCTCCACCACTCTCCTCCTGATAATCTTCTCCATGACTTTACATACTATACACGTCAGTGACACTGGTCTGTAGTTTAGCGCCTCTTTTCTGTCTCCTTTTTTAAAAATGGGAACTACATTTGCCGTCTTCCATACCTCAGGTAGTTGCCCAGTTTCAGGGAATGTGTTGAAGATTGTGGTTAATGGGATACACAGCATTTCTGCTCCCTCTCTAAGGACCCACGGGGAGATGTCCTGGTTCCATTGCCTTTGAGGTATCAAGGTCACTTAGCAGTTCCTTCACTTCCTCCTCAGTTGTGTGTATGTCATCAAGCACTTGTTGGTGTATTCCCTGTTGGTGTCCCCCTCTGTCCTGTCTTCCCAGAGTCCTTCCTGTCTCCACTGTGAATACTTCCTTAAATTTCTTGTTGAGCTCCTCACATAGGTGTCATTTTAATCTCAAAATGATATAGCAATATTATGTATTTCATAACTGCTTTATACTTCCTGAAAGGGATCGTATCTTGATGCTGATGAGGGGGCTCTAGATCCAGGAAACCGGAACTGATTTCCCCATTGCTCGAATCGAATTTTAACGCCACCCCATTCCACAGATGCTATATGACTCTTACGAGTTTAGCGCCTTCACTGATTGATATTCATTTGTGAATGGTATTAATCTTTAATGATTTATAAAATGTATAAGCGGATAGATTTTTTTCCTTGAGTATTGTTGTTTAGGCGCAAATTTTGTTGGTCTCTGATAAGTAATGGAGAATGTCTCTTATAATCAACTTTCAATTCTTATGCTGATGTGTTTTCCTTAACGGAAACTTTACCTTGATTTTATATTATATAAGATTTTGGTGTCAATTTTGTCAATCAAATAACTGAAGAATGCCAATGATGATTCTCTTCCTATCGCTTGTCCTCTCTAAGTGGCCCCTTTCAAGGCAGGCGAAATTGCTGACCTGGAGAATATAGCAGAGTTTTCACTGTAGTTATAAGGGGCTCTGGTGGCCTGGTGGTTAACGCTCTCGCTTCACACGGTGAGGGCCTGGGTTCGATTCCCAGCCAGAGTAGAAACATTGGACGTGTTTCTTTCCACCTGTTGTCTATGTTCCCCATCAGTAAAATGGGTACCTGGGTGTTAGTCGACTGGTGTGGGTCGCATCCTGGGACACTGACCTAAGGAGGCCTGGTCACAGACCGGGCCGCGGGGGCGTTGACCCCCGGAACTCTCTCCAGGTAAATCTCCAGGTAAACAATAATGTACCTAAATTACTGCGAACGGTTGAAATAGCTTGTGCTGTACACCTGGAAAACCCTAGAGGGACTAGTCCCAAATCTGCACACAGAAATTACTCCCCACGAAAGCAAAAGAATCCATGAGTACACTAAGAGACAATACAATAAATGTCAGGGGTCCAAGACTGCAACTGCCTGGACAGCAGCCTAAAGTCAGCGCCTGAGCAGCCAAGCCATGGTTCGTACGTCGGTTTGCGTGCGGCCAGCAGTAACAGCCTGGTTGCTCAGGCTCTGGTACACTGCTAGGCCTGTTCATGGACCGGGCTGCGGGGAAGATGCCCCTCGGAACAACCTCCAGGTATACAGGAGATAAAAAATAAGTTTAACTGTATTTTGTTAGTCGAGGTTAAATCTACATTATTCGCCTTCATGTCCTTATATGTTTGCACTCTTGACAATTGTAAAAAAAAATGATCTTTCCAAAGATTTAGAAAACTTAATTACTTCCTAATTTACCTACTTAATTATTAAATCGCTATTCAATCATACTTAGAGGGGAAGATAAAATATAGCTGTTAAATGATAATTCGCCTAGTGAACAGGTGACACCTTCCGGTAATAACAATATCCAATACCTGGAGTATACCTGGAGAGAGTTTTGGGGTAAACTCCCCCGCGGCCCGGTCTGAGACCAGGCCTTGTGGTGGATCAGGGTCTGATCAACCAGGCTGTTACTGCTGGCCGCACGCAAACTGACGTACGAACCACAGCCCGGTTGGTCAGGTACTGATTTTAGGTGCTTGTCCAGTGCCTTCTTGAAGGCAGTCAGGGGTCTATTGGTAATCCCTCTTATGTATGCTGGAAGGCAGCTGAACAGTCTTTGGCCCCTGACACTTATTGAGTTGTCTCTCAGTGTATTCGTGGCGCCCCTGATTTTCATTGGGGAAATGTTGCATTTCTTGCCGAGTCTTTTCCTTTGTTGCAATTTGTCTTATTTATCTATTGGCCCATAGTGGGCGGGTCCAACTCACACCCATTCATGTACTCGTCTATGTTTAAAGTTACCCAAAGTTTTCGCCTCGATGACGTAACCCGAACTTTGTTCCTCATCAGATTAACTTCAAGTCTTCAACGCTGAAAACATGATAATGAAATTCTAAAAGATCTCAACTCTTATGTTGGTGTATCTTAAGACATTAAAGATTAAGATTAAAGATTCTTTATTTCAGCTTGATACAAAGCTTGTACAGAGGTGGATGACATGTAGATGTACACGCAGAAAGTTCTTAGTATGCAGAGCCTGTCGGTCAAACTTAAGTCTATCTTAAAAGTGGTTTTAACAATAATTAATTTTATCGAGTTAATTGTTTAAGGATTGCAGGTAGGCGTGTTATTACAGGTAATGATGATTCTTGCATCATAACATGCATTCAAGGAATTCATCATATTTAATGGTTGTGAGGATTACAGATTGTTTTCCATATGCTTGTAGCAGTAAGAATATGAAAAAAATTATTTTTATCATATTTAGCTGTTGTTGGGCTATGTTAATAAAAGACTTTTCTTTTTTACGGTAGTTTAGAAAATGCTGACAGAGAGGATGGCTCTGGAGATTTCTGGCAGAGTTCCAGATTTTGGGTCCTTTTATGCACATTGAGTTCTTATGTCTATGGGTCCTGTTGCAACTATCAGGGAAGTGCTTCAGGTCAGGATTAATACTAGAATTTATTGTTCTGTATATCTAGGAATCACAGTAGTAAGAGTAAATGTTTTGTTTGGTAAGTAGAATTAAGTCTTGGAAGAGTGGAGAGGTTTAGTCTAGCAGTGGACTGTGTGATCATTTGTACTGCAGCCTTTTGTTGAGTTATTATTGGCTTATTGTTGCACAACTTAAGCTAAAATTGGGGTGTGAATAAACGTTTTAGATAAGTGACAAGTTGATAAATGCACAAGTGTCTCATATATCAGCTTGTCCGTTTTTCTAAACTGTATATTCACATCCTGTTACACACCAACATCTTGGGATGCAGGGATTTCTTCAAACTTGTCTAGCCTATAGACACGATCTAGTGTTTTTTTTTTTTTGTTGTTTTTTGTCTACTGGTGACTCCGCCTACCACTGCTCCACCTAATCTGTCATCAGTATAAATATAAGCCCCATTTCCGTGAATATGCTGCACTTTTGTCAAGACTGATTGACTAGACACAATGACTGCAGGATAAGGTATTTTTTAACCTCTCGTCTTCCACTGGGTGACGATAGGTTTCCAGAATAAAGATACCAAATGATGCATTAGTGTGTCATTTATAAAACTGGGGTTTTTACGCAGGTAAGGATGCAAATTTCAAAGTATCCCATAGCCTTCTACATCCTCTGTCTTTTGCAGACTCCATATGTTTTCTTTTTCAAAGGAATATGGACTAACATATTACAACTTGTTTCAGCAGTCTGACGGTCGTGTTCCATCATTGCATGACAGTTATGTACGGATTCCCAGATCTGATCAATAACCGTGCCTTTATAACCATTATGTATGGTTTCTCTTTAGTCAGAGCAGTGGGGCAGCCACGGGTTAATTTGATCGTGATAAACTCACTCTAAATATCAGGACATTACCACAAGCTACGGCTTCACAATGAAGTGGTAGAAGAGTTGAACAAGATCCTGAGAGGTGCTATTGAAGTTAGAACTTTGAGCAGTCTTAAAAATGGGTTGGAAAAGTGTGTGATAGAGTGTAAGTGGATGCAGGTTAAACCTTCCTAACATTGACTGACTTAAATGATTTTAACATGGTTAGTTTTGATGTTACTTCCTTATTTACGAAAGTTCCTGTTGATGATTTATTAAGTTTCTTATCTGAAGAACTCGTTAATTATGATTTACCATTGCCAGTTCCTACTATCATTAAACTTATTAAACTTTTCATTGTTGATGCAAAATTTGTATTTAATGATAAGTTTTACACTCAAAAGTTTGGTATGGCAATGGGAAATCCTCTTTCACCTGTTTAACCTATACATGGATTTTTTTGAAACAAGGCTGCTTAACACAATCCTCCCTAATAGAGCTAAATGGTTCAGATATGTTGATGATATTTTGTGTCTTATGCCCAAGAATGTAGATATACACCATTTCCTTGGCAAATTAAATAGCTTAGCCCATTCTATAAACTTCACTGTTGAGTTTGAAGAAAATAACTCATTGTCTTTTCTAGATATTTTAATTATTAAGGGTAATAATGAGTTCAAATTTAAAATTTACAGAAAACCTACGAATAACTGTTCCTATGTCCACTATTATTCTTCACATCAAGATAGAGTTAAACTGTATGTTTTCTAATCAATGTTTTTGAGAGCTTTACGTATTCGTAGTCCAGAGTTCATAGATGAGGAAATATCCAAAATTTATGAAATAGGTAATGATTTGAAATACCCAAGAAACGTAATTGATAAATCTTTTAAAATTGCTAGAAATACTTTTTACAATCCAAAAAGGGACAACCAACCTTATCAACTAAAAATATGTTGGTTCTCCCTTACCATGAAAACTTGGTTGATATGCCTTCTCTTCTTAAGACTTTTAATATCAAAGTTGTATTTAAAA
The DNA here is from genome assembly GCF_026875155.1 of Cherax quadricarinatus. Taxonomy (NCBI): domain Eukaryota; kingdom Metazoa; phylum Arthropoda; class Malacostraca; order Decapoda; family Parastacidae; genus Cherax; species Cherax quadricarinatus. The sequence continues at coordinate 45,987,630 of NC_069421.1, forward strand.
ATCTTGATACAGTAAAAAAAAACTTTTGATAAAGAATTCCCCCCAAAATGCTGATGGATATGTCTATAAGATTCCTTGTAAAATTTGTGATAAAGTTTATTACGGTCAAACTGGTAAAAATCTCGAACTAAGATTAAAACAACATAAATATAGCATTAGAACTGGACAAGATTCCAATGCTCTATTTAATCATGTGAGAGATTTTAACCATCCAATTGATTTTCAAAAAGTTGAGAAAGTTGTATCAAGCAAGTCCATGGTCGACAGGAATATAATTGAATCTTGTTTCATAAAAAGCAGTTTTGACAATAATATGAATATTTCCTTTGGTTTATATAAATTAGATCCATTTATAATAGAATTTGGGAAGATTTTAATAATACATTGGACAAATAATAAATTTTAAAATTCTTAATTCTTGGGTAGAATAGTTTGTTGGTGGGTTGTGTGAAGGACCTGTCTAGTTGGGCCAGCGGGCCTGTTGCAGTGTTCTCTTTTTTATGAGTAGCGCGTCAGGTGTTGCTTTGTTGTGGGATGTGATAGTGAGGTGTGGGCTAGACCCTTTATTTGCCTTCCTTTGATGCATTACTTTCACTGTTCCTTGATAATGTGAGTAGTCACGAAAGCGCTTGGAATTTCTCTATTCTTTCACAGTGGTTGTTTAGCATATTTTGAAATCACCTGTTTACTGTGATCTTATTGCATATAATATATATATATATATATATATATATATATATATATATATATATATATAATATATATATATATATATAATATATATATAATATATATACATATATATATGTATAATATAGGGAGGTACCACCTCTAGAACTGTCCTGGAGACCCTCATCCTCAGAGAAAAGAATAAACTTGCTTCAGGGAAAACTCAAGGTTCTCCCTGAAGCTGTTTGAGAATTTTCTCCTACCACCCCCTATAATTCAAGTATGTTTTATTTAAAGACAAAATACATTGGCCAAACATTCACAAAAATACAACAGAAAGTAGAACAACATAGGTAACTCAGAGCTACATCTCGAATACTTCGTCCGGCTCCCCTGCGGTGGGCCGCATGCCCAGAATGCTGCAGGCATTTCCTCTCTGGATCACAACACTGAGTCTCTGAAAGAGGAAGCTGGTCGCCCTGTGGTCCTCGGTTTCTATGATGAGCTTTTCACCCAGCTCTTTGAGGAACTTTAGAGCACACTTGCCCCATGCTCCAAGGGTCTCCGACCCTATTGGAATGAAGTTATAGCAAGGGGGAAGGTCTTCATATTTTCGGATCTTCTGCGTCTTCCTGTGGCTGGCAGCTCCACCCCCTTCCACTACGGAGTGTGGCAAGTAGGTGTCTGCCAATGTAGCGGCACAGGTGTAGTCCCAGGCAATCTGCTTTCCATCCTTGCAGGGTAGCATAGTGGCTCCATCAGGACGCTTTTGACTTCCATCAGACCTCTGTACTTGAGGTTCCCATTGAGCTGGGCAACGGGCTGTGGCGAGGCTTCTCTTTATGATGTCATTGACCTCCTCATGTCTGGCATACTTCCCTTCTGCTGTGTGACACACGAGACCATGAAGTCCGAATTGATCAGCCATCGCCCTGCCACAAATACACCTATGTTCGGTGAGGATGGGGGCGAGCGGCTAGGCGAAGAGCAACACCAATCCGAATGGCCTGTGGGTCGAGACGGGTGCCCAGGGAGGAATTGGGAACAGCTAACAGGAAATCTCCTGAGTGTGGTGCCTTCACTGCCAGGAGACGAGCTTTGTCCTTTCCTGAAGCACTGGAGAGCATTGTGTCGGCGATTTTTTCAATGATCGGTTTGTCCCAGTGGGACTGTTTGTGCTCTTTGGGAGGAGCTGGTCTACTGGAGGAGTCTGTAAGGATGTCCCACCGAATTGCTGCTTCAGAAAGCCTGGGGTCTTGAGCTCCTACCACGTCTCTCAAGCGTTCGGAGCTATCTTCTTGACTAATGCACTGAAGCCATACATATATATATATATATATATATATATATATATATATATATATATATATATATATATATATATATATATATATATATATATATATATATATATAATAATATATACATATATATGATATATATATATATATATATATATATATATATATATATATATATATATATATATATATATATAATATATATATATATATATATGTATGTATGTATGTGTGTGTGTGTGTGTGTGTAATATAATATATATATATATATTATATATATATATATATATATATATATATATATATATATCTAGGTAGTAGGTTGGTAGACAGCAACCACCCAGGGAGGTACTACCGTCCTGTCAAGTGAGTGTAAAACGGAAACCTGTAATTGTTTTACATGATGGTAGGATTGCTGGTGTCTTTTTTCTGTCTCATACACATGCAAGATTTCAGGTACGTCTTGCTACTTCTGCTTACACTTAGGTCACAGCACCGTGTCTTCCTTTGCAGATGACACCCGAATCTGCATGACAGTGTCTTCCATTGCAGACACTGCAAAGCTCCACGCGGACATCAACCAAATCTTTCAGTGGGCTGCAGAAAACAATATGAAGTTCAACGATGAGAAATTTCAATTACTCAGATATGGTAAACACGAGGAAATTAAATCTTCATCAGAGTACAAAACAAATTCTGGCCACAAAATAGAGCGAAACACCAACGTCAAAGACCTGGGAGTGATCATGTCGGAGGATCTCACCTTCAAGGACCATAACATTGTATCAATCGCATCTGCTAGAAAAATGACAGGATGGATTAATGAGAACCTTCAAAACTAGGGAGGCCAAGCCCATGATGACACTCTTCAGGTCACTTGTTCTATCTAGGCTGGAATATTGCTGCACACTAACAGCACCTTTCAAGGCAGGTGAAATTGCCGACCTAGAAAATGTACAGAGAACTTTCACGGCGCTCATAACGGAGATAAAACACCTCAATTATTGGGAGCGCTTGAGGTTCCTAAACCTGTATTCCCTGGAACGCAGGAGGGAGAGATACATGATTATATACACCTGGAAAATCCTAGAGGGACTAGTACCGAACTTGCACACGAAAATCACTCACTACGAAAGCAAAAGACTTGGCAGACGATGCACCATCCCCCCAATGAAAAGCAGGGGTGTCACTAGCACGTTAAGAGACCATACAATAAGTGTCAGGGGCCCGAGACTGTTCAACTGCCTCCCAGCACACATAAAGGGGATTACCAACAGACCCCTGGCAGTCTTCAAGCTGGCACTGGACAAGCACCTAAAGTCAGTTCCTGATCAGCCGGGCTGTGGCTCGTACGTTGGTTTGCGTGCAGCCAGCAGCAACAGCCTGGTTGATCAGGCTCTGATCCACCAGGAGGCCTGGTCACAGACCGGGCCGCGGGGGCGTTGACCCCCGGAACTCTCTCCAGGTAAACTCCAGGTAAACACTACACATACATGTACAAGCATTTATATACACACACCTCTGGGTTTTCTTCTATCTTCTTACTAGTTCTTGTTCTTGTTTATTTCCTCTTATCTCCATGGGGAAGTGGAACAGAATTCTTCCTCCGTAAGCCATGCGTGTTGTAAGAGGCTACTAAAATGCCGGGAGCAAGGAGCTAGTAACCGATTTTCCTGATCATTACTAAATTTAAAAAGAGAAAAATTTCGTTTTTTCTTTTTAGGTCACCCTGCCTCGGTAGGATATGGCCGGTTTGTTGAAAAGTATATATACCTGTACCTAACACTAATTCTGCTAGCTTATACCTAATACCAGTGTAATATTAAATATCTAATATCTTAATTTTAATAATTAGGCTATATTTATTCATAGATATATTTTTTATTGTTAAAGGTTAATAAATTTGAGATTACGCTGTTACGTAATGTGTCGTTAACGTGAACTCCTGGATTTAAACAAAGTACATTTTACATTTCCTGGATCACTATCGTACATATAATATCCTTCTTTCAACATCATATTCTAAGAGTTGATTTTCGCTCGAAGTCCCAGTGACAACTGTAAAAGACTTTTGGTTATTGCCGCAACTTTTCCTTATTGTCAGGTCTTATAATTCGCCGCTACGCTACCTAAATGTCACCGACATTTCCAAACTTATTTTCTACTGCTGATTTATTTTCCAGACTAATTTTCGACACGACAATCATGTGGGTCGTCTCTGACAGCAGCAGCAGCGAGGACCTGCTTCCTCTACGGATGATATATAATTTGTTTAGATGTCATTTATCTCTGTAACCAACCCAGTGTTTTGCTGCTGTTGGAACGCTCGGACATTCATCTGGTATTCTGTGGTAATGTCGAGACCTGAGGCTAAATGTTAAGCCTGGCAAATATGCACGAGGATGTTGCAGGATAGATAGTGTGGAGAGACCATAATGGCTGTGACAAATTGGTACCACGTAGGCACTTCCTCGTAGACACTGGCTATCAGACACTGCCTCTTAGACACTGCTTCGTAGACGCTGCCTCGTAGACACTGCCTCTTAGGCTCTGCCTCGTAAACACTGGCTATTAGTCTCTGCCTCTTCGGCAAAGCCTCGTAGACACTACTTCGTAAACGCTCACTCCAACACTGCTTCGTAGGTACTGCCTACTAGACACTACCTACTAGACTACTACTAGCCTACTTAGAACACATACCTACTAGACACTACCTACTAGACACTACCTACTAGAACTACCTACTAGACACTACCTACTAGACACTACCTAACTAGAACACATACCTACTAGACACTACTTTACTACTAGCACTACTACTAGACACTACCTACTAGACACTACCTACTAGACACTACCTACTAGACACTACCTACTAGACATTACCTACTAGACACTACCTACTAGACACTACCTACTAGACACTACCTACTAGACACTACCTACTAGACACTACCTACTAGACATTACCTACTAGACACTACCTACTAGACACTACCTACTAGACACTACCTACTAGACATTACCTACTAGATACTACCTACTAGAAACTACCTACTAGACACTACCTACTAGAAACTACCTACTAGAAACTACCTACTAGACACTACTTACTAGACACTACACTTAGACACTGCCTACTAGACACTACCTACTAGACCCTACCTACTAGACACTACCTACTAGAAACTACCTACTAGCCACTACCTACTAGAAACTACCTACTAGACACTACATACTAGACCCTACACACTAGACACTGCCTGCTAGACACTACCTACTAGACACTACCTACTAGACACTACCTACTAGACACTACCTACTAGACACTTCCTACTAGACACTGCATACTAGACACTACCTACTAGACACTACATACTAGACACAACATACTAGACACTACATACTAGACACTACATACTAGACACTACCTACTAGGCACTACATACTAGACACTACATACTGGAAGCTACATACTAGACACTACCTACTAGACACTACATACTAGACACTACATACAGACACTACCTAGTAGACAGTACCTACTAGACACTACCTACTAGACACTACCTACTAGACACTACATACTAGGCACTACCTACTAGGCACTACCTACTAGACGCTGCATACTAGGCACTACCTACTAGACACTACATACTAGACACTACATACTAGACACTACATACTTGACACTGCCTACTAGACACTACATACTAGACACTACATACTAGATGCTACATACTAGACACTACCTACTAGACACTACATACTAGACACTACCAACTAGACACTGCCTCCTAGACACTACATACAGACACTACCTACTAGACACTACATTGAGGTGGGGGCCTAGCCCTGACTATTAGTGCCCTTTTGGGGTGGGAATGTGGCATGCAAAGAGTATGTTGCAATTTATTCGGCGTATGTCACACTCCCACATAGGCTGGCTCCTAACCAGCAAACCGGGTGCTAAGGGTTTAATGACCAATAGGGTACCTGTCGTTAAATCAGCACCTTGGTTTGTTGCCCAATCACAGACAAGCCCACCAAATCTGGAGCAATGTGGTTTACTTGTGGTAAGCATTGGCAGACTTGCCATCCTGCTGGTTGAGTATGGTGCACTCTCTCTGGCTTCTGCTTTGCCATCTGTCACTGTGTACACTTATTATTCTATCTGTGCATATTGTACATAGTGTACATATCTGTGTGTAGTGGGTGAAGGCAAAATATACATTAAAGTCTACTACTGAGTTTGTTTGCTCCAATTCCCATTATGACCAGGTCTCACAGGCCATTCTTTGTCTGTGTTTCAAATTCAAATTCAAATTCAAAGTTTATTCTCTATAAGGATTACAATGCTGAGTTTACAGAAATTTGGTTATTGTTTGGTTTACATGTAGTAAAATTGTGATTACAGAGTGTACCACTAGAACGCTTAGCATGGCTAGGCATTTCGGGCATACTTAGTTTTATTCTTAATTGTAAAATATTACAAATTATGAGGTAAGTTGGTATTATGGCTAAGTGACTAAATACTAGTTTGTGAGTTTAGCAATGTGAATGCTTTTGTTTTGGCACAGTATATAGTTTCAGTATTGGAGTATCACAGGATTCATTATTTTAAGACTGAGATTAATATTCTGTTTATGGTCAAATGAGTGAGCGAGTGTAAGTGTGAACCACCAGGTGGTATTCGTGTAGTTAGTTGACGGGGTGTATCAGGAGATAAGATGTTTTCTAATGGTAGTTTTGAAGGTGATGAATGTGTCTGCAGTTCTAGAGTTCTCAGTAGGTATTCCAGATTTTAGGGCCTTTGACATACATTGAATTTTTGTAAAGGTTTAGTCGGACACGGGGAATGTCGTAGAGATGTTTGTTTCTGGTGTTATGCCTGTGGGTTCTGTCACAACTATCAAGAAAGCGTTTTAGGTCAAGGTTGATATTAGAGTTTAAGGCCCTGTAGATATAGATTGCACAGTAGTAAGTGTGGATGTACTGAACTGGGAGTAAGTTTAGATCTTTGAAGAGTGGGGGGGGGGGTGTGCTGCCAGGGATGGGATTTAGTGATTATTCTTACTGCAGCTTTTTGTTGGGTTATTATTGGCTTTAGGTGTGTTGCTGCAGTTGATCCCCAAGCACAAATAGCATAGGTGAGGTATGGATAAATAAGTGAGTGGTATAGTGTGAGAAGGGCATTTTGGGGCACGTAGTATCGTATTTGGGAGGGATCCCAACGTTTTGGATCTTTTTTGGTTATTGTGGATTTGGGTGTGAAATTAGGTTGTTTCAAGGTATAAGCCTAGGAATTTTTCCCCCCCTTTTGAAAGGTGCTGTGATTAGCGAATTTTCAGCTGTTTGAGAAAGCGCTAAAAGGTGTGGGCTTGGCTCCTATTTTTAAAAGTTTCATTATCACCCGTCTTTTTTTCTAGCAGATGCGTTGATCAAGTTGTGGTTTTGAAATGAGATCATTGACAATCACTCCCGGGGTCTTTTACTTTTTTTTTCGTCTATTGAGTGGTTGGAAATTTGTTTTATCCCCGTATTGTTTTGTTTCCTCACGTTTTCATATCTGAGAAATTGGAATTTCTCAGAATGGGGTTTCATATTTTTTTTGAGCCCTTTAAAGCTTTGGTTATGTCCCTGGAGTCTTGCGTGTTTCAGTGGGGGGACACTGTCATGTAAATTCGGGTGTCACTGAAAAGGAAAAACAAGGTGCTGTGGTTTAATCCCGTTATGTCAGTATAAAGATGAGTATAGGATGGGAGCGAGTACTGTGAAAAGGGGAATGAGCTTTTCACAGAAACGCTAGACTTTCTCTTTTTACTATACTCTTTGTGTTCTATTTGTGGAAAATTATGGTTTAGTTTCCTTTTTTTTGTTTTCCTTTATAAAGCATTCTGTAAAAAACTCCATTATTGGCCCTGCTTAGGTGGATGGGACTGTTGTGATAGAAACACAGGCCTTTCTCTAGGCTTTTTTGAAATAAAATCTTCATAGTACTTTGCAACAACAAATATAATGATGTACATTAATAACGGCTTCTACGGGATGGTGGTCTTGCTATTCAAGGGGGAAAAGTTATAACAAAAGGCCACAATTTAAACTCCCCATGTAATCGATCACAAATTGGGGAAGAAGAAAAGAAACAACACTGTGTTGGCCCTGACACACCCAAACTGTGTTGTTGTTAAGGGCCCCAAGAGGGGTGAGTTTATTTGTGGCTCCCCCCCAGGAGCGTTCACTCAACCCCCCCTTCAAAAATATCGAGACAGTATTCTCCCAAAATGTTGGTGGGGACGTACACGCCCCCGCCCTTCGTACCCATTGGCCTCTTCACCAGGTTCAATATTTCCGGGGGGTTTTTGACTAATGCTGGAGCAAAATCCTCTTTTCCCGTAGGGGTAGTTCAAGGGGCTTTCCAGGAGAAAACGAAGCATCTTTCACATCTATTGGTGTATCTTGAGTTTCCAACTAAGGGGGGATTTAACTGGGGCTAAATGTCTTGTAGATACTGTAGTCTTTTCACCTTTTTGGTAGCAAATGTGGGCGTATGGGATTAGCTTGCAGGAGCTTACTCTTCCACTAAGAATCCTTTCTTTTTTATCCTACGGGGGATTTCAGGGGGGGGTCCGGTGACAAAACCCCAAGTGGGCACGGGGCCCCCGTGGGAACGACGTGAATGTTGAGGAGTCTTTCATGGGGGTTGCATTAGTAGTGGCACGCAATGATCTAATAGGTGAAGGCATCGGGGAGGCAGTTTCCCAGTGTTCAACAGGTAGATTGGCGATTAAATGTCATTGTAACTCCCTTCCATTAGTCCATTGAACCGCTCCACTTGACCATTCCCTTGGGGGTTGTAGCTTTTTGTTCTGTGCAGGCAATACCTTTGTAGCCAAAAAAATCCTGAAATTCGTTACTATGAACGGGATCCCTGTTGAATGGTTTTAAGCTGGCATCCAAAATGGGAAAACAACGTAAAAGACAATAATAACCCGTTGAAGCAGTATTTTTGCACGGGGAATAAAAGGGAAAACCCCTTGAATTTCATTACTTTTTAAGGAATTCCTATTCATTTGTGTTGGTAGAGGCCCTTTGAAATCTTTATTCAGTCTCTCGAAAGGGGGGTGGATTTTATGGTGAGTTTCTCTGGTGATGAAATTTGGGGCTTGACCGCACATATCTGCATGCTCGTCACTTGTGCCTTTCCACTGAATAGGGATGTTCTTTGATTTGGCAAAATGGTTCAGGGTGTAACCCCGGGGTGACACAAACCCTTGTGGAGCGTGGAGTGATTGCAAATCTGCATGGCTCCACAGTGGGACCTAGAGAATGCATCAGGGAGAGTTCTTTGACCCGGTCGGTACAAAATATCAATCTTAAACAATATTTCCCATCCTCCAGCGAAATATCGTGGATTTTTTATCCTACTTTTGTGCTTTTTGGAACATATACTCACGGACTTTGGTCAGCCCTTATGGTGAAATGTTCCCCAGTTAAAAAATGCCCCCGTGGCAAAATGTTTTGAGGCTGGGCTTCCTTTTTAGCAGGAAAAATTTTCTTGTCCTTGAAAAAGTTCTCGAAAAAAAGGGCTACTGGTCGCCCGCCTGGATAAGACGCATCAATGGCAATGTCGATGCATCCGTTTCCACTTCAAATGGTAGGGTTTTCAAGGTTTGAACTACTGGTTTTCAATGTCCTGTTTGGAGTAGGGAAAGGGTTTTCTGCTTCCTTTGTACGGGAAAATGTGGTAGCACTAAGGGGCGGACTTTACTTGATTTGTAAACCCACTGCCATGCCACTGATCAGTGGTCAGTGGTAGTCAGTGGTCTGGTCGTCGCCGGGGGGTAGAGACCTGAGTGCTTTGGGGATTAGCGGGATGGTTAAAAAAGTTGCTTTTTTTATTTAAAAATTTGGGTTGAGGTTGAGGAGGGGGGGTCTTGCTTCCCCAGGGGAGTTAGGAGGCTGAAGCCCACTAAATGGGTTGGGGAGAGAGTGGAGGGGCTGGAGTTGTGGGGAATGGATTCTAGCAGTGAGGTGCAGTCGTCTCTGCTAGGGGGTGTTTTGGGGAGGGAGCAAAGGCTCCCAGCAGGAGGTGACCCCCAGCACTGCTACAAGTGGCAAAGGGGTTTCAGTAAATGGGAGGCGCATCGGAAGAAGGGAAAAGTTAAGATAAAGATTTGAAGGTAGTAAATCGCTTCCCTTTTTCCCAGGATGAATGTATTTCAGGGCCAGTGAAGGAAAGGGTTCTATCCCCCTGCTAATGGGGGGGGGTAAGCACTTCTTGTGGTTGGTGATTCAGGTAGATATATTGACCTTTTGTTTTTTGTATGGAATAAAAAAGATGAGAGTAGAGTGTGCTTCCTGGGCTGGTGTTGGGGAATTGTCAACAGGTGGTAATATATGTCAGGTAATGGAACAAGCCCATTATCTGTTCAGTGCGGGTGGAAATGATTTTTGGGAAAGGGGTGGAGAGAAGAGTGCAGATAAGAAACGGTCAGCTATGTTTATTAAGTTTAAGGGAGGGACCCCAATCATATGTAGTTCTTCCTAAAAGGGGGTAGGAATTGAATGGTTGTCAGGGCATTTGGTGTAAATTTGGCTAGACAGATCTGAAAGGCTTGCAACCCCTTCTTGAAAACTGGAAATTTTTATGGCAAACATGAATTATGCAAGGGATGGGGTACATCTCTTGGGGAAGGGGTGGTAGCATTGCAGACTCGTTGAAAAGGCCATTGGTGAATCCTTTTTTTTTTAAAGATGGAAGATAGAGGTATGGGTTGTGTGGGAAACAAGTGTTGCAACCTGGGTTTTTGGGAAACAGTAAATGTATAAAGGCTTCAGCATGAAGTTATAAAAAAAGACAATAGATCAGGTTTTTAGCAAACAAAGGGGGAAGAGGGGGAGCAAGGGATAGCCCCCTTAAGGTTTACTTTACTAATACAGGAGTGTAAGAAAAAAGTGAGAGCTAAGATTAATTGAAAAGTGAGGAAACATAGTATTATATGGAGTTTCCCTGGAGAGGTTCCCGGGGGTCAACGCCCGGGGCCCCGGTTGAGCCCGGGCCCCCGGGTGGTCGACCCTGTCAACCAGGCTGTTGCTGCGGGTTGGACGAAAAACCCAACTACGAGCCCACCCCGGCTGACCGGAACTGACTTTGGGTGTTGCCCAGTGCCAGCTTAAAGACCCCGGGGTTTTGGAACCCCCCTTTTGCTATAACAGGACCGGTCAATCTGAAGAAGAGAGATCCCCTCTGAAGCACTAAAAGGCTATAATTTTCCACCTGAAGGGTAAAAAGGAAAGGTGGGGGAAAAAGTAGCGATGTATGTCAGAGACAATTTAAATTGTTGTGTTAGACAAGATTTAAAATTAGAAGCTTTCAGCATGATTTGTTTGGTTAAGCTTCTCGGGGGCCCGAGAAAAACTAATTTTGGGTGGGTTTCGGGCCCCAAATCTTGATAGGGAGTGCAAAAAATTCTATGGGACGAAATTGTAAGGGTCTACTACGAAAATGTTGTGTGATGGGAGATTTCAACTATAGACAGATTGATGGAGCAATTTGACAGGAAATTTAGAGTAGGTGACTTTCTTGTACGATCCAGGTTGTTTTTTAAAACAGTTTGTGCGAGCCAATGGGGAAAAAACAACCTCTTGTTTTGGGTTTTTCCAGTAGGGAAAAACTAATTAAAAATCTTGAGGTTAATGATGAGTTGGGGAAAGTGTCACAAACATCAGTTTTAATTTTTTCAGGGAAATTTCCCCCTAATAAAGGAATAAAGCTCTGCCCCATTCCGTTTGGGTTTTTTATGGGGATAAAAAATTACTTAGGGGGTTTTTTTAACTGGAATGCCTGAAAAGGGGGAGGTGGTGGTGATGGTTTGCCATTTGTGCTTTCCAGGGCATAGTTTAGTGCTCGTAAATTATGTTCCAAATAGGGGAAATCGATCAAAAAAAATGTCCTAAATGGATGAACAATAGTTTAAAAATATCTGATTGGTCAAAGAGGGGCATTTATAGCAAATCAAAGGGAGAGGGGAATTAAAAAAATCGATATATTCTTTAAAGAGAGAATAAAAAGGGAAATTAGAAAGCAAAAAAGAGATTATGAGGTTAAATTTGAAAGGAATCGAAGACAACCCCAAAAGGTTCTTTGGGTATCAGAAGTAAGTCAGGGAAAAAGTAGGCCCAAAATTTCCTGGGTCGCTAAATGCGTGATAAGGAATGTGTAAAATTTTTAAAACACATACTTCCTTCGTTTTTACACGGGAGGATCCCGCGTTTCCAGAAAATAAAAAAAATATTTAAAAAGGACGAAAATAAACTGTGCCGATTAGGGTCACAAGTGACAGGGGCCTTTGGGAAATAGATAAAATAAAACTAACAAATCCCAGCCCTGATGAATGTATGCAAGGGTTTTAAAGGGAAATGTAAAGGGAGCTTAGAAACCCTTTTGGTTTACTTTTAAAACATATACTACAAATGGGGTAAAAAGATAAGTGGAAAATGGCAAATGTGATCCCTTTTTTCAAAACAGGTGACAGGTCCTTTTTAAAATTAATTAAATAAATTAAAAAGTTTTTCTCTATAAGGTTTTAAAATGTGGTTTACGAAATTTTGGTTTTTGTTGGTTAATTTTGAAAAATTGTGATTCGAGTGTCCACTAGAACGTTAGCATGGCTAGGCTTTGGGGGCATACTTGTTTTATTTTAATTGTAAAATTTACAAATTATGGGGTAAGTTAGTATTTTGGTATTTGTTCGAACTTAGACAATAACCTAACTCCTTAGGGGAAAAATTTATGGAATCAAAATTTGCGAGGCATTTGTACCCCACCTTGAAAAGCTAAATTAATCAAGAATCTCAGATGGTTTTACAAAGGGGCGTTCCTGTTACGAATTTATAACTTTTTTCACTAAGGTTTTGAGGAGGTAGATCATGGTAATGAATATGATATTGTGTTTTGGGACTTCCCTGGGTTTACCTGGAGAGAGTTTCGGGGGTAAAACCCCCCCGGGGCCCCGGGTCTGTGCCCAGGCCCCCGGGGTGGATCAGGCTGATAAACCAGGCTGTTGCTGCTGGCTGCACGCAAACCAACGTACGAGCACACCCCGGCTGGTCAGGAACCCGACTTTGGTGCTTGTCCGTGCACTTGAAGACTCCCCAGGGGTCTGTTGGTAATCCCTTATGTATGCGGGAGGGCAGTTTTAAAGTCTCGGGCCCCTGACCTTTTTGTTTTGGTCTCTTAAGGCTAATGACACCCTGCTTTTCTGGGGGATGGTGCATCGTTGCCAAGTCTGTTGCTTTCGTAGTGGTGATTTCGTGTCAAGTTCGGACTAGTCCTCTAGGATTCCAGGTGTATATAAACTGTATCTCTCCCTCCTGCTTCTTAGGAAATGGTTTGGAACATTTGCACTCTCAGAAGTGAGAGTTTTATACCCGTTTTGCGCCGTGGTTCTCTGTCTATTTCTGGTCAGCAATTCACCTGCTTTAAAACTGATATGTTGTGTGCAGCTACTTTTCCATCAGAATGAATCAAGTGAGACTGAGGTTCATATGGGTTTGGCGCCCTATTTTGAAGGTTTGGTTATCCATCTGTATTTTCTGCAGATGGAAAACAATGTTATGGACTTGAAGGTGGTCCTCTAAACATGATCACAAGGTCTTTGGTTGGTTTCCCGTCTATTTGTGGCCAGAATTAGTTGTCACCTCTGCCGGAGATTTAATTCCTCATGTCCATAGAGTATAGAATTCTCATCGTTGAATTCATTAGTTTCCCGCAGCCCAATGAATATCAATAGGTTGATTGTCACCTGGAGCTTAGCAGTGTCTGCATGTGACACAATGAAAGATTTTCGGGATCTCTGCTAAGGAGACACGGTGCTGTAGCTCAATCCTTCGCTGCGTCAAATGATCAAGAATATCGTATGCACGATGGCACAATTAACCTACCCCGGCCGGGATTGAACCCCGGTCATTAGTGTCTCAAAACTCCAGCGTCGCGTTAGCCACTAGACCAGCTAGCCACAATAAGATTCATCCACTAGGTATATTTTCAACCTTAGGAAAGTTAGCACAGGCACCTCTGTGTACACAAATGAAGTTTTTAACAGGACGACCTCTCCATTAGCGTGGCGTGACGAACTCTATGGTTCAAGTTGCCTTCACTGCCTTTCAACAGATTCTAGAAATCGTAATGACAGATTGCTAAATAAACCATACCCCCGGCTGGGATTGGAACTGCTGGTTTCATAGTAATCTCAGAACACCTGCCATCTCTGTCTAGTGGCTAACGTGACGGGCTGAGTTTTGAGACTCTATGACACGGGTTCATAGTCTCGGCCTGGGAGGTGCATGGTGTCTATTTGCAATCGGCTACGATTTCGTTAGTCATGAGGATGAGTAACAGGATGGGGCTGTAGTTACTGTGCCATGTGGAACTGTCTTTAACAGTAGCCCCTGCTTTTATCTCTGTTACTATACTCTTGTGTTTATTTGTTAGGAAAATTTATATGGGTTAACTACCATCTTTCTTGTTATTCCTGTAGACGCATTCTGTAAAACAAGCCCATATTGGACCCTGCTTAGGTGAATGTGACCTGTTGTGATAGGAAAACACTGGCTTTATTCTCTAGGCTTTATTACTAGAATCTATCTAAAGATCTTCTTGCAACAACTAAAATTCAATGACCAGTCATCTAATAACAGCTTCTACAGGATTGGTGATGTCTGCATCTGTCCGCAAGCTATAAAAGTTTAACTACAGGCCACATATTTAAACTACTCCATCTGTAATCTGGGAATCCTATATGGGATAGAAGATGAAGAGTATCACACACATGTGTTGGCGCCCAGTGAACACACCAAACGTTGGTTGTGTTTAGGGCCCCAGGTGGTGCAGTAATTATCTTGTGCTGTCTCCCATTTTGGGCAGTACACTACAATCTGACCCCTTCTAAAATTTATCGAGAATTGTATTTCCCAAACTGATTAGGTGAGCGACTTACAGACCCGACTTCGTAGCCATTGAGAGCCTCTGTCCCAGGTCTCAATATTTTCCTGCGGTGGTTTGACTAACTGCTTGGTAGCAGAATCTCTATAATCTCGTTAGGGTAGTCTCACGGGCTTTCCAGGGAAAAAAAGCTATCCTTCACATTATTGGTGCTATCGTTGAATTCCACGACTAATGTGGGATTTCAACTGGGGGCTAAATGTCTTGCTAGACATGTAGTTCTTCACATTTGGTAGCGAATGTGGGCGTTAATGGGGATTAGCTTGCAGGATGCTCTACCTCTTCCACTAAGAATCCGACTTTTCATCATATGGGCACTTAGCAGCGTGAAACAGGGTCATGCATGACAGTAACCACATGAGCACGGAGGCTCCATAGAGGAACGACGGTGATTAGTTGAGGATCTTTCATGTGGGGTTGCATTAGTAGCTGTGCACAGCAATTGATCTATAGAGTCAGGAGAAGCATCATGTTAGGGACGTTTGCCCAGTGTTTCAACAGTAGATTTGCTCGACTCAATGTCATTGTAACTGCCTTCCATTATTAGTCCATTGAACGTCCACTTGACCATTTGCCTTGAGGGAATTGTAGCTTGTGTTCGCTGCAGGCAATACTTTGCTAGCCAAAAACTCCTGAAGTTCGTTAGCCATGGAACGAGGATCCCCTTCTGGAATAGGATCATAAGTGACAAATACAAAAATTATGGAAAACAGGGTGAAGAAACTATAACGTTGAAGCAGTCAGACGTTTGCACAGGGGAATACAAAGGGGAAACCTTGAATATTCATCGCTAGTATGTTAAGGAAATACCGATTCATGAATTTGTGCGTGGAGAGGTCCTTTAAATGCTATATTCAGTCTCTCGAAAGGCTGGGTGGATTTTATGAGATGAGTCTGTCTGGCTGATGAAAAGGTTTGCTTGCACTCGCACAATCTGATGCTTGATCACTTGTCGACATCTTCCATGCAATAGGACATGTTCTTTTGATTGGCAAAAAGTGGTACAGGGTGTAACTCCTGGGTGACACAAAGCCTTGTGAACGTGAGAGTGATTGCAATCAATGACATGCTGCTCAACATGGGAGCCTAGAGAATGCATCAGGTGGATGTTCTCTTGAACCCGGTGGTACAGATATTCAAGTTAACACATAGTTACATCCTCCAGGTAATATCTGGTGATTCTTTATCCTACTTTTGTGACTTCTTGTCGAAATACTACATTGCACGGAACGTTGAGTAGTACTTTGGTGAAATGTACAGTTAAATAATGCCCCAGTGGCGACTGCTTCTATATGGCCTGGTGATACCTTTTCTACCAGCAGGTAACATTGTCTCTGATCCTGAAAAGTTCTTCGAAATAAGGCTACTGGTCGTCATGCCGTGAGATAAGACTGCATCAATGGCAATGTCAGGATGCTTCCGTTTCCACTTCGAATGGTAGGGATCAATCAATGGCTTGAACTACTGATGTTTTCAATGTCCTGTTTGAGAGTATGGAATGACGGCTTTGCTTGCTTTGTCACGGAAATGTGCTAGCATCACATGGGCGGACTTTACTTGATATTGTAATTTCCATTGTGAGTAATAAGCAAAGAGACCAAGAGTTCTTCGGAGTGACGTTTTGTCTTGAGGCATTGGAAGTTCCGTAGAGGTCGTAGTCGTTCAGGGTCTGGGAATATTGAACCTCCTTCCACTACATAACCAAGGATGCTAAGCCTTTTAGTTGAAAAAGTGCACTTTTCCTCATTGTAACTGATATTTTTCTTCTTGGTGGCTTCCAAAAACTTATCAAGGTTTGCATCATGTTCCTCCTGGGTCTTGCCACAAATGGTAACATTATCTAAATACGCGTAAGTTCCCATGAGTTGCTCTTCCTGAATGAGTGAATCCATAATTCGTTGGAAGCAGGCTACCCCATTGGTGACTCCAAAAGGGACTCTGGTAAACTGATACAGGCCATCACTAGCCTGAAACGCTGTGTATGGTTTATCTTCATTCCTTATAGGGACTTGATGATAGGCACTCTGTAGATCAGTTGTGCTAAACACATAGTACTGAGCAATTTTGTTCACTGTATCATCAATTCGAGGTAGAGGGTACCCATCAAGAAGTGTAAATTTGTTGATTGTCTCAGAGTAATCGATAGCCAGTCTCCGTTTCCTATAATCATCTTTAACAACAACAACCTGTGCACGTCAATGGGAATTACTCGGTTCTATAATACCCTCCTTCAGCAGCCTCTGAGTTTCTTTCTCAATGAACATCCAATCCTCATAAGAACAGCGGCGTGACTTAGCTGATATAGGATGGCAATCCGCGGTAAGATTTGCAAACAGCTTGGTGGTCTACTTAAAGTCAAGTCCCAGACAACAGAGGAGGCAGTTCACCTCCATATGTTAAGGTGACACTACCATGCAGCTTCTGAAAGTCCTGACCAATGATAACATCAGAGCACAGTTGTGGCAGAATAGCTAAATGTACATCTTGATAATCCTTTCCATTAACTCTGAGATTTACCTTACAAAACCCTAAGGTCTGAATAGAGAGATGTTGATGCTATGGAAACGGTACCTGATGAGTGATGTACAGTCAAGGAGTGGCGTTTAACTAAGTCAAGGTTGATGAAACTCTCTGAGCTGCCACTATCAATAAGACCATCTACTTCTGTTCCTTTGATGAATACTTTCACAACTGCCTTTGACAGTGAATTTGGAGTAGCCGCAGAAGTCACTGTTGCTAGTGTCGCATGATCACTGGAATGTGTGGCGGCACTAGCTCTTGTTGATGCATTAGCACGACATACTTTAGCAAAGTGACCTTTATTGTGGCATTTATGGCACATTGCTTCACGAGCAGGACACTTTGGACGTGGATGTCTTGAAAAACCACAAAAGAAACACACCGTACCTGCTGCTGTCACTGAGGCAGGTTCCACAGTAACTTCATTGCAAGAGTCTTGGTCAGGAATTGCAGCACTTACCACTCGAGAAGGCTGAGTGGTACTGTATACTTCAGAATTCTTCTGGGCTGAATCTAGAGCTCTTGCCTGGTCAAAGGCAGTGGCTAAGTCGAGAGTTTTATTCTCCAATAAACGCTGCCTTATTATTGGTGATTGCAGGCCACTGATAAAAGCATCCCTGATGGACTCTTCACAATACTGAGCAGCTGTCACTGCTTGGAAGTGACAGTCCTTACCTAAAATTTTCAGTGCTTGAAGGTATTCCTCTAAGGATTCATCAATCTGCTGGCGGCGAGTTGCAAGGCGATAGTGTGCAAAGATTTCATTTGTAGGTTTAATATACTGAGACTTGAGGGTTTTGATAGCATCTTCGTAGGTATTACACTCAGAAATAGCCTCATATATCTTAGGTGACACAAAATTGATGAGCAGACTTAGTTTATCTAGATCTTCTTTAGGAAGGGCTCCCAAGAAGTTTTCGAAAGTCTTAAACCAGTGCTTCCATTCCTGAGCAGCCGTTGATAAGCTGGGGTCACAGTCTAGCCTCTCAGGTTTCAGTAAACGCTCCATGTTGAGTTGCAGTCTAGCGCAGGATCACCACCAGGTAGCCCAGGATTCTATGTTCAATAAATTGTTGTGATAGAAACACAGGCCTTATCTCTAGGCTTTATTGAACATAGAATCTTCATAGTACTTCTACAACAACAAAATATAATGACTAGTACATCTAATAACGGCTTCTACAGGGATGGTGATGTCTTGCATATGTCAAGAGAAAAGTTATAACTACAGGCCACATATTTAAACTCACCATGTAATCTGCATCACTAATATAGGGATAGAAGAGAAGAGAATCACACACCATGTGAAAGCGCCCATGACACACGCCAAACTGTTGTTGTTGTTAAGGGCTCCGAGAGGTGATGCAGTATTATCCTGCTGCTGCTCCCCACAGGAGCAGTATCACTACAGGACCTACGCAGATGACAGCAAAAAAATGAGTGAGATACTAAAGTCCCAATACGACTCAGTGTTCAGTGAGCTGTTAACCAGACTATGGGTTGACAATCTAAATGAATTCTTTATGTCCGAAACCCAAAATTTGGTCATCTCAAAAATCTCTGATATTATCCTAACCCCACAAAACTTTGAAAAGGCAATAAATGACATGCCCATGCACTCTGCCCTAGGCCCAGACTCATGGAACTCCGTGTTCATCAAGAACTGCAAGAAGCCCATGTCTCGTGCCTTCAGCATTCTATGGAGAGGAAGCATGGACACATGGGTCATCCCACACTCGCTAAAAACAACAGTCATAGTCCCACTCTACAAAGGTTGCAGTAAAGCAATTGCAAAGAAATACAGACCGATAGCACTAACATCCCATATCATGAAAATCTTTGAAAGAGTTCTGTGAATCCAGATCGCCAACAACCTAGATACCCATTAATTACACAACCCAGGGCAACATGGGTTTAGAACAGCTTACTTCTGCCTGTCCCAGCTACTGGACCACGTTGACAAGGTCCTGGATGGTATAGAGGATAAACAAAATGCAGATGTAGTATACACAGACTTTATGAAAGCCTTCAGCAAGTGCGACCACGGTGTAATAGAGCACAAAATGCACGATAAAGGAATATCAGGAAAGGTTGGTAAATGGATCTATAACTTCCTAACAAGTAGAACACAGAGTAAAATCTGAGGAAGATACAGTGAAAATTTTTGTTCACTAAGGCACAGTACTCGCTCCCATCCTATTCCCCATCCTTATATCTCACATAGCCACATCTCAAAACATCGTCGTAAGCTTCTCTCTTTTATGTGCGGGTTGTTTGTGTACTGTGTCTTCCTTTGCAGATGACACCCGAACTGCCATGACAGTGTCATCCATCGAAGACACCACAAGACTCCAAGTGAACATCAACCAAATCTTCAAATGGGCCACTCAAAACAATATGAAGTTCAATGGAGAAATTTCAACTACTCAGATATGGAAAACTTGGGGAAATTAAAACTGAAACAGAGTTTACAACAAATTCTACCATACAGTAGACGAAAAGTAATTGAAGACCTGAGAGTGATAATGTCAGAGGATATCACCTTCAAAGTCCACAACAATGTATCTACCACATCTGCTAGAAAAATAATAGGACGGATAAGAACCTTCAAAAATAAGGACCAAAGCCCATGATGATTCTCTTCAAATGGCTTGTTCTCTCTAGGCTGGAATACTGCTGTACACTATCTGCCCCCTTCAAAGCAGGCAAAGCTGCTGACCTGGAGAGTGTACAAAGAACTTTCACGGCATGCATAAGTATCATAAAGCACCTAAATTACTGGGAACGATTGAAGTTTCTTGATTTGCATTCCCTGGAATGCAGGCAAGGAAGATACATGATAATATACACTTGGAAAATCCTAGAGGGATTGGTACCAAACTTGCACATGAAAATTACTCCCTATGAAAGCAAGATTCGGCAGGAGATGCAACATTCTCCCAATGAAAAGCAGAGGTGCAACGAGTACACTGAAGTGTACCAACTTCTGATCTGGCCAGTATCATAGTACTCAGCCTTCCATCAATACTGGTCCTCCATGGACGCGATGTTCGAGTCGCTCGCAATCTTCACGTCGAACATGAAAGCCTTTCTGTTTTCCAGATCACAAATCAGCAAGTCAGGCTTACGTGTTCCAAGTACCATTGGTATCTGCGGCTCTTTAGCCACAACATGTTTCTTTACCACACAGTCTGCGGCGATGGCATCCACAACGTTATCATGTTGTTGGACCCGTTATCATGTCCTCAGACCTGCAGGTGTTCCAGAAACTCATGTTGATCACAACCTTCACAGGTCGTATTTACTGGTCTTCATCCTCTTGCTCGCCTTGTTTTTGTTGGCATCAAGTTATGTTTTATCTTCAAGGCATCTATATACATGGCCCCCTTCATGAGGCTCGTTCCATTCGTCATCCATCTATGAACATGTGGGACAAAATGATGTTCTTTCAGTCCCAAGTGCAGCCATCTTCCTTCCAGTACCATCTTTGCACACTTGGACCTATCCTTGTTATACAACTTCTGCAGATCTCTATAAACTTGTCTCCTTCTAGCTCTTCTTCCTCCCCTATTGTTGTTATACTGGGGAACATTTCTTCCTTGGTTTCCTTCTCTTTCCTTTTTAGTAACATAAGTAACCATAATTAGTGCCATTTCATTCAATACATTCCACTCAACAATCAATATTTGCACCAGTAACTCACTACAGTTGTGACCGGGTGTGGAAGTGTGAATTGCTCATTACTCTAAAATTTGTTCATGATTGTAGCCATGTATAAACGTAAGTAACTATTCTTACAGTATTCATTACCTTTGTAACTTGTGAGTTCATTACCTTGTACCTAGTTCAGCCATCAAAACTTTGGGGCTCAGTCCCTGGACCCATTATGTACCTCTGTAATCTGTAAATACCTTTGTAACTTGTCATGATTGTGACTAGACCTACCTGGAGTTCATTACCTTTGTAAATTGTAAGTTCATTACCTTTGTAAATTGTGAATTCATTACCTCTGTAACTTGCTCAGCTATCAAAACTTTGAGGCACAGTCACTGGACCCATTATGTACCTCTGTAATCTTTTGACTACCGCCCACAGGATGGATATGGGGTGCATAATAAACATATTAAACTAACTAACATTCCAGACAGAGGCAACACATTCATTGTTAAAACCAAAGTCCCCAACCCATCCCTCATTTTCTCCACGCATAAAGTAACAAAGTGTAACATGTTCTGTGGTTTCTGAGATGTGTTCGCGTATGCACATGTATTCAATGTATCAAGTAGGTGCTGTGTTAGTGCATGTACTGTTGGAACACATAAATTGTGGGAGATCTCAATTCCAAACTGCCCCTCCCTACCCCCAATTTACTTGTTCTCAGCCTCCTGGCAAGGAACATTTTGCATCCTTTGAAAACCACAATCATCAGCAACTTCAGACATTAATCTATCCACTAAAGCTCTGTAGGACGCCACCTTCCGGTGACTCTTGATTGCTTCCACCGATCTCTTGGTATGGACTTGCACCAACATCAGGTTCATCCCAACAGGGACACCTTGACCGATATTCCTGGCCTCTCTCAGGATCTTCACCTCAGCCATAGCCAACACATACTCCTCCTCCTTAGACCATCTGATCTTTACATGGGCAACCTCCCCCTCCACATCTGCAAACCATACCACACTCAAGACATTGAAAAGGAGCTCCATTACTGACAGCCGCCATCACTAGACAAGGACCACTCAACAAACGTGGGGTCAGGCCACGCACAGAACTAGAGTGAGTCTCGCTCACTCATATAAAACCCGCAAAAGCTAAATTCAAAAAATAAGGCTCTGTGTGCGGCAGGTTGTGCAGCTTTAGCCGCAGACTGACTGATCACCAAAGCTCTCAGCCAACACCTGCATTACCGACTCCCATCTGGAATATATCCGGAGGTACTGCACGAGGATCTTAATCACTCGAACTGAGGGAATAGAAAGTGGTGCACCAAATGCTATTAACCGAGAACAAGTGACTTCAGGTCATTAAGAGAGTTTGACTAATACCCACTTTCTGCCAAGTGATCTGAATTTTATTTCCTTTCCTCTAAGCATATTTCTTCCAGTTTTTCTGTTTCTTGTTTTCCTGCTATGGGCTTGTCTTCCTCTCTTTCCTTCTTCTTTATGTATTGCACTTGCATATAGTATAAAGTTTTGCCTTACTGACAGACAGCAATACGTCTCTAATAAGGACACAACCTCTACAACAAGACCCGTGGTCACTGGAATTCCACAGGGGAGCACTTTTGGCCCTCTGCTTTTCCTCTTACACATCAACGCTCTTCCAATTATTATAATCATGGGGAAGCATTAAACCCATAGGATTATACAGCGCCTGTGGGGGAGGATGGAAGGTATTCAGGGAACTGGAGCACAGATCCAATTCCCTAGATCAAGAACCCCTCACCAGCGTCAAGGAACCTCCCTTGAGGGGGAACGATCTTCCAAATGTATCACAACAACTCAGACCTGTTCTCTTTACTGATGACTTTTGTGATTTCCCATCTAAAGCCAGCATCACTCAACAACATTGTTAATGCACAAATAACCTGCACAAAGGATAGAGGAGGTTACGACGACGTTTCGATTTGACTTGGACCATTTACAGTCACAGTATGACTGTAAATGGCCCAAGTCGGACTAAAACATCGTCGTAAGCTCCTCTATCCTATGTGCGGGTTATTTGTGTATTGTTCCAGTCATGGTATTGTGCTGTGTTGTTAACATTGTTAATAAACTGCTCTTAAAAATATCAACCTGGATGACTACCAATAAACTCACACTTAACATTGACAAAACCTTCTACAATATGTCTGAGAGCAGACCAAGTAATGTCCAAAACGTTATGATTAAGACTATTCCTATTGCTAAACATTATAAGGGAAAATTTCTGGGTCTGTTCCTTGACAGTGACTTGAAATTTAACACCCACATCCAACACATTACATAAAAAGTGTTTGAACAGTTGGCATCCACTCCATGAAATGTTATTATGTGCAAGACAGGAATACAATACCGACAAGATGAAAGTTAAGACACTTGTGCAACATCTGGTTATCTTTATTGTAGACGTTTCGCCTTCCAGTGGCTTTATCAATACAGATTCTTGGACATAATTAGAAAACAGAAGAACTATATACAGAAGATGAGGTAATCAGTCCCTCAATCTTGGTTCAGAGGACATCTACAAGACCTTCTTCATGGCTACTACTACTAACCCATCAATTTGGGTAGGACCTACTTCCACTGGGGAATCCTGCCTACCAGTGACTATGCCCTCGTCTGCTACACGTCCCTATTCACTGACACCTATATAAGCGCCAGTCTCCTTGCCAGTGCTTCAGAGTTTCTACAACCACGGTGCTCTCAACACTCCAAGGCTGAGGGACTGATTACTTCATCATTTTTATATAGTTCTTCTGTTTTCTAATTATGTCCTAAAATCTATATTGATAAAGCCACTGGATGGTGAAATGTCTACAATAAAGATAACCAGATGTTGCACAAGTGTCTTAACTTTCAAATGTTATTATGTACCACAAATAGCACTACTTACGTGGGTGAATGGTTCAGAGAACCGACAAGTTTTCTCATTAAAGATACCCAAGTGTTGCACATGTGTCTAATTTATCAATTTGTCGGTTCTCTGAACCATTCATCTATATTCCTGTCTGACACAGCAACATCTTGAGATCTTAATACAGGGAATTCTTCACTTGCCTAACCCTTGGGCATAACCTACTTCCACACTGGACAAATGTGATACCACCTATGACTGCTGCACCTCTCCTGCCTACAGTATATAAGCTACTTCTTCACACATATGCTGTATTCTTTTCAAGATTGGTGGACCGACCACATCGACTCAAGGCTGAGGGACTGATTACCTCAAACTACTCCTGTTCTTCACCATTCTCCTTTGTATGAACTGAAGAAGCCACTGTGTGGCGAAACGATTTCTCATTAAAGATGGTATAAACCTTGGTAATAAATACCAACAAGTTGGTTTAGAAAGACACCTAAGGAAACACTATGACATATTTATTAGAAAACGTTTTGGTCCTGGGACCTTGATCACTTCTAACATACAGAGGTAGAAAGACATTATATATAGGTAGAGAGTGAGGTGTGAGTGACGCATGGCGACCTGAAGAATGCCATGTTGGGATGAGGACGGGTAAACGATGAGATCATGTGACTCCTGTGTTGTTGGGTTGGTGGTGCTTAGCCTGCCTAAGTATCGTGTAATGCTAATGTTTTTGAAATTTTGTGGTTTCCAGTGTTACGTTCTATTCTGGTGGTGACGGCGATTAGTGAAGCTTCTAGGCACTGTCGGCGTCTGAGGTCTGGTTTGGTGAGAATGAGTTGTGCCTCGTTCCAGTTCATCAAATGCCCCTTGGAGTCTCTGTGGAGGATACAGACGTGCCTTAAATTGTCTCTGTTACAGGCACTTCGATGCTTGTTCAGGCGGACCGCCTGAACAAGCATCCAAGAATCCACGGAATGGTGTAGCTGTCTACACTTGTAATTCTTAAATTATTGTTATATCCATTTAAGAGACCATTTATATAAGAAATCAATAAGGTATTGTCTATTAGTCTTAAGACAAGCTTAAGTTTGCCAGAATTGCTCTACATACGAAGGTCTTTCTGCATGCACACCTAAATGTCACCCACCTCTGTAGAAACACTGTATTATGAGGAACTAAATAAATAAATAAATGAAAATAATAAAAACATAGCTTGGAGATTAGGAAGTGCAGGGATATTATAAGTATTATCCAGGTGGCTGAAGAAGGGTTGCTGAGGTGGTTCAGACATTTAGAAAGAATGAAACAGAATAGGATGACCTGGAAGGTGTATAAATCTACTGTGGAGAGAAGGTGGGGAAGAGACTGTCTTAGAAAAGGTTGAGGAGAGAGGGTAATTGAGATTTTGTGTGTGAGGGGCTTAAACATCCAGCAAGCATGCCTGAGTGTGTTAGATAGGAGAGAGAGTGGAGGCATGTGGTTTTTATGGCTTGACATGCTGTTGGAGTGTGAGCAAGGTAATATTTATGAAGGGATTCAAGGAAACTGGTTAGCCGGACTTGAATCCTGGAGGTGAGAAGTGCAGTGCCTGCACTCTGAAGAAGGGGTGGGAATATTTTCAGTTTTGAACTGTAGTATCAGTATGTCTCTAGCAAAACAGTTATGAAGTGAGTGGTGATTCACCTTGTCTTTCCAAGACCCAGCTGCTGACAAGTCCACTCCCAAATATTTGAATACATTCACTTCCTCCATACTCCCAACTTCCAATCTGATATCCAGTCTTTCATAACCTAAATTTTTTGTTATCCTCATCACCTTGCTCTTTCCTATGTTCATGTTTTATTTCCATCTTTTATATACCCTTCCAAACTCTTTCACCAACCTCTGCAACTTCTCTTCAGAATCTTCCAAAAGCATAGTGTCATCAGCAAAAAAGCAACTGTGACAACTCCCACTTTGTCAGATTCTTTATCTTTCAATCCCTCAATCCCACACCTCTTGCCAACACCCAAGCATTTTCATTTCTGTTACAACCCCATCTATGAATATACTGACCCACCATGGTGACATCACACATCCCTGTCCAAGGCCTACTTTTACTAGGAAATAATCTCCCTCTCTCTTACACAGAGTAGATCCTCATATTACACGGTAGTTACGTTCCTGAAAATGCCATGTTAGATAAATCCGTGTTATATAAACTGAAGAACTTACAGGAAAAATAAGGTTATGTTCCTGAAAAAAAAAAGGTAAACAACTTTTTTTAGACATCCATATCTTACAAAACTAAAAATGATGATGCTGTTTTTGTTAAGATTATAAATGCAACACAAATAAAATTATTTACCTTAAATTGTGGTTGCTGATGTATGTCAGTGATTGTGAAGAGAGCAGAGATGCATGGTGTGACCCAACTGGGCTGAGGTGGATGGTTATTGGTTGTCAGCAGAAGTGGATGGTTGACATTCTAGTACTAAAGTCAATGATGTGCATAAATTCTGTAATGGATCTCTGGCTTCTTTTATCCTGCAGAACATTGTACATTATTCCAGAAGCTTGGTGCTGACTGGTTGGAGTCAGAGTCCATTGATGCAACTAGTTCTTTCATCACTTTTCTTGTGTAGTTACACTAGAATGACTTAATAACTCCCCAATCCAGTGGTTGTATTAAAGATGTATTTGGAGGTAAAAATACAACTTTTACATGTGGGGTCACATCCAGTGAAGCCTCTGGATGAATACGAGAACTATCAAGGATGAAGAGAGCCTTGAATGCAAAGTTCTTGCTGTGCAGGTAAAACTTGACTTCAGGAATAAAGTGATGCTTAAACCAGTCAATAAGTATTTACTCTGTCATCCATGCTGACTGGTTTGACCTCCAAATTACTGGTAAGGAGTCTTTATCTACACCTTTCAGAGTGCGAGGATTCTTAGAGTGGTAAATAACCATGGGCTTACATATGAAATCACCTGACACATTACTGCAAAGCCCAGTGCAGCCCTGCAGAGACAGTGGTCTCACCCACAGCCAGGCGGCGGCCTAAGCTAGGGAAATATCCCACAAGCGATGATCCAAATTTTTTCCCCTTCTCACAAACCGAACTGTGCAAACTTAATTTTACGAAGTGTTGTACAAAATTATACAGCAATTTTTTTCAATAGTGTAATAACTAAAACATGCCAAATAAATCTGTGTAATAGGAGGGTCTGCTGTATTTCAACCTGAGCCTCACTATCCTTGTAAAAACTAAACTGTTTTCAGTATCTTACCACCTATTCCATATATGTGCAACATCTGCAACATTGCTTGTCTATCCATCCTATCATATGCCTTTTCCAAATCCATAAATGCAACGAAAATCTCTATACCCTTATCTAAATACCGTTCACCTATATGCTTCACTGTAACCCCCCCTCCCCTTGTTACCTTTCCTTAAGCTTCCTTGTTCATCTGCAATCCTGCTCTCCATCTTACTCTTAATTCTTTTAATAATTCTACTATACACTTTACCAGGTATACTCAACAGGCTTATTCCCCTATAATTTTTACACTCTCTTTTGTCCAGTTTGCCTTTATACAAATGGATTATGCATGCTCTCTGCCAATGTCTAGGTACCTTCCCCTCTTCCATACATTTATTATTATTATAGTTATGGAAGGCGGGGTAGGAGTTATCCTTGAAAAGGTTGGAAGGAAGGGGTAAGGGAGGTTTTGTGGGCGAGGGGCTTGGACTTACAGCAGGCATGCGTGAGCATGTTCGATAGGAGTGAATGGAGACGAATGGTATTTGGGACCTGACGATCTGTTGCAGTGTGAGCAGGGTAATATTTAGTGAAGGGATTAAGGGAAACCGGTTATTTTTATATAGCCGGACTTGAGTCCTGGAAATGTGAAGTACAATGCCTGCACTCTAAAGGAGGGGTTCAGGATATTGGCATTTTAGAGGGATATGTTGTGTATCTTGATACGTATATGCTTCTTAACTGTTGTGTTCTGAGCACCTCTGCAAAAACATTATGTGTGAGTGTGGTGAAAGAGTTGAATGATGATGAAAGTATTTTCTTTTTTGGGGATTTTCTTTCTTTTTGGGTCACCCTGCCTCGGTGGGAGACGGCCGACTTGTTAAAAAAAAAAAAAATAGTTATGAAAATTTGTTAAAGCCATTATAGTCCTAAAGAACCCGGAGAATGGAAAGCAATCAGATTTCTTCCAAGGAATGGGAGGCTACTGGTCATTCCTTGGATCAAGAGCCCTTCACCAAGATCCAGACACCATCCTTAAAAGGATTACTTTACAATAGCCCTTGCAGCCCATAATAAACAGATCCATCTCATATACAACTATTCCACCTGCAAGGGCGAGCAATGGGCAGTGAATTATAAGACAGCATAAATTTTCATATACTTTTTCCTTAAATTTTGCGCTGAGCATTTTTAATTCTCTAAACACATTGTATTATTTGGGCATCTGGGAATGAATTTGACCATCTGTTTATAATATATATATTTAAAGATGTAATTACAATATTAATAAATCTAAAAATTGTAAATGTGTGCATGTAAAGTTCTCACCAAAATTTGTAGCAATAAATAAGTTCCTCATATTACTTAAGATAATACAAATAATAGACCATCTGTTCCCTAAAATATCTTATTACTGGCAGACATGTGAGAGGCAATAAAGTTATCTCCACATAATAATGACCCACGTGCCCTATTCTAGTATATAATATTGAATGCAGTGGCCACTTCTTGACCTCCACCTAACACACTAACCTTCTCCCTGCTATATGTACAAGCGTGTCTTTTGTTTCCTAAATTCACTTGAGACAGTTCACTACATGTGAATGAAATGTCATGTACCTATATAAATAAAGAATATGATTTCTTGAGTCATTTTTATCACTACTTGTCAACAGTAAAACAACTTCACATGAAGTACTGTACAAATATTACCTATATACAGAAATAAGGACAGGCTATCTCACTCTTATCACAGTTAGTAAAAATCAAATTGAAACTGTTTAAAAATTTTAAAGGAATGAAGAAAAGATCTCTTTCATTAAGTTACAATATGATCACATTGTTTTTTAAATTATAAACTCGTAATTGATAATTTTATGCATTTAGTGAAGAGATTAGAATAAAAGCTTTTAAATACCAACTACATTATTAAGCCATTGAGCATGTTTTTCACCAAGAGTTTTTTGGTATGAACTGGTCTGCAGACATCTGTTTATAAGGTCTCTCTCACCAAGGAGAACAGCACTCCATGCACTGTTGACTGTTTCAACACACGATCTTTTCATGGCAGGAGAGGGAGGGGAACAGGTTCGTTGGGGTGAAGAACAAAGATCTCTCAGACGAGTCAACAAGAATCTCCGATGACAGAAGAGTGCCTCGTGATCTCTGTATTCTTCAATCAGGTCACGGTTAAACTCCAACTCCTTTTCATACAGCCTTTCCAAACTATCTACACATGGAACGATTTCCATAATCTCAACCTTTGCTTCAGTCACAAAAGAGACAATTGAGTCAAGTAGATACTGGAGGTAGTGGAGGCCACTGTGCTCACTTACATGAATACTAATCCAGCTATGGCTTGTTTCATATTCTGATCTGCAGACATCTGCAAATCCAACAAGGCTGCCAAATTGCTGTAGTACCCATAATCTGTGATTCCATGAGTGATAGTTGTTTTGATGTTTATCAGCTGTCCATGCACAGATATTTAGTTCAGAAAAAAGAAACTGTTTAACATACACTGAGTTCCCAAGATCAACATTACCATTACGGTTGTCCTCATTGAAATCATGGGTTCCATTTGCTTGTCGAGGCAAATCTTTCATTAAAATATTGCTAAACATCCATTTTCGATGCTGAAACACCTGCATGCACTTTGGTTTTCTAGACAGTATGAGTTTTGTAAGATGCAGATCAGCATCCACCCCAAGATGACCCTGGCGGAGAAACATCTTCCGTACATTCCAGAATGTTGCAACCTCTGGAGCAATAAGCAAACAGAACTGTGTCCAACGGAGAAACAAAGCAACATCTGAAAAAAATACATAAAATTTTCAATCTTATTTTAAAGAGTAGAAATAACAGTAAAAATAAGAAGAAAATAAAGTAAGACAGTACCTACAGATGTGGTCGACCACTGCTTACTGACACCAATGGGAATTGGACAAAAGGTTCATAAACAAAAAATACATTGAGCAAATTGCATTTTCTCATGGAAGCCCACAAGATATTTACTGAAATGATAATATCCCACACCTTAGTTACTGCTATTGATTATGAATGTTCTTAGATAACTGAAAAAAAAATCTGAATATGGTACATCCCTAGACAGGTCCTGAACTGCAGAATGTGTAAAGGACAGCAGAATGACCAGAGACCCAGCAGACGATATTGTTTTTATGATTGCTGAAGAGTTGACTCAAGAAGCAGTTAATTAATACATGTACAAACAATAGGATGCATGGCATCAAAGCTCAAAAAAGCTTGCAATGCACTCTGAAAGTCAAAGACTACAACAAAAGATAAAGGAGGAAGAGAAGCAGTGTGGATGATAACTGAAAGGAATCTGTTTAACTCGCCAAAATCTGGAATGCATTCCTGTATCTCACAATCTGGAAAAACAATTGCATATCCTACACCATCAAAAGATGTAGAACTATCAGTGTACAAAGCAAGAGCAAACGAGTGAAGGAATGCATGCCCATAAATGACATATGAGACTTTGAAAAGGAAAGGAAGGAGGGATGTACTCAAACTACAGTGGACCCTCACTTAAACGATATTAATCCGTTCCTGAGAGCTCAACGTTAGGCAAAATTATCGTTAGCCGAATTAATTTTCCCCATAAGAAATAATGGAAATCAAATTAATCCGTTCCTGACACCCCAAAATATGAAAAAAAAAAAAATTTTACCACATGAAATATTAATTTTAATACACACAAACTGAAGAAGACATGTACAATTACATGACACTTACCTTTATTGAAGATCTGGTGATGATTGATGGGATGGGAGGAGGGGAGAGTGTGGATGGTATTAATGTTTAGAAGGGGAATCCCCTTCCATTAGGACTTGAGGTGTCAAGTCCTTTTCCGGGGTTACTTCCCTTCTTCTTTTAATGCCACTAGGACCAGCTTGAGAGTCACTGGACCTCTGTCACACAGCATATCTGTCCATAGAGGCCTGTACCTCCCGTTCCTTTATGACATTCCTAAAGTGTTTCACAACATTGTCAGTGTAATAGTCACCAGCACGCCTTGCAATAGCTGTGTGAGGGTGATTTTCATCAAAAAGGGTTTGCACTTTAAGCCACATTGCACACATTTCCTTAATCTCTGAAGTAGGCAACTTCCTCAATTTCTCTATCCCCTCCTCCGGAGCAGTTTCCTCAGGTCTGGCCTCTTGCTGTTGAAGATGATCTTGCAGCTCATCAGTGGTTAGTTCTTCATTGTCCTCCTCCACCAACTCTTCCACATCCTCCCCACTAACCTCCAACCCCAAGGACTTCCCAATGCCACAAGTGATTCCAAAACTGGCATAGGCTTCTCAGGGTTAGCCTCAAATCCTTCAAAATCCCTTTTGTCTACACATTCTGGCTACAGCTTCTTCCAAGCAGAGTTCAAGGTCCTCTTAGTCACTTCCTCCCAAGCCTTACCTATAATGTTTACACAATTGAGGATGCTAAAGTGATCTCTCCAAAACTCTCTTAGAGTCAATTGAGTTTCTGTGGTCACTACAAAGCACCTTTCAAGCATAGCTTTTGTGTAAATTTTTTTGAAGTTTGCAATGACCTGCTGGTCCATGGGCTGCAGGAGAGGAGTGGTATTAGGAGGCAAAAACTTGACTTAATGAAGCTCATGTCCCCAGAAAGTCGCTCTGCCACGTCTGAAGGATGACCAGGAGCATTGTCTAACACCAGGAGGCACTTAACCCGTAAACGGTCCAAGCAGATCTACGTTCACATGTGTAGTGCTACAAAAGTAGATCTACGTTTTTTTACATATTTTCAAATATAACAAGTTTTTTTTACACACTTTCAAATGTAAAAAACAAAAAGATCTACTTTTTTTACATACTTTCAAATGTTGAAAAAACGTATATATACGTTTGGACCGTTTACGGGTTAAGGTCCAATTTATTTTCCAGGAGGTAATTTTTCACAGTGGGGGCAAATGCATGGTGTAACCAGTCATAGAAAAGGTCTCTAGTGACCCATGCCTTACTGTTTGCCCTCCACATCACACACAAATTAGCCTTGAGGACATTGTTTTTCCTGAACACTCTGGGAGTTTCAGTGATACACCAATAAAGGCTTCACTTTGCAATCACCACTAGCATTAGCACACATCAACAGAGTAAGCCTGTCTTTCATAGGCTTATGTCCTGGGAGTGCCTTTTCCTCCTGAGTAATGTAGGTCCTGCTTGGCATTTTCTTCCAAAACAGGCCTGTTTCGTCACAATTAAACACTTGTTCAGGTTTCAATTCTTCACTGTCTATGTACTCCTTGAATTCCTTCACATATTTTTCAGCTGCTTTTTGGTCTGAACTGGCAGCCTCACCATGCCTTATCACACTATGTATGCCACTGCGATTCTTAAATCTCTCAAACCAGCCTTTGCTGGCCTTAAATTCACTCACATCACCACTAGTTGCAGGCATTTTTCTAATTAAATCGTCATGCACCTTCCTAACCTTTTCACATATGATCGCTTGAGAAATGCTATCTCCTGCTATCTGTTTTTAATTTATCCACACCAATAACAGTCTCTCAACATCTTCTATCACTTGCGATCTCTGTTTCGAAAACAAAGTTGCACCTTTGGCAAGAACAGCTTCCTTGATTGCTGTTTTCTTGGCCACAATAATAGCGATGGTTGATTGGGGTTTTGTGTACAGCCTGGCCAGCTCGGTGACATGCACTCCACATTCATACTTAGCAATGATCTCTTTCTTCATATCCATAGTAATTCTCACCCTTTTTGCTGTAGGGTTGGCACTAGAAGCTTTCTTGGGGCCCATGGTGACTTATTTTTCAGGTGCAATCACCAAAAAACTCTGTGATAATATGAAATGTTCCGACTGTATGTTTGGATGCAACCGCGGTGGCTGGCTTGTAAACACTGGCACCCACGGGACAAGTGAGGCGCGCTCAGGCAACACGTGGACACGTATCGAGTGGAACGAATCGCGTTGGACGAGTTTTTTAGCACTAGCCGAGGCAAAATTTTTGCGTTAAAATGTATCGCTAGGCGGATTTAACGTTATGCGATGCGTTCGATAGGCAAGGGTCCACTGTATTGGTACCTCTTAAAATGGAGTAGAAAAAAATGAACAGGATGAACAGAAAAGGATGGGATGCAGGCAAAGATTTAAAGGCCATAATAAAGAAGGACATTAAAAATGTCAGCTTGCTAAAGTCTGTGATTATTCTAGAGGTCGTAAATAAGCAAAGACCATGAAAAAGAACCAAACAACATATACAATAAGGATCTTGACGGTTTTGCAATGAAGAAACATTAGGTTCTCAACTTAGGTTTACAACTAGAGACTAGATTAAGGTACCAAGTCACAGATGCAATCCTTGATGATGGACAATATTAACCCTTTCAGGGTCCGTCCCGTAGATCTACGGCTTCACGTTGAGTGTCCAAACCGTAGATCTATGCCAAAATTCTAGCGCCATCAAATTTAGCACGAAAGCGCTCATAGGCCTACATGTGAGAGAACGGGTCTGCATGGTGGGTGTGCGCCATAAACAAAAAATCTAGGCGCCCGCATAGCATTGTGGGAACGCCGGCTCAGTTACCCTTGTTCACCATGCCTCGTCGCAAGTCAGCTCTCACTCCCCGGAAAATTGGGACTCTCCTCTTCCTATCTGATAGTTCTGACACTGATGGAAGTGGAAATGAAGACGAATTCTACGGCTTTGATAAGTTAGTGACCGAAAAGAATGACCAGGATATCGATAATAGTGCAGAAAACCCTGACGATCCTCAACCTTCTACCTCTGGTGTGGGCACTCATGACTCACGGTCGGTTGTTCCTCAACGCAAGAGAAAACTAATATTTTCGCGTGGCCAGGCCTCTGACTTCAGTAATGATGATGATAGTGACGTGGATTGTGATTTTATTGCGCTCGACGATCATTCGAGTAGTGATAGTGAGGAATCATATTCACCAGTGAAGCTTTGGTATGTTCGCCGCCGCATGCGCTCGGGTAGCGTACCCTATGCTGTGCCCAGGGGACGGAGTACATCCCGGAGTACATCCCGTGGCCTTACACCAGTTTTCGGTAGTGATAGTGAGGATGATGTGGCTACACTTGGCATGGATAGACCACAGGCATCAGTGGATGGTGTTAGTGATGATGGTAGTGGCACCGCCATGCGTGACTCACCAGCCCAGGGTGGGACCCACGCTGCTGACTCGTCAGTTCAAGGACAAAGTGGAGCATCAGCCACCAGCCCACCACAACCACAACCACCTGCACAACCAGCCTATGATGTCCAGTATCCACCAGCAAACCGTATGTGGGATTGGCAGCAAAATCCCAATTTTGTTCCCAAGCCTCACCACTTTGATGACTCTCAAAGTGGAATTCTACCTACTTGTCCCCTTGGAACCACGGCCAATGAACTGGAATTCTTTTAATTATTCTTTGACCAGCCATTGATGGAAACTATTGTCAGGGAAAGTAATAAGTATTTTGAGTACACCATGGCAAATACGATCATATCACCACAGTCAAGACTACACAGGTGGAAAGAGACGACTGTTGCAGAAATGTAATTTGCTTTTTGCAACAATAATGCTTATGCCTCATGTCTATAAGCATAATATAAAAGCATACTGGTCCACAGATCGGCTAATTTCTACCCCGGTCTTCAGTGAAATCATACCAGTGAACAGGTTTATCTTACTCTTACGTATGTTGCACTTCTCTGACAAAACCAGCCTGACAGAAGTGACAGGTTATACAAGATTAGAAATGTTTTCATGTATCTCAAACAAAAGTTCAGCATATACTTTTATCCATTCAAGAATCTTGTAATTGACGAGTCTTTGATTTTGTTCAAAGGTAGACTGTCATTCAAGCAGTATATACCGAGCAAGAGGAAACGCTTTGGTATAAAACTGTTTGTACTCTGTGATTGTGACAGTGGCCTGGTGTTGGATATTGTTGTATACACGGGTAGTAAAACATTGAAAGATACCAAGATGTTTATTGGGTATCTCAGGTGACATAGTGAGAAACATGATGGCACCTTATCTTGGTAAGGGGCATACATTATATACCGATAACTGGTACACAATATAGGTAGTAGGTTGGTAGACAGCAACCGCCCAGGGAGGTACTACCGTCCTGCCAAGTGAGTGTAAAACGAAAGCCTGTAATTGTTTTACATGATGGTAGGATTGCTGGTGTCCTTTTTTCTGTCTCATGAACATGCAAGATTTCAGGTACGTCTTGCTACTTCTACTTACACTTAGGTCACACTACACATACATGTTATTTTTTATTATTATCACACTGGGCGATTCCCACCAAGGCAGGGTGGCCCGAAAAAGAAAAACTTTCACCATCATTCACTCCATCACTGTCTTGCCAGAAGGGTGCTTTAACACTACATTTTTTTAAACTGCAACATTAACACCCCTCCTTCAGAGTGCAGGCACTGTACTTCCCATCTCCAGGACTCAAGTCCGGCCTGCCGGTTTCCCTGAATCCCTTCATAAATGTTACTTTGCTCACACTCCAACAGCACGTCAAGTATTAAAAACCATTTGTCTCCATTCACTCCTATCAAACACGCTCACGCATGCCTGCTGGAAGTCCAAGCCCCTCGCACACAAAACCTCCTTTACCCCCTCCCTCCAACCCTTCCTAGGCCAAACCCCTACCCCGCCTTCCTTCCACTACAGACTGATACACTCTTGAAGTTATTCTGTTTCGCTCCATTCTCTCTACATGTCCGAAAACCCCCTCAACAACCCTTCCTCAGCCCTCTGGACAACAGTTTTGGTAATCCCGCACCTCCTCCTAACTTCCAAACTACGAAATCTCTGCATTATATTCACACCACACATTGCCCTCAGACATGACATCTCCACTGCCTCCAGCCTTCTCCTCGCTGCAACATTCATCACCCATGCTTCACCCCATATAAGAGCGTTGGTAAAACTATACTCTCATACATTCCCCTCTTTGCCTCCAAGGACAAAGTTCTCTGTCTCCACAGACTCCTAAGTGCACCACTCACTCCTTTTTTTCCCTCATCAATTCTATGATTCACCTCATCTTTCATAGACCCATCCGC
The DNA here is from genome assembly GCF_026875155.1 of Cherax quadricarinatus. Taxonomy (NCBI): domain Eukaryota; kingdom Metazoa; phylum Arthropoda; class Malacostraca; order Decapoda; family Parastacidae; genus Cherax; species Cherax quadricarinatus. The sequence continues at coordinate 46,024,040 of NC_069421.1, forward strand.
TGACACGTCCACTCCCAAATATCTGAATACGTTCACCTCCTCCATACCTCGCTCCCTCCAATCTGATATTCAATCTTTCATCACCTAATCTTTTTGTTATCCTCATAACCTTACTCTTTCCTGTATTCACCTTTAATTTTCTTCTTTTGCACCCCCTACCAAATTCATCCACCAATCTCTGCAGCTTCTCTTCAGAATCTCCCAAGAGCACAGTGTCATCAGCAAAGAGCAGCTGTGACAACTCCCACCCTGTGTTGATTCTTTATCTTTTAACTCCACGCCTCTTGCCAAGACCCTCGCATTTACTTCTCTTACAACCCCATCTATAAATAATTAAAACAACCACGGTGACATCACACATCCTTGCTAAGGCCTACTTTTACTCGGAAAAAATTTCCCTCTTTTCTACATACTCTAACTTGACCCTCACTATCCTCGTAAAAACTCTTCACTGCTTTCAGTAACCTACCTCCTACACCATACACTTGCAACATCTGCCACATTGCCCCCCTATCCACCCTGTCATACGCCTTTTCCAAATCCATAAATGCCACAAAGCCCTCTTTAGCCTTATCTAAATACTGTTCACTTATAGGGTTTCAACTGTAAACACCTGGTCCACACCCCCCCCCTACCTTCCTAAAGCCTCCTTGTTCACGCTATCCTATTCTCCGTCTTACTCTTAATTCTTTCAATTATAACTCTACCATACACTTTACCAGGTACACTCAACAGACTTATCCCCCTATAATTTTTGCACTCTTCTTTTATCCCCTTTGCCTTTATACAAAGAACTATGGCATGCTCTCTGCCAATCCCTAGGTACCCTACCCTCTTCCATACATTTATTAAATAATTGCACCAACCACTCCAAAACTATATCCCCACCTGCTTTTAACATTTCTATCTTTATCCCATCAATCCCGGCTGCCTTACCCCCTTTCATTTTACCTACTGCCTCACGAACTTCCCCCACACTCACAACTGGCTCTTCCTCACTCCTACAAGATGTTATTCCTCCTTGCCCTATACATGAAATCACAGCTTCCCTATCTTCATCAACATTTAACAATTCCTCAAAATATTCCCTCCATCTTCCCAATACCTCTAACTCTCCATTTAATAACTCTCCTCTCCTATTTTTAACTGACAAATCCATTTGTTCTCTAGGCTTCCTTAACTTGTTAATCTCACTTCCAAAACTTTTTCTTATTTTCAACAAAATTTGTTGATAACAGCTCACCCACTCTCTCATTTGCTCTCTTTTTACATTGCTTCACCACTCTCTTAACCTCTCTCTTTTTCTCCATATACTCTTCCCTCCTTGCATCACTTCTACTTTGTAAAAACTTCTCATATGCTAACTTTTTCTCCCTTACTACTCTCTTTACATCATCATTCCACCAATCGCTCCTCTTCCCTCCTGCACCCACTTTCCTGTAACCACAAACTTCTGCTGAACACTCTAACACTACATTTTTAAACCTACCCCATTCCTCTTCGACCCCCATTGCCTATGCTCTCATTAGCCCATCTATCCTCCAATAGCTGTTTTTATATCTTACCCTAACTGCCTCCTCTTTTAGTTTATAAACCTTCACCTCTCTCTTCCCTGATGCTTCTATTCTCCTTGTATCCCATCTACCTTTACTCTCAGTGTAGCTACAACTAGAAAGTGATCTGATATATCTGTGGCCCCTCGATAAACATGTACATCCTGAAGTCTACTCAACAGTCTTTTATCTACTAATACATAATCCAACAAACTACTGTCATTTCGCCCTACATCATATCGTGTATACTTATTTATCCTCTTTTTCTTAAAATATGTATTACCTATAACTAAACCCCTTTCTATACAAAGTTCAATCAAAGGGCTCCCATTATCATTTACACCTGGCACCCCCAAACTTACCTACCACACCCTCTCAAAAGTTTCTCCTACTTTAGCATTCAGGTCCCCTACCACAATTACTCTCTCACTTGGTTGAAAGGCTCCTATACATTCACTTAACATCTCCCAAAATCTCTCTCTCCTCCCCTGCAATTCCTCTCTTCTCCAGGTGCATACACGCTTATTATGACCCACTTCTCGCATCCAACCTTTACTTTAATCCACATAATTCTCGAATTTACACATTCATATTCTCTTTTCCCTCCTTCCATAACTGATCATTTAACATTACTGCTACCCCTTCCTTTGCTCTAACTCTCTCAGATACTCCAGATTTAATCCCATTTATTTCCCCCCACTGAAACTCTCCTACCCCCTTCAGCTTTGTTTCGCTTAGAGCCAGGACATCCAACTTCTTTTCATTCATAACATCAGCAATCATCTGTTTCTTGTCATCCCACTACATCCACGCACATTTAAACAACCCAGTTTTATAAAGTTTTTCTTCTTCTCTTTTTTAGTAAATGTATACAGGAGAAGGGGTTACTAGCCCATTGCTCCCGGCATTTTAGTCGCCTCATACGACACGCATGGCTTACGGAGGAAAGATTCTTTTCCACTTCCCCATGGACAATAGAAGAAATAAAAAAGAACAAGAGCTATTTAGAATAAGGAGAAAAACCTAGATGTATGTATATATATATATGCATGTGCGTGTCTGTGAAGTGTGACCAAAGTGTAAGTAGGAGTAGCAAGATATCCCTGTTATCTAGCGTGTTTATGAGACATGTACAAGCACATATATACACACCCCTCTGGGTTTTCTTCTATTTTCTTTCTAGTTCTTATTCTTGTTTATTTCCTCTTATCTCCATGGGGAAGTGGAACAGAATTCTTCCTCCGTAAGCCATGCGTGTTGTAAGAGGCGACTAAAATGCCGGGAGCAAGGGGCTAGTAACCTCTTCTCCTGTACATATTACTAAATGTAAAAGGAGAAACTTTCGTTTTTCCTTTTGGGCCACCCCGCCTTGGTGGGATACAGCTGGTGTGTTGAAAGAAAGAAAGAACTGGTACACAAGCCCATTACTCAGTGATTTCATGCGAGTGAACAAGACAGATGTGTGTGGTACAGTGCGTTCTAATCGTAAACATATGCCCAGGCTCAACGCAGGTGCTCGTGGTGATGACGTGCAGGTGTTTACTGCCAATGATATCATGGCATTACGGTGGCATGACAAACGAGATGTCACATTGTTGACAACCATTCACTGTAATGAAATGCAAGACAGTGGCAAAGTTGATCGAGTGACTAATGAACGTATTCGAAAACCAGTGACAGTGATTGATTATACACAAAACATGCGCTTGGTTGACAAATGTGACATGCAGATTGGTTTTGTTGACTGTGTTCGTAAGAGTTACAAGTGGTACATGAAACTTTTCTTCCATCTCATGGACATTTCAATGCTCAATGCATATAATATGTACCAAATAAAGACTGGCAACAGACCACCGTATGGTGAATTTTGTTTGTCTGTTGTCAGACAACTCATAATGAAGTACCAGGTAAGAACACCTGCTATACAACAAGGTCCTCGAATTACTTAGGATATACCCAAGCGTTTGAGGAGGGAAGGTGATCATTTCACAATACAACTTCCTTCAACTCAGAAGAAATTTGCTCAGAAGAGATGCATCGTCTGTGCACAAACAAAACGACGGCAACAAAGACGCAAAGACACTCGGTTTATGTGTGAGGGATGTAAGGTGCCTCTGTGCATGGTGCCTTGTTTCAAGGAGTTCCACAAGCTCCAGCAGTTCTAAAACCATGCCCAGTGATTGTAAATATGTAAATATATGATAGAACATTAGTATTATACAAGATTTGTGCATGTTTATTGTAATAAACAACAGTGGTAAACAATAATATGATAATAACTTTAGTGCGGTTATTGTGTTCAATACAGTGAGTTTATATATATACATTATATACAGTATTGGTCTCTCAGGCCCCAAATGTAAGTAGGAATAGATAAAAATTGGAAAAGAAAAGAAAAAAACTATAAAAACCGCAAAATAATGTAATGCGCGTATGTGGAATTCGTCGATGTTGCCGCCACCACATCATTTTTGATAAACTTCTTGGCACTGTATCTCGGTAAGTACTGATCAGAATTTTTTTTTTGTCTTATTACCTTCACAAAAATATGCTCTTTAATTCTGTAAGAAAAAATAATTTTTTTTTTTTTTTTTTCAAAATTTCTTGGACACTGGAGCACCACTTCAGATTTTGGCCTTGGACCCTGAAGGGGTTAAAGAACAGCTGTTAAACCAAGCAAGTTTAGATGAAAATTGAATTAGGGCTATACCCCCACCCCTCCCCAAGTAACATGCAACAGAATTTAAAATAAATTCAGTCTAATACACACAGCTTTTAGAACTGGCATGTGTAATTTCCATAACACTCTTCACAGTGGACAGCAAGAAATTTAACAGCTTTGCAAAATGGGAAACAGAAACCGCACAGGGAAATAGTACATATCAGGAAATAGTACAGCCCACAGGATGGGGTATGGGGTGCATAATAAAGATATTAAACTAACTAACAGGGAATAATGAAATGCAAAACAAATGTAACTGAGTTCCTTTTTGATATTGAGAACTTGAAGTAGCTGATTACACTCTGCAAGAAAGTGGATACTTGTGTTAGTACAAGCAATGGCAAGATCATTCACAGACTAAATTCCTTAGGTAATACCGAGGCTAGACCAACAATAGCTAAGAGAAACAAGGCTGTGCTAAGAATGCACCCTTGTAGAAGACCATCCCCTTTAACAAAGCCCACAGAGAAGCTGCTATTAATCTAGACACTAAAGTGTTAATTTATTATGAAAATGATAAAGTGGAAATTGACTAAAAGAACATAAGAAAGAAGGAGCACTGTCGCAGGCCTACTGGCCCATCCATGCTAGTCAGTCCCAAGTAACACCCACTCAAGAAGGAAGGAGCACTGCAGCAGGCCTACTGGCCCAAGTTATTCAGGTCCAACTCACACCCATCCACTCCCACTCATGTACATTTCTACCCTGTTTTTAAAATTACACAATGTTTTAGCTTCAATGACATTACTCGGGCGTTCCACTCATCCACAACTCTATTACCAAACCAATGCTTTCCTTTCTAAATTTAGATTTTTTTAACTTGAACCCATTGCTGCGAGTCCTGTCTTGGTTAGATAATTTTATCATGTTATTTACATTGCCAACATTTATTCCTGTTTTCTATTCATACACTTTAATCATCTTCTTTCTTTCTTTCAACACACCGGCTGTATCCCACTGAGGCAGGGTGGCCCAAAAGGAAAAACGAAAGTCTCTCCTTTTACATTTAGTAATATATACAGGAGAAGGGGTTACTAGCCCCTTGCTCCTGGCATTTTAGTCGCCTCTTACAGCACGCATGGCTTACGGAGGAAGAATTCTGTTCCACTTTCCCATGGAGGAAAGAGGAAATAAACAAGAACAAGAACTAGTAAGAAAATAGAAGAAAACCCAGCGGGGTTTGTTTATATATATGCTTGTACATGTATGTGTAGTGTGACCTAAGTGTAAGTAGAAGTAGCAAGACGTACCTGAAACCTTGCATGTTTATGAGACAGAAAAATGGACACCAGCAATCCTACCATCATGTAAAACAATTACAGGCTTTCGTTTTACACTCACTTGGTAGGACGGTAGTACCTCCCAGGGCGGTTGCTGTTTACCAACCTACTACCTAGGACACTTTAATCATATCCTCCTTAATTCTATGCCTTTCTAGGGAGTGCAGATTCAGAGCCCTCAGTCTGATACATGGGATCAATTTTGTCATCCTTCTTTGTACGTTTTCCAGTGCATTTATATCCAATCTATAATACAATGACCAGAACTGTGCAGCATAATCTAAATGAGGCCCAAATAGTGATGTACAGTCATGTGTCACTTAACAAAGGGGGATACACTCTGAGAAATGCATCGTTAGGCGTTTCATCATTGTGCAAAGGTCATGGTGTACCTAGATGGTATGCCTACTATGCACCTAGGTTACACTTGTTTGTTTTTTCATTATAGATTTGTCTGTAAGCAGATAATGCACCATGAACATTCCTCTCTATTAATAAAAATATTTCAGTGTTGGGGTCCATGTTTTCAAACTTTTAAGGAACTTGTTGACATCTACAAAAGCTTTTGTTAAACCCTTCACTGTAAATTTTCTTTGGGTTTTCTTTTTCTTCTGCAGGGGCCACATACAAAATAACAAGAGATTAAATCAAACATAAGGGAAAATGATGCAATCAAGAGATTCAGTACATATGAGATGTATGAGGCTGCTGTCAGTGTAACATGGCATACTGTTTTATAGCAAGCATTTTTTATAAGTAGAAAGAGTACACTCTAAAATAATGATAAAAAAAGTACAGTATTGTAAATACATAAACTAGTAACATAGACGTCAATTCTCATTATCAAGTATTATGTACTGTATATATCTGTATGTGCTATACTTTCATATGACTGGCAATCCAGTAGGCTTGTTTACACCACTGTCATATATGCAATCCGTTGTTGACCGAAACATCATTATGTGGCTCATGACTGTATAGAGTTGCAGAATAACCTGAGGACTCCTGTTACTTATACTTCTTGATATGAAGCAAAGAATTCTACTCACTTTATTGCAAACACTTATGCACTGTCGTATTGGTTTTAGATTACCCCTAACCGGAACTCCTAAATCTCTTTTGCACTCAGAATGACTAAGATCTACATTATTTAGTTTATAAGTGCCATGGATATTTTCCTTCCCAACGCTTGGAAATTTGCATTTGTCTATGCTAAACTGCATCTGCATCAGTCTTGAAAAGACTGATGGACTGACCACATTGACTCAAGGCTGAGGGACTGGTTACTTCAAATTCCTCCTGTTTTTTGCTATTCTTCTTTATATGGACTGATGAAGCCACTGTGTAGCAGAACGTTTCCTCATTAACACTTAAACTGTCCAAGCAGATCTACGTTCACATGCGTAGTGCTCCAAAAGTAATCTACTTTTTTTTACATATTTTCAAATATAACAAAAAAAAAAAGTAGATCAAAGTTTTTTTTACACATTTTCAAATGTAAAAAAAAAAAAAAAGATCTACTTTTTTACATTCAAATGTTGAAAAGACGTAGATCTACGTTTGGACAGTTTAAGGGTTAAAGATACCCAAGTGTTGCACATGTGTCTAATTTACCAGGTTAACATGAGTTTGTGTGACTGACTTACTGAGTGACCGAGTGACTTGACTGACTGAATGACTTGACTGACTGACTTACTGAATGACTTGACTGACTTACTGAGTGACTTGACTGACTGACTTACTGAATGACTTGACTGACTTACTGAATGACTTGACTGATTACTGAGTGACTTGACTGAGTGACTTGACTGAATGACTTACTGAGTGACCTGACTGACTTACTGAGTGACTTGACTGACTGACTGACTTGATTGACTGAATGACTTGACTGACTTACTGAATGACTTGACTGACTTACTGAGTGACCTGACTGACTTACTGAATGACTTGACTGACTGACTGACTGACTGACTGACTGAATGACTTGACTGACTTACTGAATGACTTGACTGACTGACTTACTGAATGACTTGACTGACTTACTGAATGACTTGACTGATTACTGAGTGACTTGACTGAGTGACTTGACTGAATGACTTACTGAGTGACCTGACTGACTTACTGAGTGACTTGACTGTAATAATAATAATAATAATAATAATAATAATAATAATAATAATAATAATAATAATAATATCATTATTACTATCATTAATTTAGGGAACCAAAGCTCTATCATTATTATTATTATTATTTTTTTTTTTTTTTTTCAACAAGTTGGTCGTCTCCCACCGAGGCAGGGTGACCCAAAAAAAAGAAAGAAAATCCCCAAAAAGAAAATACTTTCATCATCATTCAACACTTTCACCACACTCACACATTATCACTGCTTTTGCAGAGGTGCTCAGAATACAACAGTTTAGAAGCATATACATATAAAGATACACAACATATCCCTCCAAACTGCCAATATCCCAAACCACTCCTTTAAAGTGCAGCATTGTACTTCCCATTTCCAGGACTCAAGTCCGACTATAAGAAAATAACCGGTTTCCCTGAATCCCTTCACTAAATATTACCCTGCTCACACTCCAACAGATCGGGCAGGTCCCAAGTATCATTCGTCTCCATTCACTCCTATCTAACACGCTCATGCACGCTTGCTGGAAGTCCAAGCCCCTCACCCACAAAACCTCCTTTACCCCCTCTTTCCAGCCCTTTCGAGACGACCCCTACCCCTCTTTCCTTCCCCTATAGATTTATATGCTTTCCATGTCATTTCTACTTTGATCCATTCTCTCTAAATGACCAAACCACCTCAACAACCCCTCTTCTGCCCTCTGACTAATGCTTTTATTAACTCCACACCTTCTCCTAATTTCCACACTCCGAATTTTCTGCATAATATTTACACCACACATTGCCCTTAGACAGGACATCTCCACTGCCTCCAACCGTCTCCTAGCTGCTGCATTTACCACCCAAGCTTCACATCCATATAAGAGTGTTGGTACTACTATACTTTCATACATTCCCTTCTTTGCCTCCATAGATAACGTTTTTTTTGACTCCACATATACCTCAACGCACCACTCACCTTTTTTCCCTCATCAATTCTATGATTAACCTCATCCTTCATAAATCCATCCGCCGACACGTCAACTCCCAAGTATCTGAAAATATTCACTTCTTCCATACTCCTCCTCCCCAATTTGATATCCAATTTTTCTTTATCTAAATCATTTGATACCCTCATCACCTTACTCTTATTATTATTATTATTATTATTATTATTATTATAATTTAAGGAACTGGAGCACAGATCCAATTCCTTAGATCAAGAGCCCTTCACCAGCATCAAGGAACCTTGACACTGGTGAGAGGCTCTTGATCTAGGGAATTGGATCTGTGCTCTAGTTAATAATAATAATAACACAAATAATAATTATTATTATTTTATTATAATAACGAATGCCAGCAACTCATTGCACTGTTTACCTAGCTGTGGGAGTAGTTCTCTCCTGCTTTGCTTACATTTCTAAGTCGTTTGGCCAAATTTCGTTTTTCTAAGCATGGGTCCTAAGAAAATAAGTGTGAAGGACAGTGCTGAGAAGAAAAATAGAAAGATTTCCATGGAATTAAAGCATGAAACCATATATAAACAAGCGAGGTGTCCAGGTTTTGGGTTGAGGGGGAAGGGGGGGGGGGAGCTGGCTCATAACTCAAATGCTGGCTCGTAACTCAGAGCAAAAAATTGACCCAGGGATGGCTCGTATCTCAAAAAACTCATACGTCGGGACACTCGTAAGTCAAGGTTCCACTGTACTCAATAATAATCACTGAGTGTCATTAAATGTCGTATATTATGTTAATACAGTGGATCCCCGCCTTACGATATTAATCTGTTCCTGAGAGCTCATCGTATGCTGAAATTATTGTAAGGCGAATTAATTTTCCCCATAAGAAATAATGGAAACCAAATTAATCCGTGCAAGACACCCAAAAATATGAAAAAAAAAAAAATTTTACCACATGAAATATTAATTTTAATACACACAAACTGAAGAAGACATGCACAATTACAGCACTACTAAGAATAGAATACATGACATTTACCTTTATTGAAGATCTGATGATGAGTGATGGGATGGGAGGAGGGGAGACTGTGGAAGTTATTGTTTAGAAGGGGAATCCCCTTCCATTAGGACTTGAAGTAGTAAGTCCTTTTCCGGGGTTACTTCCCTTCTTTTAATGCCACTAGGACCAGCTTGAGAGTCACTGGACCTCTGTCGCACAACAAATCTGTCCACAGAGGTCTGTACCTCCCGTTCCTTTAAGATTTGCCTAAAATGGACCACAACATTGCCACTGTAATAGTCACCAGCACGCCTTGCAATAGCTGTGTTAGGGTGCTTTTCATCCATAAAGGTTTGCAGGTCAACCCCCTTTGCACACATTTCCTTAATCTTTGAAGTAGGCACAATGGATTCCACAATTGGCATAGGCTTCTCAGGGTTAGCCCCAAACCCTTCAAAATCTTTCTTAATTTCCATATTAATTCTCACCCTTTTTACCAGAGGGTTGGCACTAGAAGCTTTCTTGGGGCCCATGGTGACTTATTTTGCAGTTACAGGCACAAAAAACACTGGGATAATGTGAAATGTACTGAATGTATGCATGGATGCGACAGCACTGGCTGGCTTGTAAACACTGGCGCTGAGGCCACACGTGGGACACGTCCCGGACGAATCGCGTGAGGCGAGTTTTTAGCGTGAGGTGAGGCAAAATTTTTGCGTTCAAATGTATCGTATGGCGGATTTAACATAAAGAGATGCCATCGTAAGGCGGGGGTCCACTGTATATACATTTTCATTAACCCTCTCAGGGTTTCCGACGTACTAGTACGGCTTATGCGCCAGGGTTTTTGATGTGCTAGTACGCATAAATTCTAGCGCCCTCAAATGTAGCAAGAGAAAGCTGGTAGGCCTTCATATGAAAGAATGGGTCTATGTGGTCAGTGTGCACAGTATAAAAAAAATCCTGCAACACACAGTGCGTAATGAGAAAAAAAAACTTTGACCGTGTTTTTGGTTTAAAACAGTGACTTTGCACTGTATTTTCGTATGGTATTTAAGATGGTATTCTAGCTTTCCTGGTCTTATTTTATAGAATGGAAGACATATTACAGAAATTGAGATGATTTTGATTGGTTTCACAATGAAAAGTACCTTGACCTTGAGCTCAAAGTAGCAGAAATGTTAAATTTTTGCCAAAGTTCAAAAGTAAACAAATCATGCCATGTATCCAATACACGTCAACTGGTGAATCTAATATTCTTTCACAAGTGCGTTGATATTATTTATACCATTTCTACACTAATGCAGTAGTCTGCATAACAGCAAATCTTCTATTTTTTTGTGAGAATAAAAATTCAAAGTGGAAAGCAAAAGAAATGTAAGAGGGGCCTGGGGATGTGACTAATGAACAGAGGAAATGTTATTTTAGTGGCAGGAATGTCTTTCTTGTTTATTCTGGACCCTATTTGAAAATTGGCATCTTTTGAAATTTGTGTAAAATTGGCAAAATTGCTAAATTCTGATCACTTTATTGGGCAGTTGAAATCGGCAAATGAGTGGTTTCTTGTACTCATTCGATAGAAAAAATGGAGTTCTAGCGAAATAATTATGATTTTTGTCGACTAGTACACTGGAATTGGCCGAAAATAGGGCTCAAAGTGGGCAAAAATCGCCGATGCGTAAACATCGGAGAGAGCATAATTCCGTAAGTTTTCCATCAAATTTCATACTTCTGGTGTCATTATGATCGTGAAAAGATTCTCTATCTTTTCATAAGAAAAAAGATTTTTTTTTTTTTGAAAATTTGGCGACCCTGAGAACAAGTCTGGGAGAGGGCCTATCGACCCTGAAAGGATTAATCCATCTATGATATTTTTTCAAAATTATATAATAAACAATAAACACGATATGTAACATATAACGATGATAAATACACCCCACAGTAGAATAAATAAACACAAATATGAGATGTGGTAGCCAGACGACTTGTACGAGTGACGGCAAGAATAATGTTTTCTCTAGTCGAACATAAAAGAAAATGTGTTACTGGGCATAACTGTAGAAAATTATTCCTTTCATATGGCTTCCCTCAGGGCGTCATTTCTTCTAAAAATGGTGTTACAGGAGAATGGGAATGTTCCCCTTTATTTATTCTACCGTATCAATGTAGAGACAACTTGTACACAAACCAGACGTGTTCACCTGGTTTGTTTACAAAACTGCCATTCACCTGGTTTGTTTACATAACTCTGTGCCTACCCTCTCTCATGTACTCATTCTCTCTCTTTCTCATTTATTCGTTTTATCTCGTTTACTCACCTCTGACCCTACATTAAAACTATAAATATTTTTAACGTAAGTAATGAGTGAACTGCATATGCATTTTGTCATTCTGGGACGCTTAAATGTCATAGGATATTATGTGTGGATGGGTTGGCCTGGTATGGTAGCCTGGCTGACTACCATAAATAACGCACTTGATTTTTTACAATAAATACTACTCATCTAACCCTAGATTAAGACTACAAATATTTTAAGGTAAGTAATGAGTGTACTATATGTGTATTTTACATTTTTATTGTTTTTTATTGCTTAGCTCTATTGCCAACTTAATATATGTTAGTGTAAACTTGTTATCTAGTATTTATATGCATTTATAAGTGGAAAAAAGGTGTTCCACTTTACGGCGATTTCCGCTTTACGGCGGTAGCCTGGAACCTAACCTGCCGTATAAGTGGGGCCCTCCTGTACTACATTTGATTAAAGTTCCCCAGAGTGATAAAATACATATACAGTACATTCATTAATTACCTTAAAATATTTGTAGCTTTAATGTAGGGTGAGAGGTGAGTTTTATTTGTAGGAAGTCAGGTTTGGGAAGTATGGTAGCCAGCCAGGGCAGCCCTCCCCATCCCACCCACACATAATGTAAACAAACCAGGCGAATGCGCCTGGTTTTCGTCACTTTTTGTCGTGTACAAGTTGTCTCCACATCGATACAGTAGAATAAATAAAGAGAAACACTCCCATTCTCATATAACACCATTTTCAGAAGAAATGACACCCTGAGTGAAGGCACACTTAGGTACTGGTACACATATGTATAATTATCAGTTATAATAATAATGTAGATATGTAGTCCACCTGGGCTACATACCTACACTTACCTACATAGCTACATGATATTTAATGTGGCCCAGAGCCATATTATTACCATCGACATACCATGTTCACTGAGTTTAATTATTTCTAACAACTACCTTTAAATGAATAATTCATGCCGAGAAGTGCAAACAAAAGTGTTACGTATTATGGGGAGTGACGTAATGTTTTCCCTCCTCCCGGCTACCACACCTCCATAGTATATAAACATAAAATGTTTATATGCTATGTAATGTGTTTCTTATATAATTTTGAAGAAAATATAGATGGGTTAATGAAAATGTCTATATTGATGTAAAATAAGACATTTAATGTGCCCAAGAGTGATTATTATTAGTATTACATAATGTTTTCCCTCCACCAGGCAACCACCCTTCCACAGCATATAAACAGCATGTTTATATGCTATGTAATGTGTTTCTTATATAATTTTGAAGAAAATATCATAGATGGATTAATGAAAATGTCTACAGTGATGTAAAATTAGACATTTAACATGCCCAAGAGTGATTATTATTACATAATAGAGAGATGTGCTTATGGAGAATGGAAACAGATCGAGTGGCACGAGCCATATTTGAAAGACCATTTGCCGTATAGAAAGTTCTGGTCATAATTTGAGATCGCTGTATTAGCGGAATGCCATAAGGTGAAACGCCAAAAAGCGGGACCCTGCTGCACCTGAAAGAAACCTTTTGGGTTAATCCTCAAATCCCCTGCAGGCGACTTTACTTTCATAATCTATTTTTGCTTTTCTTATTCCTTTTTTTAATTGAATATGTTAATTTCTTAACCGCTCTTCTTCCCTTTTGATTCGCCTGTAAATGCCTCTCTTTTGACCTATGAGATGCTTTAATCCACTGTTTATCAATTTAGGTTGGTTTACTTTTCTTCGATCTAATTTTGCCATTTGGAACATAAGTAGTCTGGGCGGCTAGAACTATGCTTGTGACCTGACCCATAGTCAGGTCATACCAGTTCAACCCACCCACAGAAAGTTCTCAGTTTCTATTGTAACTCGGCCAATTATAAATCAGGAATATTGCTTGTATCCGGCAAAGGCGTGGGGGCCCCCACTTTATGCAGCAGCGTTAGTTTCCGGGCTACTGCCTGGTAAAGCCAAAAATCGCAGTAAAGTGAAACAGCTTTTTTTTTTTTAACTTTCAAAGGCATATAAAAGGCTGCTAACAACATGCTTACACTATCATATATTAAGTGAGCAATATAGCCAAGCCTAAAAAATGCATGTACAGTACACACATTACTTACTTAAAATGTTTTCATATTTAGCTTATTCTCCATGGGGAAGTGGAACAGTATTCTTCCCCTCCATAAGACATTGCGTGTTGGTTGGTAAGAGGTGATCCTAGTATGCCGGGACGCAAGGGGCTAGTAAACCCCTTCTCCCGTATAAATTACTAAATTTAAAAAAGAAACTTTCATTTTTCTTTTTGGGCCACCCTGCCTTGGTGGGATACGGCCGGTGTGTTGAAAGAAAGAAAGATTTAGCTTATAGTGAGTGGTTAATATATTTATTGTTGGAAGCCTGAATAAGTGAAGAATGGGTATAATAAAAAACTGCTATATTAGTGGAAAATTGCTGTAAAGCAATGCACTGTAAACCAGGGCCCTGGCCTGGTTGGCAAAGATCCCGCATTCACTCATGGAGGGCCCGGTGTCGAGTCCCGGGGTGTGGAAACATTTTGACCAAGTTTCCTTCACCTGTTGTCCTGTTCACATAGCAGCAACATAGGTACCTGGGTGTTAGTGACTGGGCTGGGTCGCCATCTGGGGGACAAGATTAAAGGACCCCATGGAAATAAGTTTAGACAGTCCTCGATGACGGCACTGAACTTTTCCTTGGGTTATCCTGGGTGGAATAACCCTACGGGGTTAAAAATCTGAACGAAATCTCTATCTTAATTCTTATCCTTAATGAAACTGAGTGATTTGTGATGCTTTTCTCAGCCTCCATATTAACCTCAAGATCATTAATTTGTGATCATATTTTTGTAAGAAACCAAGTGGACAGAAGGGTAATTCTTTTAATTGGTTTTGCCAAAAACTATTTTAAAAAACAATACTGGATCATATAAAGAAAGTTGCTAGACTCACGATTTCTTATCAAATTACTCCAATCAATTTGTCTAAAGTTAAAATCTTCTTTATCACGAAATGTCATAAGGCCATCATTCAAAGCTTAATGAATTTTTGTTCCATAGGAAGTTTACTGCATTCCCATATTAAGGTTTCAGGGGGCCTGTAAATCACACCCAAGATTAGCTTTTCACATCCCACAATTAAGTGTAGCCAAACAGATCCAATGTCAGATGCTTCTAATTTTACATCTTATCTAATGCAACAATGTAATATCTTTTCACTGTATCAAAAACCTTTTCTAAGTCAAAAAAAGATTACCACCACAAACCGATCTTTGGCAAAGGCAATGCAAGTTACAAATCGAGCTGGAGCAAGGTATCATTAGTGGAACAGCAACACCAGATAACAAATCGAGCTGGAAAGCAAGGTATCTTTAGTGGAACAGCCACATCTGCTATTCCAAATTGATCGTAGGATTAAAGAATATATGTCTCCAAATACCATATTAGTCTCCTATTAACCAAACATTCCACTATTTCTAAATAGAACTACTGATGGTAAGGAGCAATGGTTCTATCATGGAGGGGATCTGGGCAAACGTACCTACTTTTCGGAAAAGGAATGTCCAAGGAGCAGACCTCACAGCATGAGGGAACAACTTCTGTAGGCCAACCATGATTGAAAAAGGGGAAAATAACAGACAAAAACACTTTAGAGATTGAAGAACAAGGAATATCATTGAGCCCACCTGTTGTAGGTATGGATACAACGTTTCCAGCAACAGGAACAAGACACATTGTACAGTTATATATGTAAGAGGTGAGATTAAAAACAGTAAGATTCTCCGAGGGATTTAGAATGAAGGAGAGTAGGGAAGCAGGAAGGAGTGGCCCACAGAAACTGGCGTAAATGCTATCCGGACTACAATATGTATGTGCAACTTCTCAACTCCAGCTTCAATTCCCAAGAAGCCTATGTCAAGGACAAGAACTGCTATATAATAATTTTTTACCATTTTCCTATTAAACGTAGTCTGAATGCCTTTCCAATTCCCCACATGCTGTTTGTGCTACTTCAGATCTCTAGTAATCTCCCATTCAATGTTAATACAAGTGCATCCTCGCATCACGTTCAGGCTTCCAATGCGCCTAATTGTGTAAGTGTATTTATGTTAAGTGTTTTGTACGCTGTATGTTCTGGAGGGTCTGAAATGGACTTATCTAATCACAATATTCCTTATGGGAACAAATACGCTTGGTAACGGCACCTGAACATACTTCTGGAATGAAATTATATCGTAAGGCGGGGGTCCACTGTAATAATAATAATAATGAACTTTTTATATACTCATAAGAGCAACAGAAATTAAAATAAAAAACCTAAGCATACAACAGATATCATCTTTGACCTCATTATTTGAGTATCAGGCAGATGCTTGTACTTGTTAACCCTCTAACTCTGGGAGATCCTGTAAAAAAAAAAAAATCCTTTGTGTGTAGGGAAGATTTTGAAAAGTGAAAAAAAAAAAATTTCTTATAGCTTGGCAAAGTTTGCTTTTCTGAACCGAGTAGGACTCAAATGACCAAAATTGATTTAAACCTTATGACATTATAGTGTGTAGAAGTGCATAGAAGAATTGTTCACTTAATCAGCAACAGCCGGTGTTAAAGTTGACAGCAATGGTCTACATTTTACAATTAGGTGTACATCAATATATGATTGTTTTCTATTTTAATCTCTTGTAATGCTTAAAATTATATATACTAGTGTTTTAGCACATTAAACATTGCTTCACTCAGAATAATCGGTGTATACGTAAACAGTATAGTATATGACTGGCTTTTATTTTGTCTATTTACTATTTTGGTCTTCTAAGGCTATGTATGATGAACACTTACATTATTACATTATTTTGGTACATTACCTGGCTCGGCCTTCACTTATATGGCGTCATTGGGACCTGTAGTGTGCCGGATTAGTGAGTTCGCCAGATTACAGAGTGGTTAGGTTAGAATACACTTACTTAACCTATCAATAGAGACTCTGCTACATCTTCCTCATTTTCATCACTGCTTTCTCCTACATTGGCTTGCTGCTATAGATTTACAACCAGCTGCAACATATTTTTGCAGTCAGTATAACGTATGAATTTTGAAGACAGTATAATGATTTGAGTCAGTGGATTAATGATGAAATCTGAAATTATGCTAGCTGAAAATTAGTGGCTCCGGATTTACTGATGGAACCGGATAAATCTGTAATACCTGTTTTGTGATGGCCCGACCTGTACATTATTCATCAAAACATGGAAATTTTTCACACTGACTGTACTGGGTTATCCTGGGTTAAATATATGTACCTAATAATGTGCTTTGTGGCTAAATTCCACTGATATTATCATGAAATTTTAATAAATTTGTGCCACTTGTACACCCTGTATGCTGGTAGGGAAGCCGGTGGTGGAAAAATAGCTCCTGTTTCCTTTGTTTACTTTTGCTAGTGAGGCATATTAGTACGTTGGACATAGAGTCATCACTGAGTAGTTAACCATGATATATTGTGTGCACCCTGCTGGCCTTAAGATATTTTTTAAATGTATGATTAGATGAGTTGTCCTCATGTAAAAAATATTGGCAGGTGGCAGATTTGTGGGTACAAACAATAGTGTGTGCTAGTACGGTCGGACACAGTAGCAGTACCTGAGTATTAGTATTGTAGGACACGTGCGTAGCCACGTCACCTGTGTTCTAGTACATTTTTACAGCACCCTCTGCTATTAGTACATAGGGACACTATACATCACCAGCGTACTAATACGTTGGACACAACGTACACAAATGCTTACATAGTACAGTGGTACTTCGAGTGTCGGCCTGAATTCGTTCCAGACCAGATGTTCGAGATAGCCAGGGATGTACATGTTTATAGAGGGGCCACAGATATATCAGATCACTTTTCTAGTTGTAGCTCCACTGAGAGTTAAAAGGTAGATGGGTTACAAGTGAGAATAGAGAATCAGGGAAGAGCGAGTGAAGGATTATATACTAAAAGATGAGGAGTTAGGGTAAGATATAAAATAGCTATTGGAGGATAGATGGCTAATGAGGGGGGGGGGGGGGGGGGGGGGGGGGGGGGGGGGGGGGGGGGGGGGGGGGGTGGAGCACAGGCAATGGGTCGAAGAGGTATGGCGTAGGTTTAAAAATGTAGGGTTAGAGTGCTCAGCAGGAAGTTTGTGGTTAAGGAAAGTGGGTTGCGGAGGGAAGAGGAGCGATTGGTGGAATATGATCGTAAATAAGAGCTGTAAGGGTAGACAAAAGTTAGCTATGAGAGTTTTTACAAGTAGAAGTGATGCAAGGAGGGAAGAGTGTATGGAGAAAAGAGAGAGGTTAAGAGAGTGGTGAAACAATGTAAAGAGAGGCAAATGAGAGAGTGGGTGAGATGTTTCAACAAATTTGTTGAAATAAGAAAAGTTTTGGAGTTAAATTAACAAGTTAAGGGAAGCCTAGAGAACAATGTATTTGTCAGTTAAAACCCCCCCAAAAAAAAATAAACAGGAGAGTGAGTTATAAATGGAGAGTTAGTTGTGGTTATTGTGAATATTTTGAGGAATTGTTAATTGTTGATGAAGATAGGGAAGCTGTGTTTTCGTGTATAGGCAAGGAGGTTAACATCTTGTAGAGTGAGGAAGAGGCCAGTTGTGAGTGTGGGAAAGTTGTGAGGCAGTAGGTCAATGAAAGGGGGTAAGGCAGCGTGGATTGATGGGTAAAGTAGAATGTTAAAAGCAGGGGTGGGGATAATCGTTTTGGAGTGGTTGGTGCAATTATTTAATAAATGTATGGAAAGGAGTAAGGACTAGGGATTGGCAGGAGTGCATGTCATAGTTCCTTTGTATAAGGCAATGGGGACAAAAGAAACAAAAATAGTGAAAAATTTATAGGGGGAATAAGTCTTGTTGAGTATACCTAGTAAAATGTATGTAGAGTTATTATTGGAATGAATTTAAGAGTAATGACGGACGAATAGGATAGCAGTGAAAAGGGAGGCTTTAGGAAAGGTAGGGGGGGTGTGGACAGGTGTTTACAGTGAAACATTTAGTGTACAGTATTTTGATATGGTTTAAAGAGGTTTTGTGGCATTTATGCGATTTGGAAAGGCGCTTATGAACAGGGTGGATAGGGAGGCAATGTGGCAGTTGTTGCAAAGTGTATGGTTTAGGAGGTAGGTTACTGAAAGCGTGAGAGTTGTTACGAGGATAGTGAGGCTAAGTTAAGAGTATGTAGGAAAGAGGGAACAATATTTCCCAGTTAAAGTAGGCCTTAGACAAGGATGTGTGATGTCACGTGGTTGTTTAACTATATTATAGATGGGGTTGTAACGAGAAGAAATGCGAGGTCTTGGCAAAGAGGCGTGGAGTTAAAATGATAAAGAATCACAACATAAGTGGGGTTGTCACAGTGTTGCTCTTGCTTGATGACACTGTGGCTCTTGGGAGATTCTGAAGAGAATTTGCAGAGATTGGAGGAGGAATTTGAGTTGGTGATGCAAAAGAAGAAAATTAAAAGTGAATCCAGGAAAGAGTCAAAGGCTATGAAGGATAACAAAAAGATTAGGTGATGAAAGATTGGATATCAGATTGGAGGGAGGAGATTATTAGGAGGTGAATGTATTCAGATATTTGAGGACGTGGACGTGGGGGGTGGGCCAGCGGATGGGTCTATGAAAGATTATGTGACATCATAGAATTGATGAGGGGAAAGGTGTTGGTGCATTAGGAGTCGGGGAGACAAATAACTTTGTCCTTGGAGGCCAAGAGGGGAATGTATCGAGAGTATAGTTTTACCAACGTCTTATATGGGTGTGAAGCATGGTGTGATGAATGTTGCAGCGAGGGAAGGCTGGAGGCGTGGAGGTTGTTCATGTCCGAGGGCAATCGTGTGGTGTGAATATAAGTGCAGGAATCCGTAGTTTGGAAAGTTAGGAGGAGGTGCGGGATTACATAAAACTGTTGTCCAGAGGGCTGAGGAAGGGTTGTTGAGGCTCGGTTCGAGACATGTTAGAGTGAATGGAGCTGAAACCAGAGTAGACCTGAAGAGTGTTATCAATTTGTAGTGGAAGGAAGGCGGGGTAGGGGTCTCGGCCTAGGAAGGTTTGGAGGGAGGGGGTGAAGGAGGTTTAGTCTGTGAGAGGGCTTGTCTTCCAGCAGGCCATGCGTGAGATGTTTGATAGGAGTGAATTGGTGACAAAATGGTTTTTAATACTTGACGTTCTGTTGGAGTGTGAGCAATGTAACATTTATGATGGGGTTAAGGGAAAACCGGCAGGCCGGACTTGGTACTGGAGATGGGAAGTACAGTGCATGCCACTTGAAGGAGGGAGTGTTAAATGTTGCCAAGTTATAAACTGTAGTGTAAAGCCCCTTCTGGCAAGACAGTGATGGAGGTGAAGATGGTGATAGTTTTTCTTTTTCGGGCCACCCTGCCTTGGTGGAATCTGCCAGTGTGATAATAAATAAAAAAAGGTTGTAATGTAAATTAGATTAGTGCATTCAGGACCCCACATACATCACTTACTAACAGTACTTACAATAATACACTTACATAACCCTTAAACAGTCCAAACGTGTTGTGAGCACACGAATGTTTCTTTGAAAAAAAAAAAAATTTATAGGAAAAAAGAGCATATAGTACCTGGCGTCATATTTTTTTTCATTTGGCGCAGGTTCAAATTTTGTGATTGTTGCACACACATTACTCTAATGTCTAGGCGACTCAGGTTATCGTGCCAATGTTGAATGTATGACAAAAGGAATTGATATATTCGTTTGAGGCGCTATACGTGTGAAGACGTATATATACGTTTGGATCGTTTTTAAAGGTTTAACTTGTTCAAGTTGGGAGCTGCTACAAATCTCCAGGGTCCAACTGTACGTGGACCTTGGTTTTCGGTTTAATCATGTCTGCAGAGTTTTTAGATCGGCATAAACGGAAATCGGCAAAAATGAAACCGATTTAACATGCACAGACAAAAAGAATGTCAAAATAAATATAAAGCATAATAAAATGTATAAATGAATCTATTTTAAATTCGACCACTTTGCTTTTATAAAGACTCTTGTTGGGTGTATGGCTGACTGGGAGGTGGGGAGAGGGAGGCAAGTTTATTGTTGGAGACAGGAATTATGCATCATAACGGACACTATGATTATCCACAGCTTATTTTTTTTTTTTTTTTTTAACATGGCCGAATTCCCACCAACGGCAGGGTGGCCGAAAAGAAAAAATAATTTACTTAATTCACTCCATCACGGTCTTGCAAGATGGGTGCTTTACACTACAGTTTTTTTAAACTGCAAATTTAAAACCCCTCCTTCACGAGTGCAGGACTGTATTCCATCTCACCAGGACTCAAAGTCCGGCCTGACGCGTTTTCCTGAATCCCTTTCATATATGTTACTTTGCTCACTCTCCTACAGCAGTCAAGTATTAATACCATTTGTCTCAATTCACTCCTATCAAACACCGCTCACGCATGCTGCTGAAGTTCAAGCCCCTCGCCACACATAACCTCTTACCCCCTCCCTCAAACCCTTCTAGGCCGACTCTACCCCGCCTTCCTTCCACTCCAGACTGATACACTATTGTACGGCTATTCTGTTTCGCTCATTCTCTTACATGTCAGAAAAACCTCATCAACCTTCCTCAGCCCTCTGGACAACAGTTTTGGTACATCCCGCACCTCCTACTCAACTTCCAAACTACGAAATTCTCTGCATTAATTCACACACAAATTGCCATCAGACATGACATCTACACTCGCTCTCCTGCCTTTCTCCTCGCTGCAACATTCATCACCCACGCCTTCCACAACCAATAGAAGCGTTGGTTAAAACTATTCTCTCATACATTCCCCATCTTTGCTACAAGGACAAGTTCTTTGTCTCACAGACGCCTAAGTGCACACTCACTCTTTTTCCCTCATCAATTCTATGATTCACTCTCAATATTTCTTAGACCCCATCCGTGACACGTTCCACTCTCAATTTCTGAATACGTTCACCTCCTCTATACTCTTCCTCCAATCTGATTATTCATCTATTTTCACATAATCTTTTTTGTTTTCATCATAACCTACTCTTTCCTGGTATTCAACCTTTACTTTTCTTCTTTTGCACAACCCTACCAAATTCATCCACCAAATCTCGCTGCTTCTCTTCAGTAATCTCCAATAGGCACTGTGTTCATCAGCAAAAGAGCAGCCTGTGAAACTCCGCTTTGTGTCGTGATTCTTTATCTTTTATCTCCACGCCTCTTGCCAAGCCCTCGCATTTACATCTCTTACAACCCATCTGATTAATATGTTAAACAAACCACGGTGACAATCACAACACATCCTTGTCTAAGGGCTACTTTTAATGGGACTACAACATTTCACTCTTTCTACAAACTCTAACTTGAGCTCACTATCCTCGTTATAACTCTTTCACTGCTTTCAGTTAACCTACCTCCACACCATACACTGCAACATCTGCCACATTGCCCCCCTATCACCCTGTATAAGGCTTTTTCCAAATCCATAAATGCTCCACCAAAAGACCTCTTTAGCCTTATCTAAATACCTGGTTCACTTATATGTTTTCACTGTAAAACACCTGAGTCCACACACCCCCTCCCTTTCCTAAAGCCTCCTTGTTTATCTGCTATCCTATTCTCAGTCTTACTCTTAATTCTTTCAATTATAACTCTTACCATACACATTTACCAGGTACACTCTACAGAATTTATCACCTATAATTTTTGCACTCTCTTTTATCCCTTTGCCTTATACAAAGGAACGATGCATGCTACTCTGACAATCCTAGGAACCTTCCTCTTCCAAATACATTTATGTAATTAATGCACCAACCACTCCACAAATATATCCCCCCTGCTTTTAACATTACTATCTTTATCCCATCAATCCCGGCTGCAATTACACCCCCTTTTCATTTTTACCCACTTGCCTCACGAACTTCACCCACATCACAAATGGCTCTTCCCTCACTCTACAAGATGAGATATATTCCTCTTGCCCCTATACACGAAATCACAGTTTCCCTATCTTCATCAACATTTAACAATTTCCTCAAAATTTCCCTCATTCTTCCCCATACCTCTAACTCTCCATATTAATAACTCTCCTCTCCTATTTTTAACTGACAACATCAATTGATTCTCTAGCTTTCTTACTTGTTAATCTCACTCCAAAACTTTTTCTTATTTTCAACAAAAATTTGATTGATAACATACTCTCCCACTCTTCTCATTTGCTCTTTTTTACAATGCTTCCCACTCTCTTAACCTCTCTCTTTTTCTCCATATACTCTCCCTCCTTGCATCACTTCATACTTGTAAAAACTTCTCATATTGCTAACTTTTTCTCCCTTACTACTCTCTTTACATATCATCCACAATTCGCTCCTCTTCCATATGCACCACTTTCCCCTGTAACCAAAATTCTGCTGAAACCTCTAACACTACATTTTTAAACCTACCTCATACCTCTTACGACCCATTGCCTATGCTCTCATTAGCCCACTCTATCCTCCATTAGCTGTTTATATCTTACCCTAACTGCCTCCACTTTAGTTTATAAACTTCACCTCTCTCTTCTGATGTTCTATTCTCCTTGCTTTCACATATACCTTTTACTCTCAGTGTTGCTACAAATAGTAAGTGATTGATTTTCTGTGGCCAACTCTATAAAACTTGTACATCCTGAAGTCTACTCAACAGTCTTTTATCTACCAATAATAATCAATCAAACTACTGTCATTTTCGCCCTACATCATATCGTGTCATACTTATTTATCCTCTTTTTCTTAAAATATGTATTACCTATAACTAAAAACCATTTCTATACAAAGTTCAATCAAAGGGCTCCCATTATCATTTACACCTGGCACCCCAAACTTACCTACCACACCCTCTCTAAAAGTTTCTCCTACTTTAGCATTCAGGTCCCCTACCACAATTACTCTCTCACTTGGTTCAAAGGCTCCTATACATTCATTAACCATCTCCAAAATCTCTTCTCTCTCTCTGCATTACTCTCTGTCAAGGTGCATACACGCTTATTATGACCCACTTCTCGCATCCAACCTTTACTTTAATCCACATAATTCTTGAATTGTTTTGTTTAATTGTATTCGAAACAGCGATCAGTGCTGATTCGAGGCACTTGCGTCTGCGGAAATTAGTTTCTTTGTCACTAATTGCGGCGTCTCTGATTTTCATGAGTTGATTGGTGGAATTTACGGTGATTGTACACAGGCATTGTTAAGTTATCGTTTACATGCGTAAAATGTGTTCATTGAGGGGGTGTCGAAGGTTTCATGCAGATTTCACCTACGTAGATCTTGTCACAGCCTCCACAAGGGTTATTGTGTAAACTCCAGCCATTGATGGTTCGTGGGCTTGGTATTTGTCATGGTTAGATCCTTTTTTGAAGTGCTAGAGCTATGGCGACTCTGCGTGTTAGCTTGTGAAAGTACTTTTGAGACGTTTGTGCAACCTGGCTGTTGGGAAGAATTATAACATTGTTGCGGAGTTCGTGTTGATGCCGTGGAGAATTCAATGATCTGGATCGAGCTTCCTTTACTCGACATCCCTCATTCACAAAGTAGACAAACAACTTAAGACTTTCAAGTTTATTGGAAACCCACCAATAAAAATGATCTCACACACTTCATTCCAGTCAAGGGGACCAAGACCAAAAGGGCATCATCATCGGGTTTTTTTCCTAGAGCCATACCGAATTTGTATAGTCTGAGTTTCTGACGAGGAATGTACATACATTTCCAAACATCACTGAGTTACATTTTCCTCCTTGTTCATCAGCTTTAAGACTGCAAGGAAAAGAGCTCTTCAGATCATTTATTCTCACGCATCAACACCACTCCCAACAAAGTTATAATTTTCCCAACAGCCAGGTTGCACTAAACGTCTCAAAAGTACTTTCACAGCTAACACCAGAGTCGCCATCGCTTCTAGCACTTCATTAAGGATCGTAAACCAGGACAAAATCCAAGCCACCACGAACCAGTCAATGACAGAAGTTTACACTATACCTGTGGAGGCTGTGACAAGATCTACGTAGGTGAAACAGCAGAACACCTCGGACAACCCGCCTTCAATGAACACATTTACTGCATGTAGGAAACGATAACTTGAATCATTGCCTGTGTTACAACACTGAAATTCCACCAATCAATTCATGAATTCAGAGACGCCCAATTAGTGATCAAAGAAACTAATTTCCGCAGACGCAGGGCCTCGAAATCATCCAACACTGGATCGCTGTTTCGAATGCAATTAAACGCAAAAACAATGGCAGCTTCACCATCTCCCGAAAAGTAACTAGAAGAATCCTCCTGAAAACAGTAAAAACCCTGCCATTACCATAGTCTCTCTGTTATACTACTCAAAGCACATTACAGAGAGTGATACACTTGAACAACCTTCCTCTTTAAGTCTATATATTTGTCAACTTATTTTTTTATGTTACCAATGTAATAGCTTTTATATCCTATTTACTTCATTGTATGAATAATTACTCTACCATTAACTTGTAATTAATATTGTCACTACTAATACTACTACTACTACCACTAGTGAACATCGAAATGGTACCTCACTAGTATTGCACCCCACTCTGAGCCTTTACATACCCTCTGTGTCCATGTATTGTTTGTAATGGCTTGATAAAGCTCCTGGAGAGTGAAACGTTGCCACAATAAAATGTCACATTAGTTGCACTTGTGTCCTTTTACTTTACACATTGTGTTGTTGTTGTTGGGTGTATAAGGGCCACTGAGAGCATAAGCCATACATAGTTGTGGTGAAGGCAGCAGCAAAGACAGTGGTGTTCTCAGTAGCCCTATATAACTTCAGCAACAATGGAGGAGTTAGGTTCATGCTGTCATTTTTCAATCAATTAATCACTTAACTTACTTGCTACACTGTTAATGCTACACTTTATCGCTGGCTGGTGCTATAGAATTTATCAACTCGTGCTGCTTTAGTATCGTACATATCGCTGAATCACTGAAGAAGGCACATTCTCCCCTCTCTCTTCCTCCTCCACTTTGGTACTTTTCTATGATTTCTTTCTTTAATTCTATCGTGTTCCTCACTTGCTTTACCAAAGGACTGGCACTAGGAGCTTTCTTTGGGCCCATGGTCACTCGTCACAAAATTAGAGAAAGTGCAAAGGTGTGCGACAAGGTTAGTTCCAGATCTAAGGGGAATGTCCTATGAAGAAAGGTTAAGGGAAATTGGCCTGACGACACTGGACGACAGGAGGGTTAGGGGAGACATGATAATGACATACAAAATACTATGTGGAATAGACAAGGTGGACAGAGACAGGATGTTCCAGAGAAGGGACACAGAAACAAGGGGTCACAATTGGAAGTTGAAGACTCAGATGAGTCAAAAGGATGTTAGGAAGTATTTCTTCAGTCATAGAGAAGTCAGGAAGTGGAGTGGCCTAGCAAGTGTAGTGGAGGCAGGAATCATACATAGCTTTAAGATGAGGTATGATAAAGCTCATGGAGCAGGGAGAGAGAGGACCTAGCAGCACTCAATGAAGAGGCAGGGCCAGGAGCTGTTTCGACCCCTGCAACCACAAATAGGTGAGTACACACACACACACACACACACACACACACACACACACACACACACATGCACAAACATGTACACATGCACAGACACACACACAGCTAATACATGTATACCATTATGTAAAACAGAAGTGTGCAAAGGAGCTCCAACCTTCTTGTCTTTTAGAGTGCTTAGCTTCAAGGATCTTGGAATATGCATAAGCATAAACATGCTTGACACACCATGACTCTAGACCAAGCTTGTGTTCCACGTGGATGACAGGTGAACGATTCACTTCTCCAGGTGAAAATACTATATCAAATTCATCTCTGAAAATAGGAAATTCATAGCATTACAAATATTATTTATTCGTACATTCAGTGGCCACTTTATTAGGGGTTGGTCAAAAAAATAGTTCAAAACATTCTAGTTCACTGGCAATGCTCCTAGGGGTAAAAGACTGCCAGATCCCACTTTTTCATCAAATTGATGGGGATTGGGAAAATTAACACCCTGCTGCCAATCCCAGATGCAGTCTACTGGTGGGTACTGGATATTGATAGCTGGTTGTGATTGTGCAAGTTGTTGTGGTGTGTGGGTGATTGAGGGGTGGCCTTTGTTGTGGATGTGCCGAGTTAGTGTGGGTCCCAGCCTGGGGTACTGCTGGTACTGTATTCCGCTTGGCACCACCACAACATAAGCTGTATGTGGTCGATTATCCATCCCAACTGTAGCCGCATCATTGTCACTCTCACTGTCTATCCCTGGTGTAGGACCATAGTATGTACTCCATCCCCTTGGAATAGCATAGGGCAAACTACCAGAATGCATGTGGTGTTGAATGAATCAGTGCTACACTGGTGAATATTCCTCTTCACTACTGCTACTTGAATAGTCATCAAAATAACAAAAAAAAGCACAATACCTTGACTGGAATGATACACAAATAACCCGCACATAAAAGAGAGAAGCTTACGACGGCGTTTTGGTCCGACTTGGACCATTTACAAAGTCACACTGTGTATAGTCATCAAAAGCTAGGAAATCACAAGGTCAATATCATCGCCACTGCTCACATCTGAGTCCTGGCCATGAGAAAATATGAGCTTATGCTTACGCAGTGGTACAAACGATTGTGAACGAGATGGACCAGTCCCAGAGGTGGATGGCTGAGGGTCACAGACTCCTCACAACCATAAAATTCACCTTCACTTCCACCTCCATTCATGTCAGAACTCATTTGAGAAAAGAAGATTCCTAATATGGCAAGGAGTGAGGGTTTTGCTTACCAAGAGGCATAGTGAACAAATTTGGCACACAGATGGCATTCCTACAATGCAATGCAAGCGTCCCAATTTTTTGTATACTGCACACAATAACCATGTAGACCCATTCTCTCATATGTAAGCGTACAAGCTTTCTCCCACTAAATTTGAAGCTGCTAGAATTTTGGCATAGTACTATGGGACCGACTCGGGCTTTGAAGCCCAGGTCTGTCCCCACCCCTAAAGGATTAAGCACTACAATACAAATTCTCTTTAAAACAGTAAGCACTCAATTTCATGGCCTTTGGAAATGTGGAAAAAAAATGCTGAGTCAATAGATTTGGAAACAATGGACAAAGTCCACTGGGCCCAGAATTGTTCATTACTGTTACAATTACGGCAAAACAATCTCTTCTCTTATCTAGTGGGGGAAATAGGCGGCCATTACTAGACACCTATTTACCTCAATTAGCCCATAATATAGAGGGTTTACTGTACTGATTTCTCTATGTACGTACTTTTCCACAAAAAGATTTGAAAACATGAACATTAACAGGAAAATGAAACAACACTAATAAAGTTAAGCCTTGTTAGACTACCAAGACTATTCAATAAATATTCTCTGGTTCTCTAAAAACACAAATATCAGGCATTTGATTGCTGACAATCCTGCCTATGGAACAAAATATCTGCAGTCAATTTTCAATTGAGAACTGGAATACATATCTTAAACCTTATTAAAGAAAATGATACAATTAGATTTAAAATGTTGTATACATGCATGTGACAGATGACATACTATATATCTTTTTTGCAATATTTCTAGTAGTTAAACCCAAACAGCCACAGTAAAAACAATGAATAAATTAAACTAACAAAATGCAGATTACTGAAATTGAAAACTTGTAAAAAGAGCCTCTATATTAGAGTGAGATAAATATAATAGTAAATCTTAAAAAGTGAGTAGTGTTAACTTACAAGAGCGAGTCCTGGCTTATCACCATATCCAGTTTCTTCATGATTCTTTCACATGTTGCTTCCTCCATAATTATAAAACCTTCACTTGTTTAATCAAAACCCAGACCTGTGGAACATGAAAAGATGTACATATACAGGTTGGAGGGAGAGAGTATTGAGGAGGTGAATGTATTCAGATATTTAGGAGTGGATGTGTCAGCAGATGGGTCTATGAAAGATGAGGTGAATCACAGAACTGATGAAGGGAAAAAGGTGAGTGGTGCACTGAGGAGTCTTTGGCGACAAAGAACTTTGTCCATGGAAGCAAAGAGGGGAATGTATAAGAGTATAGTTATACCAATGCTCTTATATGGATGTGAAGCATGGGTGTTGAATGTTGCAACAAGCAGAAAGCTGGAGGCAGTGGAGATGTCATGTCTGAGGGCAATATGTGGTGTGAATATAATGTAGAGAATTCGTAGTTTGAAAATTAGGAGGTGTGGGATTACCAAAACTATTATCCAGAGAGCTGAGGAGGGGTTGTTGAGGTGGTTCAGACATATAAAGAGGGTAGAACAAAATAGAATGACTTCGAAAGTGAATAAATCTGTAGTGGAGGGAAGGCGGGGTAAAGGTTGGCCTAGGAAAAGTTGGAGGGAGGAGGTAAAGGAGATTTTGTGTGCGAGAGCTTGGACTTCAAGAAAGCATGAGTGAGCATATTAGATTGGAGTGAATGGAGACAAATTGTTTTTAGGAGTTGATGTGCTGTTAGTGTGTGAGCAGGGTAATATTTATGAAGGGATTCAGGGAAACGAGCAGACCAGACTTGAGTCCTGGAGATGGGAAGTACAGTGTCTACACTCTGAAGGAGGGGTGTTAATGTTGCAGTTTTATAATTGTAGTGTAACTGCACCTCTGGCAAGACAGTGATGGAGTGAATGAAGGTGAAAGTTTTTCTTTTTTGGGCCACCCTACCTTAGTGGGAAATGGCCAATGTGTTAATAAAAAAGTAATAATTATATATACAGTACAGAAGGGCCCCACTTATACGGCAGGTTAGGTTCTGTAAAGTGGAAAACTCCATAAAACGGAACACACTTCTTTTTCCACTTATAAATGCATATAAATAACAGAGAATAAGTTTATACTAATATATATTAAGTTAGCAACAGAACTAGGCATTAAAAAACTATAAAAGTAAAATACACACACACAGTACACTCATTACTTACCTTAAAATATTTGTAGTCTAAATGTAGGGTGAGAGGTGAGTAGTTATTGTAGAAGTCAGGTGTGGTAGGTCACCACCTACCAAACCTACACCAAATATATGACTAAAATTTAAAATTGCCCCAGAGCGAATATTATTATTATTATTATTATTATTATTATTATTATTATTATTATTATTACTATTGCCATCGACATACCTTGTTCACTGAGTTTATTAATCATTTCCAACAACTACCCTTAGCTGTCAATGGAAAAAAGTCACTGACTTTTTTGGGTTATCCTAGGTAATCTAATAATTGTTTACGGAAATCCCGGCAAATTCGCAAATTTTTTCTTTTGGCTTTTTTCATGGCAATATATAATTTTTTATGTATTTAAATGCAAAATATTAACCCTTTCGAGTTTCCAACGTACTAGTACAGCTTACGCACCAGGGTTATTGATGTACTAGTACGCTTAAATTCTAGTCCCTTCAAATCTAGCAAGAGAAAGCTGGTAGGCCTACATATGAAAGAATGGGTCTATGTGGTCAGTGTGCACAGTATAAAAAAAAATCCTGCAGCACATAGTGCGTAATGAGAAAAAAAAACTTTGATCGTGTTTTTGGTTTAAAACAGCGATTTTGCACTGTATTGTCATATGGTATTTATGGTTGTATTCTAGTTTTCCTGGTTTCATTTTACAGAATGGAAGACATATTACAGAAATTGAGATGATTTTGATTGGTTTCACAATGAAAAGTAGCTTGAAATTGAGCTCAAATTAGCAAGAATATTCAATTTTTGCCAAAGTTCAAAAGTAAACAAATCATGCCACGCATCCAATACACGTCAACTGGTGAGTCTAATATTCTTTCACAAGTGCGCTGATATTATTTATACCATTTCTACACTAATGCAGTAGTCTGCATAACAGTAAATCTTCTATTTTTTGTGAGAACAAAAATTCAAAGTGGAAAGCAAAAGAAATGTAAGAGGGGCATGGGGACATGACTAATGAACAGAGGAAATGTTATTTTAGTGCCAGGAATGTCTGTCTTGTTTATTCTGGACCCTATTTGGAAATTGGCATCTTTTGAAATTTGTCTGAAATTGGCAAAATTGCTAATTTCTGACCACTTTATTGGATAGTTGAAATGGGTAAATGGGTGGTTTCTTGTACTCATTCGATAGAAAAAGTGGAGTTCTAGCAAAATAGTTATGACTTTTTCGACTAGTACATAGGAATTGGCTGAAAATAGGGCTCAAAGTGGGCGAAATTTCCGATGCGTAAACATCGTTGAGACCGCTAACTTCGCAAGAGCATAAATCCGTAAGTTTTCAATCAAATTTCACGTTTTTGGTGTCATTATGATCGGGAAAAGATTCTATATCTTTTCATAAGAAAAAATAATTTTTTTTTCCCAAAAAATTTTCGACACTGAGAACAAGTTTAGGAGAGGGCTTCTCGACCCTGAAAGGGCTAAGAAAAGTATAATTTAATAATTTTGTAAAATAAATATTGATGTAAATTCAGCAAAATTTCCACATAAAGTATAATACTAATTCATCATCATCATCTTCAATCGGTATCATTCATTATTGGTGAGTAACCGTACATTTAACTTTACTAAATCATTACTGCATATTTACCGTACGTATACCAAAGATAACGATGTTGCATGAATCATAGTATACCAAAGAAAATGGGCTTGCATGAATTACACTACATATGGGGGTAACATCGGTATTTTACATTCTAGCACTGCGGGAGACGGGTTATCTTGATATTCTTTTTTTTTTTAAGGGTGATGTATGAAGTTGAGTTTGAAATTAAATTAAAATGTTTTGAGTTTAAATTATAAAAATAGGTATTTATAGGCTTTTTTTTTTAACCGCGTCCAGAATTCACGGTTTTTCCAAATTCGCGGGTGGTCTTGGAACATAACCCCTGCAAATTTGGGGAGACTACTGTATACCCATTCTTCATTCATTCAGACTTTCTAAAATAAATATATTCACCACTCACTATAGGCTAAGGATAAAAATATTTTAAGGTAAGTAATGGGTGTACTGTATATGCATTTTAAAGGCATAGCTATATTTCTCACTTAATATATGCTAGTGTAAATATGTTATCAGGCTTTTATATGCATTTGAAGTGAAAAAAGGCTATGTTTCAGTTTACAGCAGTAGCCCGCAACCTAACATGCTGAATAAGTGGGGCCTAACAGTACTGCAAACAACATTTAATTATTCAGCACTACCCTGTACTCGATCCTTACTGAAGGAGTGCCAAAGTATTAGTATAGGTATCATTGGGTATCAGTATCAGGGGAAAAAACTGCCAATACACTTAAAATACTAAAATTACACATGTACAGTGGACCCCCGGTTAACGATATTTTTTCACTCCAGAAGTATGTTCAGGTGCCAGTACTGACCGAATTTGTTCCCATAAGAAATATTGTGAAGTAGATTAGTCCATTTCAGACCCCCAAACATATACGTACAAACGCACTTACATAAATACACTTACATAATTGGTCACATTCGGAGGTAATCGTTATGCGGGGGTCCACTGTACTTAAAAACAATAAAATTAAAACTACCTCACAATTGTGAAGGTTATTAATATACACTCAAACACACACACACACAGAATTTTACAGTGTTGTCCCTTACATTCACTTGTCAGTTATGAAAGAAAAAGTAAGGAACACAGTGAAAGAAGCCGAACATATTAGTTCCGTCACAGATATGTGGACAAGTGTACAGAGTGAAGCCTTTATAAGCGTAACTGATCATTCCCTCAGCAAAGACTGTTCAGAAACTGTTGTCTTTAGGGCGATGCCAAAACCTGCATACCACAAAGCAATGAACATCACTGAGATTATTCAAGAACCTAATATAACCCAAATTAACCAGACTTAAGAGCATTTCTAAGTAAGAGTAAGATAGGATTTAAAAAAAAAAATTCCCACTTGCATAAAATATAGCAAGCTCCACTGCACACTTAAGTCTTTACATACCAAAACTCACCAGAATATTGACTGCAACATCTGCATGCAAGATCTGCAGGCAGCATGCTACACATGCATTCTGCTTGCTACACCTGCATTCTGCTTGCTACACCTGCATCCTGTTTGCTACACCTGCATTCTGCTTGCTATATCTGCATCCTGCTTGCTACACCTGCATTCTGCTTGCTACACCTGCATCCTTCTTGCTACACCTGCTGCCTGCTTGCTACACCTGCATCCTGCTTGCTACACCTGCATCCTGCTTGCTACACCTACATTCTGCTTGCTACATCTGCATCCTTCTTGCTACACCTGCTGCCTGCTTGCTACACCTGCATTATGCTTGCTACACCTGTATCCTGCTTGCTACACCTGCATCCTGCTTGCTACACCTGCATCCTTCTTGCTACACCTGCTGCCTGCTTGCTACACCTGTATTCTGCTTGCTACACCTGCATTCTGCATGCTACACCTGCATCCTGCTTGCTACACCTGCATTCTGCTTGCTACACCTGCATCCCTCTTGCTACACCTGCTGCCTGCTTGCTACACCTGTAGCCTTCTTGCTACACCTGCATCCTGCTTGCTACACCTGCAGCCTTCCTGCTACACCTGCAGCATTCCTGCTACACCTGCAGCCTTCTTGCTACACCTGCATCCTGCTTGCTACACCTGCAGCCTTCCTGCTACACATGCAGCCTTCCTGCTACACCTGCAGCCTTCTTGCTACACTGCATCCTGCTTCCTGCTTACTACACCTGCATCCTGCTTGCTACACCTATAGCCTTCCTGCTACACCTGCAGCCTTCCTTCTATACCTGCAGCCTTCCTGCTACACCTGCAGCATTCCTGCTATACCTGCAGCCTTCCTGCTATACCTGCAGCCTTCCTGCTACACCTGCTGCCTTCCTGCTACACCTGCAGCCTTCCTGCTACACCTGCATCCTTCCTGCTATACCTGCAGCCTTCCTGCTACACCTGCATCCTTCCTGCTATACCTGCAGCCTTCCTGCTACACCTGCAGCCTTCCTGCTATACCTGCATCCCTCCTGCTATACCTGCAGCCTTCCTGCTACACCTGCAGCCTTCCTGCTATACCTGCAGCCTTCCTGCTATACCTGCAGCCTTCCTGCTATACCTGCAGCCTTCCTGCTATACCTGCATCCTCCCTGCTATACCTGCAGCCTTCCTGCTATACCTGCAGCCTTCCTGCTATACCTGCAGCCTTCCTGCTATACCTGCAGCCTTCCTGCTATACCTGCAGCCTTCCTGCCATACCTGCAGCCTTCCTGCTATACCTGCAGCCTTCCTGCTATACCTGCATCCTCCCTGCTATACCTGCAGCCTTCCTGCTATACCTGCATCCTCCCTGCTATACCTGAAGCCTTCCTGCTATACCTGCAGCCTGCCTGTTATTCCTGCAGCCTTCCTGCTATACCTGCATCCCCCCTGCTATACCTGCAGCCTTCCTGCTATACCTGCATCCTCCCTGCTCTACCTGAAGCCTTCCTGCTATACCTGCAGCCTTCCTGCTATACCTGCAGCCTTCCTGCTATACATGCATCCTTCCTGCTATACCTGCAGCCTTCCTGCCATACCTGCAGCCTTCCTGCTATACCTGCAGCCTTCCTGCTATACCTGCATCCTCCCTGCTATACCTGCAGCCTTCCTGCTATACCTGCAGCCTTCCTGCTATACCTGCAGTCTTCCTGCCATACCTGCAGCCTTCCTGCCATACCTGCAGCCTTCCTGCCATACCTGCAGCCTTCCTGCTATACCTGCAGCCTTCCTGCTACACCTGCAGCCTTCCTGCTACACCTGCAGCCTGCCTGCTATACCTGCAGCCTTCCTGCTATACCTGCAGCCTTCCTGCTACACCTGCAGCCTTCCTGCTACACCTGCAGCCTTCCTGCTACACCTGCAGCCTGCCTGCTATACCTGCAGCCTTCCTGCCATACCTGCAGCCTTCCTGCTATATCTGCAGCCTTCCTGCTACACCTGCAGCCTTCCTGCTACACCTGCAGCCTTCCTGCTACACCTGCAGCCTTCCTGCTACACCTGCAGCCTTCCTGCTACACCTGCAGCCTGCCTACTATACCTGCAGCCTTCCTGTTATAACTGCGTCCTCCCTGCTATACCTGCAGCCTTCCTGCTATACCTGCATCCTCCCTGCTATACCTGAAGCCTTCCTGCTATACCTGCAGCCTTCCTGCTATACCTGCAGCCTTCCTGCTATACATGCATCCTTCCTGCTATACCTGCAGCCTTCCTGCCATACCTGCAGCCTTCCTGCTATACCTGCAGCCTTCCTGCTATACCTGCATCCTCCCTGCTATACCTGCAGCCTTCCTGCTATACCTGCAGCCTCCCTGCTATACCTGCAGCCTTCCTGCTATACCTGTAGCCTTCCTGCTATTCCTGCAGCCTTCCTGCTCTACCTGCAGCCTTCCTGCCATACCTGCAGCCTTCCTGCCATACCTGCAGCCTTCCTGCTATACCTGCAGCCTTCCTGCTACACCTGCAGCCTTCCTGCTACACCTGCAACCTTCCTGCTACACCTGCAGCCTGCCTGCTATACTTGCAGCCTTCCTGCTATACCTGTAGCCTTCCTGCTACACCTGCAGCCTGCCTGCTATACCTGCAGCCTTCCTGCTATAACTGTAGCCTTCCTGCTATACCTGCAGCCTGCCTGCTATACCTGTAGCCTTCCTCCTATACCTGCAGCCTTCCTGCTATACCTGTAGCCTTCCTGCTATACCTGCAGCCTTCCTGCTATACCTGCAGCCTTCCTGCTATACCTGCAGCCTTCCTGCTACACCTGCAGCCTGCCTGCTATACCTGCAGCCTTCCTGCTATAACTGTAGCCTTCCTGCTATACCTGCAGCCTGCCTGCTATACCTGTAGCCTTCCTGCTATACCTGCAGCCTTCCTGCATTACCTGTAGCCTTCCTGCTACACCGCAGCCTTCCTGCTACACCGCAGCCTTCCTGCTATACCTGTAGCCTTCCTGCTACACCTGCAGCCTGTCTGCTATACCTGCAGTCTTCCTGCTATACCTGTAGCCTTCCTGCCATACCTGCAGCCTTCCTGCTATACCTGCAGCCTTCCTGCTATACCTGCAACCTGCTTGCTACATCTGCAAGGACAGGAACCAGGCTGTGTCCTGCCTGTAGGGAAACCTGCCTGCTACATATTCCCGCTTGTAACACCTGCAGGTCACAGGTGCACGAAACACCTGCAACACTAATGGGTAGGTAAACCACTAACCTGCAACTGTAAATGAATTGTTGTGACGGGCGAGAGACCGCAGCGTCAGCCATTACGTGTTGTTGTTGTTGTTGGTATTAAGGGTTCCCTCGGCCCGAGGACCGCCTGAACCCACCACCACAACACTGGGTTCCCTCGGCCCGAGGACCGCCTGAACCCACTACCACAACACTGGGTTCCCTCGGCCCGAGGACCGCCTGAACCCACTACACAACAAGGGTTCCCTCGGCCCGAGGACCGCCTGAACCCATACCAAACACTGGGTTCCCTCGGCCGAGGACCGCCTGAAACCACACACCACAAACACTGGGGTCTCCCTACGGCCGAAGGCCGCCTGAACCCATACCACAACACTGGGTTCCCTCGGCCCGAGGACCGCCTGAACTCACCACCACAACACTGGGTTCCCTCGGCCCGAGGGCCCCGCCTGAACCCACCACCACACCACGGGGCTCCCTCGGCCCGAGAACCGCCTGAACCCACTACCACAACACGGGTTCCCTCGGCCCGAGGACCGCCTGAACCCACCACCACAACACTGGGTCCCCCCGCCCGAGGACCGCCTGAACCCACCACCACAACACTGGGCTCCCTCGGCCCGAGGACCGCCTGAACCCACCACAAAAACCTGGGTTCCCTCGGCCCGAGGACCGCCTGAACCCACCACCACAACACTGGGCTCCCTCGGCCCGAGGACCGCCTGAACCCACCACCACAACACTGGGCTCCCTCGGCCCGAGGGACCGCCTGAACCCACCACCCGACACTGGGCTCCCTCGGCCCGAGGACCGCCTGAACCCACCACCACAACACTGGGTTCCCTCGGCCCGAGGACCGCCTGAACCCACCACCACAACACTGGGTTCCCTCGGCCGGAGGACTGCCTGAACCCACCACCACAACACTGGGCTCCCTCGGCCCGAGGACCGCCTGAAACCCACCACCACAACACTGGGTTCCCTCGGCCGAGGACCGCCTGAACCCACCACCACAACACTGGGTTCCCTCGGCCCGAGGACCGCCTGAACACACCACCACAACACTGGGCTCCCTCGGCCCGAGGACCGCCTGAACCCACCACCACAACACTGGGTTCCCTCGGCCCGAGGACCGCCTGAACCCACCACTACAACACTGGGTTCCCTCGGCCCGAGGACCGCCTGAACCCACCACCACAACATTGGGCTCCCTCGGCCCGAGGACCGCCTGAACCCACCACCCGAGCACTGGGCTCCCTCGGCCAGAGGACCGCCTGAACCCACCACCAGAACACGGGGTTCCCTCGGCCCGAGGACCGCCTGAACCCACCACCACAACACTGGGTTCCCTCGGCCCGAGGACCGCCTGAACCCACCACCACAACACTGGGCTCCCTCGGCCCGAGGACCGCCTGAACCCACCACCCGAGCACTGGGCTCCCTCGGCCCGAGGACCGCCTGAACCCACCACCACAACACTGGGCTCCCTCGGCCCGAGGACCGCCTGAACCCACCACCACAACACTGGGCTCCCTCGGCCCGAGGACCGCCTGAACCCACCACCACAACACTGGGCTCCCTCGGCCCGAGGACCGCCTGAACCCACCACCCGAGCAATGGGCTCCCTCGGCCCGAGGACCGCCTGAACCCACCACCCGAGCACTGGGCTCCCTCGGCCCGAGGACCGCCTGAACCCACCACCACAACACTGGGTTCTCTCGGCCCGAGGACCGCCTGAGTCCACCACCACAACACTGGGCTCCCTCGGCCCGAGGACCGCCTGATTCCACCACCACAACACTGGGCTCCCTCGGCCCAAGGACCGCCTGAACCCACCACCCGAGCACTGGGCTCCCTCGGCCCGAGGAACGCCTGAACCCACCACCACAACACTGGGTTCCCTCGGCCCGAGAACCGCCTGAACCCACCACCACAACACTGGGTTCCCTCGGCCCGAGGACCGCCTGAACCCACCACCAAAACACTGGGTTCCCTCGGCCCGAGGACCGCCTGAACCCACCACCACAACACTTGGTTCCTTCGGCCCGAGGACCGCCTGAACCCACCACCACAACACTGGGTTCCCTCGGCCCGAGGACCGCCTGAACCCACCACCACAACACTGGGTTCCCTCGGCCACAGGACCGCCTGAACCCACCACCACAACACTGGGTTCCCTCGGCCCGAGGACCGCCTGAACCCACCACCACAACACTGAGTTCCCTCGGCCCGAGGACCGCCTGAGCCCACCACCACAACACTGGATTCCCTCGTCCCGAGGACCGCCTGAACCCACCACCACAACACGGGGTTCCTTCGGCCCGAGGACCGCCTGAGCCCACCACCACAACACTGGGTTCCCTCGGCCCGAGGACCGCCTGAACCCACCTCCACAACACTGGGTTCCCTCGGCCCGAGGACCGCCTGAACCCACCACCACAACACTGGGTTCCCTCGGCCCGAGGACCGCCTGAGCCCACCACCACAACACTGGGTTCCCTCGGCCCGAGGACCGCCTGAACCCACAACGAAAACACTGGGTTTCCTCGGCCCGAGGACCGCCTGAACCCACCACCCGAACACTGGGTTCCCTTGGCCCGGGGACCGCCTGAACCCACCACCCGAACACTGGGTTCCCTCGGCCCGAGGACTGCCTGAGCCCACCACCCGAACACTGGGTTCCCTCGGCCCGAGGACCACCTGAACCCACCATCCGAACACTGGGTTCCCTCTGCCCGAGGACCGTCTGAACCCACCACCCAAACACTGGGTTCCCTTGGCCCGGGGACCGTCTGAACCCACCTCCCGAACACTGGGCTCCCTCGGCCCGAGGACAGCCTGAACCCACCACCCGAACACTGGGTTCCCTCGGCCCGAGGACCACCTGAACCCACCACCCTGAACACTGGGTTCTCTCGGCTCGAGGACCGCCTGAACCCTCCACCCGAACACTGGGTTACCTCGGCCCGAGGACCGTCTGAACCCACCACTCGAACACTTGATTCCTCTCGGCCTGAGGACAGTCTGAACCCGCCACCCGAACACTGGGTTAACTCGGCCCGAGGACCGTCTGAACCTACCACCCGAACACTGGGTTCCCTCGGCCCGAGGACCGCCTGAACCCATCACCCTGAACACTTGGTTCTCTCGGCTCGAGGACCGCCTGAACCCACCACCCGAACACTGGGTTCCCTCGGCCCGAGGACCGTCTGAACCCACCACTCGAACACTTGATTCCTCTCGGCCCGAGGACAGTCTGAACCCACCACCGGAACACTGGGTTAACTCTGCCCGAGGACCGTCTGAACCTACCACCCGAACACTGGGTTCCCTCGGCCGAACGACCATCTGAACCCACCACCCAAACATTGGGTTCTCTGGGCAGGAAGACCATCTGACAGTGTCCTCCTTTGCAGATGACACCCGAATTTACATGACAGTGTCCTCCATTGAAGACACTGCAAGACTCCAGGCGGACATCAACCAAATCTTGAAATGGGCAGCAGAAAACAATATGAAATTCAATGACGAGAAATTTCAATTACTTAGATATGGAAAACGTGAGGAAATTAAAACTATATCGGAGAATAAAACAAATTCCAAAGACACAATAGAACGATAAACTAACGTGAAAGATCTGTGAAAGATCTCAATTACTGGGAGCGCTTGAGGTTCCTAAACCTGTATTCCCTGGAACGCAGGAGGAAGAGATTAAGATTTCGTTCGGATTTTTAACCCCGGAGGGTTAGCCACCCAGGATAACCCAAGAAAGTCAGTGCGTCATCGAGGACTGTCTAACTTATTTCCATTGGGGTCCTTAATCTTGTCCCCCAGGATGCGACCCACACCAGTCGACTAACACCCAGGTACCTATTTGCTGCTAGGTGAACAGGACAATAGGTGTAAGGAAACGTGTCAGAATTTCCACCCGCCGGGAATCGAACCCGGGCCCTCCGTGTGTGAAGCGGGAGCTTTAGCCACCAGACCACCGGGCCACCCCGATACATGATTATATACACCTGGAAAATCCTAGAGGGACTAGTACCGAACTTGCACACGAAAATCACTCACTACGAAAGCAAAAGACTTGGCAGACGATGCATCATCCCCCCAATGAAAAGCAGGGGTGTCACTAGCACGTTAAGAGACCATACAATAAGTGTCAGGGGCCCGAGGCTGTTCAACTGCCTCCCAGCATACATAAGGGGGATTACCAACAGACCCCTGGCAGTCTTCAAGCTGGCACTGGACAAGCACCTAAAGTCAGTTCCTGATCAGCCGGGCTGTGGCTCGTACGTTGGTTTGCGTGCAGCCAGCAGCAACAGCCTGGTTGATCAGGCTCTGATCCACCAGGAGGCCTGGTCACAGACCGGGCCGCGGGGGCGTTGACCCCCGGAACTCTCTCCAGGTAAACTCCAGGTTAATGTCAGAGGATCTCACTTTCAAAGATCACAACATGGTATCAATTGCATCTGCCAGAAAAAATGACAGGATGGATAATGAGAACCTTCAAAACTAGGGAAGCCAAGCCCTTGATGACACTCTTCAGGTCGCTTGTTCTATCTAGGCTGGAATATTGCTGCACACTAACAGCACCTTTCAAGGCAGGTGAAATTGCTGACCTAGAAAATGTACAGAGAACCTTCACGGCACACATAACTGCAATAAAACACCTCAGTTACTGGGAACGCTGTACTTCCTAGAATGCAGGCAGGAGAAAAACAAGATTATATACACCTGGGAAATCCTAGAGGGATTAGTACCAAACTTGCACACGAGAATTACTCCCTATGAAAGCAAAAGACTCGGTAGACGATGCAACATCCCCACAATGAAAAGCAGGGGTGCCACTAGCACGATAAAAGACAATACAATAAGTGTCTGGGGCCCAAGACTGTTCAACTGCCTCCCAGCATACATATGGAGGATTACCAATAGACCCCTGGCTGTCTTCAAGCAGGCACTGGACAAGCACCTAAAGTAATACCTGACCAGCCGGGCTGTGGCTCGGGGGTCGGGTTGGGTGCGTCCAGCAGTAACAGCCTGGTTGATCAGGCCCTGATCCACCATGTGGTCTGGTCACAGACCAGGCTGCGGGAGCGCTGACCCCTGAAACACCCTCCAGGTATTCTCCAGGAATAAGGTAAACTGAGTTATTGACATTAACACTAAAGAGAAGATCAGCTTACAATAACAGGTATACCTGAAGGATGTTCCGGGGTCAATGCCGCCCGCGGCCCGGTCCATGACGAGGCCGTGTGGTGGATCAGGGGCTGATCAACTAGATTATTACTACTGGCAGCATATAAACCAGCATACAAATCACAGCCTGGCAAGTTGGAAACTGACTTTAGATGCCAGTTTAGCTCCTTTACCCTTATGTATGCTGGGAGGCAGTTGAACAGTCTTGGGCCCCTGACACTTATAGGTTGTCTCTCAGTGTACTCGTGTGTGTGTGTGTGTGTGTGACTCAACAATCAATATTTGCACCAATAACTCATTACAGTTGTGACCGGGTGTGGAAGTGTGAATTGCTCGTTACTCTATAATTTGTTCATGATTGTAGCCATGTATCCCCTCAAGGAAGGTTCCTTGATGTTGGTGAGGGGCTCTTGATTTAGAGAATTGGATCTGTGCTCCAGTTCCCCGAATTAAGCCTGAATGCCTTCCACATCCCCCCCCCCAGGCGCTGTATAATCCTCCGGGTTTAGCGCTTCCCCCTTGATTATAATAATAATAATGTAGCCATGTATAAACGTAAGTAACCATTCTTACAATATTCATTACCTTTGTAACTTGTGAGTTCATTACCTTTGTACCTAGTTCAGCTATCAAAACTTTCGGGGCCCAGTCCCTGGACCCATTACGTACCTCTGTAATCTGTAAATGCCTTTGTAACTTGTCATGATTGTGACCAGACCTACCTGGAGTTCATTACCTTTGTAAATTGTGAGTTCATTACCTCTGTAACTTGCTCAGCTATCAAAACTTTGGAGTCCAGTCCCCGGAACCAATTATGTACCTCTGTAATCTTTTGACTACCGCCCACAGGATGGGTATGGGGTGCATAATAAACGTATTAAACTAAACTCGTGGCGCCCCTCCTTTTCATTGGGGGAATGTTGCATCTCCTGCCGAATCTTTTGCTTTCATAGGGAGTGATTTTCGTGTGCAAGTTTGGTACTAATCTTTCTAGGATTCTCCAGTGCATATTATCATGTATCTTTCTCGCCTGGGTTCAAGGGAATACAAATCAAGGGACTTTACGACTGGTCACAGAATAGGCAGCAGGAACGTTGACCCCCGAAACCTTCACGAGGGTATACTCCAGGTATTGCTGCCGAGTCTTTTGCTTTCCGTGTACAGATTTGGGACTAGTCCCTCCAAGATTTTCCGTGTGTATATTATTATGTATCTTTCTCGCCTGCATTCCAGGGAGTACAGATCAAGGAACTTCAATCGTTCTCAGTGATTTAGGTGCTTCAGTGTACTTATACGTACAGTGAAAGTTATCTGTATTTTCTCCAGGTCTGTAATTTCGCCTGCCTTGAAAGGGACTGTTAGCGTGCAGCAATATTCCCGACATAGAGAGAACAAGTGATTTGAAGTGAATTATCATTTGCTTGGCATCCTTAGTTTTGAAGGTTCTCATTATCCATCCTATCATTTACCTAGCAGATATAGTAGATACATTGTTTGGATCTTTGAAAATAAGATTCTCTGACATTATCACTCCCAGGCTATCATTAGTTTTTTGTAAAGTAAAAGGACACAAGTGCAACTAATGTGACATTTATTGTGGCAACGTTTCGCTCTCCAGGAGCTTTATCAAGCCATTACAAACAATACATGGACACAGAGGGTATATAAAGGCTCAGAGTGAGGTGAATACTAGTGAGGTACCATATCGATGTTCACTAGTGGTAGTAGTAGTAGTGGTAGTGGTAGTGACAAAAGTAATACAATATGGTAGAGCAATTAATTCGTACATGAGTAAAAGGATATAAAAGCTATTACTTGGGTAACAGTTACCCAAGTAATAGCTTTTATATCCTTTTACTCATGTACGAATTAATTGCTCTACCATATTGTATTACTTTTGTCACTACCACTACCACTACTACTACTACCACTAGTGAACATCGATATGGTACCTCACTAGT
Source organism: Cherax quadricarinatus (assembly GCF_026875155.1). Lineage (NCBI taxonomy): Eukaryota > Metazoa > Arthropoda > Malacostraca > Decapoda > Parastacidae > Cherax > Cherax quadricarinatus. The sequence goes on from NC_069421.1 coordinate 46,067,439, forward strand.
ATTCACCTCACTCTGAGCCTTTATATACCCTCTGTGTCCATGTATTGTTTGTAATGGCTTGATAAAGCTCCTGGAGAGCGAAACGTTGCCACAATAAATGTCACATTAGTTGCACTTGTGTCCTTTTACTTTACATATTGTCGGTAATTCTACCAACTTTATTACATTAGTTTTTTGCTCTCTTGTGTGGTTGTAATTTTCTATATACTCTGATCCAGTTTTTATTCCCCCGATTTTTCCATATCGGAGTAATTGAAATTTGTCTTCAATGTTCTTCATATTGTTTCCTGAGGCCCATTTAATGACTTGGTTAATCTCTGCTTGAAGATTTGCAGTGTCATAAGAACATAAGAAAGGAGGAACACTGCAGCAGGCCTGTTGGCCCATACTAGGCACGTCCTTCACAATCCATCCCACTAACAAAATTTTTGCCCAACCCAATTTTCAATGCTACCCAAGAAATAAGCTTCAATAATTCTATTTACTCATGTGCAAGTCCCACTCAAATCCAACCCCACCCCTCTCACCCATGTATTTATCCAACCTAAATTTGAAACTACCCAAGGTTTTAGCTTCGATAACACTACTACCTGGAGTTTACCTGGAGAGAGTTCCGGGGGTCAACGCCCCCGCGGCCCGGTCTGTGACCAGGCCTCCTTAGGTCAGTGTCCCAGGATGCGACCCAATGCGACCCACACCAGTCGACTAACACCCAGGTACCCATTTTACTGATGGGGAACATAGACAACAGGTGGAAAGAAACACGCCCAATGTTTCTACTCTGGCTGGGAATCGAACCCAGACCCTCGCCGTGTGAAGCGAGAGCGTTAACCACCAGGCCACCAGAGCCTGGTGGTGGTAGACTGTTCCACTCATCAACTACCCTGTTACCAAACCAGTACTTTCCTATATCTTTTCTAAATCTAAATTTATCTAATTTGAATCCATTATTGCGGATTCTCTCCTGAAGAGATATCCTCAAAACCTTATTTATATCCCTTTGTTAATACATTTCTTCCACTTATACACTTCGATCATGTCTCCCCTCATTCTTCGTCTTACAAGTGAATGCAAGTATCATGCAAATTCTGGTATCATCGGCAAAGGACACGGTGCTTTGGTTTACATCTCTGTCAATGTCAGATATGAGGATTTAGAAAAGGATGGGTTCCTGAATGTTTTCTAAACAAGAAATGACTCTCCTCCCTTTCTGTAGCTTCATTCATTAGGTACATTTTAGCTCTCTTCCTGAACTGGCTCATGCTAGGATAAACTTTGACATGTGCAGGCAGTCCGTTCCGCTCCTGTATTGCTGTACAATAAAAGGTTTGTAGATGAATGGTTCAGAGAACCGACATGTTGATAAATTAGACACATGTGCAACTCTTGGGTAACAACCTGTCGGTATACCATTTTAATGTTCAACTCGTGGGTATCTTTATTGAGGAAACGTTTCGCCACACAGTGGCTTCATCAGTCCATACAAAGGAGAATCTTGAAGAACAGTAGGAGAATGAGGTAATCAGTCCCTCAACCTTGAGTCGATGTGGTCAGTCCATCAATCTTGGATAGAATACGGCATACGTGCGGAGAAGGAGCTTATAAACCGTTGGTAGGAGAGGTGCAGCAGTCACCTCTCCTGCCTCACACAATAAAAGGTGTTTGAAGCCTGACCACTTATTGTGGGGGACTACAAAATTGTTCATTTCCTCTAGTACCGTACCGGTTTTGGTTCCCAGCTATGACAAACTTGTTAGGTAAGACACATATGCAACAAACTTGACAGAAAGATATTCTGGACACTGTTTTTCTGCTGCCACAGTGTTGCTGTTTTTACTCTGTGACTGTTGTTAAAGTATGGCTGTTTTTACTGTGTTGCTGTTGTTACTATATTGCTATTTTTGGTTTAGAAAGACACGCAAGCAAACACTATGACATATTTATTAGAAAACGCTTTGGTCCTGGGACCTTGATCACTTCTAACATACAGAGGTAGAAAAAAAAAAAAAAATATATATATATATATATATATATATATATATATATATATATATATATATATATATATATATATATATATATATATATATATATATATATATATATATATATATATATATAGGCGGAGAGTGAGGTGTGAGTGACGCACGGTGACCTGAAGAATGAACATCAAAATGGTATACAATACCGACAGGTTGTTAGGTAAGACACATATGCAACAGTTAGACAACTTTATTCCGAAACGTTTCGCCTACACAGTAGGTTTCGCCTACTGTGTAGGCGAAACGTTTCGGAATAAAGTTGTCTAACTGTTGCATATGTGTCTTACCTAACGACCTGAAGAATGTCATGTTGAGATGAGGACGGGTAGACGATGAAATCATGTGACTCCTGTGTTATTGGGTTGGTGGTACTTAAGTACCATGTATGCCAATGTTTTTGAAATTTTGTGGTTTCCAGTGTTACGTTCTATAGTGTCGGTGACGGCGATTAGTGAGGCTTCTAGGCACCGTCGGCGTCTGAGGTCTGTTTCGGTGAGAACGAGTTGTTCCTCATTCCAGTTCATCAAATGCCCTGTGGAGTCTCTGTGGAGGACACAGGCGTACCTTACATCGTCTCTGTTAGAGGCATTTCGATGCTCATTCACGCGGACTGCAAGATCTCTGCCTGTCTCGCCTACATATTTCTTGGGACAGAATCCACAGGGAATAGTGTAGACGCCTGCTGCAGAAGTTAGAGGTGTGGGGCTGCGTTTCGTAGTGAGGTCTTTGATAGATGATGTGTTTATGGTGGAAACGTTGATGTTACTCATAGGAAGTGCCCGGCGAGTATTCATGGCAACATCACCACATGGGAGCACTATGAACTGCTTAGGGGGCTGTTCCATGGGCGGTTTGTTGAGGATAGCTTGTGCCTTGAGTCTTCAATCTCGGAGGAAGAAAGATGGGAACTGAAGACGCGTAAAGGCTTGTGTTATGTAAGTACATTCTTCTTCAAGAAAACAAGGGCTGGAGACGCGAAGAGCTCTCAAGAAGCCAATGAGGACTCCTCTTTCAGTGCGTGTGTCTTGGTGTGAATAAAAGTGTATAAGATCGTCCATGTTGGTAGGTTTTCTATACACTTTGAAGAGAAGTTTGTCACTGTCGGGAGATCTGCACAGGAGAACGTCCAGGAAAGGAAGTTTGCCATCGTTTTCGAGTTCAAGTATAAAATTTATTGATGGTTCGGCTGCATTGATCTTGTTGAGAAGGGCCTGGATATTGAGACGTCTCGGATAGAAAACCAATATATCATCAACGTATCTTAGCCAGGTAACGGTGTTGGGAATGAGGCTGCTGAATTTCTCTGTCTCCAGGTTTTCCATGAAGAGGTTGGCAAGCGCAGCAATGGGCAGCCCGCTTACGTGTCTTTCTAAACCAACTTGTCGGTATTTATTACCAAGGTTTATACCATTGCTATTTTTAACGTGTTTCTGTTGTTACTGTGTTAATACTTTTACTGTGTTGTTGCTGCATCTGTATTTCTCCTGCTACTGTATCGTTGTGTTGTTGTTATTGCTTTTGTGCCTTTGCTACTCTGTTGTTGTTGTTGCTGCTGCTAGAGTACCTTTTTCTAATGAATTGCTAAATCTATTGTATTTCTTCTTTTACTGTGCTATTAATACAATGATGCTGATATTATTGCTGTTCAAGTTCTGTGCTGTTGTTGTTGCTGATGGGCTGCTGCTGTTAGAGTTGTGTAGTTTACATTAGTGCTGTTTTGCTGTTTACACTTCGTCTGTTGCTGCTACTGCCGTGCTGTTGTTGCTGCTGCTGTATTTCTGTTGCTCGGGTGATGTTATTTCTCTTTCCTGCTTTTATGCTGCTGTTACTATACTGCTGAAACTGCTACTGCTTCTGTTCCGGTGCTACTGAAACTTATTCTAGGTATCTGACAATGGTAGCTGCTCTACCGAGAACAATGGGACACAAGTGGTGCTCGGGGTATTATTGAAGTCTGTAACATCCTCTAATTTATTATAGCCGATGAATCACACTCATTTTCGCTTTCCTGTTATTTATTACTAAACGTTTAGGTGGAGATTAATCGAACCGTAGGTTTGTATAATATTGAATTTGCTTGTTGCAGTGGTATAAGTATGAAGAGAAATTTCAATTACTCCAATTTGAAAACGTTAAGGACATTAAAACTGTATCGCAATATAAAGCAAATTCCAACGACACAATAGAGCGAAAAACTAGTGTGAAAGACCTGGGAGTGATAATGTCAGAGGATCTTGCTTTCAAAGATCACAACAATGTAGCTACTACATTTTAGAAAAGTGATAGGATGGATAATGAGAACCTTCAACACTAGGGATGGTAAGCCCATGATGATTCACTTCAAATTGCTTGTTCTCTCTAGGCCTCTCAAACGGCCCCTCTCAAGGCAGGTGAAATTGCTGACCTGGAGAATGCACAGAGAACCTTCATGGCACGCAGAAGTACGATAAAACACCTAAATTACTGAGAACGGCTGAGGTCCCTTGATTTGTATGTCCTGGAAGGTAGGCGAGAAAGATACATGGTAATATACACTTGGAACATCCTAGAGGGATTAGTACCAAATTTGCACACAAACATGACTCCCTACGAAAGCAAAAGACACGGCAGGTGGTGCAACATCCATCCAATGAAAAGCAGGGCCGCCACGAGTAAGCTAAGAAACGACACAATAAGTATCAGGGGCTCCCCAGCATACATAAGGGGGATTACCAATAGACCCCTGGCTGTCTTCAAGAAGGCACTGGACAGGCACCTAATATCAATACAGCCGGGCTGTGGCTCGTACGTATGTTTGCGTGCAGCCAACAGTAACAGTCTGGTTGATCAGGCTCTGATCCACCGCAAGGACTGGTCACAGACTGGGCCTCAGGTACGTTCACCCCCGAAAACCTCTAGTGAGTGTACTGCAGGTACTGACTATATGTATAGATCATCATGTACATTGAGTAATATAGATACAGAGTTTATCGTTACCGACCAGCTGTAGAAAGAGGCAAATAAATATGAAACACTAAGCTTTGCACACCTGTCTGTATACACATTGTTCAGGTAAATGTGGTTCAGCATACATGAGGCTTGGAACAATGGCTATTGTTCCATCATTTAAACAATGTATACGATTACTGGTTTATGTGCAGTAAACCAGGTGTTGCATACGTTGCCTTCCTATTCAGGTGTCAGAAACATTAACAATTCCATATAAAGAGAGAAGTATCCCTAATCTTATTGTTAGTTGCTTCGCCAGTGAACGTAGTGGCGCTACAACATCACGTGACTCTTTGTCGTTGCCTAAAACACGACTAAGGTTGTGTTGCCTGCAAGTGGTAGCGAAGTCTGTAGTGGCTACAACGACTGTTGGAAGGTGTGTTGCGGAGCAGCACCGTCAACATGAGGAGAATGTTGTGCCTGACTCTCGTCTGCTTCATAGTTGTCATGGCTCATGACAAACACCACGGGGTAGGTATTGTACATAAACTCAATAAAATACTATTTCCAAATATACCGTAGGAAATTTCGTGGTATAAACAACGTAAATATGATAGAATTGTATGATGCAAACCTTGATGTTAGTTTAATATGTTTATTATGCACCCCATACCCATCCTGTGGTACATAATTGGTGTAAAAGAAATTTTAAAATGGTGATCGATACCACGCCTAACCCTTCTAGGGTAGGGTAGGTGCCTGAGCCCGAGCCTTTAGCTCATAAGACTGTCATTCCCATTAGCCCCCTTGGGGCGGGGATGGCAGACCAGAGAGGCCTAGCTTGTGGCTAGGCCTGGGGACAGTTGGTCCCAAAGATGAGGAGGTACTTGTGCCTCCTCCCATGGGAGACTTAGGTCTCAGACACTCCCTAAAGAGGGAGCCAAGGCCGGGCCACCACTTGGAAAAGGCCCGGGCCGGGAGAATACCGGCTAATCTTTAATAATAATAATTTAAAATGGTAAAAACTGTATGTTAATGTCAAATAGAAATTATTTAACGAGGATAAGAGACAACAAAGTTGGTGGGGTTTACAACGTCCCAGTGTCTTCTCTCATATATTTCAAGCAGGTAAACTTCTGGAAACCAGAATATCGCAACATAAATACTCAGGACAGGGCAGGAGTCGAACGCTATCTTAACCACGTTGCTTCCTGTAATCACCCACCAGTGTGAGCTGCTGTCCAGATTATTGCACCCAACAGTTCTGTCACAGAAAGAAACATAACTGAATCTTCTCTCTTGAAACATGACAGGAATACCATATGTAACTCAAATTATGGGTTATACAAGCTCGATAGCTATCTAGTAGAGTCTATTCTACACAACCTTAAACAACAATGCTTCACAAAATCACAGGATTGCTCATTACGCCAGATGGTTTCATAATGGATTGGTGATGCTCGACAAGTGTCTACGCACCAAAACATCGTGCTGCGTCAGTTGTGAATGGTTATATAATGCGTTTAGCTGTTACTGTACCATACATTGACAGGTACACAAGGGTATGTGATAACATTGATAATGGGGTTAAAGGATATTAAGGATATTAGAAATAGAAATTTGGATCATAGAAATATTATCAGAATGTTATAGAAGATTCCCAAATAAGAAGACTGGTAGACAATATTTAGGAAAATATGAAGAGATACTTCTGAGTACTCCTGGGGACACCTGAGTACCGCAGACCACGACATTTAAAAGGACAAAAGAGCACATTCCTTTCCTTTATTTTATTAAATTGAAAAGTTACACAGAATAATAGCAATCCATATGTATAGTATCCACTGAGAAACGTATTTTCTCAAGTCACACGACCTGTTCTAAGCGACTAGAAAAAAACCTTAGGGCTGTCTATTGTATCTTCTAATTTCATAATTCCTGACTTTTCAAAACCCTCCTACCCCATATGGAGGGATGGGGAGTATGTAGCTCGGGGGCGCTATAAAGTGGTATATTTACTCTATTATTGACATTTTAATTATTTTAGGCATCACATGTTTTTCAGAATTATAGAAGAGAGATGGTACATATAAAAATCGAATAGAAACAGCTATAAGGGATGAAATTGAGCTAAGCGAACATGGAGAGTTACACCGATACGTGTCCTCCATCCTGACTTAACCTGGTACTTCCCCACGACAGCGTGTCAGCGTGCCTCGTTGTGCTCCGGGTTTTCTCGTGTTTTCATGGTCGCTCTTACGTACTAGAACTTTAATTTGTGTCATCAATCCTATACGATACATCTCTCTAGCGCCTGGAACCAGTCTTGGGCGGAAAACATTATATACTGAGTCAAAAAAGGAGAATTAGTGTGCACTACCTAGCAGAGTTTACTGCCAGAGGGGAATCATAGGCCTAGTGTGCCTTGTGCAAAATAATAATAATAGAACTTTTCATTGTCAGAGGAAAGAAAGTCTCCCTGATAACATTGTGTATACACAGTGTATAGTGTATACTACAGTGGCTCCCTAGTATATAGATGATAAAGGCTAAAGTGTCATTTGAAAACAGGTGAATTTGTAAATGAAGTGATAAGCCTATAGAGGCAGGTGCCAGAAGTCACCAGAAACTTACCACAGAGGTCAGCTGTTTTAATAATCTTCCTGGCCTGCTAGTGTACTCGCATATAATCTAGTGATACCAGTGAATAGCAGAATACAGTGTTGTAGTAGCAACTAACCAGTATTATAATGGTACTTAGTGGAGTGGAGTGACTTTCATTAGTTTCTTTTCTTGAAATACCAGACGTTACTGTGAATTTCATATAACCTGTAGTTACCAGCGGTCGCAATATACACAACGAGAAGCAATTATTACTACAGAAAAAGCGTCCTTCCTCCAAAATTTGCACCAGTCAACTATAGTGATAATATTTTATTTATTGTGGTGGAGACAAAAAAAAACTAGAAAAGCTAGATACAGCGATTGATAAACAAGCGTTGAGGCTCGACCGTTCATAACTGTAGGAGCTGCCAGCAATCACCGGTTCTTCAACACGCAAGTTATACTTTTGTATCAATCAAATCACATATTACTCGGTTAAATAATTTCCAGTAGATCCTTCATGTGTTAGCCCAAATCACTGACCAGTATGTTTTAAATAAGTGACCCACTGATTAGATCAGACTGGCTCCGAACCCTCGGCTGGTCCGAACCCTTGACTGGTCCGAACCCTTGACTGGTCCGAACCCTCGACTGGTCCGAACCCTTGACCGGTTTCAAACAGATTCGTTGGACAATAAAGCAGACTATAAACGGATGGGGTTGTAGGCGCCCTTATCAAACACAAACAATAAATGTAAAACAGGAGCGTACTCCGGTAAGCTGTCCTAATATACAAGTACAGTTAGAAATAGAAATACAAATAGCTAGAGCTTCATTTAAGGAGGTTATTAATAGAGTATTCAAGAGGTTGCTAGTAGAATTACAGTAAATCAACCATTCAAATCATTATGAAGCTCTGTGTAGTCTGCAATCAATCAAACAAACGGGCTTCCACATGGATAAATTGTCATTTTTGCGGAAATTGGTGTCATGCCCCTTGTGCGGATATCCAAGAACTAGCTACAAGCAGTATTAAAACAGGGAAGTGTTTTTGGGTATGCCCAAATGAGATAAATCTGTGGATTAAAATCACAAGGGTATTAAAAGAGGATAACATCAAAGCTGCTTTCAAAGACAACCTGGAAGCTTTCTACAACAGATGGGAACATAAAAAGTCTGGGCTGAATGGTACTGCCCTTGATACTGGCCATGTAGTCAGAAACTGTAAGGCTGGAGGTGATGTCCTGGTAGTCAGTAAATGTGGGGCTGATAGTGCTGTCCTGGGAGACAGTAATGGTGAAGCTGGAGGTGCTGTCCTGGGAGACAGTAATGGTGAAGCAGGAGGTGCTGTCCTGGGAGACAGTAATGGTGAAGTTGGAGGTGCTGTCCTGGGAGACAGTAACGGTGAAGCTGGAGATTTTGTCCAGGTAGTCGGGAATTATACGCAGGAAGGAATGCATATAAATGACCTCACAGGGGACAGGAGCCGTAGTGGGGAAACAAGTGTAGTCAAAGATAAGATAAAACCAATATTGCAAACTAGAAATACCACAGGAAATAGCAAACAAGAGGACTCCACTAGCAATAGTGAGGATATATTACCAAAAACAACTGGTGGGAGCTCCATTGTTGGTGCTAGGGAGGATAGGAATAAGACAGGGAAACATGCACCAACAGGGAATACAGTCACAGAAACCCAAGGCAAACGGAAACCAAGCCTGTGCACATACTATGCACTTGGTATCTGCAGACATGGGAAATCTGGAAAAACAGACGGGACGTGCAACTATGACCACCCTAGAAAATGCCGAGCCCATATGACAACAGGAAAATACAAACTCCCTTCCTGTAAGCTTTTTCACCCTGAAATGTGTACCTCTTCAGTACAGGAAAGACTGTGCTATAACTTAAATTGCCAGGCACACCATCTAAAGGGGACAAAAAGATACAAAACATTCAGGCCATGGAAAAACCTGGGTAGCCACAGCCACTCAAGAGGGAGAGGTTTTTTAGTGTCAGGAAGGAAAAAAAACGCAGGAAATGGCAGAAATCGTACACCAAATCCAGTCATTCCTGGAGTGGAACCACAGTCGATGGCCTCCACTCCAAACCAACAGATACAGATACTAATGCCGGAAAAAAAAAAATCCCCCCCAGTACCAACAATACCACCAGTCCGATGACATTCTTCTTTGCAAATATACAGGGTCTAAAGCCAGCAATAAACAACAAAATACCTTTCATCCGTGGACTGCTTGCAGAGGCAAAGGCAATGTTCGCGGCTTTCACTGAGACCCACATAAAGGATCACTTGGACAACGAAATATGGATCCCAGGTTACAACCTATACAGATGTGACAGAGTGAACAGGCAAAAGGGGGGGGGGGTTGGCCTGTACATTGCAGAGTCACTTGTTTGCACAGAACTGCTTAATGCCTCAAATTATGTAGTGGAAGTTTTAGCAGTAAAGATTGAGAACCAAAACCTAGTCATTGTGGTAGTCTACAAGCCTCCGGATGCAACATCCCAGCAGTTCCAGGAACAGCTGTTAAAAATTGACCACTGTCTTTAAAATCTTCCAGCTCCTGCACCCAACATCTTACTCCTGGGGGATTTCAACTTAAGGCACCTAAAATGGAGGAATATAGCAAATAATATTGTTGCAGTAATAACACCAGGAGGCAGCTCTGATGAAAACTCACACTCACCCGAGCTTTTAAATCTGCACAAAATTCAATTTAAACCAGCAAATAATAGAGCCTACTAGACTGGAGAATACACTAGACCTCATCTTCACTAACAATGATGATCTGATAAGAAATGTCACCATATCAAAAACAATATACTCAGATCACAACATAATTGAGGTTCAGACATGTATGCGCGGAGCCCCAGACCGACATAATGAGATTAGTCACGAGGGAGCATTCACCATATTCAACTTCAATAACAAAAACATAAAGTGGGACCAAGTAAACCAAGTCCTAACCGATATAAGCTAGGAAGATATACTAAGCAACACAGACCCAAACTTATGCCTAGAACAGATTAACTTGGTGGCACTCGATGTATGCACAAGGCTTATTCCTCTAAGAAAAAGGAGGAGTAGATGTAAAATAGAAAGAGACAGGCGCTCCCTTTACAGGCGACGGAAAAGAATAACAGAGCGGCTAAAAGAGGTCAATGTATCTGAAATGCGTAGGGAGACACTGGTCAGAGAAATAGCAAACATCGAACTTAAGCTAAAGGAATCTAATAGGAGTCAGAAATCGTGGGAAGAACTAAAAGCCATAAATGAAATCGAAAGAAACCCAAAGTATTTCTTCTCCTATGCCAAATCAAAGTCGAGAACAACGTCCAGTATTGGGCCCTTACTTAAACAAGATGGGTCCTACACAGATGACAGCAAGGAAATGAGTGAGCTACTCAAATTCAAATTCAAATTCAAAGTTTATTCTCTATAAGGATTACAATGCTGAGTTTACAGAAATTTGGTTATTGTTTGGTTTACATGTAGTAAAATTGTGATTACAGAGTGTACCACTAGAACGCTTAGCATGGCTAGGCATTTCGGGCATACTTAGTTTTATTCTTAATTGTAAAATATTACAAATTATGAGGTAAGTTGGTCTTATGGCTAAGTGACTAAATACTAGTTTATGAGTTTAGCAATGTGAATGCTTTTGTTTTGGCACAGTATATAGTTTCAGTATTGGAGTATCACAGGATTCATTATTTTAAGACTGAGATTAATATTTCTGTTTATGGTCAAATGAGTGAGCGAGTGTAAGTGTGAACCACCAGGTGGTATTCGTATAGTTAGTTGACGGGGTGTATCAGGGAGATAATATGTTTTCTAATGGTAGTTTTGAAGGTGATGAATGTGTCTGCAGTTCTAGAGTTCTCAGGTAGGGTATTCCAGATTTTAGGACCTTTGACATACATTGAATTTTTGTAAAGGTTTAGTCGGACACGGGGAATGTCATAGAGATGTTTGTGTCTGGTGTTATGCCTGTGGGTTCTGTCACAACTATCAAGAAAGCGTTTTAGGTCAAGGTTGATATTAGAGTTTAAGGCCCTGTAGATATAGATTGTACAGTAGTAAGTGTGGATGTACTGAACTGGGAGTAAGTTTAGATCTTTGAAGAGTGGGGGGGTGTGCTGCCAGGGATGGGATTTAGTGATTATTCTTACTGCAGCTTTTTGTTGGGTTATTATTGGCTTTAGGTGTGTTGCTGCAGTTGATCCCCAAGCACAAATAGCATAGGTGAGGTATGGATAAATAAGTGAGTGGTATAGTGTGAGAAGGACATTTTGCGGCACGTAGTATCGTATCCCAATATGACTCAGTTTTTAGCAAGCCGCTAACCAGACTGAGAGTCGAAGATCAAAATGAATTTTTTATGAGAGAGCCACAGAATTTGGTTAACACAAGCCTATCTGATGTTATCCTGACGCCAAATGACTTCGAACAGGCGATAAATGACATGCCCATGCACTCTGCCCCAGGGCCAGACTCATGGAACTCCGTGTTCATCAAGAACTGCAAGAAGCCCCTATCACGAGCCTTTACCATCCTATGGAGAGGGAGCATGGACACGGGGGTCGTCCCACAGTTACTAAAAACAACAGACATAGCCCCACTCCACAACAGCAGAGAACTACAGACCGATAGCACTAACATCCCATATCATAAAAATCTTTGAAAGGGTCCTAAGAAGCAAGATCACCACCCATCTAGAAACCCATCAGTTACACAACCCAGGGCAACATGGGTTTAGAACAGGTCGCTCCTGTCTGTCTCAACTATTGGATCACTACGACAAGGTCCTAGATGCACTAGAAGACAAAAAGAATGCAGATGTAATATATACAGACTTTGCAAAAGCCTTCGACAAGTGTGACCATGGCGTAATAGCGCACAAAATGCGTGCTAAAGGAATAAGAGGAAAAGTCGGTCGATGGATCTATAATTTCCTCACTAACAGAACACAGAGAGTAGTCGTCAACAGAGTAAAGTCCGAGGCAGCTACGGTGAAAAGCTCTGTTCCACAAGGCACAGTACTCGCTCCCATCTTGTTCCTCATCCTCATATCTGACATAGACAAGGATGTCAGCCACAGCACCGTGTCTTCCTTTGCAGATGACACCCGAATCTGCATGACAGTGTCTTCCATTGCAGACACTGCAAGGCTCGGGGGGCAGTTTTTGGCCAGTGTATATCTGTCTCAGTCTTCTTTCCCCTTCTCCGTTTCTTCATGATTTTGCATTTGGCGGGTCCTTAATATGGTGTCCTTAGCCATTAGGAATGGTTGGTAAAGAAAAGTTATGTATGTTATTGATTCAAGAATCCATCGAAATACATGATGTCCCATTTATAATTAATAATTTCATATTTATTTCATCTTTATTGCTACAAGTACATGTAAAAACGTTTTACAGGTCTAGCTGACATTAATGACATACTATTGTACAGAAAGCCCCTTGTTATGCAGAATATTTCAGGCAAATTAAGTCCTTGTCCCAGGATGCGACCCACACCAGTCGACTTACTCTCAGGTACCTTATTTTTACTGATGGGTGAACATAGACAACCGGTGTAAAGAAACACGCCAAATGTTTCTACCTTCGCTGGGAATCGAACGCAGACCCTCACCGTATTAAGTGAGAGATTTAGCGACCAGGCCACGGGGTACCGTGGAAGGGAAAAAGTCTGGGCTAGACCTAGCTGCAAGGTACTGTGTGGCAATATGTTCTTACCAGTTGTATACAAGCTTCCAGATGCTACTTCCTAACAATTCCAGGAACAGCTTCGTAAAACTGTCCCATGTTTGGAAAATCTCTTGCCCCAGACATCTTGCTGTTGGGTGACTTTAACTGAAGACACCTAAACTGGAGCAATGCAGCAAATATTATTTTAGCAGTGATAACTATAGGAGGCAGCTCAGACGAAAGTCCACACTCACATTAGCTAATAAATCTCTTCAACAAATTCACCTTAAACCAGCAACTAATAGAGCAAACAAGACTAGAAAATACACTGGACCTTATCTAAATTTACAATGATGATCTGATACGAAATATAACAGTATCAAAGACCTGTGTGCGCAGGGCTCCTGACCAGCAGATGGTGACCAGTTATGAGGATACCTTCACTAAATTCAACTTCAGTAACAAAAACATACAATGAGATCAAGTCAACAATGTCCTAAATGAAACAAATTGGGGTGGATCTCCTAAACAACATGTATCCTAACCTTTGCTTAGAAAGAAATAGCCCTGTGGCACTTGAGATATGCTGAAGGCACATTTCTTTAAGAAAAAGGAAGAGAAGAAGTAAAATAGAGAGAGATGCTCCCTATACAAGCGAAGGCAAAGAATCACAGAGCTGGGTAAATGGGCCAGTATATCTGAAATACGAAGGGAGGCACTGGTCCGTGAAATAGCAAATATCGAACTGAAGATTAAGGAATCTTATAGGAGACAAGAAACTCACGAAGAACTTAAAGCCAACAATTACCTAGAGAGAGTTTACCTGGAGAGAGTTCCGGGGGTCAACGCCCCCGCGGCCCGGTCTGTGACAAGGCATCCTGGTGGATCAGGGGCCTGATCAACCAGGCTGTTACTGCTGGTGCACGCAAACCAACGTACGAGTCACAGCCCGGCTGGTCAAGTACCGACTTGAGGTGCTTGTTCAGTGCCAGCTTGAAGACTGCCAGGGGTCTATTGGTAATCCCCCTTATGTATGCTGGGAGGCAGTTGAACAGTCTCGGGCCCCTGACACTTATTGTAGGGTTTCTCTTAACGTGCTAGTGCACCCCTGCTTTTCATTGGGGGGATGTTTGCATCGTCTGCCAAGTCTTTTGCTTTCGTTGTGAGTGATTTTCGTGTGCAAGTTCGGTACTAGTCCCTCTAGGATATATAATCATTTATCTCTCCCGCCTGCATTCCAGGGAATACAGGTTCAGGAACTTCAAGCGCTCCCAGTAATTGAGGTGTTTTATCTCGTTATGCGCGCCGTAAAGGTTCTCTGTACATTTTCTAGGTCAGCAGTTTCACCTGCCTTGAAAGGTGCTGTTAGTGTGCAGCAATATTCCAGCCTAGATTGAGCAAGTGACCTGAAGAGTGTCATCATGGGCTTGGCATCCCTAGTTTTGAAGGTTCTAATTACCCACCCTGTCATTTTTCTAGCAGCTGCGATTGATACAATGTTATGGTCCTTGAAGGTGAGATCCTCCGACATGATCACTCCCAGGTCTTTGACGTTGGTGTTTCGCTCTATTTTGTGGCCGGGAATTAGTTTTGTACTCTGATGAATTTTTAAATTTTTCCTCGTGTTTACCATATCTGAGTAATTGAAATTTCTCATCGTTGAACTTCATATTGTTTTCTGCAGCCCACTGAAAGATTTGGTTGATGTCCGCCTGGAGCCTTGCAGTGTCTGCAGTGGAAGACACTGTCATGCAGATTCGGGTGTCATCTGCAAGGAAGACACGGTGTGTGTGGCTGACATCCTTGTCTATTTTATTTATTTATTTTTTTTATTTTATTTATTTAATATTTGAACAGATATGAGGATGAGAAAAAAGATGGGAGCGAGTACTGTGCCTTTGGGGAGCAGAGCTTTTCACCGTAGCTGCCTCGGACTTTACTCTGTTGACTACTACTCTTTGTGTTCTGTTTGTGAGGAAAATTATAGATCCATCTACCAACTTTTCCTGTTATTCCTTTAGCACGCATTTTGTGCGCTATTACGCCATGGTCACACTTGTCGAAGGCTTTTGCCTTCGACAAATCTATGGCCAAAACAGCATCCAGTATTGGAACCTTGCTTGGACAAGATGGGACACAGATAACAACAAAGAAAGGGAGTGACAAAACTATAGTTCCAATATGCTCACTGTTTAGTGAGCATTAACGGACAAAGAGTCGAAAATCTAATTTAATTTTTTATTACCAAGACTCAAAATTTAGTCATTAAAAAAATCTCTAATATTATCCTAACACCACAAGAATTCGAAAACGCAATAAATGCCCATGCACTCTGCTCCAGGCCCAGACTCGGGGAAAAACTACGTGTTCATTAAGAAGTGCAAGAAGCTTCTTTCACGTGCCTTCAGCATTCTATGGAGAGGTAGCATGGACACGGGGGTCATCCCACAGTCACTTAAAACAACAGACATAGCCCCACTCCACAAAGGTGGCAGTAAAGAATTGAAAGTGTTACACCCGATAGCACTAATGTCCATATCATAAAAATCTTTGAAAGGATTCTAAGAAGAAAGATCGCCGCCTACCTAAATACCCATGAGTTATACAACGCATGGAAAAAATGGGTTTTAGAGCAGGCCGCTTTCCCTGTCTTAACTACTGGACCACTAGACATGGTCTTAGGTTCACTGGAGGACAAACAAAATGCAGATGTAGTTACAGACTTTGCGAAAAGCCTTCGACAAGTGCCACCCTGGTGTTTAAAAGCACACAAATGAATGATAAGGAATAACAGGAAAAGCTAGTAGATGGATCTGTAACTTCCTAACAAATATGCACAAAGAGTAAACTGAGTCAAGTTTGAGGCGGCTACATTGGAAAGCTCGATTCCACAGGGCACTGTACTTGCCCCCATCCTGTTCCTTATCCTCATAACTTACATAGACAGAGATGTAAGCACAGCTCCGTGTCTTCCTTTGTGGATGACATCCTAATTTGCATGAAGATGTCATCAACGAAGACATGAAAGACTCCAAGCGGGCATCAACCAAATCTTTAAATAGGCCACGGAAAACAGCATGAAGTTCAGTGAAGAGAAATTTCAACTACTCCGAAGTTCAAGGAAGAGAATTTTCAATTACCGTCTTTTTTTATTTCAAAGTTTGTAGTAATGCTTCTAAAAATCAAAAGGTTTTCATTATATATATTATATATAAAATATATAATTTTATATATAAAATATATATATATATATATATATAATATATATATATATATTTATATACATTTCATATAATTATAATTATATAATTATATATATATTTTTATATATATTATATATATATATATATATATATAAATTTTATATATATATATATATATATAATATATTTTATATATATATTATTTTCAAATCAACATTAATTTTTCAACTATTTTTATAATTACTGACCAATTAATATGCACACAACCAGACTCATAAGTATGGGCAGCTAGCCGAAGGTAGGCAGTCACTCCCCTGCCCTGGAGCACCCGGCTTCCTCAAAATTATTTCATCAAATCGTGCTATATGCAGTGAGTTTGTAAAGTGATTTTGGAATGGCTAACAATTCGCAAACTGACGATATTATTTACAAATATTATTTCTCAGTCCACACCTGGATTCGAACCTACACACTTTATATCGAAGTTGCCAGTACTTTCGTACTGTATATATTTCTTCTTTCAACACACCAGCTGTATCCCACCGAGGCGGTGTGACCCAAAAATAAAACGAAAGTTTCTCCCTTTAAATTTATTAGTATATACAGGAGAAGGGGTTACTAGCCCCTGGGTAGTACCTCCCTGGGTGGTTGTTGTCTACCAACCTACTACCACAGGACGGTAGTACCTCCCTGGGTGGTTGTTGTCTACCAACCTACTACCACAGGACGGTAGTACCTCCCTTGGTGGTTGTTGTCTACCAACCTACTACCACAGGACGGTAGTACCTCCCGGGTGGTTGCTGTCTACCCAAACCCATACCACAGGACGGTAGTACCTCCCTGGGTGGTTGTTGTCTACCAACCTACTACCACTGGATGGTAGTACCTCCCTGGGTGGTTGCTTTCCTACCAAACCTACTACCACAGGATGGTAGTACCTCCCTGGGTGGTTGCTGTCTACCAACCTACTACCACAGGATGGTAGTACCTCCCTGGGTGGTTGCTGTCTACCAACCTACTACCACAGGACGGTAGTACCTCCCTGGGTGGTTGCTGTCTACCAAATTACTACCACAGGATGGTGTACCTCCCTGGGTGGTTGCTGTCTACCAACTACTACCCCAGGATGGTAGTACCTCCCTGGGGGGTTGCTGTCTACCAACCTACAAACCACTAAAGGGTCGGTTTTTTACCCCCCTGGGTGGCTGCTTTTAACCAAACCTATCCCCAAAGGACGGCAGTACCTCCCTGGGTGGTTGCTGGTTAAAAAACGTTATCCCCACAGGAGGGTTTGGGGTATCCCTGGGTGGTTGTTTTTCTACTAATTACTACCACAGGAGGGTTTAGTACCTCCCTGGGTGGTTGCTTTTTCCCCAAAATTTAAACTCCCCACAGGACGGTATTTACCCCCCGGGGTTTTTTTCCCTTTGTTTTCCCAAAACCTACTACCACAGGATGGTAGTACCCCCCTGGGTGGTTGCTTTTTCTACAAACCCTACTACCACGGTTGGAAAGTACCCCCCTGGGGGGTTTTGGGGTCTCCCAAACCTACTCCCAACAGGCGGTGACCTCCCGGGGGTGGTTGTTTGCCAAACCAACCTATACCACACGAGGGTAGTCCCTTTCCCTGGGGGGTTTTGCTGTCTCCCAAAACCCTCTACCACAGGCCCGGTATTACCCCCCGGGGGTTGCTGTTTTTCCCCAACCCTTTACTACCACAGGAGGGTTTGTCCCTCTCTCTTTGGTTGCTGTCTTACCAACCTACTACCACGGGAAACGGTAGTACCTCCCTGGGTTGGTGCTGTCTCCCCAACCTCCAAACCAAGGACGGTAGTACCTCCCTGGGGGGGTTGCTGTTCCCAACCTACTCCCAACAGGACGGTAGTACCCCCTGGGGGGTTGCTGTCTCCCAACCTACTAACACAGGACGGTAGTACCCCCCTGGGTGGTTGCTGTCTACAAATTAAAATTACCACAGGATTTTTTTAGTACCCCCCTTTGGGTGGTTGCTGTCTCCCCAACCTACTACCCCAGGGACGGAAAAGAAAACCCCCCTGTGGGTGATTGCTGTTCCCAAAACCTTACTAAAAGGATGGTAGACCTCCCTTGGGGGTTTTGTTTGTCTACTAACCTATCCCACAGGGGGGTTTTAGACCTCCCCTGGGTGGTTCCCTGTTTACAAAGAATACCACAGGAGGGTTTGGGCCCCCCTCCCTGGGGGGTTTTGCTTTTCTACCAACCTACTACCACAAAAAGGGGTAGCCCTTTACCGGGGGTTGGGTTGCTGTCTCCCCAGCTATACCACAGGATGGAGTACCTCCCTGGTTGGTTGGGGTCTAACCCCCTACTCCCAAAAGGACGGTATTTACCTCCCTGGGTGGTTGCTGTTCCCAAACCCTACTACCACAGGACGGTAGTACCCCCCGGGGTTTGGTTGCTGTCTCCCAACCAAACTACCACAGGGGGGTAGTCCCTCTCCCCCGGTTGGTTGCTGTCTACCAACCTATACCACAGGATGGAAAGTACCCCCCTTTGGGTTTGGTTGGTTGCTGTTACCAACTACTACCACAGGACGGTATTTAAAACCTCCCTGGGTGGTTGCGGGTTTCCCCAGCCTACTACCCAGGGGGTAGTACCTCCCTGGGTGGTTCCTTCTCCCAAACCCTACTCCCCGGGGGGAAAATTTGGTAGTACCCCTGGGGGGTTGTTTTTCCCCCAAACCCTACAAACCAAAGGGAGGGTGGTACCCCCCGGGGAAGGGAAATTGTTTGGTCTCCCAAACCCTACTCCCACAGGTTTGGTAGTACCTCCCGGGGGGGTTTGGTTTCCCTTACCAACCTATTTACCACGGGAGGGGTTAGTCCCCTTCCCTGGGGGGTTGCTTTTCTACCAACCTACTACCACAGGAGGGGAAAGTACCCCCCTTTGGGTGGTTGCTGTCTCCCAAACCTACTACCAGAGGATGGTAGAAACCCCCCTGGGGGGGTTTGCGGGTTCTACAAAAACCTACAAACCACAGGAGGGTTTGTCCCTCCCTGGGGGGGTTGCTTTTCTCCCAAACCTACTACCACAGAAGGGTATTTACCCCCCCTTGGGTGGGTTGGGGGTTTCCCAACCCCACTACCAAAAAGAATGGTAGTACCCCTGGGTGGTTGTTGTCCCCCAAACCTACTACCACAGGACATTTGGGTACCTCCCTGGGTGGTTGTTGTCTACCAACCCTCCCACAGGATTTATTTACCCCCCTGGGTGGTTTGCGGGTCTCCCAACCTCCCTACCAAGGATGGTGGGAAAAACCTCCCTGGGGGGTTTGCTGTCTACCCCCCTACTACCCCCAGAATGGTAGTCCCTTCCCTGGGGGGTTTGTTTGTTTACCAAACCTATTCCAAGGAGGGTTTAGTACCTCCCTGGGTGGTTGCTGTCTCCCCAACTTTACCACAGGACGGTTTAGAAACCTTTCCCTGGGTGGTTGCTGTCTCCCAACCTACTTCCACGGGGACGGTAGTCCCTCCCTGGGTGGTTGCTGTCCCCAAACCTCTACCACAGGATGGTATTATCCCCGGGGGTGGTTGCGGGTCTCCCAAACCCTCCCCCCCCCCAAGGAGGGTAGTACCCCCCTGGGGGGTTTTCCCTGTTCCCAACCTACTACCACAAAATTTGGTTTAGTACCTCCCTGGGTGGTTTTGTCTTAAAACCTTTTTTCCCACAGGACGGTAGTCCCTTTCCCTGGGTGGTTGTTGTCTACCCAACCAAACTACCACAGAAGGGGTGGGGTACCTCCCTGGGGGGGTTGCTTTTCTCCCAAAACCTATACCACAGGATGGTGTACCTCCCTGGGGGGTTTTGCTGTTCCCAAACCCTACTCCCACAGGACGGTGGGGACCCCCCTGGGGGGGTTGCTGTCTACCAACCTACTACCCGGGGAGGGTTTGTACCCCCCTGGGTGGTTGCTTGTCAAACCAAACCCTTACTACCACAGAAAGGGTATACCTCCCTGGGTGGTTTTGCGTTCCCCAACCTCTCCCCACAGGAGGGTTTGTACCCCCCTGGGTGGTTGCTGTTTTCCCAACCCTACTACCACAGGTTGGTATTTAACCCCCGGGGTTTTGGTTGGGGTCTCCCAAACCTACTACCACAGGATGGTAGTACCCCCCGGGGGGTTGGTTTTGTTTTCTCCCAAACCTATACCACGGGGGACGGTAGAAACCTCCCTGGGGGGTTTGTTGTTCCCCAAAAACCTCAAACCAAGAATGGTAGTACCTCCCTGGGTGGTTGCTGTTTTACCAGCCTACTACCACAGGGGGTTTAGTACCCCCCTTGGGTGGTTGCTGTCTCCCGGGCCTACTCCCACAGAATGGGTACCTCCCGGGTGGGGGCTGTCTCCCAAACCCTTTACTACCACAGGACGGTAGTACCTACCTGGGGGGTTGCTGTTAAAACCCTGCTACCAAGGATGGAAATACCTCCCGGGTGGTTGTTGTCTACCAAGTACTTTCCACGGGGAGGGTAGACCTCCCTGGGTGGTTGTTGTCAAACCAAACCCTTTACTACCACAAAAAGGTAGTACCTCCCTGGGTGGTTGCTTTTCTCCAGCCTATTTACCACAGGATGGTGTACCTCCCTGGGTGGTTGCTGTCTACCCCCCTACTACCACAGAAGGGAAAGAAACCTCCTGGGGGGTTTCCCTGTTACCAACCTACTCCACAGGTTTGGTAGAAACCTCCTGGGTGGTTGCGGGCCCTTCCAAAACTACTCCCCAAGGAGGGTTTAGTACCTCCCTGGGTGGTTGCTGTCTACAAAACCTATTTACCACAGGACGGTGATACCCCCCCGGGTTTGGTTGTTTTTTCTCCCAACCCTTTATTTACCACAGGACGGTAGTCCCTCCCGGGGTTGGTTGTTGTCTCCCAAAGGGTACTACCACAGGAGGGTTTAGTACCCCTGGGTGGTTGTTTTTCCTACCAACCTACTACCACAGGAGGGTTTTTAGTACCCCCCTGGGTGGTTTTTGTTCCCAAACCTACTACCAAGGACGGTGGTTACCCCCCTGGGTGGTTGTTGTCTCCCCCAAACCTTTATCCCACAGGAGGGAAATACCTCCCTGGTGGTTTTTGTCCCCCAAAACCTACTCCCCACGGGAAACGGAAAAGTACCCCCCTGGGTGGTTGTTTTTCTACCAACTACTACCACGGGGGAGGGTTAGTCCCCCTGGGTGGTTTTTGTCTACCCAACCCCTACTACCACGGACGGTAGTTCCTCCCTGGGGGGG
Source organism: Cherax quadricarinatus (assembly GCF_026875155.1). Lineage (NCBI taxonomy): Eukaryota > Metazoa > Arthropoda > Malacostraca > Decapoda > Parastacidae > Cherax > Cherax quadricarinatus. Next base: position 46,089,197 of record NC_069421.1, read on the forward strand.
TTGTTGTCTCCCAAACCCTACCCCACGGGAAAGGGTATTTCCCCCCCCTGGGGGTTGTTGGTTCCCAAAACCTACTACCCCCGGGGAGGGGTTTTCCCCCCTGGGTGGTTGTTGTCTCCCAAAACCTACTACCACAGGACGGTAGAAACCCCCCCGGGGTTGGTTGCGGGTCTAAAAAACCTACTACCACAGGACGGTAGTACCCCCTGGGTGGTTGTGTCTCCCAAACCCTTTCTACCAAGGACAGTAGTCCTCCCTGGGTGGTTGTTTTTCTCCCAACCTACTACCCCCAGGACAGTAGTACCCTCCCGGGTGGTTTTTGTCTCCCAACCTCTACCACTGGAGGGGAAGTACCTCCCTGGGTGGGGGTTTGTTTCTCCCAAAACCTATTTCCCAACGGGGACGGTGGGGTTTACCTCCCTGGGTGGTTTTTGGGTCTCCCCAACCTATTCCACAAAGGGGGGGTTTTTACCCCCTGGGGTGCTTCCCCCCCAAAAACCCCCCCCCCCCCCAACAAAAAAACCCCCCCCCCCCCCCAAAAACCCCCCTGGGGGTTTGGGGTTCTTTTACCAACCTACTACCACAGGAGGGTTTGTACCCCCCTGGGTGGTTGTTTCAAACCAACCTGCTACCACAGGACGGTATTTTCCCTCCCTGGGTGGTTGCTGTCTACCAACCTGTTTACCACGGGAAAACGGTAGAAATCCCGGGGGGGTTGCTGTCTCCCAAAACCTCTACCAAGGAAAAGTATTTCCCTTTCCCTTTGGGGGTTGTTGTCTACCCCCTTTTCTCCACGGGGACGGTAGTCCCCCCTGGGTTTGGGTTTGCTGTCTACCAACCAAATTTACCACTGGACGGTAGTCCCTCCCTGGGGGGTTGTTGTCTACCAACCTATTTCCACGGGACGGTAGTACCTCCCGGGGGTGGTTTTTTGTCTACCAACCTGCTACCACAGGAGGGGTAGTACCCCCCGGGTGGTTGTGTCTCCCCAACCTATACCACGGGGACGGTAGTCCTCCCTGGGGGTTTGTTGTTCCCAACCTACTCCCCACGGGGAGGGTTTAGTACCCCCCTGGGGGGTTTGGGTTTTTCTCCCAACCTATACCACAGGCGGTAGTACCCCCCGGGGGTGGTTTTGTCTCCCAAACCCTACTACCACAGGACGGTAGTACCCCCCTTTGGGGGGTTTTTGGTCAAAAAAACCTACTACCACAGGAGGGTAGTACCTCCCTGGGGGTTTGTTGTCCCCAAACCCAAACTACCATGGCGGTATTTTCCCCTTTTGGGGGGGGATGGTTGTTTTTTAAACCCAACCAAACACCACGGGACGGTAGAAACCTCCCTGGGGGGTTTTGCTTTTCAAAAAAACCCTACTACCACAGGACGGTAGTCCCCTCCCTGGGGGGTTTTGCTGTCTACCAACCTACTACCACAGGACGGTAGTACCTCCCTGGGTGGTTGTTGTCTCCCAAACCGGGCTCCCACGGGGACGGTAGTACCTCCCTGGGGGGGTTGCGGGTTCTCCCAAAACTGCTACCACAGGACGGTAGTACCCCCTGGGTGGTTGCTGTCTACCCCCCCTATTTCCCACAGGAGGGTTTTAGTACCCCCTGGGTGGTTGTTTTTCTTACCAACCTACAAACCACAGGACGGTAGTACCTCCCTGGGGGGTTTGCTGTTCCCAAAACCTCTACCACGGGGGAACGGTAGTACCTCCTGGGTGGTTGTTGTCTCCCAAACCCTACTCCCAACTGGAGGGTTTAGTACCCCCTTGGGTGGTTGTTTTTTTCCCCCAAAACCTGTCCCACGGGACGGTAGTACCTCCTGGGGGGTTTGCGGGTTCTACCAACCTATACCACAGGAGGGTTTAGTACCCCTGGTGGTTGTTGTCTACCAACCTACTCCATGGACGGTAGTACCCCCCTGGGTGGTTGTTTTTACCAACCTACTCCCACAGGCGGTAGTACCTCCCTGGGTGGTTTTTTGTCAAAACCAACCTACTACCACAGGACGGTTTAAGAAAACCTTTCCCGGGGTTTGGTTGTTGTCTCCCAACCTACTACCACAGGAGGGTAGTACCTCCCGGGTTTTGGTTTTTTGTTCCCAAACCATAAAAATGGACGGTAGAAACCTTGGAGGGTTTGTTGTCTACCAACCTACTACCACAGGACGGTTTAGTCCCTTTCCCTGGGTGGTTTGCTGTATACCAACCTACTACCACAGGACGGTAGTCCCTTTCCCGGGGTGGTTGCTGTCTCCCAAAACCCTACTCCCCACAGGGACAGTATACCTCCCTGGGGGGTTTGGGTTGTTACCAACCTATACCACAGGACAGTAGTACCCCCCCGGTGGTTGTCTCCCAACCCCTTACAAACCCTGGACGGAAGTACCCCCCTGGGGGGTTTGCTGTCTCCAAACCTACTCCACTGGACAGTATTTACCCCCCTGGGTGGTTGTTGTCTCCCAACCCTATCCCACAGGACAGTGGGTCCTTTCCCTGGGGTTGTCTCCCAAACCTACTACCACTGGCGGTATTACCTCCCGGGGGTGGTTGTTGTTTTACCAACCTATTCCCAAAAGGGACGGTGTACCCCCCTGGTGGTTGTTGTCTAAAACCCTACAAACCACAGGAGGGTTTAGTACCTCCCTGGGGGGGGTTGGGTCTACCCCCTATTTACCACAGGACGGTAGTACCCCCTGGGGGGTTTGGGTTTTTTCCCAAAACCTACTACCAAGGAGGGTTTAGTAACCCCCCGGGTGGTTTTTTGTCCCCAAACCCTTACTACCACGGGACGGTAGTACCCCGGGGGTGGTTGTTGTTCCCAAACCCTTTATACCCACAGGACGGTAGTCCCCTCCCTGGGGGGTTTGTTGCCCTTCCAAAACCTACTACCACAGGACGGTAGTACCCCCCCTGGGTGGTTGTTGCCCAAACCAAAAAAATACCACAGGACGGTGTACCCCCCCTGGGGGTTGTTGTCTACCAACCAAATCCCACGGGGAGGGTTTATTTACCCCCCTGGGGTGGTTGTTGTCTCCCAAACCTACTACCCACTGGCGGTATTTCCCTTTCCCTGGGTGGGGGGTTGTTGTCTACCAACCTGCTACCTACACTGTATATATTGTTTATTAACAAAAATTGACTTCTCGTTTACGTTAATGTTTGTTACTGCATCTTGATAAACCACTCATGCTCATTACTGCATCTTGATAAACCACTCATTTGTTAATATTTCTTGGTAAACCACACATGTCACTTCATCTTTATAAACCACTCATGTCTGTTACTACATCTTGATAAACCACTCATGTTTATTTCATCCTGATAAACCACTCGTGATTGTTACTGCAACTTGATAAATCATTGATGTTTGTACAAGTTAATAAACCAGTCATATTTGTTAATTCATCTAGATAAACCACTCATGTTTGTTACTACTTCTTGATAAACACACTCATATTTGTTACTACTTCTTGATAAACCACTCATATTTGTTACTACTTCTTGATAAACCACTCATGATTGTTACTACTTCTTGATAAACCACTCATGTTTGTTACTACTTCTTGATAAACACACTCATATTTGTTACTACTTCTTGATAAACCACTCATGTTTGTTACTGCTTCTTGATAAACCACTCATGTTTGTTACTACTTCTTGATAAACCACTCATATTTGTTACTACTTCTTGATAAACCACTCATATTTGTTACTACTTCTTGATAAACCACTCATGATTGTTACTACTTCTTGATAAACCACTCATGTTTGTTACTACTTCTTGATAAACCACTCATGTTTTGTTACTACTTCTTGATAAACCACTCATGTTTGTTACTACTTCTTGATAAACCACTCATGTTTGTTACTACTTCTTGATAAACCACTCATGTTTGTTACTACTTCTTGATAAACCACTCATGTTTTTTTTTTTTTTTTTTTTTTTTTTTTTTTACACAGGGTTTGACAAGGTTAAGGATCCCTAGCTTTATTGACAGCTATTTACAGGTTAAGGATTCCTAACTTTATTGGAAAGCTAAGAGCTGTTACCTACATCAGCTCATTTGAAAGCATTTTTGTTATGAGACATACAAGTAGGGAACAGGATGAAGTTGGAGCCATCTGTGGGCCAGCATTTTCATTTGATCAACTGACGTTATCTCGTTGACATCATTATGCTGTACGAATGTGTTCCATACTCGAGTCATCCTGGGTATGTATGATCTCAGATGGAGTGATGTTCTGAGAAGGGTACAGCCAGAGTGAATTTTGCTGCTTTCTGCCCGTCTTGTGGCATAAAAGCTTGTTTCACGCTGTCCTCGAAGTGGATCCAAGTGTGGTATTTTGACAATATTGGCCTTGTACATAACAGTAAGGCCACCCACATCCCTCCTATGTTGAAGGCTCTGCTGAAATGACAGATCTATCCAGGATGGGTCCAGGCGAGAGATGAGACGTCTTGCTCTGTTCTCTACTCTGTCAAGCAGTCGCAGATGAGAGGGGGGGCAGCAAACCAAGAAAGTGGAGCATACTCAAGGTGTGAGCGTACTTGTGCCTCGTACAGGATCTTGCAACCCCTACTGTCAAGCAGATGCGAGATACGGCGAAGTGCTGTAAGCTTCCTGGCTGCCTTGTTTGCAAGATTTACAACATGGTTCTTCATGGTTAGTTTGGAGTCAAATTTCACCCCAAGGATATCAACTTCTTCTCCAGGTGCCAACATCGTCCCATTCATCCTTACTACTGCGCCAGCATTACCATCATGGTGCCTAGAGACGAACATCATTTGCGTTTTTTCAGGTGCAAATGTTACTTGCCATCTATTTCCCCAAGCTGATATAGCTCTCAGCTGGTGATTGATGTAGCTTAGAGCAGCTGGCATTTCTTCTCTTGGATAAGTGAATGTCAGTGTACAGTCGTCTGCATATGCATGTGATTCTGGGATGAGATGAAGAAGGTCGTTGAAGTAGACATTCCATAACAGTGGACCCAGCACACTTCCTTGTGGAACGCTTGCCCCAATAGGATGCCTTGCTGATTCCGTTCCATTGAGGACTACACTTAGAGATCTACCATGAAGGTAATCACTGAGGAGACATAGCGTAGAGCCTGCAATTCCCAGTGCTTGAAGTTTTGCTAAGAGGCCCTGGTGCCACACCCGGTCGAAAGCGCCAGCAATGTCCAGTGCTACCACACAGCTGACTTTGGATTCATCCAGTGACTGGTGCCACTTAGTGGAGAGGTTTAACAACAGATCAGCAGCAGAGTAACCTTTCCTGAAGCCATATTGACGATCACAAAGTAGTGAGTGGTAGTCAAAAAAATCTGTCATTTGTCTTGAGATTATTGTCTCAAGGATCTTACCAGTGATTGACAGGAGTGACACTGGTCTGTAGTTGCTGATTTCTGCTCTGCTCTTCTTTTTGTGAACAGGGACTACATTTGCCTCTTTCCATGGAGAGGGCCATTTACACTGTACTAGGCAGTGCTGAAAGATGCGAGTTAGAGGTGCTGCTAGCTGGTCTGCACATCTTCTCAACAATCTTGGCTCAACTTGTCTGGGCCCACAGCCTTTTCTTGGTCAAGTGATTTAAGAAGGAAATGCACCTCCTCCTGCCTTATTGTCACCACTGACAGTTTTGACACAGTTCTTGCAGCTAGCCAAGGAGGGTCCCTTGCTGGATCAGGAACTTGCATTTTGGTAGCAAAGTGTTCAGCAAAGAGGTCCGCCTTCTCTTGACTACTAGTAGAGGTGGTCCCATCCTGTCGATTTAGAGGTGGAATAAGTTCATTAGGCAGATAACCTTGTCTGTCCTTGACCAGGGACCACCAGGTTTTGGAGCCTACCCTACCTGATGCTAACTTTCTTTTAGTGTCCACCTCCCATTTAGTAATGGCCCACTTTTGAACATCACCCATATGCCTACAGGCTTGCATGTGCAAGTTCCTGTTATAGGTGGTAGGATGTCTCTTATACCTTCCCCATGCTTTGTACTTAGCAGTAGCAGCCTCTCTACAACGAAAGCCAAACCAAGGCTGATCTGTAGGCTTTGTCACATTATTGCCGGTGAGGAATGTGTTCTTGTTGCAGATTAAGGATGTGTCCAGTGAAGGCTTTCACTTGGTTGTCAACATCCCCCTGGAGAAGAGCATTCCAGTCGGTGGTGGCGAGCTCAGAGCAAAGGGCTGGCCAATTACCTCTTTCCCATAGCCAGGTTGTGCGTGTGGACTCCTCACCTCGTTCTGTTGGGATCTTAAGTGTGGTAAAAACAGCCTTGTGGTCAGACGATCAACGTAGCCGAGGGGTTGACAATGACTATGCCTTCTGCCAGATCACTCACTACTGGGTCAAGGGAGGAGCCAGAGATATGAGTGGGGAAATCAACAAAGTTTCTCATGTCAAACACTGCAAGAAGGTCATCAAAGTCCCTCTGTATAAGGTGCTGGTTGAGGTCACCAACAATTATAATATGTTGACAGTTGTGTTTTTAGCAGAAGGGAGTCAATATTTTCCATTAGGAAGTTGATAGGGTCTGCATGTTGCCACTGAGGTCTGTACATTGCACATGCTAGTACAGAGGTACTAGTGTTTATACAGAGCTTGAAGAACATCATTTCAAGATGTGTAGGGGTGGCAACATCTATGTGCTGGGCATGAACACTTTTAGAGAAGCACACAGCAACACCACCTCCTTGCCCTTGCCTGTCTCTTCTCATCCATGAGGTGTAGCCAGCAATTCTTGCAAAATTTTCTGGAGTCCTGTCATCCAAAAATGTTTCAACAACAGCTATCATGTCGGGACGTCGAGTGTTCACAAAGCTATGTGTGAGCTCTCCAACATTAGTAATGAAACCTCTAATGTTGGCCGACAGGATGCTGATAGACTGGCTCCTCATGATGAAGTGGTCAGCTTGAGGTGGTGGTGTGTTAGGGAATGTAAGGTGCCTGCCCTTGAGAGAGGTAGGGTACTGAGCAGCTGCAGGGATGTAGGTCTGTGGTCTTGTATAAGGCCCAATCCCACCTGATGGGCTGGGATAGGAGTAGCTAAGTGGGTGACGTGTGAGAGTGTTTACCAATTCAGAGATCCTGCTGGTTTGTTCTGAGAACAGGTCTCTAAACAGGTGGCCCTGTCTGTCAAGTTCCTTTTTCTTCCGACACTGGTCCTCCTTATGTCCTTTCTTGTAGCAGTAGTTACACCTGGTATCTCGCAGGCAGTTGTTGGCAGAGTGCCCCTTCCGGTGACAGCGAGAGCACAGCCTAGGTGCCTGGGAGGGTGGACTAGGATTTGTTGTACCTCCTGTGTTTCGCAGATTTGTCCTCGGATTCTGCCGCTGGAACTGTGTTAGTGGAGGTGAGACGGCTGTAGATGTCTTCCTCCACCACGTCCTCCTCCACGTCCTCTACCCCGCCCTCTACCAGTTCTGACAGATGTGTCCCTGCTGTTCGTACTTCGGCGTAGCAGGTGATCAGGTGCAGTGATAGTTCCCTGATCACTAACTGCACCGTTCTCTGGTGGAGAAACTCCTGCTCAGAGCTTGCTGTCGAAGCACTACTACCAGATTCTAGAATAGTATCGGCAGGTGTGCTGACAGGTGTAGGATCAGGGATGGTATGTGCACTGTCAAGTAGACTGGCAGTGGCTGAAGCAGAGATGTCAGGTGTAGGAGAATTAACAGATCCAAGGCTTCCCACGTTGCTGGGAAGAGGATTTGTTCCCTCTGTGGTGGTCAGAGGAATTGTGTTAGAATTCCCAAAGGTAGTGTTTTGAACTCTGTCAGTCTGTGGACCTTAGCGATGACAGAATTCCACCAGATGTTTACCCCTGAGTTAAGCTCAGTGTGGGACTTCCAGTCTTTGTCAATAGTGTCACCATCAGCTGAGCAACTTGCGTCACTTGATGTAGGCTTGCACTGGCCTTCTACAATAGCTTGTAGGTTATCTAATGATTTGAGGAGCTCATGAAGTGCTTCCCTGTGATGGATTATCTTAGCTGCAACTTTACAACACAGCCCAAGAGGGCAGTCTTGATCTTTGGACAGGAGTCCCTGAGGTAGGACTTCTGAACCTTCCTCCTGTAGCTCCAGGCTTGTATCCACATATACCACAGGATTATGGATATCCTTAAATTTTCTGAAATTTTCAACCTGGCTGCAACAAAATTCTTCTTCTGGAGTGCAATCTGTGTGGCAGTAGTTGGAACAAGTAGGCTCTTTACATCCAAGAAGATCTTTGTCCCTTGTGGTATACCCACAAACACTGCAGTATCTACTGGGACAATAGCCAGATAGCGTAGATAATCTTGCTATTTTGCGGTGTGAAGTCATCCCAGAGGAGGCTTGTATAATTTGAAGTTCACAGGAGAGAGAGAGGGTGGGTGGTGATACGTGGGTGGGGTGGAGTGTGGGTGGGTGGGGGTGTTTATAGCCGGTGGGTAGTGAGGGCGGGCGGCAGTGGGCCACTAGCTGGAAGTGTTGCCTTCTCACTATCACTTAATAAACACTGTTTATGCTGTCCACTTTTCCACTAAAGGAAGATGTTACACAAATCACTGTGTTGCATTGTACCAGCCACGTTGTTATAAAGCACCAGATGCTAGTACATAGCACAAAACACACATAATATTAGACGCTCACTCTGAAGGCAATAGTGAAGACACTCCTAAGGCCTGCCAGTCCCCTCACACCATGCCTTCAACATACCACACTTAATATCACTGATATTGCTTATATTCACCTCAGTGGAGGAGTTGGCTTACTTGTACTAATGTGTTGTAAGTAGTACTACGTCACTGAACAGTTTTTATCCTCACCAACCCTCGTATTTAAGTAATATTAAGAAAGTTTGTGGAGCACACGGTGACACGTCTTCACCCTCTCTCTCTCTGTCTCTCTCTTCTCTACTTCTTGATAAACACACTCATATTTGTTACTACTTCTTGATAAACCGTTCATGTTTGTTACTACTTCTTGATAAACCACTCATGTTTGTTATTACTTCTTGATAAACCAATCATGATTGTTACTACTTCTTGATAAACACACTCATATTTGTTACTACTTCTTGATAAACCACTCATATTTGTTACTACTTCTTGATAAACCACTCATGATTGTTACTACTTCTTGATAAACCACTCATGTTTGTTACTACTTCTTGATAAACACACTCATATTTGTTACTACTTCTTGATAAACCACTCATGTTTGTTACTACTTCTTGATAAACCACTCATGTTTGTTACTACTTCTTGATAAACCACTCATGTTTGTTACTACTTCTTGATAAACCACTCATGTTTGTTACTACTTCTTGATAAACACACTCATATTTGTTACTACTTCTTGATAAACCGCTCATGTTTGTTACTACTTCTTGATAAACCACTCATGTTTGTTATTACTTCTTGATAAACCAATCATGATTGGTACTACTTCTTGATAAACACACTCATATTTGTTACTACTTCTTGATAAACCGCTCATGTTTGTTATTACTTCTTGATAAACCAATCATGATTGGTACTACTTCTTGATAAACACACTCATATTTGTTACTGCTTCTTGATAAACCACTCATGTTTGTTACTACTTCTTGATAAACCACTCATGTTTGTTACTACTTCTTGATAAACCACTCATGTTTGTTACTACTTCTTGATAAACCACTCATGTTTGTTACTGCTTCTTGATAAACCACTCATGTTTGTTACTACTTCTTGATAAACCACTCATGTTTGTTACTGCTTCTTGATAAACCACTCATGTTTGTTACTACTTCTTGATAAACCACTCATGTTTGTTACTGCTTCTTGATAACCACTCATGTTTGTTACTGCTTCTTGATAAACCACTCATATTTGTTACTACTTCTTGATAAACCACTCATGTTTGTTACTACTTCTTGATAAACCACTCATGTTTGTTACTGCTTCTTGATAAACCACTCATATTTGTTACTACTTCTTGATAAACCACTCATGTTTGTTACTACTTCTTGATAAACCACTCATGTTTGTTACTACTTCTTGATAAACCACTCATGTTTGTTACTGCTTCTTGATAAACCACTCATATTTGTTACTACTTCTTGATAAACCACTCATGTTTGTTACTACTTCTTGATAAACCACTCATGTTTGTTACTGCTTCTTGATAAACCACTCATATTTGTTACTACTTCTTGATAAACCACTCATGTTTGTTACTACTTCTTGATAAACCACTCATATTTGTTACTACTTCTTGATAAACCACTCATGTTTGTTACTGCTTCTTGATAAACCACTCATATTTGTTACTACTTCTTGATAAACCACTCATATTTGTTACTACTTCTTGATAAACCACTCATGTTTGTTACTGCTTCTTGATAAACCACTCATGTCTGAGGTTTTTGAAGAATTATAAGACGTTTCTACACCTAAACACTTTATTGTTTAGGCTCTTGGGTAAGTTTAACATTTAATTTAAACATTAGTTTTGGCACATTAAAAATGTCTTATTCTTCACATGTACCTTCAGAAGATTGTGATGATCAAGGTGCTTGTGATGGCGGCCATGGAGTGTGCAGAGAGTCCTGCCTCCGCCTGGAGCGTCAAGTACGTGAGGGTTGTGGTGACTCTGACTGTAAGTGTTGTACGCTACGTCAGGCAGAGTGTTCTACCTGTAAGGATTGTCCTGGTGTTTGTGTGGACACCAGAGTGTGCACTAGTCCTTTAAGGAATTACAACTGCTCGCGATCTGACTGTGTCTGCTGCGACAGTAAGTATATGGAGTTTGTCATTCTAGTGATATATTATAAATTATATATGTCCGCTCTGAATACTTTTAACATTCTTCCCCAGTTTGAGAACTCTTCAGCATGTGTGTGTGTGTACTCACCTTGTTGTGGTTGTTGAGGTCAGTTCACAGCTCCTGGTCCCGCCTCATCACTGGTCGCTACTAGGTCACTCTTCCTTCTCCATGAGCTTTATCAAATCTTTTCTTAAAGCTATGTATGGATTCTGCCTCCACTACATCACTTCCCAGACTCTTCCACTTCCTGACAACTCTGTGACCGAACAAATACTTCCTAACATCCCTGTAATTCATCTCAGTCTTCAACTTCCAATTGTGACCCCTTGTTGCTGTGTCCCATCTCTGAATCATCCTGTCTCTGTCTACCACATCGATTCTTCTCAGTATTTTATATGACGTTATCATATCCCTCCCCATCTCTCCTGTCCCCTAGTGTCGTCAGGTTAATCTCCCTTAACCTCTCATCATAGTATATGCCCCTCATCTCCGGGGCTAGTCTTGTTGCAAACCACTGCACTTTCTCTAATTTCCTTACATGCTTGACTAGGTCTGGGTTCCAAACTGGTGCTGCATACTCCCATACAGGCCTAACGTACATGGTGTACAGGGTTCTGAACGATTCCTTACTGAGATGTCGGAATGCTACTCTTAGGTTCACTAGGCGCCCAAATGCTGCAGCAGTTATTTGGTTGATGTGTACCTCAGGAGATGTGCCTGGTGTTATACTCACCCCAAGATCCTTTTCCTTGAATGAGGTTTGTAGTCTGTGCCCCTCCCCCTAGATTGTTCTCCGTCTGCGGTCTTCTTTGCCCTTCCCCAATCTTCGTGACTTTGCACTTGGTGAGGTTTAACTCCAGGTGTCACTTTCTGGACCAGGACTGCAGCCTGTCCAGATCTCTTTGTAGTACTGCCTGATCCTCGTTCGACTGAATTCTTCTCATCAACTTCACATCATCTGCAAACAAGGACTCTTCGGAGTCTGTTCCTTCCGTCATGTCGTTCACATATACCAGAAACAGCACCGGTCCTAGGACTGATCCCTGTGGAACTCCGCTCGTCACAGGCGCCCACTCTGACACCTCGTCACGTACCATGACTCGCTGTTGTCTTCCCGACAGGTATTTCCTGATCCACTGCAGTGCCTTCCCTGTTATCCATGCCTGGTCTTCCAGCTTCTGCACTAATCTCTTGTGTGGAACTATGTAAACGCCTTACAGTCCAAGAAAATGCAATCTTCCTACTCCTTTCTCTCTTGTCTTACCGCTGTCACCCTGTCATAGAACTCCAGTAGGTTTGTGACACAGGATTTCCCGTCCCTGAAACCGTACTGGTTGTGGTTGATAAGCTCATTCCTTTCTAGGTGCTCCACCACTCTTCTGATAATCTTCTCCATGACTTTGCATACTATAGATGTCAGTGACACTGGTCTGTAGTTTAATGCTTTGTCTCTATCTCTTTTTTAAAAAATTGGGACTACATTTGCTGTCTTCCATACCTCAGGTAGTCGCGCAGTTTCGACAGATGTGTTGAAGATTATTGTTAGTGGTATACATAGTGCCTCTGCTCCCTCTCTCAGGACCCATGGAGAGATGTTATTCAGCTCTTTAAGGTATCTAGCTCGCTTAGCAGCCTCTTCACTTCCTCCTCGGTCGTATGTATTGTGTCCAACACTTGATGGTATACCCCACCTCTCCGTCTTTCTGGAGTCTCTTCTGTCTCCTCTGTGAACACTGCATTCAGTCTCATGTTGAACTCCTCACATACTTCGTGGTCGTTTCTTGTGATCTCCCCTCCTTTCATCCTCGGCCTTATTACCTGATCCTTGACTGTTGAATTCCTCCTGATGTGGCTGTACAACAGCTTTGGGTCAGATTTGGCTTTCACTGCTATGTCATTTTCATATTATCGTTAGGCCTCTCTTCTTACCTGTGCATATTTATTTCTGGCTCTACGACTGCTCTCCTTATTCACCTGGGTCCTTTGCCTTCTATACTTCTTCCATTCTCTAGTACACTTGGGTTTTGCCTCTCTACACCTTTGGGTGAACCATGGGCTCATCCTGGCTTTCTCATTATTTCCGTTACCCTTGGGTACAAACCTCTCCTCAGCTTCCTTGCATATTGTTGTCACATATTCCATCATCTGATTAGCTGACTTCCCTGCCATTTCTCTGTCCCCCCAAAACCCCGTGCGGGAAAATCTTTCATCCTAGGTATCCCCCTTTTATGTTTTGGTTTCTTTCCCCTTCCTTCCTGCTTCTCTCCCCACTTGTAACCTACTATTTTTTTCAGCTCAAACCCAAACAACCCACTGGCCCCGGGGGGCCTTTCACATGTATTTCTAAATATCTCCTACTCAAGGTGAATACGGGGGACGTCTTGCGGGTTTATCCTTTTTTTCTCGCTCCTGGTATTCCCTTACGTTTTTGGTACATGGGGTTTTCCAGACCCCCCTCCTCATTTTAAAACCCTTAAAACTTTTTTCTTGGCCCCCCTTTGGGGCTCCGTTTCCCCATCATTTCCCCTTTGTATTGAAATTACCCAAAACCCACACTTTGCCCTCTTGCATGGCCCTTCTGGCCACTTCATCAGTGTGTCTTGTCGATCTGTTACTCCACGTTTTCTTCCTTTGGGGCCTCCTCTGTTCTGTGGTGGGTTTACATCACTCAAGGAAAATGTGATTTCCCCACAAAAATGCTTGAATTTCCTTTTTTTTTTCATAGTGGTTGTTCTGCATATCGTAAAAACTTCTGGAATTGGCGGACCCCCTCTCCCAGAGAAAAAGTAACTTGCTTCAGCGAAACTCGGATTCTCCCCCGGACGTTTGAATTTTTTTTCTTTTTGCCACCCCCTATATTTATATTCAAAGTAACTTTATTTAAAGTAAAAATACATAACAAAAGCAGTGGGAATAAAACAAGATTAAAAACCCCAGACCCCACATCTCAAATACTCGTCGGCCCCCGATGGTAGTCTATGTCCCAGAATGCGCACTTTTCCCATCTGGATCGCAAAATGATCTTGAAAGAGGAACTGGGTGCTTTAGCCCTTTAAAGTTTTCCTCTTTTTGTTTTTTTTTCATAGTTTGTTGATAAGTGAAAACACGAAAACCTGGTTTCACTATTTTTTTCACCTGGTTGTTCATTTTTTATATCACCTTTCACTGTGATCTTTTGCATCAAGGATACCACACGACTCTTCAAAATGTTTCTCTGTTAACTTTCCCCAAAATATTTCCTTTGTTTCCCAGTTTTTCTCTCACTGATAATCAAACAAGTTAAAATTGACTTAATTTAAAAAAAAAAAAACGAAAGACAAGTTTTGCCCAAAAAATCTTTACCAAATGACTCCTTGACATGAGAGATCTCCCTTGATGATTTTATGAGAATTATTTTCAAAAAAATATTGAAATTCTAAAAACAAAAAAAAGATTCAAAATATTGAAAAGAAAAAATACCCCTTTAATCAGGCCTTCCCTCAGAAAGGAATGGCCTGTTATAAAAAACTTAAAAATTTATAATGAACTCAAACACAAACTACAAAAAATTAGCATTTTTATTGAAAAAAGGATTGGGCCAAAAAAGTTAATAACAATTTTGCAATTAACTAATCATATGAAAATTAAATTTTTTTTACCTCCAGAATTCATTTTCCTATAAATTATTATATATCGAATTTTTGACCCAATTTCTAAAAATTTCTAACTTTAATGTTAAAGCAACAAAATTTAGTGGGTAAATTTAAGCCCCTTGACTGACTTAAATTATTTTTAAAATGGTAGTTTTTATTTACTTTTCCCTTTTTTACGAAAATTCCCGTTGATTTTAAGTTTCTTTTCTAAAACTTTTTAAAAACGATTTACCATTTTTCCCCGTTCCCCGCTATCATTTAAACTTATTATACTTTGTATTGTTGATGTAAAACTTGTATTTAATAAGTTTTACACCCAAAAGAATGGGAAATTCTCTCTCTTTTCTCTTCTTAGTAATTTTACATGGAATTTTTTTAAACAAAAACTGCTTAACACAATCCTTCCTAACAGAGCTAACTCTATAGTTTATTTTTAATATTTCTGTCTTATGCCTAAGAATGTTTATAAACTATTTCTTTGTTAAACTAAATAATTTAGCTCATTCCATAAATTTTACTGTTGAGTTTGAGGAAAATAACTCATTGCCTGTCCTAGATATTTTAATTATTAAGGGTAACAGTGTTTTTTAAATTTAAAATTTATAGAAAAACCAACAAAAAATTTCCCTTCCTATGTACACTGTATTCTTGACATCAAGAAGAGTTAAACTGTCTGATTTCTCATCAGTGTTTTTGAGAGCTTTACGTATTTGTAGTCCAGATTTCCCATAGATGAAGAAATCTCAAATTTTTATGAAATAGCTAATAAACTAAAATATCCAAAAAAACTTAAATGATCAACCCTTTCAAAATTGCTAGAAATGCTTTTTACAATCCAAAAAGGGACAACCAACCTTATCAACTAAAAATATGTTTGGTTTTCCCTTACCATGAAAACTTGGTTGATATGCCTTCTCTTCTTAAGACTTTTAATATCAAAGTTGTTTTTTAAAAATCTTGATACAGTAAAAAAAAATTTTGATAAAGAATTCCCCCCAAAATGCTGACGGATGTGTCTATAAGATTCCTTGTAAAATTGTGATAAAGTTTATTTCGGTCAAACTGTAAAAATCTCGAACTAAGATTTAAACAAAAATAAATATAGCATTAGAACTGGACAAAAATTCCAATGCTCTATTTATTCATGTTAGAGATTTTAACCATCCAATTGATTTTTTAAAAAGTTGAGAAAGTAGTATCAAGCAAGTCCATGGTCGACAGGAATATAATTGAATCTTGTTTCATAAAAAGCAGTTTTGAAAATATGAATATTGGTTTTGGTTCATATATATTGGATTCTTTTGTAAAATTTAAAAAAATTTGGGAAGAATTTAAGATACATTAACAAGTTAAAAATATTAATGCTTGGGTAAAGTATCAGTTGTGTTTAATAAAATCAGGTGTTGTGACATGACTGTGAGGTGTAGTCTTGCCCTTATATGCCTTCATTTTGCTTTATTTTCATAGTTCCTTGAAAATGTGAGTCACAAAGAGTTTGGAATTTCACTATTTTTTTCCTCTGTGCCAAATAGGTAAAGCTTGCTATTTTGACTTAAATAGCAAAGCTCTTCTTTCCGAATAAGCAAGCGAAAAAAAAAAGTGTATGCAATAATTTCTCAAAACATTACGAGCCTAACGAAAAAAATATATTCATTGTGCTTGTTTTATTAAATTATTGTAAACTTATCTGAAATATATTTAGCAGGATAGGCTAAATTAAATTGCTTTGTTATAATAAAGTTAGGTAAGTTTTCTAAGATTCTGTTGTGGAAAATTAAAAATTTTTACATTAGCATAAATGAAAAAAATATATCTTTAAACGTATAAGAGAAAATTTCAGAAAGGACTTAATTTTAAGTGAGTTCTTGCTAATTAACCATTTTACATATTCGGCACGACATTATATATATATATAATATTTTATATTATATATTATATATATATATTATATATATATTATATATATATATATATATATAAAATATATATATTATATATATATATATAAAATATATATATATATATTATATAATATAAATATATATAAAATATATATATATTATATAATATATATATATATATTATATATATATAAAATTATATATATATATATATAATATATATATTTTAATATATATATATATTATATAAAATATATATATTTTATATAAATATATATATATAAATATATATATATTATAATATATATATATTATATATATATATATATTATATATAATAAAATATTATATATAATATATTTATATAATATATAATATTATATATATTTATATATATATTTATATATAAATATATATATATTAAAAAATTTTAGGTAGTAGGTTGGTAGACAGCAACCACCCAGGGAAGTACTACCGTCCTGCCAGATGACTGTGAAACAGAAACCTGTAACTGTTTTACATGATGGTAAGGATTTTCTGGTTTTTTTTTTCTGTCTCATAAACACGCTAAGATAACAGGGATATCTTGCTACTCCCACTTACACTTTGTCACATTCACAGACACGCACATGCAATTTTACATCACTAGGTTTTTTTCCTTTTTCTAAATAGCTCTTTTTTTTTTTTTTCTTCTATTGTCCATGGGGGGAAATGGAAAAAAAATCTTTTCCCCCTAAGCCATGCTGTCGTATGGGGACAAAATGCCGGAGCAATGGGCTATAACCCCTTTCCTGTTCATTTACTAAAAAAGTGAAGAAGAAAAACTTTATAAAATGGTTGCTTAAATGTGCGGGATGTAGTGCGGATGACAAAGAAACAGTGATTGCTGATGTTAAATGAAAAGAAGTTGGATGTCCTGGGGCCCCAAGCGAAACAAACTGAAAGGGGGGAGGAGAGTTTTTAGTGGGGGGGAAAAAATGGATTAAACTGGAGTTCTGAGAGAGTTAAGCAAAGGAAAGGGGGAGCAAATGTTAAGATCAGTTATGGAAAGGGGAAAAAAGAATATGAAAGTGTAAATTTCAAGAATTATGTGGATTAAGTAAAGGTTGGGTGGAGAAGTGGGGGCTAATAAGCGTGTATGACCGGAGAAGAAGAAAAGCAGGGGGAGAGAGAGATTTTGGGATGTTTAATGAAAGTATAGGACCTTTGAACCAAAAGAGAGGTAATGTGGTAGGGGACCTGAAGCTAAAGTAGGAGAAACCTTTTTGAGAGGGTGGTAGGGAAGTTTGGGGGGTGCCAGGGGAAATGATAATGGGGGCCCCTTTTTTTGACTTTGTATGAAAGGGGTTTAGTTTAGGTAAAACATATTTTAAGAAAAAAAGGATAAATAAGTATACACATATGATGTAGGGCGAAATGACAGTAGTTTGTTGGGTTAGTATTGGGAGATAAAAAACTGTTGAGTAGACTTAAGGGGTGTACATGTTTATAAGGGGACAGATTATCAGATCATTTTTAGTTGAGCTACATGAGAGTAAAAAGGGAGATGGGATCGGAAAAAGAAGCACAGGGAAGAGGAGGTGAAGGTTTTTAAACTAAAGAGGAGGGGTTTTGGGGAAAATATAAACAGCTATTGGAGGATTACACACCAAGACTTAATTTTCTACAAAAGGGATAATTTTTTCCCAAAAACATATTTCCTCTTTTCTTTTCTGTTTTAAATCCAATAATAATGTATTTAATTTTTTTTTAAAGTGACTCACAGAGTGCAGCATCAACCTGTTGTGATGAAGGCTAGGGGAGTGTGCGAGAGTTTTGTTTAAAGGGAGGAACTAGAGGTAAAAGAGGGATGTGGTGACTCTGTTGCAATGTGCTCTCTCGTCTGGCCCCCTGCAATGCCCTAATAGCTTTCGGCATCTGCAAAATGTTAAAACGGTACTAACCTTTGGGAAACAACTGCTCGGCTTGAACTGTGTGTGTTTGATAGAATAACTGATCAAGTATGAGGTGATGTACAAAAAAGAACACTATTTTAGTGGGGGTTTTGGGGGTGCTGCTAAAAAAGAGCTACAAGGGGTTGGTGCGGTGCAAAAAGGGAACTATTGTAAAATGCCCTTATCTAAACTATTTTATTGACCTAAAAACATCTTTTCACTCATTAAAGTTCTCGGGTTTAAAGTGAAAAAGAGGAACAATGTCTTTGAAAAACAAGGTAATATGGAAAGGGTACAAAAGCTCGTGAAGTGTGGTAGAGAGTGGGTTTTGAAAAATACTTTTTAGATTTTTAAATTTAAAACACTTGGAAGGTTTACTTAGGGTTTTCCTGTGAGATCGTGGTACTTTAAAAAATATAGGTTTTTGGGAAAAAAGGTGGGCTTTTAGGAAAGACAAAAAATTGGGGGGGAAAATGGTGGGCCATAATCAAATTGTAGGGAAAGATTGTTTTTTAGGGAAGATGGAAGTCCACAAATAGGGAAAAACCCTTAGAAAAGTGGTTCATTTTAAAAGAAAATGCCTGTAATGCGTTTTGTAGGCCTTAATTTTGACAGTTCCGTAGGAAAAATGGTGGGGTTAAAGGGGAAAGATGCTGATGTTAGGATAGCTTGATAAAATGGTAGGCAAAAAAAGAAAACGGTTGAATAATAGGAATAGGTGGGCCCCTTAGGTAATATCCCTCTTCAAGGGGGTCCTTGGCGTGGTGAGGGGCTCTTTGGGGAAATTGCCTTTTTGGTCCCCTTCCCTCGGGCCGAACTTAATTACCCCCAACCCCCCCTTTCCCCCAAATATTTTTTTTCCATCCCCCCTTTTTCCCTTTTCCTTTTCCCCCCCCCTCCCCGTCCCCCCCTTTTTTCCCTTTCTTTTGGCCTTTTGGGGATCCTTCGACGGGCACGCGGGTTCCCAGGGGGGGGAAAAGGGGGTCCCGGGGGGTCCATCCCATTCCATTGAGGTTCATGGGGTGTGTAGTTTGCTGTGGAATCTGGCGCCTAGAATGTCCCAATCCCCTCCGGTCTCCTGGGGGGGTTTTGGGTCTTTCGGGCGAGGGTTTCTCGGAGGCCTCCTTTCGATTCCGGGGGTGGGGGCCAAAGGGGAATGATTTTGGTGGATACCCGACCGCCCTCTCTTTTGTCCACTGAGTAGCTCGGCAGATGGATTTGCTATCCGGATTGCTGGTCACTGGCATAAGGGTAGGTATGGCACGGGTTCCATGCTGCTCGGCTACTTCGGCGAGGCCCTTGGGGCGCAGGGGGAAATTTTCCAACCTTTCTTTCCCTCCTAGGAATTATTCCCCCCCGTTCCCCATTTTTTATTACTTTTTTTTTTTTTATTTTCTTCTTTTTTTTTTTCCTTAAAAGAAAAAAGAAAGAATAACCTAACCAGGGAGGACCCAAATCCTGAACCCTGCTCCCCCCGGGGCCCTTCTGATACTGCACCCATCTGCCCCGCCTCGCTTTTTGACCATCTTCAAACCCCCTTCAAATCCCCCTTACCTTTTTTGTGGTGCTGTTTCATCCCCACTTCAGTCCCGGGGTTTCGACTGACTCTTCGATTTGCCCTGCCTCCCTCCTTTTGACTATGCCCCACCCTCTCCCTTAGGTGTGGCAATTTTAAAACGCTGCCCTCCAATCGGACCAACTCTGGTCCCACTCCACAGCCAACGACAACTGCCTAATGAACTTCTTGCCACCTCGTTTGCTCAGAAAAACCACATGTCATCGCTCCCTTTCCCCGCTCAGTTTTGGAATGCAAATGGACTAAATTCTTTACTTTAAAAGAAAAACTTCCTCTATTGCCTATTTTCCCACATAATATTGGCAAGGCACTCCTATGCCATGTTGGGAGAATACTTCCTTTCACACTCTCAAAAGGGTACCCACATCATCCGGGCCAGAATGCCATCAAGCTCTGATTTTCTCTTCTTTGCATTCGCACTATTCCTGTACTATCGAAAAACATCATTCCCCAATTTTTTGTAGTGGGGGTCATTCTCCTATCCAAAGTCCAACAAATTTCCAGACTTTGGGGTGACATTCTTTAAAAGCTGGAACTCCAGGGTCTCCCAAAACCCCAAAGTGAACTTTTGTTCTTTTCCCGCTCACGGGCGGGACGATACTCTTGCAAGTACTCGATTACTTTTGACAACTGTAACTCCCCTCCCTTGTTTTTTAGCAGGGCATCCCTTTATGGTTGAAAGGGATCCCCACACCCAACAGATAAAATTTCGGCGATTTGGCACCCAGCAAAAAATTTCAGACTATAGCCAAGCCTATCTTGGTGCGATACCATTCTAAAGTCTTGTAGTCGACCTCCCTCTTGCCCTTAACTGTTATGAGGCCACCCTTCTTACTCTCAACATTTCCAGGGCTACTTTAAAAAGCGGAAATCCCTTTTGCCCTCAAAAAGGCATGGTTTCCCCTTTTCATGGCAGTTTCTCATCTACGCCTCCAAGGGGGGAAATACCCCGTATTTTTATTCTCGTGTTCAAAAGTCCCCCCCCCCTCTGGGGGTCCCCTCTTTCAGCCTCCCCGTGGTTTTCCCCTTTCCAAGTCCTCCTATCTCTAATTTTTTGCTTCCTGGGCTCGAAATCCACCTCAAAAATAGTCCTCTCACTTCTTTGTTCCCCTCACAAACCCCGGTTCCAAAAACCTCGTACAACACATCATACCAATCGCCTCTTACTTTCAGAAGTCAAAAAAATTCTCTTTGCCAAATTTCCTTTAACCCTCCTACCCCTCTTCCCCTCAATTTTTTTAATCTCTGTACCTGGGTTTTTCCCCTCTCACTGCTCTGTTTTCAAGTGGAAGGTTCACTCCCCCTCGTCTATCCTTCCCCTCCCAATTTCTTCCTCTTCTGCCCCCCCCAGGGTTTTTGCCTTTCTGCTCCTCTCCCTTCTTCTCCTTTCCCCCCCACCCTTTTTCCCCCCCTACTTGGTTTTTCTGTCCCATCTGTACTCGCCCTCCTCCTTCCCTCCCAGTTTGTTCCCATGAAGTCTTTGAATTCTGAAACACTTGAAGCTATCTCAAATATATTGCAGAGACTAAACCATCAATGGACACTGATCCATCCCCTGTTCCTTCTCTTTCCTCTCCTCCATCTGCGCAACTCCTTTCTTCACAGCGCTCCGTTCCTTCGCTACTTGAATGTTTTCTGCTGTCGCCATAGGTGGACTTTTCTGACCCCTCTACTCCATAGGTACCCTTACCTGCAGATTTCTGGTATCTTTACCGTTGCCAATCATGGCCTATTTATGGTGGAATCTTCGAATCTCTTGCAACTTTAACCTCATAATCTCTTTTTGCTTTTTTAATTCCTTTTTTTATTTCTCTCTTTAACTAAATATATCGATTTCTTAATTGCCCCTCTCCTCTTTTGATTTGCCTATATATGCCTCTCTTTTGACCAATTAGATACTTTAATCTATTGTTCATCCATTTAGGATCATTTTTGTTTGGTCTGATTTCTCTATTTGGAACATAATTTGACTGAGCAGCTAGAACTATGCCCTGGAAAGCGTCATATCGGCAACCATCACCACCTACCTGACCCTTAGTCAGGTCATTCCAGTTCAGCCCACCTAAGTAATTTTTCAGTCCTATGAAATCAGCCAAGCAGAAGTCAGGGACAGAGACTTGATTGCCATTATTAGGGGAATTCCATGATATATTAAAACTGAGTGATTTGTGATCACTTTCCCCAAGCTCAACATTAACCTCAAGATTATTAATTAGTGTTTCCGTACTGGCAAGAACCAAGTCAAGGAGGTTATTTCCCCTAGTTGGCTCTGTCACAAACTGTTTTAAAAAACAATCCTGGATCGTATCAAGAAAGTCACCTGACTCTAAATTTCCTGTCAAATTTCTCCAGTCAATCTGTCTATAGTTGAAATCTCCCATTAGCACAACATTTTCGTATGTAGATGCCTTACGAGTTTCGTCCCATAGAAGTTTACTGCACTCCCTATCAAGATTTGGGGCCCTGTAAATCACACCCAAAATTTGTTTTTCTCGGCCCTCGAGAAGCTGTAACCAAACAGATTCAGTGGCTGACGCTTCTAATTTAATATCTTGTCTAACACAATAATTTAAATTGTCTCTGACATACATCGCTACTCCACCACCTTTCCTGTTGACCCTGTCAGTGTCGAATAATTTATAGCCTTGTATGTGACATTCAGAGGGCATCTCTCTATCTTTCAGATTGAGCCAGGTCTCTGTTATAGCAATAATATCCATGTTTCCTCCACTTGCAATTAATCTTGGCTCATCTATCTTATTTCTTACACTCCTGCTATTAGTATAGTAAACCTTAAGGGAGCTAGTCCCTTGCTGCCCTCTGCTGTCCCCCTTTATTTGCTGACCTGATCTATTGTTTTTATTTATAACTTCATGCTGAATGCCTTTTACACATTTACTGTTTCCAACCCTAGTGTTGCAACCTGCTTGTTTCCCACACACACCCATACCTCTATCTTCCATCAGTTTAAAATCATAGGCATTTCACCAATGGCCTTCTCAATCGAGTCTGCAAGTGCTACCACTCCAGCCCCAGAGATATGTACCCCATCCCTTGCATACATATCATGTTTGCCATAAAAAGTTGTTCCAGTTGTCAATGAATGGGATTGCAAGTTCCTTGCAGTATCTGTCTAGCCAGCAATTTACACCAATTGCCCTAGACAACCATTCATTTCCTACTCCCCTTCTAGGCAAGATGCTACATATGATTGGGATCCTCCCTTAGACTTAATGAAATCTATAGCTGACCTGTACTTATCTAGCAGCTCTTCTCTCCTACCCTTCCCAATATCATTTCCACCAGCACTGAGACAGATAATGGGCCTGTTCCCATTACCTGACATGATATTATCCAGCCTGTTGACTATGTCCCCAACACCAGCTCCAGGGAAGCACACTCTATCTCTCATCTTCTTATTCCTATTACAAAAAGCACGGTCAATATATCTTACCTGAGAGTCACCAACCACAAGAATGCGCTTACCTCTGTTAGCAGGGGCAGTAGTACCCTTACCTTCACTGGCCACTGAAGTACATTCATCCTGAAGAACAGAGAAGCGATTTCCTACCTTCAGATCTTCACTCTTAACTTTCCTTACTCTGATGCGCCTCCCATTACTGTGAACCACTCGCCACTTGTAGCAGGTGCTGGGCTGTACCTCACTGCTGGTAGCCATTGCTACCTCCCCACCTACAGCCTCCTCACAGCGAGAGACAGACTGCACCTCACTGCTAGAAGCCTCATTCCCCACAACTCCAGCCACCTCACACTCTCTCCCAAACCCATTGAGGTGGACCTTCAGCCTCCTAATCTCCTCCTGGAGAAGCAAGACCTCCTCCTTCAACTCTCCAACCTCAATTTTTAAAACACTGCAGAAGCAATCCATGCTTTGTAACCTTCCACACTTTAACTGCAGCTTCTCATTCTGTACCCCAAACTTTGGGCAGGCATTCTCAGAAGTGTGTGCCTTGGTGGTCTCTTGCTTGTGCTCGGGCAGTACGTTTGAAATTCTGTGTGGAGCAGGTACCGGTACAATAGAACCACTGAGAGACTTCTTGATTTTAAGCGTGCGGTCACTCGCCGTGTCATCCGTGATGCTAAATGCACTTGCTGGTGAGATTATGTTTCCACCATCACCTCTGCTTCCTCTATGAGTGCAGTCTGGAAAAAAGTGAGGAAATTGAGTGGTAAATACTCTCCTGACTCAGCTCCTGTTCTGCTGGTTGCCGGTGTTGATATAGCAAACCCTCTTGACGTTGCCATTGAAATTGGTAATCATCAGGTCCGCATTTCTTAGGGACTCCATCTGTGCCCATCGTTTCTTCCTCAAAGTCTGCCAGAGAGTTAGCACCCTTAGACTTTTCTTCTCTCAAAGAATAATCTTATAATGTGTCTTTTACACTTCAGGAACTGGAGGCGACACTCTCAGCTTGCCAATCATCGGCAGCTGGGCCTGACGACATTCATATTCGCATGTTAAAACATTTACATCAGTCAGCCCTTGCAGTCCTTTTACAACTTTTCAACCTTATTTGGTCACAAGGAGTTCTTCTGCAGCTGTGGAAATCTGCCATTGTTCTCCCTTTCCGCAAACCGTGCACTTCAGGACATGATGCCTCCCACTACCGTCCCATTGCTCTTACCAGTGCAGTTTGCAAAGTGATGGAACGTCTGGTAAATCGACGTTTAATGTGATATTTAGAGACACACAGAAGTCTGTCCACTAGTCAACATGGCTTTCGTAAGGGCCGTTCTACCATTG
Organism: Cherax quadricarinatus; assembly: GCF_026875155.1. Lineage (NCBI taxonomy): Eukaryota > Metazoa > Arthropoda > Malacostraca > Decapoda > Parastacidae > Cherax > Cherax quadricarinatus. The sequence goes on from NC_069421.1 coordinate 46,113,803, forward strand.
ACCCCTTACTATGTTTGGATACATATGTTCGTAATGCCTTTGCAAATAACCACTCAGTTATTCCCATATTTTTTGACCTTGAGAAGGCATATGACAACTTGGAGGCATAATATTTTGGCCCAAGCCCACTCCTTAGGCCTCCAAGGCAATCTACCATCCTTCCTCAAGAACTTTTTAACTGACAGACATTTCTGTGTTCGGGTTAATAATATGCTTTCCCTGGACTTTGTCCAAGCTGAAAGTGTTCCCCAGGGATGTGTTCTGAGCATAACACTTTTTCTCCTTGCTATAAATGATTTGGCCTCTTTTCTTCCATCCAATATTTGGTCATCACCCTATGTTGATGACTTCGGTATAAATTCTGCAGGCGCTGACTGTCACCTCATTGCAGTTTCTCTCCAGCATGCGGTGAACCGTGTTTCCAATTGGGCCACCACGCATGGGTTTAAATTTTCCAGTACTAAAACTCACCAAATTACTTTCACTAGACGCTCTGTCATCTCTGGTCATCCATTGTACCTCTATGGCTTAATGATGCAGTCAGGTTTCTAGACCTTCTCTTTGACCGTAGGTTATCCTGGAAACCTCACATTACCTATCTGAAGGCAACTTGTCACAGCCGGCTGAACCTTCTTAAAACCCTTGCTTATCTTTCATGGGGAGCTGATCGTTGAGCTCTCCTTCACCTACATTCAGCCCCCATTTTATCGAAATTCGATTATGGTGACCAGATCTATTCAGCAGCCTCTCCTGCTACTCTCTCTAGCCTTAATCCCATCCATCACCAGGGATTACGTTAATGCCTTGGAGCTTTTCGCTCTTCACCTGTTGAGTCTCTATGCAGAAGCGAATATTCCATCCTTGTCCGATCGCCGTGATGCCCATTGCCTTCGCTATTATGTTTGGTCTCATGATCTCTGCCCCTCAAGGAAGGTTCCTTGATGTTGGTGAGGGGCTCTTGATTTAGGGAATTGGATCTGTGCTCCAGTTCCCCGAATTAAGCCTGAATGCCTTCCACATCCCCCCCCAGGCGCTGTATAATCCTCCGGGTTTAGCGCTTCCCCCTTGATTATAATAATAATAATAATCATGATCTCTGGAATCCTTCCATATATAGAATAGTCACTGATGTTAGTGGACATTCTTTATTTGTCCTTCGCCCCTGTTTGCTCCGTCCCTTTTTTCTTCGCCTGCATTCGCTCTTGTCTTCCCTTCAGTTACCACCTTTCTATGTTCATGTAGCATCTCACTTTTCCCTGCCCCCCTGGGAAGTTCCAGCTGTTCATGTCTGTTCTTTCTCACTCCCTAGCATGCAAGTTCAACTGCCTACGGTAGCTTCCCTCTCTCTTTTTTTTTTGACCACTTCTGCTCTCATTCTCATGCCATCGCACAGTGTACACAGATGGCTCTAAGTCTTTTGACGGTGTCGGATTCACAGAAGTGTTTCCAGACAGTGTCGTGCGAGGGCATTTACTATCCTGGGGTAGCATATTTACTGCTAAATTGTATGCCATTCTTGCAACACTTATCCGTATTGCATCTATGCCTGTGTCACCATTTGTGGTTGTTTCAGACTCTCTTAGTGCTTTGCAGGCTATACGAAAATTTGATACACCTCACCCCCTGGTTCTCCGTATCCAACTTTGGTTACACTGTATATCTACCAAGCATAAAGATAATTGTTTTTTGTTGGGTCCCTGGTCATGTTGACGTACAGGGCAATGAACAGGCAGACACTGCTGCACGGTTAGCAGTACATGACCTTCCAGTTTCATGTAGAGGTATTCCATTCACAGACTATTTTGCTATAATTGCTGCCCACCTTCACACCAGTTGGCAACACGTTGGTCGGGATCGCTCAATAACAAACTTCATTCTATTAAACCGAGTATAGTTACTGGCCGTCTTCTTGTCATCATGCCGAGGTTGGGAGACTACTCTCTCCCGTCTTTCGCATTGGCCACACTCGTCTTACTCACGGGTATCTCATGGAGAGGCATCCTGTTCCTCTCTGTGAGAATTGTCAGGTTCCAGTATCGGTTAGCCACATTCTGTTAGACTGCCCATTCGATCAACGAGCACGCAGAATTTACGTCCAACGTAGTCTCTGCTCTACTACTTTCTCTCTACCTTCCCTTCTTGCTGATGGACCTTCCTTTAATCCTGACTCTCTCATTGACTTCTGGACAACAACTGATTTACTCCACAAACTCTGATGATGATACCTTTTGCACTCCCCTCAGTCCTTTCTACCTCAATCTCTTGCTACCCTCTACCCCTGTACTATCCACTGTCCCGCTGTTCTCCATAACCTACTAATCATCCTCTCCTTTTTGCCACCTGATACCCTCGCTTCCTTTCTGCCCTGCAGCGCTGTATAACTCTTGTGGTTTAGCTCTTCTTTTTGATTATAATAATAATAATTTAGGTAATGTAGGGGAATGGACAAATATGAACCTTATTGAGACATTTATTAAGGCAACTTTTCGTCACCAGGCTCATTAGCAAGACGATATATTCATAACATGGACACCATTAGTATATGTAGAGAAGGAGGATGAGGGTAGTAGCAATAGTAGTAGTACTATTAGCAGTAGTAGCAGTCGTAGTAATAATAGTAATAGCAGAAGTAGTAGTAGTAGAAGTAGTAGTAGTAATAGTAGTAGTAATAGTAGTAATAGTAGTAGTAGCAGTAGTAGAAGTAGTAATTGTAGTAATATTGGTATTAGTAGAAGAAGCAGTAGGAGTAGAAGTGGTGGTTGTTTTAGTAGAAGTAGTAATAGTGGAAGTAGTAATAGTAGAAGTAGTAGTAGTAGTAGTAGTAATAGCAGTAGTAGTGGTAGAGGCGTTTCAACTGATAGTGTTGTCTTGTGCTCACAGTAGGATTCCTTCTATATTCTCGGAGATAAAGATGTTTTTATTCTGTTTAACAGTGTTTGAGATGTAACTGCTTTCTCCAAGTACTCGCGCCTCTTTATGTCTGGTTCTGGGAGAACCAGACGCGTATCCTTCCATCTCATGAAGTGGTCAGTGGTGTTCGGAAGCTGGACACTGGCGTTGTTTAGGTTTTGTTCATCTTTTGAAATGCTGATAAATTAGACACATGTGCAACTCTTGCACATGCGTCTGATTTATCAACATGTCGGTTCTCTGAACCATTCATCTACAAATCTTTTGAAATAAACTGCTCATGCATGCGTGTTTCGTGGGTGTGTGATGTTTGTCCAAAACTTTTTCTACATTCCTGTACATATAAGAACACAAGAGAGGAGGAACACTGCAGTAGGTCTGTTGGCCCATACTGGGCAGGTCCTTTACAAATGCGTGCCACTAACAGAATATTTGCCCAACCCACTTTCAGTGCTACCCTAATGATAAGCTCTTATAAATCTGTGCAAGACAGGTAAACAATACCGACAAGATGAAAGTTAAGACACTTGTGCAACATCTGGATATCTTTATTGTAGACGCTTCGCCATCCAGTGGCTTTATCAATACAGATTCTAGGACATAATTAGAAAACAGAAGAACTATATACAAAAGATGAGGTAATCAGTCCCTCAGCCTTGGAGGTGGTGTTTGGAGCACCGAGGTTGTAGAGATTCTGAAGCACAGGCATTTACTCATGTACAAGTCCCACTCAGATCCAACCCCTTTCATTCATGTATTTATCTTGTTGCTTGGTTTTAGTGTTTACCTGGAGTTTACCTGGAGAGAGTTCCGGGGGTCAACGCCCCCGCGGCCCGGTCTGTGACCAGGCCTCGTTGGTGAGATCTTAGATGGAGATTTTAGGACGGTTGCCTCAGTGGCTCAGGTAAATGCTGTAAAAATATTTCTTGAAACGTTGCAATTGGGAATAACGATGAATTTGCTGCACGGAGAGTTTGAGATTCGAAAAGTGATTTTTTTACAATTTCGAGTGAATGAGGCATGAAAATGGAGCTCCGAAAATGTTTCATAATAAATGACACATTCTTCTTCTGGTCTGTAGATGTTGAAAGCTCATGGAAAACATACTGTTACAATGCATCGACTGATTTTGGTTTCTTGACCAGGGTAAAAATTTTGGCAGGGTTTCAATAGACTTTTAAATTGAGTGCAACAGTAATCTTGTGCACGAGGACGTCAAGGAACGGAAATCTGTCGTAGGTTTCCTGTTCTCGAGTTAGTTCAGTTGAAGACTCAATCTATTTGAGTTTTCTTTGTAGCCGGTGGGCAGTGTTGTGTCCATAAGAGACATCGCCCAAGTAACGCATCTATGTGATGTAGTTAGAAACAATGTTATTGAAGCGTTCGGTTTACTAAATTTCCCATATAAAGATTTACTAGTACTGTGCAGATGATGGACCCAATACTCGTCCCGTTATTTTTGTTTTAGAGGCTATTATTGAAAAAGAAACAGTTATACCTAATGCATAGATCAATGAGATCGATGAAGTTGTTAGGCGGAAATGGCAGTGAGAAGTCATGAATGTGTAACGAATCAGGTCAATGACCTACATAGGGTAGACTTTATGACTAAGGTGGTGACGTCCAGGCTGCTGATTGTCTTATTCCTGACAGGAAAGTTTTTAATGCGACTGAGTAAATCGCCAGTATGTTTAAGAAATGTGTGGCTGATAGAGCCTAAGAGACCAGAACGATGTTTGGTAAGAACACTGGCTAAACTAAGTGGAACATTCCATAGAACAGACGTGACTAGTCTCAAAGACGAGTTTAGTTTATGGCTGTTTCGTAGATCAATGGTTCAGAGAACCGACACGTTGATAAATTAGACACATGTGCAACTCTTGGGTATCTTTACTGAGGAAATGTTTCACCACACAGTGGCTTCATCAGTCATACAAAGGAGAATCTTGAAGAACAGGAGGAGAATGAGGTAATCAGTCCCTCAGCCTTGAGTCGATGAGGTCAGTCCATCAATCTTGATTGATGGACTGACCACATCGACTCAAGACAGTGAAAATGGTAAAGACAATGGCAATGCTCTGACAGGTGGTGAAAAATAATGCAAAAGAGTCCTTCATTCGCACAGTGTTTCACCAAACACGGAGGTTGCAAAGTATACTTGAAAAATCCCAGTGTGGGAAGAAATGTTATACAGATAAAGGACCCTTCTTTATCATTCTTGTTCTTCACTGTAATTAGGATCCTGTATCAAGCCTTTTTAAAAATGACTTTTGCTTTGTTTCAGATTCTTATTTACAAGTCCTAGTTGCTAGTTGGGTTCGCACAAGTCAGTTTTTAAGGCCTAGGATGAGTACCGGAATTTGGAAACTGGATATACTGACTGACGACGACGTCCCGTTCTCTCTACGTCCTCATACACAATATAAAATCCATTTAGGTTTAAATTCTACAGAAAATCTACTAAATTCATATTACCTCCCGTCAGGAAATGAAAATAAACCGAGGCAATGAAAAAAAACTTTTTTTTTTAAGTTCCTTACGTACCTGGAGCTCTGAGTTAAGTAATGAAGTTAGTTTAATATGTTTATTATGCACCCCATACCCATCCTGTGGGCGGTAGTCAAAAGATTACAGAGGTACATAATGGGTCCAGGGACTGGGCCTCAAAGTTTTGATAGCTGAGCAAGCTACAGAGGCAATGAACTCACAATTTACAAAGGTAATGAACTCACAATTTACAAAGGTAATGAACTCCAGGTAGGTCTAGTCACAATCATTACAAGTTACAAAGGTATTTACAGATTACAGAGGTACACAATGGGTCCAGGGACCGGGCTCCAAAGTTTTGATGGCTGAACTAGGTACAAGGTAATGAACTCACAAGTTACAAAGGTAATGAACTCACAAGTTACAAAGGTAATGAATACTGTAAGAATGGTTACTTACGTTTATACATGGCTGCAATCATGAACAAATTTTAGAGTAATGAGCAATTCACACTTCCACACACCCGGTCACAACTGTAGTGAGTTATTGGTGCAAATGTTGATTGCTGAGTCTCTCTCTCTCTCTCACACACACACACACACACACAACACACATACAAATTCATACACACACACACATAAACACACACACACACACACACACACAAACTCATACACACACGCACACACACTCATACTCACACACACTCATACACACACTCACACTCATACACACACACACTCATACTCACACACACACACACACACACACACACACACACACACACACACACACACACACACACACACACATGCACACATGTGGTAATGCTTTATTTTACAGCTAGCAAAGTCAGGGTATTTCTCCAGAATGGTCTGTAATATACCACTGTGGATAAAATACTTAGCCATTTCTTGAACACTTCTGAGTAGTTGTTTCTAAATTCATTATTTTATCGCACTCCAGTACATAATGACGCAGGGTGTGACAATAATCCATCTGGCAAAGTTTACATTTCGTTTGGTCTACATCTGGTGGTGGTGATTTAACCTGCCAAAGATACTTGTAACCCAGCCGGGCCGGCGGTAGTGACATCCAAGAGTCTGCTTATTTGTTGGATGCACCATAGACATGTGGCTCCTCCTGCATGATAGAATGATGATAGATGGACTCACTGGATGTCAATCTCCTGAGCCTTAAGTCCATAAAATTCAGCTGAAGTTCTTTTCGTATTATTGTTCTCAAAACTACTACCTGACAAGCCAAGATTGTAATCTACCCCTCTTTGAAAGCATACAGCTTAGCCAATTTATCAGTTCTATCATGCATCTGAAGACCAATGTGAGATGGAATCCACAGCATGTGCACTCTGACTCCACTGTCCACAATCCAACATACCTGTGTCGGCTTCTGACACAAGCATGCCACAATTTATGCTTAATGAGTTGAGAGCATTTATGGATGACAGAGAATCAGTTACAATTAAACTGTCAATCTTTGATACATAGATGCATTTCAGTGCAAGGAGTATGGCAAACAGTTCTGTCTGAAGGGTAGAGGCCCAATTATGATGCGTGCTCCAATTTCTTTAAGAGAGCCATCACTCTGTACGACAACAGCAGCACTACCAGCTGCACCAGTGGATTGGTGAACAGAACCATCAACGTAAATAATTTGCGAGAGTGTGTGCTGTGTGACTAAGTTATCAATACAGCTTAAGGCCTCATGTTTGGCTTCAAGGCGAAGTTTTGGTTGTGATTTAAGAAGTAGTTTGGGGGAAATGGAGGAATGGTAGTTTGGAATGGGGTAATATTCCATGGAGCGGAGAAGTGCCGCTGTTGCCTTACTTGACATAGATCATGTATCTGATTCATGCGGAGGTCGGTTCCAGTCTTTTCGATCCATCTGGAGGAGTGTTCACCAGTGCTGAGGAAAGTTTGGAGGGCTTCTGTGCAGGGGTTTGAATGAGCTTGCCTGAGCATATTAACCCCCAATAGGATATTTCTTTCAGTAACACGATCTCTGATGCTTGGAATATCAAGTTCTTTTTGCATATTTAAAATTTTGGCAGTACGAGGGCATCCTAGGATGATCCTCATTGCTTCGTTCTGCAGTTTTTTCCAGCCCTCCAAGCTTCCAGTCAGACACAAGAGCAAGTAGTGGCGCAGCATAATCAAACCAATGATCTAATATAAGCAAGATACATCATTTTACACAATTTTAACATTAGCACACATACCTGGGGTGAAGCCCTGCCACAACTCTAAGTGCTCTTAGTCGTTCTTTGTATTGGCGACAAAGTCTTGTTACAACAGGTCCAAGTAGTGGAACCTCAAAGCCTAGATACCTGTATCTGCTTACATATTCTAGAAGAGACCCATCATGCAATTGGATCTGACGAACTGTGCCTCTCTGTCGAGGAGGACGCCTATTGAGTATCTTTGTTTTATCAGTAGAGATTATCAACCCCAGGTCCTGACACGAGGCTAGTACATGATTAAGAATGTTTTGGGTGTTGTTAAGTAATGAAGAATGGGAGTTAATACACAAACAAAAATTGAGCTCTGTTTCTCTACCTTCATTTCTAATTGCAAGAATTGCGACTTGAATTCTCCAAGCTGCAACACCAGTTCCCGTAAAATTATCATCTATTCTGTCAGGTTAAGATAAGATTTCGTTCGGATTTTTAACCCCGCAGGGTTAGCCACCCAGGATAATACAAGAATGGCAATGCGTCATCGAGGACTATCTGTCTTATTTCCATTGGGGTCCTCAATCTTGTCCCCCAGGATGTGACCTACACTAGTCGACTAACACCCAGGTACCTACTTGCTGCTAGGTGAACAGAACAATAGGTGTAAGGAAACGCGTCGAAATATTTCTACCATGCCGGGAATCGATCCCTGGCCCTCCGTGTGTGAAGCGAGAGCTTTGCCAGCCAGGCCACGGGGGCACCAGCCTGACCACTATATCTACATAACACGCACCAGAGGTGATATCAGAGCGTCGCCATCAACGACATCACCACGTGGACTATTTTTGAACCCAAAAATAGTCCACGCCGGTGTTCGCACTGTTCCCTGAGTGGGATGTGAAATTATTCAGTGCAAACCCTTCCCGCAATTTTGAAACATGCCAGTAAAAACACATTTATGACAACAGATGTAATAACCTTAACACCAGTGCGCAGCATCAGAACAACACTAACACGTTATGAAGTGGAAATATGCCAGTGTAGTTGTTTAAGAGCAAGACACACAACTACGCAAATGCATTTAGGCACCTCTTATATCCGCCTCCTACACTGTTATACAGAATATTGGCAGCCGTATTATCTCCTGTATTCTAGCACGAATCCTAATTCAAACCACGACACCATCATCACTGGAAACACCTCTGCTTCTAATATCATTAATACTATTACTACTTCTACTATTATTATCGGAGATAAAACACCTCAATTACTGGGAGCGCTTGAGGTTTCTAAACCTGTATTCCCTGGAACGCAGGAGGGAGAGATACATGATTATATACACCTGGAAAATCCTAGAGGGACTAGTACCGAACTTGCACACGAAAATCACTCACTACGAAAGCAAAAGACTTGGCAGACGATGCACCATCCCCCCAATGAAAAGCAGGGGTGTCACTAGCACGTTAAGAGACCATACAATAAGTGTCAGGGGCCCGAGACTGTTCAACTGCCTCCCAGCACACATAAGGGGGATTACCAACAGACCCCTGGCAGTCTTCAAGCTGGGACTGGACAAGCACCTAAAGTCAGTTCCGGATCAGCCGGGCTGTGGCTCGTACGTTGGTTTGCGTGCAGCCAGCAGCAACAGCCTGGTTGATCAGGCTCTGATCCACCAGGAGGCCTGGTCACAGACCGGGCCGCGGGGGCGTTGACCCCCGGAACTCCAGGTAAACTCCAGCTACTGCAAGGACAACAACAAGAACAACAATAACATCAATTACATACGCAGATAAGAGGATAAGTGAGAGTGTAGGGTTCGAGTAAATGACTTTGAGTCTAGTTAGTAGAGCAGCGGATCCTCTAATAAAGTGTGCGTGGTAATGTTAATTCTGTTATGGTCTAAAATATATTCTGCATTGCTCAAACTTATCAATCCAGTTACGTTATTTCGACTTTTTAAAAATTTCGTTCATTTAGGTCAACGTAATTAAAAATTTCGTTCATTTAGGTCACACAGATATTTAAATTTCATGATTCGGATGTTGCGGGGAAAGTGCAGTAATGTGTATGATAACGTCAGTTTTTTTTGCAGATCAGACCCCTCAAGGAAGGTTCCTTGATGTTGGTGAGGGGCTCTTGATTTAGAGAATTGGATCTGTGCTCCAGTTCCCCGAATTAAGCCTGAATGCCTTCCACATCCCCCCCCCAGGCGCTGTATAATCCTCCGGGTTTAGCGCTTCCCCCTTGATTATAATAATAATAATTTGCAGATCAGTTAAATGTAGAATATAATTTAAGTTGTAAAACCAGATGTTTGCATGTGGAATAGTGATGACATGATGAGGAAAGACCAGCTAGAAAACCATATTAAAGTAATACATTCTGGGGAATTTCTTTCAGAAATTCTTTCAGCGTTTGAAAGTTACAGAGGGTGTCAGAGAGTTATCCAGCTGGGTCAGGTGAGAGATTCTCGAGGGTTTCAAGAGTGGTCTCAAGGGCGTCAGAGAGTTCTCAAGAGTGTAACAAAGTTATCGAATGTATCAGGGAGGTGACCCGGTGGCCTGGTGGCTAAAGCTCCCGCTTCACACACGGAGGGCCCGGGTTCGATTCCCGGCGGGTGGAAACATTTGACACGTTTCCTTACACCTGTTGTCCTGTTCACCTAGCAGCAAATAGGTACCTGGGTGTTAGTCGACTGGTGTGGGTCGCATCCTGGGGGACAAGATTAAGGACCCCAATGGAAATAAGTTAGACAGTCCTCGATGACGCACTGACTTTCTTGGGTTATCCTGGGTGGCTAACCCTCCGGGGTTAAAAATCCGAACGAAATCTTATCTTATCTTATCAAGAGAGCCAGAGGTATCTTGAGAGTTAATGATATTTTGAAGACTTACAGTCATCGAGTGTGTCAGAGGAGAGTTCCTCGCGGATTAGAGATTTCTAGACTGATAATGATTTGTTTTAAAGGTGCCAGAAAGAGATCTCAATAGAAAAAGGGGTCAGAAAGTAAAAAAAAAAAATATTATTATGGAAAAGAAGCGCTTAACCTACAAGGGTGATACTGCGCAGCGGGGCAGGGGTAGTGCAGGGTTATAAAGTAGCATGGGTGGAGTGGACGACAGAGGGAGAGTTAGAAAGGGCTATGAGGAGTACTAGAGGCAGCAGCACCAAGGTTCGTGTAGTAAATCAGTTGCTGTCAAAAAGTCAACGAGGGAGTCTAAGTCAAAGGTGAGTCCGTCAGCAAGGAGGGAAGATAAAGTAAAGGCGTTAGAGCGGTGATGACGTTGGATAGACTGGACAGTCTAAAAGAATATGCCTAACAAAAACTGGAACCTGACAAGTGTCTCATAGTGGAACAGGGCGCCTTTCCATGAGATACCCATGAGTAAGACGTGTGTTCCCCATGCAAAGATGGGAGAGTGTAATCTCCCAACTTTGGCATCGATGACAAGAAGACGGCCAGAAACCTATATATGTATTTGGTTTGATAGAATGTAATATGTTATGTGTATTATCAGACCAGCGTTGTTGCCAACAGTTAAGGTGGTTAGAAATTACAGCAAAATAGTCTGTGGATGAAACACCTCCATGTGAAACTGGGAGGTCATGTACTGCTGACCTTGTATATTACAAGTTCATTGCCCCGTACGTCAAGTAAAAAAAAAGTAATTTTCGGTAGAATAACTAATTTTTTTTAAATATACTGATAATTTATACTAATGATTCCTTTTTACTGTTATCGACGCATGTAAAGCTAGGAATATGGTCTTCAACAGAGTGTAATGCACAACCTTTCTGCGACGACGGTAATGGTGTGTGCAGAGAAGCTTGTCACAGTCAAGAGAGCGAGATAGAGAATGGTTGCAGTGTTTCTGGTTGTAAATGTTGCACACTGCAGGAAGCTACGTGAAAACGCCTCTGCACAATGTCCTGGAATGTGTGTGGACTCCAGGAAGTGCACTAAGCCTCTCCATAACTCTCGCTGCTCGGGACGTCACCTGCATTTGTTGTGACAGTAAGCATTTTTGGTCTCTCGTTGCGTATAGATTGATGATGGGTGTTGGAAATTTGTGTGTACTATACGTAAGTATTTCTTGCACCATATCTAATTATTTTAAGTTAAATTCCGTCTCCTAAACTGGTAGCTTTTACCGCATATTACATTCCATATTTATTTATCCTTAGACAGTATAAAGAGAGCTTAGGAGCTAAGCTCTAAAATAGTTAACAGCTAAACATTAAGACAATAAGATAAATATTGTTAAATGTACACATCCTATTTATCTGTTTCAAAAACTTTATATATTTACAAACAGTATATATCTTTTTATTTAATCTTGAATCATTAGATTCAATATTCCACAATAGATCAGTAAAGAAATAACTATAATGTTTGCTGCATTCTTCAGTTTATGAAAATGGTCTGATACAGTGGTTCTTAACCTATTTTGGGTCAACTCCCCCATCCCTATCATGGTTGATTCTCGTCTCCAACCTGTCCTTCCTTCATATAAAATTATAAAATTAAAAATTTAAAGTGTGCTGTATTTAAATAAGAAAACTGAGAAACTAGTCCTCATTTTTAACTCTGTTATTTGTAAGTTTTGAAAAGAGTCTGTTTAAGGAGCAGATCTCAAGTCCACAATATGTAAAGTGAGAAATTATATTTTAGTAAGATCCAGAGTACCTGGGCACCTGCACACGTATTCCTGATACCAGATCCAGAGTACCTGGACACCTGCTCACGTATTCCTGATACCAGATCCAGAGTACCTGGGCACCTGCACACGTATTCCTGATACCAGATCCAGAGTACCTGGCCACCTGCTCACGTATTCTTGATACCAGATCCAGAGTACCTGGGCACCTGCACACGTATTCTTGATACCAGATCCAGAGTACCTGGCCACCTGCTCACGTATTCCTGATACCAGATCCAGAGTACCTGGGGACCTGCACACGTATTCCTGATACCAGATCCAGAGTACCTGGGCACCTGCACACGTAAACCTGATACCAGATCCAGAGTACCTGGGCACCTGCACACGTATTCTTGATACCAGATCCAGAGTACCTGGGCACCTGCACACGTATTCCTGATACCAGATCCAGAGTACCTGAGCACCTGCACACGTATTCCTGATACCAGATCCAGAGTACCTGGACACCTGCTCACGTATTCCTGATACCAGATCCAGAGTACCTGGGCACCTGCTCACGTATTCCTGATACCAAATCCAGAGAAACCGGGGCACCTGCACACGTATTCCTGATACCAGATCCAGAGTACCTGGGCCCTGCAAAACACTATTCCTGATACCAGATCCAGAGTACCTGGGCACCTGCTCACTTTTCCTGATACCCGATCCAAGTACCTGGGCACCTGCTCACGTTTTCCCTGTTTCCCCCGATCCAAGTACCTGGGCACCTGCTCACGAAATCTTGATACCAGATCCAGAGCACCTGGGCACCTGCTCACGTATTCCTGATAACCAAATCCAAGTACCGGGGCACCTCACACGTATTCCTGATACCAGATCCAGAGTACCTGGGACCTGCACACGTTTTCCCTTTGATACCAGATCCAGAGTACCTGGGCACCTGCTCACGTATTCCTGATACCCGATCCAGAGTACCTGGGCACCTGCTCACGTATTCCGGGAAAACCCGATCCAGAGTACCTGGGCACCTGCTCCCCGTATTTTTGATACCAAATCCAGAGTACCGGGGCACCTGCTCACGTATTCTTGATACCAGATCCAGAGCACCTGGCACCTGCTCACGTATTCCTGATCCCAAAGACCAAGTACCTGGGCACCTGCTCACGTATTCCTGATACCCGATCCAGAGCACCTGGGCACCTGCTCACGTATTCCTGATACCAGATCCAGAGTACCTGGACACCTGCTCACGTATTCTTGATACCAGATCCAGAGTACCTGGGCACCTGTTCACGTATTGATACCAGATCCAGAGTACCTGGGCACCTGCTCTCGTATTCGGGATCTGGTCTTTATTGAATGTTGTTAATTACCTGTTATTGTGTATGGGTGTTGTAACGTGTCTCAATTTACATTAAATTTAGTGAAGGTAAAGAATCTGCTAGGCTGCAATTGAAAGATGTTTTAAGGTTAAGTGGCCGAGCGACCCCTTCCCCCCGGTTAAGAACAGCTGGTCAAATGTATGTGGCATAACGACTTGTGACTTGTAAATGGAGTGATGACAATATGACTTTTGCCGGCAGTAGTGGAAAGATTTTTAATACAGAAGAAGTGGCAACTTGCTTCTTAGCCTTGACAGGAATAAATCTGGTTACCATGTGGAAAACCCGGTGTACGCTTTTCCAGGAAAAATGACTGACCAACACAACTGATATGAGGGGAGGGAAGCCAGTTGTAACTTAACCACTGACTGTATTACGGTTAAAATTATAAGCTTAATTATTAAGGGGTGTACCGGCAAGCCAATGGAAGGTCTTGGACCGATGACCAAAAGCTTCAGTGGTGGGTTATCATATGGCTAAGACCTACATTTGGATTGTGCTGCTCAGTTTTGGTCTCCTTACTACAGGATGGATATAGACTCATTGGAGAGCATGCAGAGAAGAATGACTAAAATGATTTACTGGTAAGGAACCTCCCTATGAAGATAGACTTTTAAGCCTTAAATCTCACCTCTGGAGAGGCTAGAACGAGAGATATCATTGAATATAAGTGGATACAGGCATAAACAGGGAGATATTAATAAAGTACTGAGGGTGTCGAACCAGGTAAGAACCAGAAATAAGGGAATAATGGATAAATATAGATAAAAGGACATAGGTAAGTATCTGGTTTTTAACAATTTGGGAATGGAACTCTTCCTAGTGGGGGGAAAGGGGAGGCCTTGTTAGCTTTTAAAAAGAGCTGGGCAAAAATTTTGATGGGAGGGGCGGGTTGATTGGTGTCATTGGGTACGGGGTTATTTCTTGGGTGGCTTTTGGTAAGATCGTTTTGATAAGGGCCGCCTCGTAGGGGCCCGTAGGCCTTCTGCATGTTTTTACATTCTTATGTCTTATTTTTTCAGGGGAAACACTTTCTCTTTTTCTTACGGTTCTTACCCAAACCAAACCCGACAGTAACACCAATTTTTGGTAAGTAAATTCGGTCTGAAGAATAGGCTGTTAACTACCTCCCCAAATTTTATCTTTCCTTAAAAAACTGTTGCGTGCCTTATCCAGTAATATACCCCCAGAATGTTAATAAATTATTGTTGAAAGTTTGTTTTGAATGGCCAGACTTCTACAATTACATAAACTTTTTAAAAATTTTCCCTGACATAAACACTCCTCCAACTGCCCTTCTGTAAGAAAGGGGCCAGATAAGGAAAAAAGGAACCCCAATTAATCTTAAAAAAAATCTATTAACACTTTATTTTCCTCGGTTTTTTAATGTTGATACTTGACTTGCGATTTTTAATAGCCGTGACCTACTCGAAACTCTTTTTGCTTGTATATCGGTAAATTGACCATATGCAACTTTTGGGTTCTTAAGGGGAAACGTTTCGCCCACAGTAGCTTCTTCAGTCCATACAAAGGAGAAGATGAAGAACAGGAAGTTTGAGAACACCCCCTCAGCCTTAGTCGATTGTCAGCCACAATCTTGAAAAGAAGCAGCATATTGTAAAGAAGGCTTATATACTGTGGGCGGGGGGTGCAGCGGTTTGGGGATCACATTTGTCCAATGTGAAGTAGGTCTCCCAAAAGGGGTTAGGCAAGTTGAAGAAAAACCCCTTTGGGCACGACCTACTTCCACATTTGGACAAATGTGATACGCCTAACTGCTGCACCTCATCATCGCCTACAGTATATAACTACTTTTTCGAATATCTGTATTCATTCAAGATCGATGGACTGATTACATCGACCAAGCTGGGGACTATTCCCTCCAACTCCTCCTTTTTTCTTCGCCGTTCCCCTTTTGTGGGGACTGAGAAGCCCTGTGTGGCGAAACGTTTCCTCATTAAAGATACTCAAATTTTCACTGTGTCTAATTTACAACTTTTTGGGGTACTCTAAACCCTTCAGTACATGCTCGATATCAAATAAATTTTCCTCTTTAAAATTTAATTGAAATGCCTTTAAAATCCGTTCCGAAGAATTCCTCCCTTGGGGAGGTAGGAGAAAAAACTTAGTATAACCTAATTAACTCAACGGGTTATTTTTCTATCAAAATTGATTTTTATACAAAAAAACAATAAAAATAACAAAAAACATGAATGAATAAAATTGTCATGTGAAAAAGTGGTGGCTGCCACACCCGAGGTAAAAATAATTATACCTTGACCAATTTCCCTTGCTTCCCATTGAGGTTTTATAAGAAAAACGGAGTGTTTGGAGGCAAACGCACAATCACTAGTTTATAAGTAAAACACAAAAATAATGATTTAAAATAAAATTTTTCGTAAAAACAAAATAAAATATAAAAGAGAATGTAAAGAAATAAATGGTTTTTTAAGAGCACGTATTTACTTTGAGAACAGATGGTGACAAGGTGGAAAGGCAAATGGGAAAGCTGTCAAATCCCTATAAACCCCAACAACAACAAAAAATAACTGTGAAGATTGGGGAGTTCGTTTCGTTTTATGCATTTTTTATCGCTTTAAAACGCTTAGCTATTGCACACTCTTAAACTAAAAAATTGTGAATTAATTGTGAATTTTTTTTTTTTTTTTTTTTTTATTGGGAGTTTTGTTTTTTGTTGGAAAAATTTAAAAAGTGGTTGTTTTTATTGAAATTGAGGTTTTTTTGATTTTTAAAATTAAGGATAATTTTTTTATGTTTGATTTTTTAGGAAGATTTAAAAAAAAAAAATTGGGGTAAAAAAATTTTAGCACAACACAAAGAGTGTTCCCCGGGAGGTAAAAAACTGTTTTGGCGATGTTTTGGGCCCTTCACCCTTTAACTGGGTTTTGGAGTACCAGGGGAAAAAAGACCAAGCGAGACTATAACTCAAAAACTCGTACGTTGGGGCACTCATAAGTCGAGGTTTTCCCCGTATTTTATTTTGAGCTTAGTAATTTTATCGTTTTAATATTCAAGGGGATTAGGGGAAAGTGTTTCATTCCCTCACATACTTAGGAAGGACCTTCCAAATTCTTCAATTCCTAAACTAATTCTGAAAAAACGCTTATGCAGAGACAAAGATTCCACTCATTTCATCGAGACAAACAACAACATGTACTTTTGCAAAAAAGAAGCTTTTCCCCAAAACCACTAGCAGTCATTTATCAAAAAATTTTCAAGAAATATATAAAAATAAGACATACTAATATTCTATGAAGCCACTTTTTGATTCGCCAATAAATACTTAAAAACCATCCAAAGATTTGGGAAAAGCTAATGTGGTCATCGGAATACCAAGCACACTATATTTAACATAGGGTCCCTTACAAAAGTTGGATACAAAAAACACCCCGGGAAAAAATCCCAACCGGACGTAAAAAAATGGAAAATGGAGTTAGGGCGCCTTTTTAAATACATGAAAAGCAAATAAAATTTCTATCGGGAAGACACCCGAACTGCACTTTTCGTAGCAGAACCTTTTCGGGAGAATCATCTCCTTCCCCAAACACGCACCTACTGCATGCTTTACTGGGAAATATAAAATGTATGATATTTAATTATTTAAAAATTATTTATTCATTTTCTATTGATTTTTTTTTTCTTCTTCTTCAAAAAACCGCCGTATCCCACCGAGGCGGGGGGCCCAAAAAGAAAACCAAAAATTTCTCTTTTTAAATTTAGAATTTATACAGGAGAAGAGGTTACTAGCCCCTTGCTCCCTGCATTTTAGTCGCCTCTTACAACACGCATGGCTTACGGAGGAAGAATTCTGTTCCACTTCCCCATGTTTGTTTTCATCTACATAAAATAAATGTTTTATGTTTAAAATGTTTGTGTTCCTCTATAAAGATGCTTGTATTGAAAAAAAAATGATGCCTATGTTCTACAAAACAGATGCCAATGTTCATCAACAAACACTATACAGTATAACCTCTACTTATGAGTTTATCCATTCCGTGACCTTGCTCGCAACTGGATTTGTTCGTTTGCAATCAATTTTCCTCATTTAAATTAATTGAAATGCAATCAATCTATTCTAGTGGAATTCTGTACTTCAATAATTTCCCCTAATATAAACTCTATGGCTTATTTATCTATCACAATTCATCTAATATGACATAATAAACAATATAAATAACATTGAAACTTGATATATACTGTAGAATGAATAAAATATGTCATTATGTAACAGGTCGAGGCGGCCACAACCACTCCCATCTAGTGACTGACTTTTGAAGACGTCTATTATAATTATTATTATATAGTACATTATTATATATGTATTATTATACGTATCATTATTATTCTATTATTCTTATACATATTATTATTACAATATAAATAATTTGTAATTTTTATTCACACAAAAAATAGAAGATTTACTGTTATGCAGACTACTGCCTTATTGCAGTAATTGTATAAATAATGTCAACCCATTCACGACTGCATATTGAAATGGACAGTGATGTCATTTGTTTACTCTTGAACATCGCCGAAGAATCGAACATTTTTGCTAATTTGAGCTCAATTTCAAGGTACTTTTCGTCGTGACAGCAATCAAAATCATATCTATTTCTGTAATATATCTTCCATTCTATCAAATGAGACCAAAAAAAACAAGAATGCAACCACAAAAGCTATACAAAAATACCACTAAGGGGTGGCTGATTGCTGAGAAGTGAATTCCATTATTTTTGCTTCGATTTCTTTCATTTTTGGTGTACGTTAAGAAGCATCTTTCCATCATACATTTTTTTTAAGTTTCATTAACACATTTTTTTTAAGTTTCATTAACATATTCCAACAAACAAATGAGATCCAGTTCCCTAGATCAAGAAAAAGAGCCCTTCACCAACTCATGGAAATTTCGCTCGCATATGGAAGCAAAAAATCGGCCCATTGAATGCTCGTATTTGGAAAAACTCACATGGATGTGCTCGCAAGTAGAGGTTCCACTGTACTTGTTTTCTTAAATGAGTTACTTATTGTCTTCAATAAATAAGAGGCTGTGTTATACAAATGTTTATTTCATCAACCACCATCAGCCTGTGTTCTGCTAATCAAATGTTTGAGTTGTTTAGTAATTGACTGTTTTCCTCAAAGAATAAGATTGTGTTCTACAGATAATTTGTTTCTGATCCCCAATAGAGTGTAATGCTCAGCCTTTCTGTGATGGTGGTCATGGAGTGTGCCGGAGCAGCTGTCTGAGCCACGAGCGTGAGGATGAGGGAAGCAGCTGTGGTGAATCAGGTTGTAAGTGCTGCACAGTGCGCCTCGCTGTCTGTCTCAGCTCCAACAATTGTTCTGGCATTTGCCTCGATTCCAGCCTGTGCACAAATCCCATAGCTAACAGTTCTTGTTCCGGGGATTACTGTGTGTGCTGTGACAGTAAGTAGCCAATCTTTGTTCCGGGGATTATTGTGAATTTTGTAATAATAACTAGGACTGTTCAGGGAATCATCACTGTGTCATGACAGAAATTGCTCATTTACTGAAGATTGTTTCTCAGGGTATTTATCATAAAAACTTCCACTCCATTTGTGCTCTAGTCCAGAAGAAATATATTTATATATTTAAAGTCGATAAATTATTTTAAACTTTTAGCTTGTATAGTAGAAATATTGATAAGAAACAAAAATTTATATATATATATTTTTATAGATTTTCTGGGTATTTGCTATTTGTCAACATATTCTGTGTGTTTCTCAACAAATTCAATGTATGTTCATCAATAAATTCCTGATGTGTTTTTCAGCATACTCAGTGTGCGTTCTTGTGCTTCTCAGTGTATGTTCCATGCGCTTTCCGATATGTTCCATGTGGGATTATGAGGAAAAATTCACTTCTATGTTGATAATTTTGTGTGCATGGGAGTGTGAATGAGGTGTGGGCCGCTTGACTACTGAATCGCTTGTTTCAGAGGAATGACTATCACCCTCTCTCCACAGTACTCTGGAGTAGTTGGTTTGTGGTTTGTTGTGCTATGAATCTAAGGAAGCCACTTGACTACTTGGCTTTCTGACGATCCTCTGTGTATTTATTGTGTGTGTGTATATGTTTATTGCTGCTGTTACCTGTCTTCATTTTGTGATAAATTAGTTTTTAAAGCATAATTATGCTTTATTTTCTCTCACCAGTTTTTAAAGACTTTGGCTTATCAAGTGAGTCAGTTACATACCATGAGGGTAACCAGAGTGTGTGTTTTTTCTCCTCACCCTTGTGCTGTCTCCTTGTCATTTTGGATCTGAGTTCTCAGCCAGCTGGTTGATGGTCTCATGAACAGTTCACCCAGATCTGCGCCTGTCGTCTACCACACTCCACCGTGTTGACGTGCTCTCCTCATTAGTGCTCAGGTTGCCCCAGTTTCAGTTTTCACTTTTAGGTGACCGAATCTTTTGCTTCTTTCTTCCGTGGTGCTTTATGTGCTTCACATTGGACCATAATAGATTAGAGCCAGACTACACTGTCACTGGCTGCTCCATTCCTCTTTCTAGACGAAGCTATGAATTTTTTTGCATGCCTTAGCTTTGATTTATTACCTTTGTATGTTTTATTTTTTCATTATATGGTTCAGTTAGGTAATAGTTTCTGTTTGTGTCTTCTATGAGTAAGCTTTATAAACTTTCTGTGTTTAATGTTCCAATTGGTTAAATATTCACGTATATATCTGGAATATACCTGGTAACAGACCGGGCCGCGGGGATCAACGCCCCCGCGGCCCGGGGGTGGACCAGGGCCTGATCAACCAGACTGTTACTGTGGGCCCCTGGCACTTATTGTGTTGTCTCTTAGCGTAGTCGTGGCTTCCCTGCTTTTCAATGGGATGTGTTGCATCTCCTGCCGAGCCATTTGGTTTCGTAGGGAGTGTTTTCGTGTGCGAATTTGGTAATAATCCATCTGGAATTTTCCAAGTGTATATTATCATGTATCTCTGTCGCCTGCGTTCCAGAGAATGCAAGTCAAGGAACTTCAACCGTTCCCAGTAATTTAGGTGTTTTATCGTATTTGTGTGTGCCGTGAAGGCTCTACAGTATTCTCTAGGTCAGCAATTTCGCCTGCCTCGAAAGGCTCTGTTAGTGTACAGCAATATTCCTGCTTAGAGAGAACAAGCGATTTGAAGAGAATCATCATGGATTTGGCATCCCTAGTTCTGAAGGTTCTCATTATCCATCCTAAAATTCTCCTAGCAGATGTGATAGATACATTGTTGTGGTCTTTGAAAATGTTATTATGCTTCATAATGCTTTTTTATGCAAGTGGAATAAACTTGTCTCCGAAACTTTAAGGCTGTTTATTAACATTCATTGGGAACTTCAACATATTCCTTGTGTGTTCTTCAACATATTCCTTGTGTGTTCTTCAACATATTTCTTGTGTGTTTCATATGTGTATTTCAAAATATTCCAAGTGTGTACCTCAACAGAGTGCAATAATCAGAAGTTGTGTGATGACGGTCATGGAGTGTGCCGAGCCCAGTGTGAGAACAAGGAGCGTGATGCTGGAGTGTGTGATAACACTACTGGCTGCAGATGCTGTACATCACGCATGGCCACATGCGCCAACACTGCTGACTGTCCAGGCGTCTGCATGGACAAGAGAATGTGTACTAATCGAATCAGACACCATGAATGTTCCAGCTCTGATTGCGTATGTTGTGACAGTAAGTGTATGGTGAATGTTCTAACATTCATTGAATATGTTGCGACAGTAAATACATATTTTAATAATAATTAATCTGTGAATAATTTCCTCTCTAATAATGTGTCGAAAATCAATTGACAATGTGCAGTACATTCTACCAAACAATAAAAATCTTCTAATCAACATATGGGTTCATTAATGCTGTGAATATTTATCATCTGGAACTGGATCTGTATTCCAATCCCAAGACATAGAGATTCCAGTCTCGCCTCCCCACAGGTATATATATCCCTCGGATTTAGTCACATATAATCTACATCTAACAATCTCTTAACTTCCACAAACAGTGTTGCCAGAAGGTTCAAGGTGATGTGTAATTAACTAGCTAAGAAAAACTGATGGAAAACTAGATCAAAAACTTGCAAAGTGTTTCTACATCTGTTTATTAATAATAAAAAAGAGTTAATGAATGTAAAGTTAATACCTTGACTTGTTGGTTCTTTTATGTTCTCTAGACTAGGTGGTACTAGTGAGTACTAGGTGGTACTAGTGAATACTAGGTGGTACTAGTGAATACTAGGTGGTACTAGTGAGTACTAGGTGGATACTAGTGAGTACTAGGTCGGTACTAGTGAGTACTAGTGGTACTAGTGAATACTAGGTGGTACTAGTGAATACTAGGTGGTACTAGTGAATACTAGGTGGTACTAGTGAATACTAGGTGGTACTAGTGAATACTAGGTGGTACTAGTGAATACTAGTGGTACTAGTGAATACTAGGTGGTACTAGTGAGTACTAGGTGGTACTAGTGAGTACTAGTGGTACTAGTGAATACTAGGTGGTACTAGTGAATACTAGGTGGTACTAGTGAGTACTAGGTGGTACTAGTGAATACTAGGTGGTACTAGTGAGTACTAGGTGGTACTAGTGAATACTAGGTGGTACTAGTGAATACTAGGTGGTACTAGTGAGTACTAGGTGGTACTAGTGAGTACTAGGTGGTACAAGTGAATACTAGGTGGTACTAGTGAGTACTAGGTGGTACTAATGAGTACTAGGTGGTACTAGTGAATACTAGGTGGTACTAGTGAGTACTAGGTGGTACTAGTGATACTAGGTGGTACTAGTGAGTACTACTAGGTGGTACTAGTGAGTACTAGGTGGTACTAGTGAATACTAGGTGGTACTAGTGAGTACTAGGTGGTACTAGTGAGTACTAGGTGGTACTAGTGAGTACTAGGTGGTACTAGTGAATACTAACTAGGTGGTGCTAGTGAGTACTAGGTGGTACTAGTGAGTACTAGGTGGTACTAGTGAATACTAGGTGCTAGTGAGTACTAGGTGGTACTAGTGAGTACTAGGTGGTACTAGTGAATACTAGGTGGTACTAGTGAGTACTAGGTGGTACTAGTGAGTACTAGGTGGTACTAGTGAGTACTAGGTGGTACTAGTGAATACTAGGTGGTACTAGTGAGTACTAGGTGGTACTAGTGAGTACTAGGTGGTACTAGTGAATACTAGGTGGTACTAGTGAAGTACTAGGTGGTACTAGTGAGTACTAGGTGGTACTAGTGAATACTAGGTGGTACTAGTGAATACTAGGTGGTACTAGTGAGTACTAGGTGGTACTAGTGAGTATTAGGTGGTACTAGTGAATACTAGGTGGTACTAGTGAGTACTAGGTGGTACTAGTGAATACTAGGTGGTACTAGTGAGTACTAGGTGGTACTAGTGAGTACTAGGTGGTACTAGTGAGTACTAGGTGGTACTAGTGAATACTAGGTGGTACTAGTGAGTACTAGGTGGTACTAGTGAATACTAGGTGGTACTAGTGAGTACTAGGTGGTACTAGTGAATACTAGGTGGTACTAGTGAGTACTAGTGAGTACTAGGTGGCACTAGTGAGTACTAGGTGGTACTAGCGAGTACTAGGTGGTACTAGTGAGTACTAGGTGGTACTAATGAGTACTAGGTGGTACTAGTGAATACTAGGTGGTACTAGTGAGTACTAGGTGGTACTAGTGAATACTAGGTGGTACTAGTGAGTACTAGGTGGTACTAGTGAGTACTAGGTGGTACTAGTGAGTACTAGGTGGTACTAGTGAGTACTAGGTGGTAATAGTGAATACTAGGTGGTACTAGTGAGTACTAGGTGGTACTAGTGAGTACTAGGTGGTACTAGTGAATACTAGGTGGTACTAGTGAGTACTAGGTGGTAATAGTGAATACTACGTGGTACTAGTGAGTACTAGGTGGTACTAGTGAGTACTAGGTGGACTAGTGAATACTAGGTGGTACTAGTGAGCACTAGGTGGTACTAGTGAGTACTAGGTGGTACTAGTGAATACTAGGTGGTACTTGTGAATACTAGGTGGTACTAGAGTACTAGGTGGTAATAGTGAATACTAGGTGGTACTAGTGAGTACTAGGTGGTACTAGTGAGTACTAGGTGGTACTAGTGAGTACTAGGTGGTACTAGTGAATACTAGGTGGTACTAGTGAGTACTAGGTGGTACTAGTGAATACTAGGTGGTACTAGTGAATACTAGGTGGTACTAGTGAGTACTAGGTGGTACTAGTGAATACTAGGTGGTACTAGTGAGTACTAGTGAGTACTAGGTGGCACTAGTGAGTACTAGGTGGTACTAGTGAGTACTAGGTGGTACTAGTGAGAACTAGGTGGTACTAGTGAATACTAGGTGGTACTAGTGGGTACTAGGTGGTACTAGTGAGTACTAGGTGGTACTAGTGAATACTAGGTGGTACTAGTGAGTACTAGGTGGTAATAGTGAATACTAGGTGGTACTAGTGAGTACTAGGTGGTACTAGTGAGTACTAGGTGGTACTAGTGAATACTAGGTGGTACTAGTGAATACTAGGTGGTACTAGTGAATACTAGGTGGTACTAGTGAGTACTAGGTGGTACTAGTGAGTACTAGGTGGTACTAGTGAATACTAGGTGGTACTAGTGAGTACTAGGTGGTAATAGTGAATACTAGGTGGTACTAGTGAGTACTAGGTGATACTAGTGAGTACTAGGTGGTACTAGTGAGTACTAGGTGGTACTAGTGAATACTAGGTGGTGTTAGAGAATACTATGTTTTGCTAGTGAATTCTAGATGGTACTAGTGAATTCTAGATGGTACTAGTGAATACCAGCTAGTACTAATGAATACTAGGTGGTACTAGTGAATACTAGGTGGTGCTAGCGAATACTAGGTGATGCTAGTGAATTCTAGGTGGTACTAGTGAATTCTAGGTGGTACTAGTGAATACTAGGTGGAACCAATGAATACTAGGTGGTAATAATAAATACTATGTGGTACTAGTGAATACTAGGTGGTACCAATGAATACTAGGTGGTACTAGTGAATACTAGATGGTAAAAGTGAATACTAGGTTGTACTCGTGAATTCTAGGTGGTACCAATGAATACTAGGTGGTACTAGTGAATAGGTGGTACCAATGAATACTAGGTGGTACTAGTGAATAGGTGGTACCAATGAATACTAGGTGGTAAGAATGAATATTATGTGGTACTAGTGAATACTAGGTGATACCAATGAATACTAGATGGTACTAGTGAATTCTAGGTGGTACTAGTGAATTCTAGGTGGTACTAGTGAATACTAGGTGATACTAGTGAATTCTAGGTGGTACTAATGAATACTAGGTTGTAGTGAATATTAGTTGGTACTAGTGAGTTCTAGGTGGTACTAGTGAATACTAGGTAGTACTAGTGAATAATAGGTGGTACTAATGAATTCTATGTGGTACTAGTGAATATTGGGTGGTACTAGTGAATATTGGGTGGTACTAGTGAATATTGGGTGGTACTAGTGAATATTAGGTGGTACTAGTGGACACTAGGTGGTACTAGTGAATATTAGGTGGCACTAGTTAATACTAAGAGATAATTCAAAGTTTATTCTCTATAAGGATTACAATGCTGAGTTTACATAATTTGGTTATTGTGTGGTTTACATGTAGTAAAATAATAATTACAGAGTGTACCACTAGAACACCTAGCATGGCTAGGCATTTCGGGCAGACTTAGATTAATTCTTAAGTTTAAAATATTACAAATTATGAGGTAAGTTGGTATTATGGCTAAGTGACTAAATACTAGTTTGTGAGTTTAGCAATGTGAATGCTTTTGTTTTGGCACTATACATAGTTTCAGTATTGGAGTATCACAGGCCAACTTATGACTAGTTAAGATTCATTATTTTGAGATTGAGATTGATATTTCTGTTTATGGTCAAATGGATGAGTGAGTGTAAGTGTGAACCACCAGGTGGTATTCGTATAATTAGTTGACAGGGTGTATCAGGGAGATAAGATGTTTTCTGATGGTGGTTTTGAAGGTGATGAATGTGTCTGCAGTTTTAGAATTTTCAGGTAGGGTGTTCCAGATTTTAGGGCCTTTGGCATGCATTGAATTTTTGTAAAGGTTTAGTCGGACACGGGGAATGTCATAGAGATGTTTGTGTCTGGTGTTGTGCCTGTGGGTTCTGTCACAACTATCAAGAAAGCGTTTTAGGTCAAGGTTAATATTGGAATTTAAGGTCCTGTAGATGTAGATTGCACAGTAGTAAGTGTGGATGTACTGAACAGGGAGTAAGTTTAGATCTATGAAGAGTGGGGGGGGGTGTTGCCAGGGATGGGATTTAGTGATTATTCTTACTGCGGCTTTTTGTTGGGTTATTATTGGCTTTAGGTGTGTTGCTGCAGTTGAATCCCAAGCACAGATAGCATAGGTGAGGTATGGATATATAAGTGAATGGTATAGTGTGAGAAGGGCAGTTTGCGGCACGTAGTATCGTATCTTGGAGAGGATCCCAACCGTTTTGGATACTTTTTTGGTTATGTGTTGGATATGGGTGCTGAAGTTCAGGTTGTTGTCGAGGTATAGGCCTAGGAATTTACCCTCATTATGCCTGGCAATTAGAGTGTTGTCGATCTTAATGTTAATTTGAGCATCTCCTGCTCTGCTACCAAACATAATGTAGTAGGTTTTGTCAGTGTTAAGTGTAAGTTTATTGGCTGTCATCCAAGTCGATATTTTGATCAGCTCCTCATTAACAATGGTGTTGAGGGTGGCAAGATTAGGGTGAGAGATGACATAAGTCGTGTCGTCAGCAAAGAGAATGGGGTTCAAGTGTTGAGATACGTTTGGAAGATTATTGATTTATATGAAGAAGAGCAGGGGACCAAGGACACTTCCCTGCGGAACTCCAGTATCAAGTGGCTGTGTTGTTGATGCTGTGTCATTAATGGTGACATACTGATACCTATTAGTAAGGTAAGATTTGAAATATGCAAGCGCATGGCCTCTTATACCGTAATGGTCAAGTTTGTGGAGTAGGATGTCGTGGTCTACTGTGTCAAAAGCTTTTCTTAGGTCAATAAAAATTCCTAGTGGATATTCCTTATAGGTGGTAATATTACGTATTACTAGTGAAAATTATGTGACATTAATGGATTTTTATAGACCATTTTTGTACTAGAGACATGGAACTGTGCCAGTGAACATATTAAGTGAATGTGGGACAAAATTAGTAAATACTAGTATTCTGTGCTACAAAATTAGTAAATACCTGTGTTTTGGGGGACAAAATTAGTAAATACCTGTGTTTTGGGGGACAAAATTAGTAAATACTAACATTGTGAGACAAAATTAGTAACTACTAGTATTCTGTGGACAAAATTAGTAACTACTAGTATTCTGTGGACAAAATTAGTAAATACTAGTATTCTGTGGGACAAAATTAGTAAATACTAGTATTCTGTGGGACAAAATTAGTAAATACTAGTATTTTGTGGGACAAAATTAGTAAATACTAGTATTTTGTGGGACAAAATTAGTAAATAATAGTATTTTGTGGGACAAAATTAGTAAATAATAGAATTTTGTGGGACAAAATTAGTAAATAATAGTATTTTGTGGGACAAAATTAGTAAATAATAGTATTTTGTGGGACAAAATTAGTAAATACTAGTATTCTGTGGGACAAAATTAGTGTAGCGAGTACTAGCCAGATGTAGACATTTTTAACTCCCAACAGTGTTGTTATATATTTGCGGCTAATATCACAAGTGATTTTTTTTCTTTGTATTTTTATGCTATTTAGATGGATGGTCTGGTCAAAAAAATAATTGCCCATTATACTGGTAAAGAACAAATATGAAGCATGTGATGAGAAATCACAGGAATACGTGTGGTCTTACAGCCTTCGTGTTCAGCCATATTTTCCAGCACTGAGCAGTGGAAGAAAAGTCTCTTTGATAACACAGGGTATAACATAGTGATACTATAGTGTATAGTGTAGTGATATAGGAAAGTAAGTGAAGTACTGTGATAGGCCTGAACCCTCAACCCCCCCAATTGGGTATACGAAGATACGGAGTTAACATCGGTTTCCAATACACCATGAAAGTCTATTGTATAGGCCTGTGATCAGTGTACCAGAATGCAGTGCACATGCAACAGTTTGCCACTATATTTATCAGGTCAGGAGATGATATTACACTATATTTATGTCAGTTGATGTTAGTTAAATTGAAGTTATAAGTACATTTATTCCCATCAATGGATTAACATCAACATTGATGAAAACCTGTCTACAATGCATCTGGGCTGCAAATTTCGTGTACTACCTGGAGAGGGTTTCGGGGGTCAACGCCCCCGTGGCCCGGTTTGGGAACAGGCCTCGTGGGGGATCAGGGTCTGATCAACCTGGCTGTTACTGCTCTCTTCACGCAAACTTGCGTACGTACCACAGCCCGGCTGGTCAGGTACTGACTTTGGGTGCCCGCTCCTGGCCTTCTTGAAGACAGCCAGGGGTCTACTGGTAATCCCCCTAATGTATGCTGGGAGGCAGTTGAACAGTCTTGGGCCCCTGACGCTTACTCTTAAGAAAAATCCGATGATGATAATGCCTGGAGGTTACCTGGAGGTTACCTGGAGGTTATTCCGGGGGTCAACGCCCCCGCGGCCCGGTCCATGACCAGGCCTCCCGATGGATCAGGGCGTGATCAACTAGGCTGTTACTGCTGGCCGCACGCAGTCCAACGTCTCGTTTGGCCTTAGTATTTTTGCTGGAGTAGAAGTGTGTGAGATCGTTTTAGTTTGTAGGCATTCTGTAAACTTGGAATTTAAGGTGTTATCTGTTTTATGAGTAAGGACGTCGAGAAATGGCACCTTATTATTGAACCCTTCTTCAAGTGTAAATTGGTTGGCTGGTCCAACATCATACCCACCAACGTCACATGGTAATGTTATGTGGACGACGTCCTGATAATAACTTTCAAACGTTTCAGTATACAGGACATACAGAGTAAACTCAACGCAGTTAAACCAGTCATCCAATTCACACTTGAAGAAGTGTGACCAGAGGTATTGGCTAGGAAGAGATGGATCTTTTTATCTCGTACAGTGTGCAAGGACGGTTCGATGAACAAACCCTTTATCTTGCACGAATCACTGTCAACTACTATATTGTCACCATCTGGAACACTAGGTACAACAACTGACACTCGAGTGTGAGCTCTTACAGCAACAGGGATATTTTCTGCAGATG
The DNA here is from genome assembly GCF_026875155.1 of Cherax quadricarinatus. NCBI lineage: Eukaryota > Metazoa > Arthropoda > Malacostraca > Decapoda > Parastacidae > Cherax > Cherax quadricarinatus. The sequence continues at coordinate 46,142,722 of NC_069421.1, forward strand.
GCTAGTGACATCAACAACAGAAGACATAACTTGCTCCAAGTGGCCACTTTCCGACAAGGCGTCTTCAGTGGAGGAATCACTACTTGATTGAGTAGATATCGTAAGAATAATCTCAATGCCCGAGGTTTTCTGAGAGTCCCCTGACATCTGAGGCAACCGTGCAAGAAGTTGTTGAAGTTAGTGTCCAAACTGGAGAGACAGTGTTACCAGTGCTTGATCACTTGGTTATGTTACTGGAAAACGCACAAGTTTGCAAAGACTTAATCCGAACTTCATACTCTCTTGTGGCAAACAGATCTTGGATCCAAGCTGGTAGCCCCAGGATGGTACAACCAAATCGTCGATTCGTGCATGCTACTGATATGGGTCAAGCTCATTATGGAGGTCATGCATTATGTAAATCCCAGCAGAAGCTCACTATGGAAGTTGATCTGATCTACAACGAGTCGAGTCAACGAGGAAAGAGGCTGTAAACTTGGATGGAGAAGGTGAGGGAGGTCTGACCTCGGACAAGCAGATTTGAACTGGCCACTCCACTAAGGGTGATTTTACGAGTAAGTTCTACAAGAATGACATGATGGAGTTGCTTATCCTTGAAAAGGCTAGAGAGAAGGATGTTAGCTTGTGCACCAGATTCTATGAACACATGTACGGGTGCATCAAGCACGGAAGCTCCAACTAAAGAACCTATTATTGCAATGAAATGGACGTGCAAACATGCAGGCGAGACATCAGAGAAGGCATTTTCAACTTCATCCCCAATATCGTCTTCGTCAGTGAGTAACTCAAAATCCTCGAGATTGCTCACGGCCTCAAAGAAATTCTGAACGGGATAGAGTACTGACTATCAGTTACTGTCACAACTAACTGTTCTGATTCTGGTGCGTGGATTTTCCCCAGACCCATCGCTAGAGGAGGGTTCTGGTGGTCCTGATAACCCATCCTATTCTACGGCCTCTTCTGTGGGCACGGTTGGGACGACCACAATAAGATCTGTTATCTATGTTTGCCTGAGGAGCAAAGAACTGAGATGTGTGAAGACCGTGCATCATGTGGACAGTACAGTGATGAATATTGCTTTGAGAATTCCCTTGAGTATGGCGCTTCTTGTTCTGAATGCCCCCAACAACTTGCGGCAATGTGTCCTTTTTTCGCAGTTGTAGCAAGTCCTAGTATTGTAATTACTATTTGTACTTTTGCACTGTAGCTGGAGCGATTACTCGCTGCACTAGCCCAATATGAGAAATGAGACTGAACGTTAGAGTGATCTTGTGATGCCACACAGACACAGGTTGCGCTGTGGAGGTAGCAGAATTGTGGAGTATAGGATACCTGGGTGGAAATGAACTTGGATGAGAAAATACTCTTACCTTGAACAGAACCACTAACAGCTCCATATCTACAGAAGGTGGGTTGGCTGAATATATATGTAAAGCAGGAGATAACAGCTGACTAGTAGTACCGAAGGCAGTAAATTTTCCAGCGTTAAAGACATACTCTCGACAGCCTTAACGTACTAAGGGTGAAGATTCAAATGAAACTTCAAATGCGTTCGACAGTTTGCCTAAACGGGTCGAAAAGTTTAGAGTTTTATGTTTAGTTGTACTGTAAGCACTAAGTCGTGCAATAAGAAATAAGGGTCATATGTAGTCGCTGGGAAGTAATGGCTGTGCAGGAGTGCTTTTATTTCTGACCAAGAGTTGAAGTTTTCACAGTCACGAGAGTTAATGAGTTGACCAACATTGAGAATGTCGAATGAAAGAATCTTCGGACGCATTATTCACCGCATTGCGTATCGTAGTGAACCGAGCTTCAAGGTTACTTGGTGATCCATCAAAAGTAGAAAGTGTCTAAAGGTTCATGAAAATAAAGATAAGGTCTGTGAACCGTCTGATGTCTGTCAGAAGGCAAGGAACTTCTAGGATTTTGACGTGGCTCGTGGGCGTCTTAAGTTACGTTGTTTGTATTAACACTAACAACACTAATTACAGGTGATTCAGACATGGGTACTTGAATCTGTTTTAATACGACAAGAAATGTACAATAAAAGACACACATAAGCTATAAAATATACGAAAATATACACTGAGGTAGGAGTCACTGAGTCACTAATAATGTTCACTGAGCCTTGTAAGTCTTAATATAGTCTTCAAAATGTCTTGTTAAGCATAAAATAGCTATTAACTGTCTATAAATTGAAACACGATCGATAATCGTAGTGTAGGGGTGAGAAGACGTTATGTTAGGTAAGGTCGTCAGGAAACAGGACAAGTGTTTCCTGACGGGGGTTAGTCAGATGATGGCCCTCCGTTGAAGCATTTGGTCATCTGACCGAGGCCTTCCGTTGGCTTCCCGGTCCACCCCTTAAAAAATTATGGTCATGGTTATAACCATTTTGGCTGCAGAGTTACTATGGGGTAGCGGGAGTTGATATAGTTACACAACACGCGGGACAAGATGGTAGTAGACTCCACAGCAGCTTCACTTCACAGAAAAGTCGATGAATCTGAGATAAATACGAGCTTTGTTGACAACTCACAGAACCTGAAACCGGAGGTTCTGCGAGTGAAAGTAAACATGCGCTCAACATCCATTCTGCCCGAAATGCCCAGGTATGATAGTGACTTTCTTTGTACTTACTAAACCAAAATTGTAATTACACATTGTAATCTTTACAAAAAAAAAAAATCTTTATCTTTATCCAAACCTGTGGATGGTCGCATGTAGGAGCGGGAGGGTGATAGTTGGTGTTGATGGGAACGAGCATTGCAGTCTCCCCTCTCCCTCACACTAAACACGCTAAATAAGCAGACTGGATTATTAACCCAAGATAATCCAAATAAGCCACATCCATGGATTTCTTTTTTGCTTTAACAAGCGTATTTGCTGATACTTCAAGCAAGACAGACACACTGGTTGGCAGATCACAGAGAGAGGTAGGCTGGTTTGGGTGACTGACTCTGGCTTCTGATGGTTTTGCTTTGCTTTCTCGATGCAGGAAAGCACTGGGCAGCTGCGACACTTGCAGAAAAACACACAACTGTCCTGGGGGCAGGGCAGACGTATTTGCATGTTGAAATTTGCCTGGGCAGGCTGGCTTAACTTGAGGTAGAGGCTGGCGTAACCTGGCTTGGCTTAATTGCGTGAAAGTTCGGGTCTACCCTTCGAAAACTGAGCATGGAAAATGGGTTCCAACTCTGCAACAAAGCCAGGAGTGCACACTTGTTAGTACACGCGCGTTGGTAGAAGGATAATGGAAAGAGTGGCAGGCTTAACATCCCTTGAGGCAGGTGTCTGGCTCACAGGTCCCCTTGAGGCGGATATCTGGCTCACAGGTCCCCTTGAAGCAAGTGACTGGCTCACAGGTCCCCTTGAGGCGGATGTCTGGCTTACAGTTCCCCTTGAGGTGGGTGTCTGACTTACAGGTCCCCTTGAGGTGGGTGTCTGGATCACAGGTTCCCTTGAGGTGGGTGTCTGGCTCACAGGTCCCCTTGAGGTGGGTGTCTGGCTCACAGGTCCCCTTGAGGTGGGTGTCTGGATCACAGGTCCCCTTGAGGTGGGTGTCTGGATCACAGGTCCCCTTGAGGTGGGTGTCTGGCTCACAGGTCCCGTTGAGGTGGGTGTCTGGCTCACAGGTCCCCCTGAGGCGGGTGTCTGGCTCACAGGTCCCCTTGAGGTGGGTGTCTGGCTAACAGCACCCCTTGAGGTGGGTGTCTGGCTCACAGGTCCCCCTGAGGTGGGTGTCTGGCTAACAGCACCCTTTGAGGCGGGTGTCTGGCTCATAGCTCCCCTTGAGGTGGGTGTCTTGCTCACAGGTCCCCCTGAGGTGGGTGTCTGGCTAACAGCACCCCTTGAGGTGAGTGTCTGGCTCACAGGTCCCCTTGACGTGGGTGTCTGGCTCACAGGTCCCCTTGAGGTGGGTGTCTGGATCACAGATCCCCTTGAAGTGGGTGTCTGGATCACAGGTCCCCTTGAGGTGGGTGTCTGGCTCACAGGTCCCCTTGAGGTGGGTGTCTGGCTCACAGGTCCCCCTGAGGCGGGTGTCTGGCTCACAGGTCCCCTTGAGGTGGGTGTCTGGCTCACAGGTCCCCCTGAGGTGGGTGTCTGGCTAACAGCACCCCCTGAGGTGGGTGTCTGGCTAACAGCACCCCTTGAGGTGAGTGTCTGGCTCACAGGTCCCCTGAGGTGGGTGTCTGGCTAACAGCACCCCTTGAGGTGGGTGTCTGGCTCACAGGTCCCCCTGAGGTGGGTGTCTGGCTAACAGCACCCTTTGAGGAGGGTGTCTGGCTCATAGGTCCCCTTGAGGCGGGTGTCTGGCTCACAGGTCCCCTTGAGGTAGGTGCCTGGCTCACAGGTCCCCCTGAGGCAGGTGTCTGGCTCACAGGTCCCCTTGAGGTAGGTGCCTGGCTCACAGGTCCCCCTGAGGCAGGTGTCTGGCTCACAGGTCCCCTTGAGGCGGGTGTCTGGCTCACAGGTCCCCTTGAGGTAGGTGTCTGGCTCACAGGTCCCCCTGAGGCGGATGTCTGGCTCACAGGTCCCCCTTGAGGTGGGTGTCTGGCTCACAGGTCCCCCTGAGGTGGGTGTCTGGCTCACAGGTCCCCCTGAGGTAGGTGTCTGGCTCACAGGTCCCACTGAGGCAGGTGTTTGGCTCACAGGTCCCAGTGAGGCAGGTGTCTGGCTGACAGGTCCCTTTGAGGCGGGTGTCTGGCTCTGTTGAGAAATGGGTTACCAGCTAAGATATTAATATAGGGAATACTTAGCTGATAAAAGACAGCAAATCGTCTACACAGCCGCCCCTGCAGACGAGGTCTTGAGTAGCTGTCTTGATCATTTTTCAACTGGCTGAAATTAATTATATTTTGTAAGATTATAAATTGCCCCTAGGGGGTGTTATGTCAGCATATTTCATTCACTGATTGCTGACAAACTTACGTGTGTGGACTCAAAGGTCCGCTTATCACCGGGGTTTATAAGTTACTAACTCGTAACTTCGACTCAACTGCGCAGTCAATAGTAGTACATCACGAGTTAGAACACTTACCTGGGTATATGTATCTGACCCATAGTTATGCCCGGATATCCGTTGAGTTGATTGAAGAATAGTGTTCTTTGAAGAATGTCGCACTACACTCTGTTGGATCGCAACACTCGTTGTTACACTGTTCATTAACATTAGTTCATTTATTCACTATCTGTTTACTAGAGAAGCTGAACATTCTTCTCTGTAAGTGTTTATTATGTTTTTGAGACACTTTGTACACACTAACACACGGATCAGTGTTCTTTGTTGGTTATTCCGGCGTCAATGTGACTCCCAGTAGGGTCAAAAGTAATCTGAAGACGCCACAGCCTCCTACACCGTCACTACCCCTAGCACATAAAGGAAAAGCTGACCTAGTACTTTTTGCTTTCTTGCCACTTCCTCCATGAAGCAAAGCAGAATGCTTGATTCTTGCTATCTTAAGCATAGACAACAATGTACACTATCTTTACCATGGTAATAAAGTGGGAGCAGGATTTTCCTTAATTGTCCTGCTAAGGTAAGAGATGGACTGTCTTTTATTAAACTACACTTTGCAACACTGGACTGCAAGGAGCAGCGGTCGTTTGACCATCGTCGCACACTCGTACTGCATCTGGGATCAGTTACTTGCTGTAACTGGGCTGGGCCCCTCAGGGCTGAAGGGGGCTGAAAGGGGCTGATACCCCACTCCTGGAGAAAATTTCTCCACAGGCTCACTGGTCCCCCTGAGGCGGGTGTCTGGCTCACAGGTCTCCTTGAGGCAGGTGTCTGGCTCACAGGTCCCCCTTCACACACAATCTTCACTTTCTCTTACTCGCATTTCTGTAATTCGAAAGAATTACGCACATCCCAGCACATCATTTGTTGAAGTGGGTTCGATTGAATGATACTGAGATGCAGTGACGCAATATACCTATATTGGTTGGAATAGTCTGTCGTATTTTTACATTTTTAAAACATTCTAAAAATTAAACCTGGCAGGTTCATTTTCACTTTAAGTGTTGCCACACTGCTCACATATCACGGTGACCAGTTGTGCTGTCTGGCTGTCTTGTCGCTTTCCCACATTCATGTACTCATGTCATCGTTGTCTTCAGTCAAAATGCCACTAATTTGAAGCTTTGTACTGTTACTGAGTTTAACATTGTGTTCTTCAACAGAGTGCAATGCTCATCCATTTTGCAATGACGGGCATGGAGTGTGCAGAGTATCCTGCAACAGCAAGGAGCGTGTGGTGAATGGAAGCTGTGGTAACACTGGTTGTAAGTGCTGTTCCTATCGTGAAGCCAAGTGTCCAGACTCTGATAACTGTCCTGGCATCTGTATAGACAAAAGACTCTGCTTCACTGCACTCTCCAACTTCAGCTGTGACGGGCCAGACTGTACTTGCTGTGACAGTAAGTAAATTACTTAACTCAAATAAAAAGATACGTTCATCTGAACATTAAAACTATTACAAGGCTCCTGAATAATAAGCCAGCAAATAGGAATAACAACTTGTAGGAGTGAGGAAGAACCAGTTGTGAGTGTAGGGAAAGTTCGTGAGGCAGTGGATAAAATGAAAGGGGGTAAAGTAGCTGGGATTGATGGAATAAAGATAGAAATGTTAAAAGCAGGAGGGGATATAGTTTTTGAGTGATTAGTGCTTTTATTTAATAAATGTATGGATGAGGGTAAGGTACCTATGGATTGGCAGCGCATGCATAGTTCCTTTGTGTAAAGTCATAGGGGACAAAAGAGAGTTCAGGAATTATTGGGGATAAGTCTGTTGAGTATACCTGGTAAAGTGTATGGTAGAGTTATTATTGCAAGAATTAGAGGTGAATGTTCGGGTGTTGGGAAGAGGTGTGGGGTTAAAAGATAAAGAATCTGGCACAAAGTGGGGGTTGTCACAGTTGCTCTTTGCTGATGACACTGTACAATTGGGAGATTCTGAAGAAAAGTTGCAGAGAGTGGTGGATGAGTTTGGTAGATTATGTAAAAGAAGAAAATTAAAAGTGAATATAGGAAAGAGTAAGATGATAACAAATAAATTAGGTGACTTAAGATTGGATATCAGACTGGAGGGAGAGAGTATGGAGGAGGTGAATGTTTTCAGATGTTTAGGAGTGGACGTGTCAGCAGATGGGTCTATGAAAGATGAGGTGAGTCATAGAAATGATGATTGGAAAAAGGTGAGTGGTGCACTGAGGAGTCTGAGGAGACAAAGAACTTTGTCCATGGAAGCAAAGAGGAGAATGTATGAGAGTATAGTTATACCAACGCTCTTATATGGGTGTGAAGCATGGGTGTTGAATGTTGCAACAAGGAGAAGGCTGGAGGCAGAAGATTGTCATATCTGACAGCAATGTGTAGTATGAATATAATGCAGAGAATTCGTGGTTTGGAAATTAGGAGGATGTGTGGGATTACCAAAATTATTATCCAGAGGGCTGAGGAGGGGTTGTTGAGGTGCTTCGGGCATGTGTAGAGGCTGTAACAAAATAAAATGACTTCGAGAGTGTATAAATCTGTATTGGAAGGAAGGTGGGGTAAATTTTGGCCTAGGAAGGGTTAGAGGGAGGAGGTAAAGGAGGTTTTGAGTGGGAGGGGCTTGGACTTCCATCAAGCATGCATGAGCATGTTAGATAGGAGCAAATGGAGACAAATAGTTTTTAGGATTTGATGGGCTGTTGGAGTGTGAGCAAAGTAACATTTATGAAGGGATTCAGGAAATTGGTTGGACGGAGGGCTTGAGTCTGGACGATGGAAGTACAGTGTCTGCACTCGAAGGAGGGGTGTTAATGTTGCAGTTTTATATGACTGTAGGTGTGTAGAGAGAGCATGCTTTAGACAGTGATGGGATGTGGAACGATGGTAAAAGTTTTATCTTTTTTTTAGGCCACTCTGCCTTGGTGGGAGGACGGCCGTGTGTTAATGATATATATTTTTGAAATCACATGTTTTGTTTGAGTGTTATATTATAAAAGTTTTATAATGTATTATATATATAATTCTATAAAGTAATATATAAATAGATCACACAGTCTTTTTTTTGAAACTCTACTTAGGGGGTCAAGATCCCGGCAGCGTTTATGTCCACTCGGCTTTTCTCAAATCACATGATCTGAGAGCCTGGTTATCAAATGCCATGTTTTTTTCCCAGCCCGGGCACGTCAGTAAGCCTCTAACATGGATTCAAGCTATTTCAGTCTGCGATCTTTCTTTGTATATACCCGCTTGTTTCTGCGTGGTGCACTGATATAAAAATTGCTTGAATCCATGCTTGAAACATGATTCAATTATATTCAATTATATTCCTGTCAACCATGGACTTGCTTGATACAACTTTCTCAGCGTTTTGAAAATTAAATGAATGGTTAAAATCTCTCACATTAATAAATAGAGCATTAGAATCTTGCCCAATTCTAATGCTATCTTTATGTTGTTTTAATCTTAGTTCGAGACTTTTACCAGTTTGACCGTAATAAAATTTTTCGCAAATTTTACAAGGAATCTTATAGACATCCGTCAGCATTTTGAGGGGAATTCTTTATCAAAAGTTTTTTTTTTTTTTTTTTACCGTATCAAGATTTTTAAATACAACTTTAATATTAAAAGTCTTAAGAAGAGAAGGCATATCAACCAAGTTTTCATGGTAAGGGAGAACCAACATATTTTTAGTTGAATAAGGCTGGTTGTCCCTTTTTGGATTGTAAAAAGTATTTCTAGCAATTTTAAAAGATTTATCAATTACGTTTCTTGGGTATTTCAGATCATTGGCTATTTCATAAATTTTGGATATTTCTTCATCTATGAACTCTGGACTACGAATACGTAAAGCTCTCAAAAACATTGATGAGAAAACCGACAGTTAAACTCTATCTTGATGGGAAGAATAATAGTGGACAAAGGAACAGTTATTTGTAGGTTTTCTGTAAATTTTAAATTTGAAGTCATTATTACCCTTGATAATTAAAACATCTTGAAAAGGCAATAAGTTATTTTCCTCAAACTCAACAGTAAATTTTATAGAATGGGCTAAGCTATTTAATTTAACAAGGAAATGGTTTATATCTACATTCTTAGGCATAAGACATAAAATATCAACATATCTGAACTATTTAGCTATATTAGGGAAGATTGCATTAAGGAGTCTTGTTTCAAAAAAATCCATATATAGGTTACTAAGAACAGGTGAAAGAGGATTCCCCATTGCCATACCAAACTTCTGAATATAAAACTTATCATTAAATACAAATTTTGCATCAGCAATGCAAAGTTTAATAAGTTTAATGATAGTAGAAACTGGCAATGGTAAATCGTAATTAACAAGATCTTCAGATAAGACACTTAATAAATCATCAACTGGAACTTTTGTAAACAAGGAAGTAACATCAAAACTAACCATGTTAAAATAATTTAAATCAGTCAGGGAGCTTAATTTATCAACTAAATCTATGTTGTTTTTCATTTTCTGATATCACCTGTTTACTGTGATCTTATTGCATTAATGAATACCACACGACTCTTCAGAATGCTCTCAGTAAGCTTTCCTAATCATGTATCTTTTGTTTCTCAGTTTTCTTATGCACTGATCAAGTCCACAATTTAAAAATTCGACTTAATTAAAAAAAAAAACTGAATGAACAAGTTTTGCCCAAATCTCTTTTACCAAATAGACTCCTTGACATGATAGATTACCCCTTTGATCATTTTATGAGAATTATTCTTCAGAAACATACTGAAATTACGAAAATACAGGAGAAGGAAGCATTCAAAATACTGAGAAACAAAAAATGACGTGTTTTGTTCATAGATGGTGTGGGTGATACCTGCGGTGATGTATTTGGTAGCTAAGAATTAGTGCTAGACAGAGGCACAAAAATATGAAGCATGTTCCAAATTGTGAAGATTTCCCTAAACAGTAATTCATTCCTGTCACAACTGCTTGTGAAACGTCCCATTTATTACATATCTTTCTCCCTCAGAATGCAATGCCAAACCTTTCTGTGACAACGGGTATGGAGTGTGCAGAGAATTCTGCCATAGCATGGAGCGTGAGATTCATGATGATTGTGGTCACACCGCTTGCAAGTGTTGCACAACACGCTTAGCGAGTTGCACTACCCTTAATAATACTCGCGTAGTCTGCACTAACAACTGTACCTTCTATCAGCGTTCTCTGGGCACCTGCACGGAAAACTGCACAACCTATGATGACAATGTCGGTACCTGTGTGGACTACAGAATGTGTACAAATCCTTTGGAACAACAGTGTTGTGTAGAGCCTGGCTGTGTGTGTTGTGACAGTAAGTAATGAGTTACTTTATATTGTTGAAAATAAGAAACACATATCTGTGTCGTTCTTATATTGGTTCCATTATTGATTTATTTTTAAATTATATACAGTGCACAGTTTTAGACCATCAATAAACATTATAAAACTGTGAAAAAGATCAGTCATCTTCTCCTAATGTTATCCTAGAGATTGACTGGAGCAATTTGACAGGAAATTTAGAGTCAGGTGACTTTCTTGATACGATCCAGGATTGTTTTTTAAAACAGTTTGTGACAGAGCCAACTAGGGGAAATAACCTCCTTGACTTGGTTCTTGCCAGTAGGGAAACACTAATTAATAATCTTGAGGTTAATGATGAGCTTGGGGAAAGTGATCACAAATCACTCAGTTTTAATATATCATGGAATTCCCCTAATAATGGCAATCAAGTCTCCGTCCCTGACTTTCGCTTGGCTGATTTCATAGGACTGAAAAATTACTTAGGTAGGCTGAACTGGAATGACCTGACTAAGGGTCAGGTAGGTGGTGATGGTTGCCGATATGATGCTTTCCAGGGCATAGTTCTAGCTGCTCAGTCAAATTATGTTCCAAATAGGAAAATCAGATCAAACAAAAATGATCCTAAATGGATGAACAATAGATTAAAATATCTGATTGGTCAAAAGAGAGGCATATATAGGCAAATCAAAAGAGGAGAGGGGCAATTAAGAAATCAATATATTCAGTTAAAGAGAGAAATAAAAAAGGGAATTAGAAAAGCAAAAAGAGATTATGAGGTTAAAGTTGCAAGACAATCGAAGACTAACCCGAAAGGATTCTTTCAGGTATACAGAAGTAAGATCAGGGACAAGATAGGCCCACTCAAAAGTTCCTCGGGTCAGCTCACTGACAGTGATAAGGAAATGTGTAGAATTTTTAACACATACTTCCTCTCAGTTTTTACACAAGAGGATACCAGCGATATTTCAGTAATGATAAATTATGTAGAACAGGACGATAATAAACTGTGCACGATTAGGGTCACAAGTGACATGGTCCTTAGGCAAATAGATAAATTAAAACCTAACAAATCCCCAGGCCCTGATGAACTGTATGCAAGGGTTCTAAAGGAATGTAAAGAGGAGCTTAGCACACCTTTGGCTAATCTTTTCAACATATCACTACAAACTGGCATGGTGCCAGATAAGTGGAAAATGGCAAATGTGATACCTATTTTCAAAACAGGTGACAGGTCCTTAGCTTCAAACTATAGACCAATAAGCCTAACCTCCATAGTGGGAAAATTTATGGAATCAATAATTGCCGAGGCAGTTCGTAGCCACCTTGAAAAGCATAAATTAATCAACGAATCTCAGCATGGTTTTACAAAGGGGCGTTCATGCCTTACGAATTTATTAACTTTTTTCACTAAGGTATTTGAGGAGGTAGATCATGGTAATGAATATGAAATTGTGTATATGGACTTCAGTAAGGCTTTTGAGAGGGTCCCACATCAGAGACTATTGAGGAAAATTAAAGCACATGGAATAGGAGGAGAAATTTTTTCCTGGATAGAGGCATGGTTGACAAATAGGCAGCAGAGAGTTTGCATAAATGGGGAGAAATCAGAGTGGGGAAGCGTCACGAGCGGTGTTCCACTGGGGTCAGTGTTGGGTCCCCTGCTGTTCACAATCTATATAAACGACATAGATGAGGGCATAAAGAGCGACATCGGCAAATTTGCCGATGACACCAAAATAGGCCGTCGAATTCATTCTGACGAGGACATTCGAGCACTCCAGGAAGATTTGAATAGACTGATGCAGTGGTCGGAGAAGTGGCAGATGCAGTTTAATATAGACAAATGCAAAGTTCTAAATGTTGGACAGGACAATAACCATGCCACATATAAACTAAATAATGTAGATCTTAATATTACGGATTGCGAAAAAGATTTAGGAGTTCTGGTTAGCAGTAATCTGAAACCAAGACAACAGTGCATAAGTGTTCGCAATAAAGCTAATAGAATCCTTGGCTTCATATCAAGAAGCATAAATAATAGGAGTCCTCAGGTTGTTCTTCAACTCTATACATCCTTGGTTAGGCCTCATTTAGATTATGCTTCTCAGTTTTGGTCACCGTATTACAGAATGGATATAAATTTTCTGGAAAATGTACAAAGGAGGATGACAAAGTTGATCCCATGTATCAGAAACCTTCCCTATGAGGATAGACTAAGGGCCCTGAATCTGCACTCTCTAGAAAGACGTAGAATTAGGGGGGATATGATTGAGGTGTATAAATGGAAGACAGGAATAAATAAAGGGGATGTAAATAGTGTGCTGAAAATATCTAGCCTAGACAGGACTCGCAGCAATGGTTTTAAGTTGGAAAAATTCAGATTCAGGAAGGATATAGGAAAGTACTGGTTTGGTAATAGAGTTGTGGATGAGTGGAACAAACTCCCAAGTACCGTTATAGAGGCCAGAACGTTGTGTAGCTTTAAAAATAGGTTGGATAAATACATGAGTGGACGTGGGTGGGTGTGAGTTGGACCTGATAGCTTGTGCTACCAGGTCGGTTGCCGTGTTCCTCCCTTAAGTCAATGTGACCTGACCTGACTAGGTTGGGTGCATTGGCTTAAGCAGGTAGGAGACTTGGACCTGCCTCGCATGGGCCAGTAGGCCTTCTGCAGTGTTCCTTCGTTCTTATGTTCTTATGTTCTTATTTATACAAATATCTTTCATACTTCGACTATGGGAGGATTTATTAAACATTATGACTAATACCAGGTACCATATACCAGTTACTCGGAGTTGCAATGATTTTTTTTTATTAAACAATGAATATATTGACTGATATTTTAATCAAAATATTTCTTCGCTCTAATTACTGAAAAAATTTCAAAATATATCAACCATACCCCCGGCCGGGATTGAACCCGCGGTTTATTTGCAATCGTGTCATTACGATTTCTTGAGTCATGTCAAAATATATATTAAAAATATCTTGTATAAGAGATGTGGAAGTTATATATACAACGTTCTAATACAAGAATATTTAAGAGATGCGATTTTTAACCCTGGAGGGTTAGCCACCCAAGATAATCGAAGAAAGTTAGTGCGTTATCGAGGGACTGTCTGTCTTATTTCTGTTTGAGTATTCAGTATTGTCCCCCAGGATGCGACCCACACCAGTCGGCTAACACCCAGGTACTACTTGCTAGGTGAACAGGGCAACTGGTGTAAGAAAACGTGTCGAAATGTTTTCACCCAGCCGGGAATCAAACCCGGACCCTCAGCGTGTGAAGCGAGAGGTTAGCCAGCCACGGTCCCATCAGAAAACGCTTCTAAAATACATATAACTATGTGATGAATAAGACGCCTTGTACAGTAAGATGATGAATAACTTTGCAATAAGATATTCCTCATATGTTGACAAGAATTTGAATAAATGGCTTAGAAAACTGACAAGTTATTAAATGAGACACTTCAGCAACACATGGGTATCTTCATTCTGGAACCGTTTCGCCATCCAGTGGTTTCTTGAGTCCAGTGCAGAAAACGGTGGAAGATGAGGAATTTGTGATAACCAGTTCTTCAGCCTTGTGTCGATGTGTTCAGTTCATCAATCGTGAAAAAAGTACAGCATATTCACTGAGACGGAGCTTATATGCTGCAGACAGATGAGGTGGAGAAGTTGTAGGTGAAGTTGTCAGTAGCAAAACCCACCAGTAAAAAAAACCACAGTTTCCTGCATAGTAGTGAAGAAGCCGCTGGCTGGAGAATTCTCAGATTAAAGATAATCAAATGTTGCACAAGTGCCTTATTTATCAATATGTTGACAAGGTTATCATATGAGAATAAGTTTTTCAAAGAGAAATGTGGGTATTCACTTACACTGTTACTATGGCTATTACAGATATATTTCTCTAATAAAGTCACCTTGACATGACTCGCAGAATATTGTGGTAGTCGTAGTCTTGATGACAAACTGAACAATCTCAACATTTACTACGATGTTTTATGTCCTTTTTTTATTTCTTATGCGTCGATAAATAAGGCGGTGGATAGAAAGTTATCAATAAATGATAATGGAGCATGCTATAAATAAGGCGGTGAATGGAAAGTTATCAATAAATGATAATGGAGTATGCTATAAATAAGGCAGTGGATAGAAAGTCATCAATAAATGATAATGGAGTATGCTAAAGAGTCATGGAATCTTTTCATGCTGTATTAATATCTGTTAGGTAAGACACATATGCAACAGTTAGGTATCTTTAGGTATCTTTCTGTCACTTCAACTTCATATTGTTTCATACTATGGAACAATGCTCTTCTCCAGACTGAGGGACTGACCACCTCAAAACTTTAAGGGTGATGGACTGATTACATCGTCTTCAAGTATCTTCTGCTTCTATCAACTTTTCTGTACTCGACTGAAGAAGCCTACTGTGTAGGCGAAACGTTTCGAAATAAAGATACCTAACTGTTGCATATGTGTCTTACCTAACAATCTGTCGGTATTTTATACCATTTTAATGTATTAATATCTGAATGGTAATACATTTTTCTCAGGGTGCAGTGCCCAGCCATTTTGTGATGATGGTTATGGAGTGTGCAGGGAAAGATGTGGCAGAGAGGAGCGTCATTTACACAGGGGCTGCAAGGAAAGTGGTTGCAAGTGTTGCACCTCACGTCTAGCAACATGTAGAAACGTTGCAAGTTGTCCTGGGGAGTGCAGGGACCGTAGATTATGCTTCCAACCTATAGCAAATTACACATGTGATGGACCTGACTGTATGTGTTGCGACAGTAAGTACTTAACTCTTTTTCATTGTCTGTAAAATACTAAACGTAGGTATGTATGTGTGTGTGTGTGTTGTGTGTGTGTGTGTGTGTGTGTGTGTGTGTGTACCTACCCACCTCCGATTTCTTCTTCTCTGCCTCCAGCCTCTTCTCCATTTTCGCGGAAAGCTCGCTTAGTTTGCTTTTCCACTCTTGTTCCATCCTTTTACTTTGCTCTTCCATTCATTCTTCCTTTCCAGGCCCATCTTCCTCTGATTCCCTGAGTCTTCGGCTCTTCGGCCAGCGAAGAGGTCCCGCCTCTTCGTTGGTCGCCACTAAGTCCACTCTCTCCCTGCTCCATGAATTTTATCGTAGCTCCTCTTAAAATTATGAATGCATCCTGCCTCCACTACATCACTCTCCAGATTGCTCCACTTCCTGACAACTCTATGACTGAAGAAATACCTCCTAACATCCCTGTGATTCATCCGAGTTTTCAACTTCCAGTTGTGACCTCTTGTTGCTTTGCTCAATCTCTGAAGCATTCTGTCTCTGTCTGCCTTGTCAATTCCTCTCAGAATTTTGTATGTCACTGTCATATCATCCCTATCCCTCCTGTCCTCCAGTGTCGTCAGGTTGAGCTTCCTCAACTTCTCCTCGTAGGGCATACTCCTCAGCTCCAGGACTAATCTTGTTGCAGATCTCTGCACTTTCTCCATTTTCTTGACGAGAATGGAACCCACACCTGGTCAACCAGGTGTTTCTTAAATACTGGTCCTGCATACTCCTGTATGGAGCATGACGTACACGGAGTACAGCGTCGTGAATGACTCCTTACATATATGTCTTATTTTTGTTGATGTGCGCGTCAGAAGATGTGCTCGGTATGATGCTCTCCCCAAGATCCTTTTTCATGAGTAAGTTTTGTAGCCTTTGACACCCCTAAGTTGTAGTACATCTGCAGTCTTCTTTGTCCTTCTCCAAGCTTCATGACGTTGCACTTGATGGGGTTTAACTCCAGGAGCCATTTACCGGACCATGCTTGCATCCTTTGAAGGTTCCCTTGTAGATTTATCTGATCTTTGTCCGCTTTTATTCTCCTCATTAGTTCCACATCATCTGCGAACAAGAACACCTCTGACTCTATCTCTTCCGTTATGTCATTCACATATACAAGAAATAGCACCAGACCTTGGACTGACCCTTGTGGAACCCCACACGACACATGCACCTGCTCTAACACCTCGTCACGTACCAACACATATTGTTTCCTTCCTGTTAGGTATTCCCTGATCATTTAGAGTGCTTTTCCTGCTATTCGTGTGATTCCTGTAGTTTTTTAAAGACTCTCTTGTGTGGTAATGTGTCGAAAGTATACTTATAGCCCAAGAAAATGCAGTCTAATCATTCCTCACATCCTGTCTTACTTCTGTTACCTTGTAGTCATGTATGTCCTGATAATCTTCTCCATGACTTTACATACTATACATGTTAGGGACACTGGTCTGTAGTTTAATGCTACCTGTTTGTCTCCTTTCTTAAAAAATGGGACTACGTTTGTTGTCTTTCACACCTGAGGCAGTTGCCCTGTTGCTTGCTCTCTCATAACACATAGAGAGATGTTATCTGGGCTAGGTGAGATAGATGCCGCTTTTGCGGTATCTATTTCACATAGCAGTTTCTTTACCTCCTCCTTGTTTGTGTGCAGTGTGTCCAGCCTTTGTTGGTGTTCCCTACCGTCTCGGTTTGCTGCAACCCTTTCTGCCTCCACTGTGAATATCTTCCTTAATCTTGTGCTAAGCTCTAAACATACTTCCTGGGCGCTCCCTGTGAGCTCCTCCCCTTCCTTCCTCAGCGTGATTACCTGGTCCTTCACTGTTGTTTTTCTCCTGATGCAGCTGTATAATAACTTTCGGTCAGATTTGACTTTTGATGCTGTCATTCTAATATTGCCACTGAGCCTCTCTCCTTACCAATGCATATTCGTTTATGGCTCTTCTGCTCAGCTTCTTGTTTTCCTGTGCACTTTGCTTATACATTTTCCATGCTCTAGCACACTTGCTTTGCCTCTCCATACCTCTGAGTAAACCATGGGCTCACTCTGGTCTTTCCATTGTTTCTGTTGCCTCTTGGTACGAACTTGTCCTCTGCCTCCCTGCACTTTGTGTTCACATGTTCCATAATTTCATTTACTGCCTTTCCTTTTACCTCTTTCCCTTTGTACTTCATGCAGGAGTTGCCTTATACCTGTGTACTTCCCTTATTTGATTATAGGCTTCTCCCGTCCTTCTCGTGCTGCTTCACTTTCCACTGTTAATTCTACTATGCATTCGAAATTCAGGATCACATGATCACTAGCTCCGAGAAACCTTTCATATGTGATGTCTCAAATGTCTGAACTGTGTGTGTGTGTGTGTGTGTGCGTGTGTGTGTACTCACCTATTTGTGGTTGCATGGGTTGAGTCATAGCTCCTGGCCCCGCCTCTTCACCGATTGCTACTAGGTCCTCTCTCTCCCCGCTCCATGAGCTTCATCAAACCTCGTCTTAAAACTATGTATGGTTCCCGCCTCCACTACATCACTTTCTAGGCTATTCCACTTCCTGACAACTCTATGACTGAAGAAATACTTCCTAACATCCCTTTGATTCATCTGAGTCTTCAACTTCCAATTGTGACCCCTTGTTTCTGTGTTCCATCTCTGGAACATCCCGTCTTTGTCTACCTTGTTTATTCTGCTCAGTATTTTATATGTCGTTATCATGTCTCCCCTGGCCCTCCTGTCCTCCAGTGTCGTCAGGCCGATTTCCCTTTTAACCTATCTTCGTAGGACAATCCCCTTAGCTCTGGGACTAGTCTTGTTGCAAACCTTTGCACTTTCTCTAATTACTTGACGTGCTTGACCAGGTGTGAATTCCAAACTGGTGCTGCATACTCCAGTATGGGCCTGACGTAAATGGTGTACAGTGTCTTGAACGATTCCTTACTGAGGTATCGGAACGCTATCCTTAGGTTTGCTAGACGCTCGTACGCTGCAGCAGTTATCTGATTGATGTGCGCCTCATCAAGAAGGCGCTGGACAATCACCTAAAGTCACTACCTGACCAGCCGGGCTGTGGCTGGGATGTGCTCGGTGTTATACTCACCCCAAGATCTTTTTTCTTGAATGAGGTTTGCAATCTTTGGCCACCTAAACTATACTGTGTCTGCAGTCTTCTTTACCCTTCCCAAATCTTCATGACTTTGCATTTGGCAGGTAAAATTCATGGAGCTATTTGCTGGACCAGGCTTGTAGCCTTTCCAGGTCTCTTTGTAGTCCTGCCTGATCCTCGACCGATTTGATTCTCCTCATTAACTTCATATCATCTGCAAACAAGGACACTTCTTAGTCTATCTCTTCTGTTATGTCATTCACATATACCACAAATAGCAAGGTCCTAGGACTGACCCCTGTGGAACCCCGCTTGTCACAGGCGCCCACTCTGACACCTCGTCACGTACCATGACTCGTTGTTGCCTCCCTGTCAGGTATTCTCTGATCCATTGTAGTTCATTTCCTGTTTTGTGTGCCTGATCCTCTAGCTTTTGCAGTAACCCCTTGTTAGGAACTGTGTCGAAGGCCTTCTCACAGTCCAAGAAAATGCAGTCTATCCACCCCTCTCTCTCTTGTCTTACTTCTGTCACCTTGTCATAAAACTCCAGTAGGTTTGTGACACAGGATTTTCCTTCCCCGAAACCGTGCTGGTTGTCGATTATACACTTGTTTCTTTCCAGGCGCTCCACCACTCTCCTCCTGACGGTTTTCTCCATGACTTTGCATACTTATACACGTTAGTGGCACAGGTCTGTAGTTTAATGCTTCATGTCTGTCTCCTTTTCTAAAAATTGGGACTACATTTGCCATCTCCCATTCCTCGGGAGTTGCCCAGTTTCAATGGATGTGTTGAAGATCTTTGTTAGTGGCACAAAGAGCATCTCTGCTCCCTAACGACCCACAGAGAGATGTTGTCTAGTCCCACTGCCTTTGAGGTGTCAAGTACACATAGTAGCTTCTTCACCTCCTCCTTGGTTATGTGTACCTCATCCAGCACTTGTTGGTGTACCTCCCTGTTCTGAAATCCTGAAGTCCTATCAGTTTCCACTGTATATACCTATACTTTTTTAAATCTAGTGTTGAGCTCCTCACATACCTCTTGGTCGTTTCTTGTGAACTCCCCATCATCCTTCCTCAGTCTGATTACCTGGTCCTTGACTGTTGTTTTCCTCCTGATGTGGCTATACAGCAGCTTCGGGTCAGACTTGACTTTCGATTCTATGTCATTTTCATATTGTCGCTGAGCCTCCCTTCTTATCTGTGCATATTTGTTTCTGGCTCTTTGGCTAATCTCTTTATTTTCCTGGTCCTTTGTCTTCTGTACCTTTTCCATTCTTTAGTACACCTAGTTTTTGCCTCCTACACCTTTGGGTGAACCAAGGACTCATTCTGGTCTTCCCATTATTTCTCTTTCAATTGGGAACAAACCTCTCCTCTGCCTCCTTGCATTTTGCTGTCACATAGTCCATCATTTCTTGTACTGCTTTTCCTGTCAGTTCTCTCTCCCACTGAACGTCTTGCAGGAAGTTCCTCATGCCTGAGTAGTCCCCCCTTTTGTAGTTTGTTTTTTCCCATCCTATTCCTGCTACTCTCTGCACTTGTAACTTAACTATGTAGTCAAAGCACAGAACCACATGATCACTAGCTCCTACGGACCTTTCATACGTGCTATCCTCGATGTCCGAACTACTCAAGGTGAATAAAAGGTCCAGTCTTGCTGGATCATTCTCACCTTTCTCTCTGATAGTGTCTCTAGCATGTTGATGCATGAGATCTTCAAGTACCACATCCATCATCTTGGCTCTCCATGTTTTGGGATCCCCATGTGGCTCCAGGTTTTCCCAGTCAATCTCCTTGTGATTGAAATCACCCATAACTAGTAACTTTGCTGCCCCCATGTGAGCTCTTCTGACCACCTCGGCTAGTGTGTCGAACCATTGCTATGTTGCTCTCGTCGTATTCTTCTCTTGGCCTCCTGCAGTTCTGTGGCGGGTTGTACATTACTGTAAATACCACTTATGGCCTTCAGACTGGATTGTTCCTACTAAGTAGTCCCTTTCGCCCATGCCATCCATTCCTTCCAGTTTCTCAAATCCTCACTGGTTTTTAATGAGCAGTGCAACTCCTCCTCCCCCTTTCCTCCCTCTCTCTTTCCTGAGGATTTGATATCCGGGTGGAAAGATTGCATCTGTTATCATCCTGATGAATTTTGTTTCTGTGAGTGCTATTATGTCTGGGGATGTATCCTTGATTCTTTCATGCCACTCCTCACACTTACTTGTTATTCCATCTGCATTTGTATACCACACCTTCAACTTCTTTTCTAACACTGTGGTCTGGGGATTATGTTGCGGGTTGGGAAGGTGGGAGACCTGATAAGGAACTATGGGTGGTTGCTGTGGGGGTGGAGTTTGTAATGAGGTGAGTGGGGGCATTGGATATGGCATGTGTGTTTTGGGTTAGAATGGTTGCACTGGGGTTGTCCTGGTTGGGGGGCTTCTGTAGGTAGTTGTGAGGAGGCTGTATTTGATCTTCCTCCTGAGTCTGGGTTCTCCTGTCCATCTCCATCTTCTCCTCTTTTTCCTCCTTTCGCTTTTGTACCATCTCTCTCAGTTTCTGCCTTTCTTCTTGTGTTCTGTCACGGTTGAGATACACCTTCCAGTATGCCGGCATGTCCCTTAGTCTTGCTTTTCCCTGCAGGATCCTGTTCCAAATCAATTCTGCCTTGAAAGTCACTTTCACTGGCCAGGTTCTTCTTCTTGCAAACCCCCCTATTCTCCAAAAATTTGCCAGCTGGGTCATGTCATCTTCTCCTATTGCTTTTGTGATGCTTTCGATTGCATTTTTTCCCCTTGTTTTCTTGTTTCGTAAGTTTCCCCTTCAACTTCCTGGAGCCCATAAACAAAAACTGACCTCTCCCTTTCATTCTCCCATTACATATCCTATGTATCCACTGAATCGATTTAATTTTCTCCATTGCAGCTTTCCTTTCTTCAGTTTCTTCACTATCTATTGCCCTTGGGCCCAGTAGCCTGTGACCTGACCCACAGCTACCTATTATTCTGCACCTCTGTGCTTTTACTACCACCTAGGCTTATAGAAACCTGTCTCGCCTTGTTCCATAAATTACAATTGCTATTCCTTATCAAGTATTTGATCACCTATTCTTTATCGTACTAGGAGAGTTGGACCGTTCACAATCAGCTTGGCGGTTGATTGGAAACCAAAACCCACACCTAACAACCATACATAGGTGAATACAGTACTACTGCAATGCAGCTGTAGCAGCCTGTAGATTGTCCAGCTCAATGTGATGTCCTGGCATAGATCCACCTCCATTTCCTCTCGATATATAATGTACCCTATTCACTGTATTTCTTTCAATGGTCACGCTTTTGTTTCACTTTATTATCTTTCTTGGGTGACATGTGACAATGTCGCCTGGAGCACACTAGGCCTGCCCACTCTGAATGCGCCACCAAGTATCACTTTCTAGATCACTTATAAAATTGTGGCTCTCCCCACACTGATGTGGCTCAGGCAAATTGTAAATCGCTTCAAGGATTGTTCACCACCCTGACACACTTAGCGGCCCTTGCAGTACACTTGGGTAACCCTCAAAAACACAGTCACGGAGCACGGAAGGCGTGACTCGCACATGCGGTTTCCCTACTGTGTGTGTGTGTGTGTGTGTGTGTACTCACCTAATTGTACTCACCTAATTGTGGTTGCAGGGGTCGAGACTCAGCTCCTGGCCCCGCCTCTTCACTGATCGCTACTAGGTCCTCTCTCTGCTTCCAAAGCTTTGTCATACCTCATGGTTCCTGGAGTGGAACCACAGTCGATGGCCTCCACTCCAAACCAACAGATACAGATACTAATGCCGGAAAAAAAATCCCCCCCCAGTACCAACAATACCACCAGTCCGATAACATTCTTCTTTGCAAATATACAGGGTCTAAAGCCAGCTACAAACAACAAAATACCTTTCATCCGTGGACTGCTTGCAGAGGCAAAGGGAATGTTCGCGGCTTTCACTGAGACCCACATAAAGGATCACTTGGACAACGAAGTATGGATCCCAGGTTACAACCTATACAGATGTGACAGAGTGAACAGGCAAAAGGGGGGGGTTGGCCTGTACATTGCAGAGTCACTTTTTTGCACAGAACTGCTTAATGCCTCAAATGACTAGTGGAAGTTTTAGCAGTAAAGGTCGAGAACCAAAACCTAGTCATTGTGGTAGTCTACAAACCTCCGGATGCAACATCCCAGCAATTCCAGGAACAGCTGTTAAAAATTGACCACTGTCTGGAAAAAACTTCCAGCTCCTGCACCCAACATCTTGCTCCTGGGGGATTTTAACTTAAAAGGGACCTAAAAAAGGAGGAAATAGCAAATAATATTGTTGCAGTAATAACACCAGGAGGCAGCTCTGATGAAAACTCACATCACACGAGCTTTTAAATCTCTGCACAAAATTCAATTTAAAACCAGCAAATAATAGAGCCTACAAGACTGGAGAATACACTAGACCTCATCTTCACTAAACAATGATGATCTGATAAGAAATGTCACCATATCAAAAACAATATACTCAGATCACAAACAAATTGAGGTTTTAGACATGTATGCATGGAGCCCCAGACCGACAAAATGAGACTAGTCACGAGGGAGCATTCACCAAATTCAACTTCAATAACAAAAAAAAATAAAGTGGGACCAAGTAAACCAAGTCCTAACCGATATAAGCTGGGAAGATATACTAAGCAACACAGACCCAAACTTATGCCTAGAACAGATTAACTCGGTGGGACTCGATGTATGCACAAGGCTTATTCCTCTAAGAAAAAGGAGGGGTAGATGTAAAATAGAAAGAGACAGGCGCTCCCTTTACAGGCGACGGAAAAGAATAACAGAGGGGCTAAAAGAGGTCAATATATCTGAAATGCGCGGGGAGACACTGGTCAAGAAATAGCAAGCATCGAACTTAAGCAAAAAGAATCCTTTAGGAGTCAGGAATCGCGGGAAGACTAAAAGCCATAAATGAATTCGAAAGAAACCCAAAGTATTTCTTTTCCTATGCCAAATCAAAATCGAGAACAACGTCCAGTATTGGGCCCCCACTTAAACAAGATGGGTCCTACACGATGACAGCAAGGAAATGAGTGAGCTACCAAATCCCAATATGACTCAGTTTTAGCAAGCCGCTAACCAGACGAGAGTCGAAGACCAAAATGAATTTTTATGAGAGAGCCACAAATTTGACTAACACAAGCCTATCCGAAAGTTAATCCTGACGCCAAATGACTTCGAACAGGCGATAAATGACATGCCCATGCACTCTGCCCCAGGCCAGACTCATGGGAAATCTGTGTTCATCAGAACTGCAAGAAGCCCCTATCACGAGCCTTTCCATCCTATGGAGAGGGAGCATGGACACGGGGGTCGTCCCTCAGTTACTAAAACAACAGACAATAGCCCCACTCCACAAAGGGGGGAGTAAAGCAACAGCAAAGAACTACAGACCAATAGCACTAACATCCCATATCATAAAAATCTTTGAAAGGGTCCTAAGAAGCAAGATCACCACCCATCTAGAACCCATCAGTTACACAACCCAGGGGAACATGGGGTTTTTTACCCGGTCGCTCCTGTCTGTCTCAACTCCCGGATCACTACGACAAGGTCCCAAATGCACTAGAAGACAAAAAGAATGCAGATGTAATATATACAAAACTTTGCAAAAGCCTTCGACAAGTGTGACCATGGCGTAATAGCGCACAAAATGCGCGCTAAAGGAATAACAGGAAAAGTCGGTCGATGGATCTATAATTTCCTCACTAACAGAACACAGAGAGTAGTCGTCAACAGAGTAAAGTCCGAGGCAGCTACGGTGAAAAGCTCTGCCCCACAAGGCACAGTACTAGCTCCCATCTTGTTCCTCATCCTAAATATCCGACATAGACAAGGATGTCAGCCACAGCACCGTGTCTTCCTTTGCAGATGACACCCGAATCTGCATGACAGTTTTCTTCCATTGCAGACACTGCAAGGCTCCGGGCGGACATCAACCAAATCTTTCAGTGGGCTGCAGAAAACAATATGAAGTTCAACGATGAGAAATTTCAATTACTCAGATATGGTAAACATGAGGAAATTAAATCTTCATCAGAGTACAAAAAAAAATTCTGGCCACAAAATAGAGCGAAACACCAACGTCAAAGACCTAGGAGTGATTATGTCGGAGGATCTCACCTTCAAGGACCATAACAATGTATCAATCGCATCTGCTAGAAAAATGACAGGATGGATAATGAGAACCTTCAAAACTAGGGAGGCCAAGCCCATGATGACACTCTTCAGGGCACTTGTTCTATCTAGGCTGGGAATATTGCTGCACTCTAACAGCACCTTTCAAGGCAGGTGAAATTGCCGACCTAGAAAATGTACAGAGAACTTTCACGGCGCGCATAACGGAGATAAAACACCTCAATTACTGGAGCGCTTGAGGTTTCTAAACCTGTATTCCCTGGAACGCAGGAGGGAGAGAAAACAGGGATTATATACACCAGGAAAATCCTAGAGGGACTAGTACCAAACTTGCACCCCAAAAAAATCACTCCATACGAAAGCAAAAGATTTGGCAGACGATGCACCATCCCCCCAATGAAAAGCAGGGTGTCACTAGCACGTTAAGAGACCATACAATAAGTGTCAGGGCCCGAGACTGTCAACTGCCTCCCAGCACACATAAGGGGATTACCAACAGACCCCGGGCAGTCTTCAAGCTGGCACGGGGACAAGCACCTAAAGTCAGTTCCTGATCAGCCGGCTGTGGCTCGTACGTTGGTTTGCGTGCAGCCAGCAGCAACAGCCTGGTTGATCAGGCGCTGATCCACCAGGAGGCCGGGTCACAGACCGGGCCGCGGGGGCGTTGACCCCCCGAAACTCTCTCCAGGAAAATCCAGGTATGTATTGTTCCTGCCTCCACTACATCACTTGCTAGGCTATTCCACTTCCTGACGACTCTATGACTGAAGAAATACTTCCTAACCCTCCCTGTGACTCGTCTGAGTCTTCAGCTTCCAATTGTGACCCCTTGTTTCTGTGTCCCCTCTCTGGAACAACCTGTCTCTCTCTACCTTATCTATTCCATGCAGTATTTTGTATGTCGTTATCATGTCTCCCCTGATCCACCTGTCCTCCAATGTTGTCAGTCCGATTTCCCTCAACCTTTCTTCGTAGGACATACCCCTGAGCTCCGGAACTAGCCTTGTTGCAAACCTTTGCACTTTCTCTAATTTCTTGACTTGTTTGACCAGGTGTGGGTTCCAAACTGGTGCTGCATATTCCAGTATGAACCTGATGTACACAATGTACAATGTCTTGAACGATTCCTTACTAAGGTATCAGAACGCTATTGTCAGGTTTGCCAGGTGCCTGTAGCTCGCAGCAGTTATCTGCTTGAAATGTGCCTCCAGAGACATGCTCAGTGTTTTCGGTCACCCCAAGAAACTTTCTCCTTGAGCAAGGTTTGCAGTTCTTGGCCACCTATCTATACTCGCTTTCCCCTTTCCCCTTCCCCGATCTTCATGACTTTGTTTTTTGCGGATTGAATTGAAGCCATTTGCTGGACCATGTGTCCAGACTGTCCAGGTTTTTGAAGCCCTGCTGGTCCTCATTGTTTTTAATTCCCCCCTCATTAACTTCACTCATCTGCAAACAGGGACCCCTTGAGTCTATCCCCCCAATCTTTCCCCTTCACATTTTTCAAAAAAGCATGGCCCTGGCCCGCCCCCTGGGGGGCCCTGCCGTAAAGGGGCCGCTGTGTACCTACCCCGTCCCACGATTCTTTGTTGCCCCCCTGTCAGATTTCTCTGATCCATTGCATCCCCTTTCCCTGTTTATGCCCTGACCTTTTTTCTGACTGTGCTTTGGGAACTGTGTCGAAACTTCTTGCAGTCCAAGAAAAAGAATAAACCCCCCCTTCTCTATTGTCTTCTTTCCAACTTTGTCTAGAATCCGAAGGTTTGTGACAAGGATTTGCCCTTTCCCTGAACCCCTGTGGTTATCGTTTTAATCTTTTTCCGTTCCAGGTGCTCACCACTCCCTGATAACTCCATGGCTTTGCTACATACAGTAGTGCCTGGGCTAAATTTAGGGCCCTCTTTTTTGTTCCTTTTTTAAAAAAAGGGGCCCGGGCTTCCATACCTCAGGTAGTTGCCCAGTTTCAAGGATGTGTTGAGATTGTGCTTAATGGACCCAGTATATCGCTCCCTCCCTGAGGACCCCCGGGAAAAATGTTTTCCGTCCCCTTTCCTTTGGGTATGAAAAGGGCACTTACGTTCTTCACCTCCTCCTCAGTTGTGTGCATACGTCCCGCCCCCTTGGGGCTATTTCCGTTGGTGTCCCCCTTGTCCTGTCTTCCCCGAGTCCCTTTCCTGTCTCCACTGTGAATACTTCCTTAAATCTCTGTTTAGCTCCTCGCATCCCTCTTGTCGTTTCTGTGAGTTCCCCCCCTTCTTTCCTCAGCCTGTCACCTGGTCTTTGACTGTCGTCTTTCTCCCTAATGTGGCTAAACAGCAGTTTCGGGTCAGACTTGGCTTTTGATGCTATGTCATTTTCGTACTGTCGCTCTCCCTCCCTCCTTATCTGTGTATTCGTTTCTGGCTCTTTCGACTGATCCCCTTGTTTTCCTGGGTCCTTTGCATTCTTACCTCTTCCATTTCAAATGCACTTAGTTTTTGTCTCCCTGCACCTTTGGGTAAACCAAGGACTCGCTTTGGTCTTCCCATTGTTTCTGTTTCCCTTGGGAACAAGCCTTTCCTATGCCTCCTTGCATTTTGTTGTTACATACTCCATCATTTCATTTACTGTCTTTCCTACCATTTCTCTGTCCTACTGCACCTTTCCCACAGGAAGTTCCTCATCCCTGTGTAGTCCTCCCTTTTATAGTTTGGCTTTTCCCATTCGGCTCCTGTTACCCTCTCCCCCTGTAACTTACTATGTAATCAAACTCAGGATACGTGGTCACTATTTCCCGAGGGGCCTCTCATATGTGTGTCGTCAATGTCTGAGTGTCCTGGGTGAACACAAGGTCCAGTCTGTTGGTTCATCCTCCCTCGCTCTCTGGTAGTGTCCCTGATGTGTTGATGCATGAGGTTTTTTCCGTACCACATCCATCATCTTGGCTCTCCATGTTTTTGGGGCCCCATGAGGCTCCAGGTTTTCCCAGTCAATCTCCCTGTGGTTGAAATCCCATAAAACCGTAAATTTGCTCTGCACGTTTGAGCTCTTCGTGCCCCCTCAGCCAGTGTGTCCCCCATCGCTCTGTTTGTTTCAAACATATTCCTCTCTTGGCCCCCTGCAGTTCTGTGGTAGGTTATACATCACAGCAATGACTCCTTATGTTCCCAGATTGATTGTGCCTGCTATGTAGTCCCTTTCTCCAATTCGTCCATGCCCACCATTTCCCCCTAAACTCCATTGTTTTTTTATGAGCATTGCAACCCTCCTCCGTCTCTGCTCCTTCTAAAATTTTTCTCAAGATCTGATATCCCGGTGGGAAGATGCTCTGTTATTGTCTCAGTGAGTTTGTTTTTGTGGGCTGCTATGATGTCCGGGGACTTCTCGTTGATTCTTTCGTGCCATTCCTCATATTTATTGCTATTCCATCTGTGTTTGTGTACCACACCTTCAGCTTCTTGTCTTTTCACGGTGGCCTGGGGGAATATTGGGGTTGGGGGGGGGCGGGAACCCTGGGGGGATATGGGGTTTGTGGTGTGGGTGGGATTTGTGGTGGGGGGTGAGGGCCAGAGTGCTCATAGGAAGCTGCTGTGGCAGTGGGGTTTGTATGTGGGGGGGTGGGGGCAGAGGGAAAGTGTGTGGGTGTTGGTTGAGATTGTTCAGCTGCATTGGGATTGTCCAAGTGTGAGTGGGATTTGTGGTGGGGGGGGTGGGGGCAGAGTGCCCAAAAGGGGCTGCTGTAGATGTGGCGTTTGTGGTGGGCGGGTGGTGGTAGAGGGAACAGTGTGCAGGTTTTGGTTGAAGTTATTCAGTTGCTTCGGGGTTGTTGTGGTTGGAGTCCTTCTGTGGGTGTCTCTGTAGGGCGTATTTCTCCTTCCACCTGAGTCTGGGTTCTGCTCGTCCTCATCGATGCCTCCCATTCCTCCTTTCGTTTTTGTACCCTCTCTCTGTCTCGTCCTATCCTCCTGTGTTCTGTCGTGATAGAGGTACATGCTCCAGTACTCTGAATTGTCCCTTAGTCGTGTTTTCCCCTGCAGGATCCTGATTCGAGCTGTTTCTGCCTTGAAGATTACTTTGACAGGTCGTCTCCTTCTGCGTGCAAACCAACCAATCCTCCGAAAATTTGCCACCTAGGTCATGTCTCCCTCTCCTATTGCTTTCAAGATACCTTCGATCGCTTTCTTTTCCCCCTGGATTCTTTCATCATAGGTTTCCCCTTCAACTTCTTGGAGCCCCCTAGACAAACATACCCCTCCCCCTCTCCTCCTCCCACTGTGTCTCTCTTTGCATCCTCTGAGGTGTTGTATCTCCTTCCATCGAGACGTTCCTGCCTTCAACCCCTGCCCTTGCTGCAGCCCCTATGCTCAGTGGACTGTCTTCCCTGCTCACCTGTTCCCTGCCACTGTAGTTGACTGTTAGTCTCTGCATAGGTATTGTCTCCTGCATTGACTGCAGGCTTCACGATTGGTCTTCCTGTGCTCATCTTTTCCTGAGTCCCTACAGCCCCCTCGTCTGTGACTGGTATAGAGGTCCCTGATGTCATTCCTGTACTGTCATTTGTCTCTCTATTCTGTTTCAGGTTTTTTAGCTCCTCTTCTAAGGGACTTGTAGTCCCCACTTCCTACTCTCTTCGGCTATCATCTCCTCCAATACCCTGCCGAGCTCAGCTAAATTCCTTCCCCACTCTTCCTCCATTTTTGTGAGCTCTACCTCCCAGTCTTCCCTCCCAGGTTCCTGTGTGTGTGTGTGTGTGTGTGTGTGTGTGTGTGTGTGTGTGTGTGTGTGTGTGTGTTTGTAAAATTTACTTTTCATAAGTTGACAAAATTCGTATATAAATTGTACAGTGTCCAGCAATATTATTATTATTATTATTATTATTATTATTATTATTATTATTATTATTATTATTATTTTATTATTCATCATCATCATGATTATCAAAAAGAAGCGGTAAACCAGTTTCTAGCAATACATAACTTATATTCAGTTGTCTGTCGCTATTCTTGTATTGTTAATCATCAAGGCAAGTTGACGAGGGTTGATGATCACATGTTATACAAGTGTACTTGATCAGAATGTAGTGACCATAGATTCTGTTGTCTTATGTCATAAATGTATTTCTTATCAGCATGTAGCGAGGAAAGTTCTGTGACAACGGCTATGGAAGATGCAGACTGTCTTGCCTTCCCTCGGAGCGTGTAGTGAGTGGCTGCGTGAACCACGGTTGTGTGTGTTGCACCTCAAGTCTGGTTACCTGCAACGTTTCTCTTGCGGATCCTGCCATTTGCATTGACAGTCGACTGTGCAATACCACTTACCAAACAAGCGACAACGCGAATTGTCTTAGTATCACAGGATGCACGAGCTGTGATTGTAAGTAGTGTTAATGTTGTGTAATGTTACTATTTCCACAAGTTGTAACAGCAATTCTTCCTTTTCTCTTGTTGTCAT
The DNA here is from genome assembly GCF_026875155.1 of Cherax quadricarinatus. Lineage (NCBI taxonomy): Eukaryota > Metazoa > Arthropoda > Malacostraca > Decapoda > Parastacidae > Cherax > Cherax quadricarinatus. Next base: position 46,172,588 of record NC_069421.1, read on the forward strand.
AATAAGTATCAGTGTCATTGCCTGATAAAGAAGAAACAAATTAATTTTCATGGAGTATTCTTGACGACATTTCACCCAATAAAGGACCTAATTAGGTTACAGTGAGATAAACTGAAACTAAAGAGTGGATGAATAAACAGTTTAGCAGTGCCCGACATGAGGTTAGAAGTGAGTTGTGTGTCAGCTCATATCATCTGCTTAACGTTTCAGAAGTTATCTGGCTTTAATTTTAAATGAAATTGTTCGAAATACTTCTGAAGACTGATTCACGATACCATCGCCTTTGCATATTTATCTCCATAGTAATTGGTTATTGAAATCGGCTACCTGACTGGCATATTGGTATTCTGAAATAGTTTCTGTAAGACTTTGGATGTGCTTAACGACGCGTGAGTGAACACTTTTAGCGCTTTTTATTTGAGTTCTGGGACATTGTTTACTCTAGACATAACTGTGGCATGAGAAACATGGGTTTATGTAGGAAAAAGGTACAGGATAAGTATACTGAACTTCAGTGAGGTCAGGTGGGCTGAACTGTTCATTTATACATAAATCAATTTTACAGGCTAAGAGCTGTTATCCTACCTCAGCTCATATCAAAGTCCCAGCACCTATCTGAGGTATAGTACCACCTCCCAGGATGCGACCCACTCCAGTCGGCAAACATCCAGGTACCTACTTGCTGCTGGAGAAACAGGGACAGCTGGTGTGAGGAAACAAACACAATGTTTCCATCATGGGTTCATCAAAGAAAATCATTGGAAAAAAAAAAAACAGGGAATTTCTAAAAATATGCTTTTAGCTCCATAACTTTACCTGGTGATTTCACAACAGTTCAGCTCACTTGACTTCACTAAAGTTCACCTTACGTTAATTGCAACTTTGCATTTAAGAACCTATATTTTTCATTTTCCAAGTACATTTGGATAAACAAGGTTCCAGGACAAAGAAGAATTAATCTTAGTGCGACACCGGGTTTCACTGTGATCCGACACTTCGAAATCGTAATAGGGGAAAATGCATATATGTGAATAATGCCAAGGTATTTTTTACGAGTTTATAAGTCAATATCCATCACATGACATATAGGGGCACATAACAATGTGGTATATAATCCCTGACAACTTCTATATTATTTGCAGTGACCTTGACACCACATGCGTCAGTAGATAACATTGTCTTCCAATTACCTTGATGACACATGTGTAGTTAGATAACACTTTGCTTGCAGTGACCTTGGTAACACAGGTGTGGGTGGATAACACTCTGGCTTAAAGTGACTTTGACTTAAAAAAAGGGAAGAGATAAAAATTACTTGATACGACACTGGTGGGCTGGAAATGATCAAACTTATTTTGTGTTTGACTTTTCTGCAATATCCTCTATATTTGTTATCTTCCACAGCATGCCCTATTCTGCAGCAAACGTGCACTAACGGCACCAATACAGGTGTGTGCAGAGCTGCTTGCTCGTCAACTGAAACTGCAAGCAAAGATACGACAGAATGTGCTGATGCTACGTGTGTGTGTTGTTATTAAGATAAATATTTCAGGTCAGTCTTTTAATTATTGATGATTGTTTTATGTAATGTAATATATAAAATATATATATATAATTATATATATATATATATATAATATATATATATATATAATATTATATATATATATATATATATATATATATATATATATATATATATATAAGATCTTTGGAAATGCAAAATTAAAAAAAATTCAAACATTCATGTAAAAAATTATATCATTAAACGTATAAAAAAATTTTAGTAAGAAACTTAATTTATAAATGAGTTCATGCTAACTGACCATTTATACATATTCGGCACGACATATATATTTATTTTTTTTTTTTTTTTTTTTTTTATTATTATTAATATAAATTTCATAAAATTAACTTGGTTAATTGCACGTCATCTTTGCCAAAGACAGGAAAAATTGTAGCATAATTCGCCTCATTGACCCAAGAAAAAATAATTCAACTTTTTTTTTATATTTTTTTTCAATTTAAAAAAATTTAGTTGGGTTAGGCTAAAATAAATTGTTCTTGTCATAATAAGGTTAGGTAAGTTTTCTAAGATTCTTTTGTTGCAAAATTAAAAATTTTTTACATTAACATTATTGAAAAAATATATCTTTAAACGTATAAGAGAAAATTTTTGAAAGGACTTAATTTTAAATGAGCTCTTGCTAATTGACCAGTTTTACATATTCGGCACGACATATATATATATATATATATATATATATATTATATATATATATATATATATATATATATATATATATAATATTATATATATATATATATATATACTTCTGCTACAAACCCAGGTAAAGTATGGCCTGCGACCTGGTCGTAATGGGATTCAAAGTGGAGAAAATAATACTCAACAATAGTATATATCTTAGATTTTCCTGTGATTGGCCAATGAACCAAGGTACTGATTTAACGATGGGTACCCTACTGATCGTTAAACCCTTAGCACCTGGTTCGCTGGTTGGGAAGCAGCCTATGTGGGAGTGTGACATACTCCGAATAAAATGTAACATACTCATAACATGCCACACTTGCTCTCTCTCATAACACAGGGTTTTACAAGGTTAGGTTAAAGTCTCTAACTTTATTTACACTAAGAGCTGTTACCTACGTCAGCTCATTTGAAAGCTGTTTTATTATGAAACAGGGAACATGAGGAAGGTGGAGCCATCTGAGGGCCAGTAATTTCACTTGGCCAGCTGACTATTTCGTTACTGTTATTATGCTATATATATTATGCTATATATATTCCTGACACTCGCCACCCTAGAAATAAATGACCTCACATGAAGCGATGTTCTGGAGAAGGATGCAGTCAGGGCATAGTTGTTTGCTGCCCATCTTGTTGAGTAGAAGCTCACTTCTTGCTCTCCTCGGAGTGGAACCAAGTGAGGTACTTTGGCAGTATTAACATCGTAACAGTAAGGCTGCCCACATCCCTCCGGTGTTGAAGGCTGTGCTGAAGTAATAGTTAAGCCGTCTTGCTCTGTTCTCTTTCTGTCAAGAAGTCATATATGAGACGAAGTTCAGACAATCGAACTAAGCGGAGCATACTCAAGGTGTGATCGCACTTGTGCCTCACACAGAATCTTGTAACCTCTACTGTTAATGAGATGCGAGATACAGAAAAGTTTTGTAAGATTCCTAGCCGCTTTGTTTGCAGTTTGGAGTCAAATTTCACCCCAAGGATATCAACTTTCTCCCCTGGTACCAACACTCCCGTTCAGTCTTAGCACTGCTCCAGCATTCCCATCATGGTGACTAGAGACCATACCATCATAATTTGTGTTTTCTCAGGAGCAAATGAGACCTGCCATCGTTTTAACCAGGCTGATAATAGCTCTTAGCTGGTGATTGATGTAACTTACAGCGGCTAGCATTTCCTCTCTTGGATAAGTAAATGTTCAGAGTACAGTTGTCTGCAAATGCTTGGGATTCTAGGATAAGATGAATAGGTCATTGAAGTAGATATTCCATAACAATGGCCCAAGCGCACTTTACCGTGGCACGCTTGCTCCAGTAGTGTTTTGCTGAATCTGTCCCATTGAGAACTACGCTCAGAGATCTACCTTGAAGATAATCACTACAGATGCATAGGGCAGAGCCGGCAACTCCCAGTGTTGCAATTTTGCCAAGAACCCTTGGTGCCATCCTCTGTCAATAGAACCAGCAATATCCAGTGCTACTACACAGCTGAACTTAGATTCATCTGGAGTTTACCTGGAGAGAGTTCCGGGGGTCAACACCCCCGCGGCCCGGTCTGTGACCAGGCCTCCTGGTGGATCAGAGCCTGATCAACCAGGCTGCACGCAATCCAATGTAGGAGCCACAGCCCGGCTGGTTAGGTACCATCTTTAAGTGCTTGTCCAGTGCCTGCTTGAAGACTGCCAGGGGTCTATTGGTAATCCCCCTTATGTATGCTGGGAGGCAGTTGAACAGTCTCGGGCCCCTGACACTTATTGTATGGTCTCTTAACGTGCTAGTGACACCCCTGCTTTTCATTGGGGGGATGTTGCATCGTCTGCCGAGTCTTTTGCTTTCGTTGTGAGTGATTTTCGTGTGCAAGTTCGGTACTAGTCCCTCTAGGATTTTCTAGGTGTATATAATCATGTATCTCTCCCGCCTGCATTCCAGGGAATACAGGTTCAGGAACTTCAAGCGCTCCCAGTAATTGAGGTGTTTTATCTCTGTTATGCGCGCCGTGAAGGTTCTCTGTACATTTTCTAGGTCATTAATTTCACCTGCCTTAAAGGTGCTGTTAGTGTGCAGCAATATTCCAGCCTAGATAGAACAAGCGACCTGAAGAGTGTCATCATGGGCTTGGCATCCCTAGTTTTGAAGGTTCTCATTATCCATCCTGTCATTTTTCTAGCAGATGCGATTGATACAATGTTATGGTCCTTGAAGGTGAGATCCTCCGACATGATCACTCCCAGGTCTTTGACGTTGGTTTCTCGCTCTATTTTTTGGCCAGAATTTGTTTTGTACTCTGATGAAGATTTAATTTCCTCGTGTTTACCATATCGGAGTAATTGAAATTTCTCATCGTTGAACTTCATATTGTTTTCTGCAGCCCATTGAAAGATTTGGTTGATGTCCGCCTGGAGCCTTGCAGTGTCTGCAATGGAAGACACTGTCATGCAGATTCGGGTGTCATCTGCAAAAGAAGACACGGTGCTGTGGCTGACATCCTTGTCTATGTCAGATATGAGGATGAGAAACAAGATGGGAGCGAGTACTGTGCCTTGTGGAACAGAGCTTATCACTGTAGCCGAGTAGCTCACTCATTTCCTTGCTGTCATCTGTGTAGGACCCATCTTGTTTAAGTAGGGGCCCAATACTGGACGTTGTTCTCGACTTTGATTTGTCATAGGAAAAGAAATACTATGGGTTTCTCTCGATTTCATTTATGGCTTTTAGTTTTCCCGCGATTCATGACTCCTATAAGATTCCTTTAGCTTAAGTTCGATGTTTGCTATTTCTCTGACCAGTGTCTCCCTACGCATTTCAGATATATTGGCCTCTTTTAGCCGCTCTGTTATTCTTTTTCATCGCCTGTAAAGGGAGCGCCTGTCTCTTTCTATTTTACATCTACTCCTTTTTCTTAAAGATAAGCCTTGACATACATCGAGTGCCACCGAGTTAATCTGTTCTAGGCATAAGTTGGGGTCTGTGTTGCTTAGTCTATCTTCCCAGCTTATATCGGTTAGGACTTGGTTTACTTGGTCCCACTTTATGTTTTGTTATTGAAGTTGAATTTGGTGAATGCTCCCTCGTGACTAATCTCATTTTGTCGGTCTGGGGCTCCGCGCATACATATCTGAACTTCATTATGTTGTGATCTGAGTATATTGTTTTTGATATGGTGACATTTCATGTCAGATCATCATTGTTAGTGAAGATGAGGTCTAGTGTATTTTCCAGTCTAGTAGGCTCTATTATTTTCTGGTTTAAGTTGAATTTTGTGCAGAGATTTAAAAGCTCGTGTGTGTGTAAGTTTTCATCAGAGCTGCCTCCTGGTGTTATTACTGCAACAACATTATTTGCTATATTCCTGGTGCCCCATAATATAAAATAATAATAATAATAATAATATCTTTATATCTACAAGTACATGTACAAGGTATACATGCCTAGCTGACACCAGTGACATACTGCTGTATAGAACGTCACTTGTTATGCTGAGCATTTCAGGCAAATTAGGTCAGTTTTGTCCCAGGATGCAACCCACACCAGTCGACTAACACCCAGGTACCCATTTTATACTGATGGGTGAAAATGGACAACAGGTGTCTTATGGAAACGTCCTAATGTTTTTCCAGCCGTACCGGGGATTCGATCTCCGGACCTCAGTGTGTGAGCTGAGTGCGCTAGCGATCGAGCTATGGGACACACACACACACAGGGCGTAGATTGGGTACATTGCATTTTCCTGGACTGCAAGAAGGCCTTCAACACAGCTAGAGGATCACACATGCATAACAGGAAAGGCACTGCAATGGATCAGAGAATACCTGACAGGGAGGCAACAGCGAGTTATGATACATGACGAGGTATCAGAGTGGGCGCCTGTGACGAGCGGGATTCCACAGGGATTATTCCTAGGACCAGTGCTATTTTTGGTATATGTGAATGACATGACGGAAGAATAGACTCAGAAGTGTCCCTGTTCGCAGATGATGTGAAGTTAATGAGGAGAATTAAAACGGATGAGGATTAGGCAGGATTATAGAGACCTGGACAGGCTACAAGCTTGGTACACTAGTAGCCCCTTTCAAGGCTGGAGACATTGCAGACCTGGAGAGTGTACAAAGAACTTTCACGGCACACATAAGTACGATAAGGCACCTAAATACTGGGAACGGTTGAAGGTCCTTGATGTGTATTCCCTGGAACGCAGGCGAGAGAGATACATGAAAATATACAACCTGCACACGAAAATCACTCCCTATGAAAACAAAAGACTCGGCAGGAGATGCAACATTCCCCCGATGTAAAGCAAGGGAGCCACGAGCACATTGAGAGACAACACAATAAGTGTCCTTATTCGTCTCTCGACCTCCGGGGAGAGAGGACGCACGCCTAGTAGCTACACCTGCCCTCTGGTGGTGACCTTTAGCAACTAGAAGACAAAATGGCGTAGGGACAGAATTAAGGTTGTGGAATATGGTACATGGCGGAAGTGCAGGAGGTAGGAAGAAAAATTGGGAAATTAGTTACGAGCAGGGTTTTGGTGGGTAGGGGGTTTTTAAGGGCTGGGCCCCCTTAACATTAAGCAGAGAGTTTTAGGGGTCAACTAAAACCCGGGGGCAAATGGGTTTAGAACAGGTCCCCTGCTGTCTCAATTACGGGATCCTACAAACAAGGTCCTAATGCACTAGAAGAAAAAAAAGAAGCGATGTAATATAAGACTTTGCAAAGCTTCAAAGTGTGACCATGGCCCGTAATAGCGCACAAAATGCGCGCAAAGGAATAACGGGAAAAAAGCGGTCGTGGATCTATAATTTCTCACTAACAGAACCAGAGAGTAGTCGTCAACAGAGAAAAGTCCGGGCAGCTACGGTAAAAGCCTGTTCCACAAGGCAATACTAGCTCCATTTGTTCCTCACCCTCTATCCGACATAAAAAAGGATGTACCACAGAACCGGTTCTTCCTTTGCAGTGAAAACCCGAATCTGCATGCAGTGTCTTCCATTGCAGACACTGCAAGGGCTCCCAGGCGGACATCAACCAAATTTTTCATGGCTGAGAAAACAATAAAAAGTTCAACGATGAGAAATTTCAATTCTCAGTATGGTAAAATGAGGAAATTAAATCTTATCGAGTACAAAAAAAAATTCGGGCCCACAAAATGAGCAAAAACACCAAGTAAAAACCCTGGGGTGATTATGTGGGAGGATCCACCTTCAAGGACCAAAACATTTATCAATCGCTTTGCTAAAAAAAATGACAGGATGGATAATGAGAACCTTAAAAAAACGGGGGAGGCCCCAAGCCCATGATGACACTTTCAGGTCATTGTTTATCTAGGCGGGAAATATTGCTGCCCTCTAACAGCCCCTTTTAAAAGGCAGGGAAATTGCCGACCTAGAAAATGTAAGAAAACTTTCACGGCGCGCAAAACGGAGAAAAACACCTAAATTAGGGGAGGCTTGAGGTTCAAAAAACCTGTATTCCCGGGAAAAGCAGGGGGGAGAGTACTGATTTATACACCGGGAAAATCCTGAGGACAGTACCGAACTTGCACACAAAAATCACCATAAAAACAAAACGAAAGCAAAAAAAAAAACTGGAAAGACGTTAAAAAAACCATCCCCCCAATGAAAAGCTGGGGGGGGTTCAAAAGGGCAGTTAAGGGCCTACAAAAAAAATTTTTGTCAGGGGGGCCCGGTTTTTTTCCAGCCCCAGCAACACCTGGGATACCTACCACCAGACCGGGGTCCAGCCGGCCCGGGGGCCGCCCCCCAAATCTTCCGGAAAAACGGGTGTGGGGATTTGGTTTTTTCCCTTTGGCGGGGAAAGCAGAAACCGGGGGCTGGTTTGGGGGGGTTTGGGGGGGCGGTTGACAAGGAGGGGTACGGAGGGGCGGGGGTTTTTGACCCCGAAATTTTTTTTCAGGAAAACAGTAAGGTGGGGGGAGTGGCTGAGGGTTTTCCCCTTTAAGAGCAGAGGATATTGCAGAAATCCAGGGGAAGGTTCAAGGTTGGGGGGGGGTTTGGGAGGGCTGGTTGGCAGGACGTGGTGATGACGGAGGGGAGACGTGGGGGTTTTGGGGCCTGATGTCTTTGGGGTCATAGAGAAATGGCTTTAAAATTTTAAACAAAGATATATGGGAGGGGGGGGGAAAAGGGGGGTCAGGGTAGGAGGGTAAGGGGGAGGATCACAAAGATGGTGGTGGGGGAAGGGGTTTTGGGTTGTGGGAATTTTGGGGGTTTTTATTACATGTTAAAGGGGGTTCCACTTTTTAAAGGTCAAACGAATGGTGGGTGCTGGGGTAGGAAGGGGTGCTTACAGGGGTTGCTGATATCCAAATATACTGGATAACATAGGAGGAGTTTGGTTTGTTTTAGAATAACACGAGGGACGAGAGTTAGTTATCGTTTTCTGATGGGAAAGGCCTCTAGTTTTGTGTAAAAAATTGGGTTTTGTGGAGGGGATCATGTTGCTTTGGGGGGACATCAAAACGGCTTTTCATGGGTTATTTTTGCCCCTTTTTTGGAGGGGGTGAGGTTAGGATGGTGAGAGTTTATCAATTTGGGGGGGGGGGGCAATGGCCACCCTAGGGCCCTTAATGTTGGTGAATGGGTGACGGGTGATGTGGGTAGAGCCTTAATGTATGTTTTTGACGGATTATTTAATGTATTTTGGGGGATGGGGAGGTTAGGGGGGAGTTGAGGGTAAAAAACGTTAGCAGCGGGAAATTTTTTAGAACTATGTGTAGGAATAGGCAAGTCATGGTGGGAGGGGGTAGTTTTGCTTTTCGGAGGGTTTTCCGGAATTCACGTGGGGGGCCCTTTTCCTCATGAACCCAGGGGGGGCAAAGGGTTGGTCCCTACCCGGGGGATACAGAGAGTGAGTTGGTTTAGGCTTCTTTTAGTGTGGATGGTGGGAGGGGTTTTGAAAAAGTGGAAAGGGGGATTAAAAGGTTTGGAAAATAGGTTTTTTTCCTGATACGGGGTAACCCTTAAAAACCATGATGACTAAAAACCCTTTGGGGTCTGGGTTTAGAGAGAAGAGTTAAAATAAGCACAAAGTTACTTGATGTTTTTATAACTTTTTGTGAAGTGCTGTGACCCCGCACTTCTTTGTGGGAAAAATTTTTGCTAGTTTATTAAAAGAAATCATGCTTTGGGTTAGTCGTTTTAAATCACAATAATAACCCTTTTTTTATGTCCCAATCATGTTAAATTTAAAGATTTAAAAGAATTATAAAGAAAAAGTGGGTATTGGTTAGGAGTGGGGCAATTTTTTTTTTGCGATGCCCTTAATGGGGTTTCTGTGGTTGTTAAGTTTTTTTCAAAGGTGTTTTTGGGGGAAAAAAAAGGATGGGAAAATGTACAACTTGTAGTCAATATTTTTTAAATTTTGACACGATTGCATGAGAATTTTTATTCCCATGATAAAGCTCAGTTAAAGCATTGTAATAGGGGGAAAAGGGGGGGGGGGTAGTATGTGCGGCAAGAAGTAATGCGGCGAGTCTTTAGGCAATGGAATTATAATTATTGCTAAATTTTTGTTTATATTATCTTTTCACTGTTTATATAAAAAAAAAAAATCAGCAATGATTTTATGGTTTTTAAATGGGAATAAGGGTTTTTTTGTCCTGTAAAATAGATAGTTTTTTACCTTTGTTAGGAAATTTTTTAGTTTTTATGGTTGTACTTGCATAAAAGTTATGTCTTTTACTCGAGGGTGTTTCCGCCCCGTGTTTATGTGGGGGTTTTATTGTGATATGTACCAAGAAAGTTTATTGTAGGCTATGGTTTGCCTAAGTTTTAAATTAATGTTCTGCTAATTTTAAATTTTTGTATGTTAAAAATATTTTTCTGTCACTTTGTGCAAGGGTCTAATTGTACAGATTGTGGGGGGGTTTATGTGGACACAGACATAAATTTTGAGTTTGGTTTTTGTAATTTTTTTTTTCGGGCTGGAGCTCTCTCGCTCTTTATTATGTTTAAAAGTTTTTCCGCTATTTTCGGGAAGTTTTTTTGGTATGTCTTTGCAATTTTATTGTAGGGGTTTGGTTTTCCTTTGTTTTTTATTGTAAATGTAAATTTTTTTCCTTCGTAGCTGATCATATCATCTGTGTACTTTGTGCAAGGGGGTTTTATTGTACTGTATAACAGGCATGAATTGTAGGTTTAGACTTTGTTAATGTTTTTTCTGAGCAGGTGTTATCCTGTTCTTTTCATTGTTCGGTGATGGTATATCCTTTAATACAATATGAATATAACACTTGTGGTATGCTATGGGGTTGATGGTAGGTTAATTGTATTTGCAAACGGTTAATTATTGTGTTCTATTATTTATTTATATCTTGTACTGTGTCCCTTTAAATAAAAATATAAAAAAAAATAAGTGTCCGGGGCCCAAGACTGTTCAACTGCCTCCCAACATACATAAGGAGGATTACCAATAAACCCCTGGGTGTCTTCAAGAAGGCACTGGACAGGTACCTAAAGTACCTGACCAGCCGGGCTGTGGTTCGTACGTCAGTTTGCGTGTGGCCAGCAGTAATAGCTAGGTTCATCAGACCCTGATTCACCACGAGGCCTGGTCTCAGACCAAGCCGCAGGGGCGTTGACCCCCGAAACCCTATCCAGGTAAACTCCAGGTAAACCCATTTATTTCTCTCCACTGAAACTCTCCCATCCTCTTCAGCTGATATTATAAGAAGCCATCTTAAGAACATAAGAACATAAGAATGTAGGAACACTGCAGAAGGCCTACTGGCCCATACAGAGTCTGTTTGGATAGAATTTTCAGAGGGGCATGAAAAATTAATTTTAGGTGTGATATACCGTCCCCCAAATTAAGATAGGGATCAGGGGAGACTACTATGGGAGGAAATTGTTAGGGCCACAAGGCACGATAATGTAGTAATTCTGGGAGACTTTAACTTTAGTCATATTGATTGGAATTTCTTGACTGGGAATTTAGAATCATACGATTTCTTAGAAGTAGTTCAGGATTGTTTTTTGAAGCAGTTTGTGACAGAACCTACAAGGGGTAATAACCTGCTTGACTTAGTTCTGGCAAACAATGAATCCCTTGTTAATAATTTAGAAGTTTCAGAGGAACTGGGTGCTAGCGACCACAAACCAATTACATTTAGAATTGAATGGAAGTATGATAGTAGGGATAACTCAGTAACAGTCCCAGATTTTCGCTTAGCAGATTACGATGGGCTTAGAGAACACTTATCATCTGTTGACTGGGGTAACGAAGAGAGCTATCAATATGACAGTTTTCTGAACACAATACATGCTGCTCAAAGAACGTTTATCCCTTATAAGGAAATTAGATCAAATAGAAATGACCCAAAATGGATGAATAATAGGCTGAAATATCTACTAGGGCATAAGAAAGGAATTTATAGGCGTATCAAAAGAGGCGAGGGTCATCTATGAATCAGTATATTGACATTAAGAGGGATATTAAAAAGGGGATAAGAAAAGCTAAAAGGGACTATGAAATTAAAGTTGCTAGGGATTCTAAAACTAACCCAAAAAGTTTTTTCCAGGTATATAGAACAAAAGTCAGAGATAAGATAGGTCCCCTTAAAAATAGCTATGGGCATCTTACTGACAAAGAGAATGAAATGTGCTCGATTTTAAATAATTATTTTCTCTCGGTTTTTACACAGGAAGACACTAATAATATTCCGGTAATTAATTTTTATAGTGGGCCAGAAGAAGATAAATTATGTAACATCACAGTGAACATCAAAATGGTATAAAATACCGACAGGTTGGTAGGTAAGACACAAAGGCAACAGTTAGGCAACTTTATTCCGAAACGTTTCGCCTACACAGTAGGCTTCTTCAGTCGAATACAGAAAGTAGGCAGGAACAGTAGAGATGTGAAGACGATGTAATCAGCCCCTCACCCTTGAAGCGTAAAATTTTTGGGGTTGTATTCCCTCCCCCCTTTGGAGATTTCAGTTCCATAGTCGGGAACTAAATGAAGATAAAAGCGACAGTGGGGAGACTTAAATACGTCGGGGGAGGGGTTTCCCTAGAAAGTAGAAAGTAGTAGAAGTAGTAGTGAAATGAACCCAAAACTGTTTGGTCGGGGTCCCCCCTCAGATCCAACAGTTCTCACTTGAAAGGGTTGTCCAAGGTTTTTTCCCTTACCAAAGGCCATGGGGTTGCAGTGTCTGACAAGATAAACCATCAAAATGGAATAAAATACCGACAGGTTGGTAGAAAAAACAAAAAGGGCCCAACAGTTAGGAAAACTTTTTTTTCCGAAACGTTTGGGTTTCACAGTAGGCTTTTTCAGTCAAAATAAAAGAAAGTAGGCAGGAACGAAAGAAAAAGTGAAGACGATTTTAACCCAGTCCATCACAGTCACTAGTGAAATGGTTGTGAAGCAGTTTAACCGCCTGAAGCAAAATAAGTAAACCGGGTCCTGATGAGGTTTTTTTAAAGGGGTTTCTTAAGGAATGCAAAATGGAATTTGAACCATTAACAAAAATTTTTAAATTTTATCTTTTCAAACGGTAATGCCCTGATAGTGGAAGATGCAAATTTAAAATTCCTTTTTTTAAAACAGGGGACAAGACGTTCCCCGTAAAATTTAAAACCCCCCCAAAAGCCAACCTCAATTGTAGGAAAATTTAAACAGAGTAAATTTAAAGCTGAGATTATAAGAAGCCATCTCGATAACAAAAGCTTGATTAAGGATACCCCGCATGATTCAAAAAGGGCCGGTCTTTCAACTAATTTTTTTTAAACTTTCTTCAGTAAAGCTTTTGGGGCGTTGACCACGAAAAGAATTTGAATTTTTTTACTTAGTTTTTTTAGTAAGGCATTTGATGGGTTTCCCGCACCAAAACTGGGTGACGTGTACTTAGCTCAGTGGTGACGTGTACTTAGCTCAGGGGGGTAAACTTTAAACTTAGCTCAGGGGTGACGTGTCCCTTAGCTCAGTGGTGACTGTACTTAGCTCAGGGGTTGATGTTTTACTTAGCCGGGTGGTGACGGTATTTAGTCAGTGGTGACTGTACTTACTCAGTGGTGACTGTACTTAGCTCAGTGGTAAAGGGGCGTACTTAGCTCAGTGGAACGAAACTTGCTCAGGGGGTGAAGTGTACTTAGCTTGAGTGGTGACGTGTACTTAGCTAAGGGTGACTTGTATTTACTCAGGGGGTTGACGGAACTTGCTCGTGAAACCTTTTTTGTGCTCCTGTGAATCTAAACCCGGGATCCCCCTTTTCTTGAGCAGTTTTAAACCAGCAGTTTGAAGAAAAAACCGGGAGTTGCAAAACGGGAGAAAGGGCGATTAAGGGAGGGGGAAACAAGAGGATTCGTAGAAATCCACCTGTTTTTTGAGCCCCCAGGTAAGGGGGAGTTTGGGTCCTTGGCCGGGCAAAAATGCCCAAAGGGGGCTGAAGTTTAAAAAACGGGTTTTGGAAGGCAGAAACAACGAAAAAACCCAAAACCCGCCGGGGAAACTTCCAACCTTTCCCTGGGTCCCAACCTGATGAATGTGGGGTTTTCTACGGGGAATGCAACCGACCCACCCAAGGAAGCTTTGGCAAAACCGGGGTGAGACATCCCAAAAAACCCCCAAGGGAAGACCATCGAAAAAACGTCAAAAACGAACCTACAAAGTGGGTTTTTGGGGGCAACCGGGGGGCGAATTTGAGGGGCCCAACTGGGAAAAGCACCCTTTTGGGGCCACCCCCAAAAAAAAGGGGTAAAAACATTGTTGTTTTTGGGGATACCCAAAATTTGGGTACAGGGATGGGGCTTTCTGTTTAAAGGGAAATAGGAGTAGGAGGCAGAGAGTATTTTTTTCCCCTGGGCGGGGATAAAGGGAATTTTTTAGCCTTTCTGGATAAACCATCAGAAGGTAATGGGAGCAATCCTATTCTGTCTAATGCTGGGGGAACAAATTTGGCAGACGTGGAGTGGGGACCTTTAGCAGGTATGGGTCGGGCAATAGAGATAATTAGGAAAAGGGTTGGGAAACCTTCAATGTGGCTTTTTCCCAAAGGGAAAGGGGATTTGGGAAAAGGGGGAAGGGTTGCCAGAGAAATTTGGGTGTCAATTGCGGGCGGGACAAATCCGAAAGGGAAAAAATGCGGAAACTTTCCCTTAACAACGGGAACCTCTTCAAGGCAGAAATGACATTTCCGGGGAAAGGGGTTCACTTTTCTAGGTTGGGGGGGGGAAAGCACGGGCCCAAAACCGCAGTGGAGGGAGATGTTGGGTTTTTAAAACCTAGGAATATTTAATGGTAGGGTTTTTGGGGGGAAAAACGGGAAAGACGCGGGGAAAGTAAATGAGTATTTGGGAGAACTAGTAAAGGCAAAATAGGGAAAAGGGAAAAAGCCATGGCACAATTGACAATGACAGTAATGGGTTTAGTGGAATAACGAAAGGAGCGGGAAAGGGGTTTAAAGAGATGGGAGGGCCATTAAATTTTTAATTACACAAATACCGCAGTGCAAGGAAAAGTGGACGATTTTGAGATTTATTTTGTTTATCCCGGAAACCCTAGATGAATTTGTCATTACTGAGACGGGGTTTTAAATTTCAAAAAGTCGGGACAGGGCCTGCAAAATGCCACTTTCGGGGTTTTTAAAAATTGTTCCAAGTAGATAGAAGTAGGGGGAAGGGGGGTGGGGGGCATTTTTAAGGTCCGAAAACGTTTTGAACTGTTGCAAAAAAACGGTATTAATTCTGAAGTAAAAACATACAGAGCTGTTTGGAAAAATTTTTTCAAGGACTTTAAAAAATTTAAAATTTAAAGGGGGGATATACCGCCCCCAAAATTTTTAGATAGGGACCAGGGAAAACAACTATGGGGGGAAATTTTTTAGGGCCAAAAGGCACGTTTAATGAAAATTTCCAAAAATTTTTAATTTTGGGTAATATGTTTGGGAAAAACTTGACGGGGAATTTAGAATCATACGATTTCTTAGAAGTAGTTAGGATTTTTTTTTGAAGCATTTTTGTGACAGAAACCTAAAAGGGGGTAATAACCTGCTTGACTTATTTCGGCAAACAAAAAATCCCTTTTTAAAAATTTAAAAAGTTTCAAGGAACGGGGGTGCTAGCGACCAAAATCAATTACAGGGTAGAATTAAATGGAAGTAATAGTAGGATAACCCATAACGGGCCCCAATTTTGGGTTTGGGCAATTACGAGGGTTTAAGAAAAACCCCTTAATCACCCTGTTAAATTTTGGGGTTAACTAAGAAGAAAAAATTTATGCCATTTTTCGGGAACACAATACATGCTTAAAAGAACGTTTACCCCTTTTATAAGGAAATTAGATCAAATGGGAAATGACCCAAAATGGATGAATAATGGGCCTGAAAAAACTACGGGGCAAAAAAAGGGAATTTTTAAGGCGATCAAAAGGGGGAAAAAGGGTCATCTTATAAAACAGTATTTTGGACATTAAGAGGGAAAAAAAAAGGGGGATAAAAAAAAGGCTAAAGGGACTATAAATTTAAAAGTTCTGGGGATTAAAAAAACTAACCCAAAAAATTTTTTTTCCGGGTCTAAAAAACAAAAGTCAAGAAAAAATGGTCCCCTTAAAAATAACTTTTGGCCCTCAAAACTAAACCAAAGAGAATAAATGGCCAATTTAAAAAAATTATTTCTCCCCTTTTTTACAAAAGGAAGACACAATAATTTTCCCCCGGTAATTAATTTTTATAGTGGACAAAGAAAAATAAATTATGTAACATCCAGTCACAAAGTGAAAGGGTTGTAAAAGCGATAGCAAATTTGAAGCAAAAAAAACACCGGCCCCTATGAGGTTTTTTAAAGGGGTTCCCTAAAGGAATGCAAAAGGGAAAGTTGTGAAAATTAACTAATTTTTTTTAAATTTTTACCCTCTTCAAACAGGGCGGGTGCCCTGAAAGTGGAAGATGGCAAATGAAAAACCCAAATTTTTTAAAAAAAACAGGGGACAAATCGTTACCGCCCAAATTCCCGCCCAATAAGCCTAAACCTAAATTTGGTAGGAAAATTACTAGAGTCAATAAAAGCTAAAATTATAAAAAGCCATCCGAAAGCATAGTTTGATTAAGGGAAAAACCACAGGAAAACAAAAGGGGGGGCCCGGTCTTGTCTAACAAATTTATTTTTTAATTTTCTTCAGTAAAGTTTTTTGAGGTGTTGACCACGAAAAAGAATTTGTAAAAATTACAAAATTTTTAGAAAGGGCTTTTATGTTTTTCCGCCCCCCGCCCAAAGACGTTGAAAAAAAATTTAAAAGCTCAGGGAATTTGGGGAAAGGGGTTGGCTCTCGTGAATCGAATAAATGGCTCACAACAAAAGCAAAAGTGTCCAAAAAAGGGGGTTAAATCCGAGGGGGGAAATCAGTAAAAGTGGCTTTCCACGGGGAGCAGTTTTGGGCCCGGGGTTGTTTTTATAATAAAAACAATGATCTTAAAAAGGGAAAATTACTATGAAATGAGCAAATTCGCCGATGACACAAAGAAGGTAGGAAAATTTGATTCAAAACGTAGATTTTTAGGGAATTTCAGGAGGATTTAGACAAACCAACTTTTGGCCCAAAAAGTGGCAGATCCTTTTTCAATGTAATAAATGAAAGGGTTTCAAGCTCGGGGTCCAAAACCCCCTAGCACTTATAATTTAAAATAATTGAATTTAACCAAAAGTTTTCAAAAAGGGAATTGGGGGTTATGGTAAGCGGGAAACCCCAAAAAAACCCAAAACACAATGCCTAAGCGTCCCAAAGAACATAAGAACATAAAAAAGGAGGAAACCACGCAGCGGGGCCTTTTGGGCCCCATACTGCGGCCCTTTTTAAAAATTCATCCCCACTAAAAAAACCCAATTGGCCCAAAACCCAAATTTTCAAGGGCCACCCAAGAAACAAGCTCCAAAGTGCAATTTTCCCACTAAAACCAACCCCCCCCAAAACTCATGTACTTATCCAACCAAAAATTTTGAAACCCCCAAAGTCCTACCTCAAAAACCCCAAAACAATTAGACTGTTCCCCCCCTCATAAAACTACCCTATTTCCAAACCAATATTTTTCCTATGCCCCCTTTCCCAAAAACTAAACTTATCAAATTTAAAAACCCATTACTGGGGGTTCCCTTTTCTTGGGAGAATACCCTCAAGACCTTGTAAAACCCCCTTTTATTAAAAAACCTATCTTCCACTTATACACTTCGATCAGGTCCCCCCTCATTCTTCGCAACCAAGGAATGTAACTTAAAGCCCTTCAATCTTATTCAAAAGGGAAGTTTTTCAAAAGTATGTTTTTAATTTTTATCATCCTCCCGCAAAAATTTTTTTCAAAACAAAATTTAAGTCCTTCTGTAAAAGGAGCCCCAAAATTGAGCTCCAAAATCTAGGTGGGGCCTACAAAGATGTATAAAGCTGCGAAAAACCTCTGGCTTCTTTTGCTTAAAACTTTTTGATATAAATCCCAAAATTCTTTTCCCCAAATTACGTACGCTTGGCATTGCTGCTTGGGGAAAATAAAAATTGGTGAAAACCGACAAGATGGGGAAAAAAAGAGCAGTTCAGGACATTTATTAAAAAGGGAAAAGTTTTCGCCACGAGTGGCATTTTTTCAGTCCTAAAACAGAGAAAACAAGAAAAAAACACATATTTTAAAGTGGTGGGGGTCCCGGGATGTAAGGGGGGGTAGGTGGGAATAGTATAGTAAAATAGTAATGGAACTAAGGAGGTGGGGTTTGAGAGGGCCCCGGGGGCAACAAATAACACCAGTTCCCCGGGTGGGTAATAACCCTTGCTTAAATAATTTTGAAAAATGGGAACCCACCCGGGTTTTTGCTTTATAGTGTTAAATGACAGAAATTAGTCAGCTTCAATGCATTTTCTCCGCTAAGGGCGTCCCCCTTTAAAAAACTAGTTTAGCTTCATTGAATTTCATGAGGTGTCCAACATCGCTTTTAATTTTAAACACATGCGTTTTTTTTGGGGGTCAACATTTCTGCAAGCATTTTTGTTCCCGCTAATTTTAAAAGCCCGAGTTCCGGCTGTTTCCCCTAAAAATATACTTTGTCCCCAAAACCCCCCACATGGGATAATTTTTTAAATTCCGCACTGTCCGAATCTGCTTGGGTTTTTTTTTATCAAAAGGTTCCTAAAAAGTAGTTGAAGAGCTGGTAGATATTTTAGCCCCTTTTTGTCAAACATTTTTTGGGAAAAATTAGTGGGAACGTTGCTACCCCGGGAAAAAAAGTTTTAACTTTTGGGGGTTTTCTTTAATTTTTAAAGGTGTTTTGGCCTTTTCTGAATACTGTTGCACGTTTCCCCCGGGAGTCACTTAAAGAAGTGTAGGGGGAAAGTGTGTGAACCCAAAAGAGTTGGAATTGTATGTACATTCTTCTTCGAGGAACTGCGGACTGGAAATTCTGTAGGCTCTCAGAAAGAAGCCAATAACTACCCTCTCTCACCCATGACACAAGAACTAAAAGAGGGTAGTTATTGGCTTCTTTCTGAAGCCTACAGAATTTCCAGTCCGCATTCCTCGAAGAAGAATGTACATACATCACCAACTCTTTTAGTTCAACTACACTTTCCCCTACACTTCATACGTGACTGCAGGAAACGTGCAACACGTATCCTCAGCAAGACCAACACCTATCAAATTGAAGAAAAGCCTCAAAGTTACATCGTTTTTACCGGTCAGCAACGTTGCCACTAATGTTTCAAAAATGTTTGACAGAAAACTGGCTAAAATATCTACCAGCTCTTCAACTACTATTAGGAACCTGATACAAAAACCCAAGCATGATTCCGGCACAAGTGCAGGAATCTACACTATACCATGTGGGGGGTGTGACAAAGTATAATGTAGGGGAAACAGCCAGAACTCTGGACATTAGAATAGCAGAACACAAAAATGCTTGCAGAAATGATGACCGCAAAAACGCATGTGTTCAACATAGAGACGATGTTGGACACCTCATGAAATTCAATGAAGCTAAACTAGTTATTAAAGAAGACGACTTAAGACGGAGAAAATGCATTGAAGCTGCACTAATTTCTGTCCAGTAACACTATAAAGCAAAAATCCGGTAGTTACAGTATTTCAAAATTACTAAGCAAGAGGATATATACCCATCCTGGGAACTGTGTTACTTGATGCCAGCAGGTCCCTCTCTAACCTCACCTCCTTAGTTCCATTACTACTACTACTACTACCACCACCTCTACCCACGCTTCACATCACCTGACTCCCACCACTATATATATGTGTGTTTTCTTAGTTTTCTCTGTATTAGGACTGAAGAAGCCACTCGTGGCGAAACGTTTCCTTTAATAAATGTCCTGAACTGTACATAAGTGTCTTTTTCCACATTGCTGTCTTGGTTTAAGGTTGCTGCTTACCATAACCCCCAAGTCCTTTTCGCAATCTGTATGGCTAAGTTCTACATTATTTAACTTATAAGTGCTAGGGTTATGGACACTCCCGAGCTTCAGAACCTTGCATTTATCTACATTGAACTGCATCTGCCACTTTCTGACCAAGAGAAAGAGTTTGTCTAAATCCTCCTTTAAGTTCCCTAACATCTACGTTTGAATCAATATCCTACCTATCTTGGGTGTCATCGGGCGAATTTGCTCATACACTAGTAATTCCTTCACAAGATCATTGATATATATTAAAACAACAACGGGCCCAAGACTGATCCCTGTGGAACCCATTTTGTTACTGATCCCACTCGGTTTTAAACCCCATTTATGGAAAACTCCTCTGCTTCCTGTCTGTGAGCCATGATTCATCCACGAGAGCACTCTTCCCCCAATGCCATGAGCTGCTACTTTCTTCAACATCTTTTGGTGGGGAAACTCTATCAAATGCCTTACTAAAATCTAAGTAAATAATATCAAATTCTTTATCGGGGGTCAACAGCCTCAAAAGCTTTACTGAAAAAAGTTTAATAAATTAGTTAGCCCAAGACCGGCCTCTTTGTAAATCCATGCTGAGTATCATTAATCAAGCTATGCTTATCGAGATGGCTTCTTAAAATTTTTGAGCTATAATTGACTCTAGTAATTTGCCTAAAATTTGAGGTCAGGCTTATTGGGCGTAATTTGACGGTTAACCGCCCTTTGTCCCCTGTTTTAAAAATAGAAATTACATTAGCCATCTTCCACATATCAGACACTCCCACCTGTTTGAAGAGATAAATTAAAAATATTAGTTAAGGGTTCACAGACTTCCATTTTGCATTCCTTTAGAACCCTTGAAAAAACCTCATCAGGACCCGGTGACTTATTTTGCTTCAGTCGGTCTATCTGCTTCACAACCATTTCACTAGTGACTATGATGTTACATAATTTATCTTCTTCTGGCCCACTATAAAAATTGAACATTAAAATGGTATAAAATACCGACAGATTGTTAGGTAAGACACATATGCAACAGTTAGGTAATCTTTTTTGAAAGGGTTTCGCCTACACAGTAGCTTCTCAGTCGAGTACAGAAAATTGATAGAAAGCAGAAGAAACTTGAAGACAAATGTAATCAGTCCACACCCTTAAAGTAAAGGGACTGACCACCTCAAAACTTTAAGGTGGATGGACTGAATACATCGTCTTCAAGAAATCTTCTGTTTCTACAACTTTTCTGTACTCGACTGAAGAAGCCTACTGGTAGGCCCGAAACGTTTCAAAATAAAGATACCTAACTGTTGCATATGTGTCTTAGCTAACACTATAAAAATTAATTACCGGAACACTACTAGTGTCTTCCTGTGTAAAAACCGAGAGAAAATAAATATTTAAAATCGAGCACATTTCAATTCTCTTTGTCAGTAAGATGCCCATAGTTATTTTTAAGGGGACCTATCTTATCTCTGACTTTTGTTCTATATACCTGGAAAAAACTTTTTGGGTTAGTTTTAGAATCCCTACAACTTTAATTTCATAAATCCCTTATAGCTTTTCTTATCCCCCTTTTTAATGTCCCTCTTTGTGTCAATATACTGATTCATAAGATGACCCTCGCCTCTTTTGATACGCCTATAAATTCCTTTCTTATGCCCTAGTAGATTTCAGCCTATTATTCCTCCATTTTGGGTCATTTCTATTTGATCTAATTTCTTTATAAGGGATAAATGTTCTTTGAGCACATGTATTTTGTTTTCAAAAACTGTCATAATGAAGCCTCTTCGTTACCCCAGTCAACAGATAAGTGTTCTCTAAGCCCCCTCGTAATCTGCTAAGCGAAAATCTGGGACTGGGTTTCTGATTATCCCTACTATCATACTTCCCCTTCAATTCTAAATGTAAATTGATTTGTGGTCGCTAGCACCCAGTTCTTCTGAAACTTCTAAATTATTAACAAGGGATTCATTGGTTTGCCAGAACTAAGTCAAGCAGGTTATTACCCCTTGTAGGTTCTGTCACAAACTGCTTCAAAAACAATCCTGAACTACTTCTAAGAAGTTGTATGATTCTAAATTCCCCCGTCCAGAAATTCCAATCAATAGATAAAAATTAAAGTCTCCTAGAATTACTACATTATCGTGCCCTTGTGGCCCTAACAATTTCCTCCCATAGTAGTCTTCCCTGGTCCCTATCTAAATTTGGGGGACGGTATATCACACCTAAAGTTAATTTTTCAAAGCCCCCCCTGAAAATTCTATCCAAACAGACTCCCGTATGTGTTACTTCAGACTTTAATAAAACCCCTTTTAATGCAACAGTTCAAGCGATCTCGGACATACAATGCCACCCCACCCCCCTTTCCGATACTTCTATCTACTTTTGGAACAATTGAAAACCCTGAATGTGGACATTCTAAAAGGCATGTCCCGACTTTTTGAATTAAACCACGTCTCCCGTAATGCAAAAAACATCTATGTTACCCCGCACTAGCAACTATCTCAACTCGTCCATCTTATTTCCTAGCACTGCGACTATTTGTGTAATATATACTTAAGGACCCTCCTTTCTCTTTACATTCCTGCTCCCTTCGTTATTCCACTAAAACCTATTACTGTCCTTGTCAATTATGCCACTGGCCTTCCGAAAATCCACCTCATTTTGCCTATTACTAAATTCTCCTAGTACTCATATTACTACCCTGAGACTTCACAGTTTTTCCTGCAGAAACCCATACCACTAACTATTCCTAGTTTAAAGACCTAACAGCTTTCCCCCCACTGCCCTTTGGCCCCGTGCTCCCACCCCACACCTAGACAAGTGAACCCCATCCCTGGCATACATGTCATTTCTGCCATAGAAGAGGTCCCAGTTGTCAATGAATTTTTACCGCATTTTCCTTACAGTATTTGTCCACCAGCAATTGACACCAATTGCTCTGGGACAACCATTCATTTCCAACTCCTCTCCTTGGCAAAATGCCACATATGACAGGTTTTCCCACCCTTCTCCTAATTATCTCTATTGCGACCTAAAACCTGCTAATCAGGTCCTCACTCCTACGTCTGCCAACATCGTTGCCTCCAGCACTGAGACAGATAATAGGATTGCTCCCATTACCTCCAGATGTCCAACCCAACGGCTAACAATATCCTTCATCCCAGCCCCAGGAAAACACACTCTCTGCCTCCTACTCCTATCCTTCAAACAGAATGCCCTATCCATGTAAACCCAATCTTACTATCCCCACAACAACAATTTTTTACCTTCCTTGCGTCGTCCGTAGTGATGCTCCGAGTAGTCGACTCAAATTCGCCAGGTAGCTTACACCACTGTAGAATTTTCGTCATGACGTTCTCGATGGTCTTCGTTGGGGTTTCCCAGGGATGTCTCACTCACGTCTGCCAATGCTTCCTTGGTGCTCGTTTGGCATTCCCAGTAGAACCTCACATTCGTCGGTAGCACCGAGAATGAGTTGGAAAATTTCCCCGGAAATCTTCTGGTTTCTCGTTTT